>CM033719.1:56124118-56834189 GCA_019671005.1 Hibiscus mutabilis
AACATTAATTAATGCATGAATAACTAATTATGCAACTAATATGAGCTCAAGTCTAACAATAATATGAGTAAAAAGGGTAATAAAAATAGTACTTTTGAACACTTATCACGCCCCAAACTCGAACTATTGCTTGTCCTCAAGCATGTGTTTTGCGTGTAATAAGTGCTACGCAAATGTGCAAGTATACACGTCGCAAGTAATAAAGTGATATGAGTATCGAGTATCGTCTCCATAGGGATTGGTTTGGGCCACTTTTTTTGCTTAAGTTCTTGACTTTGTGAAAAGTAAAAACACAATTAAAGGATTATGGGAGTTTAACTAATAACTAAACTAGAAAGCAATAAAGTAAAAGAAAATATGAGAGAAAAAGAGAGAGATAGGCCAGGTTATCGTGAGTTGATGTGTGATAGCCAATTGGATCGTTTTGGTAAAAAGAGTGCACGGGCAACTCGGTTGCCGTGGCAACTTGTACAACGGGTTGCCTTGGCAACTAATCGATGGTTGCCTGGGCAACTAGTTGGGCAACTACTTGGGCGTCTGGGCAGCAACTTCAAGGTTCGGTAGAGCGTTCTTCAATGGTTTCTTCTTATCCCTAAGTCGAAACTCTAGCTACTTGTGCATGCCTTGATAATACATCCCTGCGTGAATTAAGGGTGAACAACAACCAATCTTGCGCTCCTCTTAGTCGTTGAAATCCTTAACTTATTCCTAAGCCGGATTAATCTTCACCATCAATAGATTGAATAAAGACCATACTCATTCGTTTCTTGAATCTAACTCTCCCGATATTAGATAAATAGATGAAGTTATGAGATCCTCTCCCAATTCACTCGCAAACAAGAATAAAAGCCAAGAATGAGTAAACCTTGAATAGAAAAGTGCAAACTCTTATTACCTAAACAAAATCCAATTGTTTCTCACAACAACAAAACACAATAACCCCAACCAATCAAGTTAGTTCATGGTTGGGTTCAAAAGATATACAAAGAATAATCCCCAAACCATGAATCTAATGTAAGCAAAGAAGAAGAAGAAGTCGAAATTTCCCCTAATGCTCTCTTGTCGAAATTTCTCTATTTTTCTCTCTGGATTGTCGAAATCTCCTTGCTATTTATAGGGCTAGGCCAAAGTACTTCTTTGAGGAGGAGTTTAAGTTGGAATTAAATTATCTTTAAAGAATATAATTCTTTATTATAATTGTATTCCTACTAGAACTTCTCCTATCTTCTTGGAATTTAATTCTTCTTTAATCTCTGCATGGCAATCAAATTCCTTTGGGTTTGGGCTTTGCTCCACGTCATCTTGGGCTTGTCTAGTCATTAATTTCGACATCCCTATTGCATCTTCTCTTTGTCGACAATTGCCATGGCAACTGGCTCGGCGTCTCCTTCATGCATTGCCCTGGCAACTAGCTCGGCATATCCTTCATGCATTGCCCTGGCAACTAGCTCGGCATTGCTTTGGCAAGTGATCCTGCACATACACACAAAAACACACCAAAGCAGCATCTTTTTCCACAAAAATCACCAAGTTATGTAATCAAGCTCAACAGTGGAAAGAAACATGAATTAATGCATGAATAACTAATTATGCAACTAATATGAGCTTAAGTCTAACAATAATATGAGTAAAAAGGGTAATAAAAATAGTACTTTTGAACACTTATCACAATGCAAACTAATAATTACCTGCCAAGACTTTAATTTTCACAAACTTAGCTTTGAACTTGATTTCAATTCTCAGAACCGGGGCACAAAGTATGATTGGCTTTTCATTTTTTGGAAAACGTAGAAGTTACTCGGAATCAAACTATAATGCTTGTGAGTGTGTGCGGAGTTGTGTGCAAGTTGATTTTTCGGATTCTATGCAAATAAGAGGTTTTCAAATTACTTCATTGGGTTCTTTTTAACATGTTTTAACTAGAGCCAGTTTTGGGCACCTCTAGTGTTTTGTTTTTAGTTTTATTCAACTAGAGCCGGTTTCGGGCACCTCTAGCGATCAATTTTTTTAGCACATACTAGAGCCAGTTTCGAGCACCTCTAGTGATCAAAATTTTTTTAGAACATGCTAGAGCCAATTTCGGGCACCTCTAGCATTCATCCAATTTTTATTCTAATCCCCCAATTTGTTAATTATCAACATAAGTTTACTAGAATTCCTTAAATCAATCAAACCACAACAGTGTTTCATCAAATTTAGCATCATAGTAAAATTCTAAGTTTTTCCATTATTATCCTAGAAAAAAAATTCTATCAATTAAGTGCATTGGCAAAGTCATCATCGGATATTCATCAAATCTAAGCAATTCTTGTTCCAATTAAAGGCATGGCAAGCAATTTATGTATCCTAAATGTAATACTTAAGATGAATGTAACTAAACATGGTAACTACTAATAACAATCCCCCCCCAAACTCGAGTGAGGCATTGTCCTCAATGCATGCATTAAAGAAAAAAAACAAAAAATAAAATGCATACGAGGACTTACTCTGAGAGTTCGTCATCGTGGATAATTAGTTTCCTTTTGGTCGGTGTCTTGATTCTCTTGCTTGAACGCGATGGTTGTTTTCTTGTTGTCGGTGGTGGAATCGATCCTCGTACGGGGTTGTCCTCATCATCCTCTTCATCAATGTCATTGGCTTTTCACTTGGAGGATTCAATTGGTGCGGTCTTTGTTGGTGCAATGGAGGACTCGTCCGAATCTGAAAAATCAGACAATGATTCTGTAGGAGTTGATTCGGGCATAGGTGCTTTACCTTTGGCTTTTGCAGTGGTTGTCGGGATGTCTTTAGCTTTGGTTGTCGTGGCATCTTTAGGGTTGTTTGCCGTGGCATCAGCTTGTGCAGGCACGATATAGGTTACCGCAGCATCATCTGTTGTGGTTGCCGTGGCAAGTAGTTGGTAGTGAATTTCCTTAGCATAGTGGTTGTGAGTCTTGTTGCGGAAAAGAAAACAAAGAAAACCTAGAAATTAAAGATAATGAAGAAAAATAAAATATCTCCTAAAAATAAAAATAAAAATAAAAAAATATATTGAAAGGAAAGCATGCTCATGCATCTCCTAAGGTGACCACTTCTTTGTTACATTCCACATGGGCACCATTGTAGTGCTTCAATCTTTGTCCATTAACTTTGAATTCATGGTTGTCAGAGATGGACTTGATTATCACAGCACCATGGGAGAATGGTTTGACGACTTCGAATGGTCCTGACCATCTTGATTTCAGTTTTCCCGGGAAAAGTTTTAGCCGAGAATTGAATAGGATAACTAGTTGCCCTGGCGTGAATTACCGTGGCAATAGCTATTTGTCATGCCATTGCTTTGTTTTCTCCTTGTAGATTCGTGCATTGTTATAGGCGAGTGCACGGAATTCTTCTATCTCGTTAAGGTCCAACAAACGCTTTTGTCCAGCACTTTCCCAATCCATATTCACGGTCTTGATTGCCCAATATGCCTTGTGTTCGATTTCCACCGATAGATGACATGTTTTGCCATAGACAAGTCGGAAGGGGGACATACCTAAGGGTGTTTTGAATGCAGTGCGATATGCCCAAAGTGCGTCATCTAGTCTTAATGACCAATCCTTCCTAGAGGGATTTACAACTTTCTTGAGTATACCCTTCAATTTCTGGTTGGAAATTTCTGCTTGCCCTTTGGTTTGTGGGTGATATGCCGTGGCGATCTTGTGTGATATGCCGAAGCGTTGCAACATCTTGGCAATAAGTCTGTTGTCAAAATGCTTGTCTTCGTCACTGATAATTGCTATCGGCATCCCAAACCGTGTAAATATGCTTTTCTGCAAGAATCGTTGCACGGTCTTGGAATCGTTGTTGGGAACTGCAGCTGCCTCAACCCATTTAGACACGTAGTCGACGGCAAGTAGAATGTAGAGGTTGCCGAATGAAGATGGGAAAGGTCCCATAAAATTGATCCCCCATACATCGAACAATTCCACCTCGATGATGTTCTGGAGCGACATCTCATGTCGTCTAGAGATGTTGCCCGTCCTCTAGCAACGATCACATTGCTTGTAAAAGTTTTGGGCATCTTTGTACAATGTTGTCCAATACAACCCAGATTGTAAAACTTTGGCCGCAGTACGAGTTCCTCCAAAATGTCCTCCATAGGGTGAAGAATGGCATTGCCGGAGTACATTCTGTTGCTCTTCTTCAGGGACACATCGGCGTATAACCTAATCTGTACATTGTTTAAACAAAAGAGGCTCGTCCCAAAAGTAATGCTTAGCATCATGGCGGAACCGTTTCTTCCCTTGGTGAGTAAGGCCATAAGGTAAAATACCACAAACAAGGAAATTAACTAAATCTGCGTACCAGGGTATTGCCGAGGCATGTGCTGCCGTGGCGACTGCTCCCAAAATTACTGAGGCATGTGCGTCAAGGGCTGCTGTGGCGTCGAGAGTTGCCGAGGCGTCGAGGGTTGCTGAGGCATGCGCGTCCATGGTTGCTGAGGTAACTAAAAGTTGTTCATCCAAGAATTCATCGCATATCTCTAGATCCGCATCGTCCTCCCTATTGCGTTCTAAACGTGATAAGTGATCGGCCACTTGATTTTATGTTCCTTTCATGTCCTTAATTTCAATATCAAATTCTTGTAAAAGTAATATCCAACGAATCAAACGAGGTTTGGCATCCTTTTTAGCAAATAGATATTTGATTGTCGAATGGTCCGTATGAACAATTACCTTTGTACCAATCAAATAGGATCGGAACTTGTCAAATGCGAAAACTACAGCTAGTAACTCTTTCTCCGCTGTTGTGTAATTCACTTGAGCACTATTAAGAGTTTTACTAGCGTAGTATATCACATGGAAGGTCTTACCTGTGCGTTGGCCTAGGACTGCTCCTACCGCGAAATCATTTGCATCACACATGAGCTCAAAAGGTAGCATCCAATCTAGTGGAACGACATTGGGTGCCGAGGCAAGCTTTTCCTTTAGGGTTTCGAATGCTTGGGTGCAAGAATCACCAAAATCGAAGACATTATCCTGTTCAAGTAAATTACACAAGGGTTTAGTGATTTTAGAAAAATTATGAATGAACCTCCTGTAAAAACCTGCATGTCCAAGAAAGCTTCGAATTCCTTTAACCGAACTTGGTGGGGGTAATCTCTCGATCACGTCCACCTTGGCTTTGTCTACTTCAATTCCCTTGGATGAAATCTTGTGGCCGAGCACTATTCCTTCATCTACCATAAAATGGCACTTCTCCCAATTGAGGACTAAATTAGTTTCTTCACATCTTGCCAACACCCTCTCTAAATTGCCGAGACAGCTGTCGAAGTCATTACCAAAAACAGAAAAATCATCCATGAAGATCTCAAGAAAGTCTTCGACCATGTCTGAAAAGAGTGTCATCATGCATCTTTGGAAGGTTGTCGGGGCGTTACACAATCCGAACAGCATCCTTCGGAAAGCATAAGTACCGTATGGGCATGTGAAGGTTGTCTTTTCTTGATCTTCTGGTGCTATGGCAATTTGATTGTAACCTGAATAACCATCAAGAAAACAATAAAAGGGTTTACCTGCAAAACGGTCAAGCATTTAATCAATAAAGGGTAATGGGAAGTGATCTTTCCTAGTGGCTTTGTTTAGCTTTCGATAATCCATACAAACCCTCTAACCGGTCACAATCCTGGTTGGAATGAGTTCATTGTTTTCATTGCTTACCACCGTTATACCTCCCTTTTTCGGTACACATTGTACCAGACTTACCCATGTACTATCAGAGATAGGGTATATAATGCCGGCGTCAAGCCACTTGATGATTTCTTTTATTACAACCCCTTTCATGGCATGATTCAGTCTCCTCTGGGCTTCAATCGAAGGTTTGTGATAATCTTCCAACAAAATCCTGTGCATGCACACTGCCGGGCTAATTCCCTTCAAGTCGGCAATTGTCCACCCTATTGCCTTTTTGTGTAGCTTCAACATCTTGATCAGCTTCTTTTCCTGCTCAGTCTGTAACTTAGAAGAAATAATTACAGGCAATGTATTATCGGTTCCTAAGTATGCATATTTTAGTTGCTCTAGCAATTGTTTAAACTCAAGAATCGGTGGTTGTTCAATAGAGGGCTTTTCGAGTTTACCTTCCTTACCTGAGTAGTCCAGTGGTTCAAAGTATGTACCTAGTCGATTGACTAGCCAATTTGCCTCTTCTTGTTGTTCCTCATCGACCGGTTCTTCATACTCCTTAGGTTCCTCTTGATCGGCAATGTAGTTGCTGAGACAACTAAATTCCTCGTCGAAGTTAAACTCTATCGTGGCATGAAGAAGTTGGAATTCTTCTGGATCATTGGCATGCCTTAGTGTTTGGAACACATTTAGTTTAACTTGCTGGTCATTCACCCTCATTGTGAGTTCTCCTTTTTCAACATCGATCAAGGTTCTCCCTGTTGCTAGGAATGGTCTCACGAGAATGATAGGTGCATGCTAATCTGCTTCACAATCCAAAACAATAAAGTCAATGGGAAAAATAAATTTATCAACTTTTACCAGTATGTCTTCGATTTTTCCCTCTGGATGCATGTAGGATCTGTCGGCTAGCTGTAGCATAACTGTTGTAGGTCTTGCCTTCCCGATTCCTAGTTTCTAGAAAACTGATTTAGGCATCAAATTTATGCTAGCCCCAAGGTCGCATAATGCTTTTTCGACATAGTGGTTTCCAATGGAACATGGTATTGTGAAACTTTCGGGATCCTTCAACTTAGGTGGCATACGATTGTGCAACATGGCCATGCATCCCTCTGTTGCGGCAACTGTTTCAAACTCTTCTAGCCTTGTTCTCTTGGACACAATGTCTTTAAGAAACTTGGCATAGTTTGGCATTTGTTCAATTGCTTCCACCAATGGTAAGTTGATGTGGACTTGCTTTAGGATATCAAGAAACTTCTTGAATTGATATTCTTGCTTTTGTCGCTTCAACCTTTGTGGGAATGGTGGTGGAAGTCGGATATCTTCAATCCTTTCATTGGTTTGGAGCCTGATTGACGGCATTGCCGGGACAACTAGAGTTGCCGAGGCATTATCAACTGGGGTTGCCGAGGCATGCTTATCACAAGTTGCCGAAGCATCCTTATCGTCAGTTTCTGAGGCATGCTTATTGCCGGTTGCCGAGGTATGCTTATTGCCGGTTACCGCGGCAATTCCTGGTTCAGCATCTGAGGCTTTGCCGCTAGGTTCGTTTTGATCTTTTTGTGGAGTTTTGTTTGCTGAGCGGGCTTGAGCCTCTTTATGTTGTTGGCCACTTCTAGTGGTGATCGCCTTACATTGCTCATGGCCAGTTCTTCTTGCAACTTCAGTATCGCTAGGTAAACCTCCTTCCGGTCTAGTATTCAGGTTTTGAGCAAACTGTCCGACTTGATTTTCTAATGATTTGATTGCCGCCTCTTGGTTTTGCAATCTTATCTCGGTCCTGTTAATAAAAGCATCAGTTCTTTTTATGAAGTTACTATTCTCAGCCATATAAGATTTAGTTTTCATCATAAAAGCATTTAGAGAATTTTCCAAAGAACTAGATGTTGTCGTTTGTTGCTGCGGCAACTGTTGCCGTGGCATATTCTGCTGGAATCCCGATGCTTGTGCATTCTGATTGTTCTGGTTTAGAGCATTGTTGGGATTATTCCATGAAAAACTCGGGTGCTTCTTCCAAGCTAGATTGTATGTATTTGACATCACATTGTTGTTTCGATTGTAATTCCCCACATAGAAGCTGGATTCCGAATTCTGCATACATTCATAAGAATCATGGTTATCACCACATAACTCACAAAAAGAATCCATTACCTTGACCTCATGTGTGTTGTTTGGTTTTTGTATGTTCTAGACCATCTTGGTTAAAGTGGCCAATTGTGCTGAAATTGAATCTGATGATCCTAGTTCATGTATTGTGGCTTGGCATCTAACTCCTCCTCTTCTAGTAGAGGGGAATTGATAATCATTCTTGGCCAGCCTGTTTAGAATTTGCATTGCTTCATTCGGTGACTTATCTAGGAGTATGTCGTTTGTCGAGGCATCTAGCATCATCCTTGTTGGTGTATTCACAGCGTTGTAAAACATTGTTACTTGAGTCTACACCGGGAATCCGTCTAGGGGGCATTTGTGTAGAAGTTCTCTATATCGCTCCCAAGCCTCGTACATGGATTCATCATCTGCCTGCCGAAAAGAAGTAATGTCGTTACGATGCTTATCAGTCAAATTTGTAGGATTAAACCAAGCAAGGAAATCACGACAAAGATCGGTCTAAGATCCTATTGATCCGGCAGGAATGCTATTCAACCATGCTTTCGCCCTATCCCTCAGTGAATAGGGGAATAATCTTAATCGTAAAACATCGGGGGTGACTCCGTGTATTTTGAACGAGTTGCAAATCTCGAGGAAAGATTTAAGATGTTGTCGTGCATCTTCAGTTGCTGAGTCACCAAATTGACCAATTGTGTTGATCATATTAAACATTACCGGTTTCAACTCAAAGTGGTCGGCTTCAATTTCAGGTTCGACAACTCCTGGATTAAGTCCATCAAGATAGTCTCGAATAGTTCTGTTTCGTGCAAGAATCACTCATCCTCCTGCTGGAACATCTTGATTCATATTGCCGTCTTTATTAGCCATTGCTACTCTTATCCTTCGTCTAAGTCTTTGAAGGTTCGTTCGATTTCTAGATTAAAGGGATATTCTGGTGTAATCGGTCTCGCCCTGGTCATATACCAATGCAAAACCAAAGTTTGTTAGCCCTTTGAACCTTAAACAAGAAAAGTAAAAAGAAAGTGCAAGAAAATAAAAACTTGTTGCGCATAATAAGTGCTACGCAATTGTGCAAGTATACACGTTGCAAGTTATAATATAAAAGATATCGTCTCCACAGGGATTGGTGCCACTTTAAGAATCTAGTCTCTTGCACTGTAAAAAAGTAAAAACACAAATAAAGGATTATATGAGTTTTAACAAATAACTAAACTAGAAGGCAATAAAGTAAAAGAATGAATGAGATCAAATGAGAGAGATAGGCCAGGTTATCGTGAGTTGAGGTGTGATAGCCGATTGGATCGTCTTGGTAAAAGAGTGCACGGGCAACTCAGTTGCCGTGGCAACTTGCACAATGGGGTTGCCTTGGCAACTAATCGATGGTTGCCTGGGCGACTAGTTGGGCAACTACTTGGGCGTCTGGGCAACAACCTTCAAGGATCGACAGAGCGTTCTTCAATGGTTTCTTCTTATCCCTAAGTCGAAACTCTAGCTACTTGTGCATGCCTTGATAATACATCCCTGCGTGAATCAAGGGTGAACAACAACCAATCTTGCGCTCCTCTTAGCCGTTGAAATCCTTAACTTATTCCAAAGCTGGATTAATCTTCACCATCAATAGATTGAATAAAGACCATACTCATTCGTTTCTTGAATCTAACTCTCCCGATATTAGATAAATAGATGAAGTTACGATATCCTCTCCCAATTCACTCGCAAACAAGAATAAGAACCAAGAATGAGTAAACCTTGAATTGAAAGTGCAAACTCTTATTACCTAAACAAAATCCAATTGTTTTTCACAACAACAAAACACAATAACCCCAACCAATCAAGTTAGTTCATGGTTGGGTTCAAAAGATATACAAAGAATAATCCCCAAACCATGAATCTAATGGAAGCAAAGAAGAAGAAGAAGAAGAAATCGAACTCTCTCCCCTTCCTCTCTTGTTGAAATTTCTCTCCTCTTGCCCTATGGGGTTGTCAAAATTTCCCCTCCTCTTGCTTCCCCTCAAGTTGACGATATGGCCTCTTATTTATAGGGCTAGGTCAAAGTCCTTCTTTGAGGAGGAAGTTAAGTTGGAATTAAATTATCTTTAAAGAATATAATTCTTTATTATAATTATATTCCTACTAGAACTTCTCCTATCTTCTTGGAATTTAATTCTTCTTTAATCTCTTCATGGAAATCAAATTCCTTTAGGATTTAGCTTTGCTCCATGTCATCTTGGGCTTGTCTAGTCATCAATTTTGACTACCATATCACCTTATTCTTTGTCGAAAATTGCCCTGGCAACTGGCTCGGCGTCTCCTTCATGCATTGCCCTGGCAACTAGCTTGGCATCTCCTTCATGCATTGCCCTGGCAACTGGTTCTAGCCTTGATTAGGCAAGTGATTCTGTACACACACAAAAACACACCAAAGCAGCATCTTTTTCCACAAAAATCACCAAGTTATGTAATCAAGCTCAACGGTGGAAAGAAACATGAATTAATGCATGAATAACTAATTATGCAACTAATATGAGCTTAAGTCTAACAATAATTTGAGTAAAAAGGGTAATAAAAATAGTACTTTTGAACACTTATCAACTAGCTCTTCAAATTTTAAATTCTAACCGCCCAGAGGATAAGGGATTATCTTTTTATCCAGATTTGAATGAGAGCTGATCAGGCTAAGGCTGATGACATCCTGCCGACGCTTCCATGGCATCCAAGCTTGGCACGAGTCTACCAACAAGTCTTGGCACCATCTTATCCGCTATTTTTTCAGAGATTGTTCCATTTCTATTTTTTTGAAGCATGGTCATGTCCTATTTTTTCGGGGTCCAACAGCCTCTTGGCGTGCCATCAAGTTCACTTCTCTGCCATCCGGTGCTTGGCATTGTCTGGTCCATCTGTGCCAACAACACTCGACATTCTCTCTGGTATTCTTTCTTGTGTTGCTTTTCTGGGCCAAATACTATGCCAAACTGCACAATTGCCAACAAAACAACCCTTCACACTGTATAGACAAAACTCTAAACTCCTTATGCAAATGCATGATTCTAACATCCTAATGCAACTAAATGTACCTAAAAACAAGCAAAAGCATTGTAAGATTGGCATTAAAAATAGTACTTTTGGAGAGGTAACAGATAACGGTCGTGTTGCGGGTATGGATAATCCGCTCTTGAAATTGATCGATGAGTGCACGTTGGTTGGAGGACCCTTTTCACTCTTAACAGCATTCTCAATGAGTTCACCAGATAACACTAGGTCAACAAAGTTGGTAGTTGCACTACCTGTAAGGCAATCTAAGATTGGACCCTCCAATGTTTGGATGAACATGACAACTGTCTCCTTTTCACTAAGAGGAGGTTGGACTTGTGCAGCTATATCTCTCCAGCGTTGCGCATACTACCTAAAGCTTTCATTAGACTTATGCTTCATATGTTGCAGAGTCCAACGATCTGGCACATATCACTGACGTGTCGGTACTGCTCCAGAAAAACTTTAGCTAAGTCTTTCCATGATTTTATCTGATGACGGCTCAATTGATTGTACCATTGGGTGCCAGATCCTGATAGATTGTCCTGAAAATAGTGTATCAATAGTTTATTATCTCTGTCGTATCTTGTCATCCTCTGAAAAAACATTGTAAGGTGGGTGCAATGGCAGCTAGTTCCATCATATCTCTCAAACTCAGGATCTTGAATTTTAGGGGTAACACCAAATCCGTGACGAGGCTGAGTTCACTGGCATCGAATCCACTAAAGGTATCCACTACCTCTATAGCTTCTATCTTTTTTGAGTCATTTGCAATGCTCCTCGATCTCTTTCGACGTCTCGGTCCTTGATTTCTCAGGTTTGATCAACTAGTCCATCTCTAAAATAAAATTTTTCAGCTTGATTGCCCCCCGATTTAGCTTCTGATGTGGCGGGCAAATTTACCTGGATAGAGGCACCGACCTGAGGTGGTTGAGATTTTTCCATAGAAATTACCACTCGAGGGTTGGTTTGATTTTTAGCCTGAGTAGGGGTAAACCGTGGAGGATACAAAAGATCTATGTTTCCTTCATCGTGGCCTGCCCTAGGGCTGATAGCAGAGACCTCTCCTTGTTCGGGGAACTTGGATCCTAGCATCTGTGCTAACTTACCAAGTATGTCGTGTTGAGATCTCGCAAACTATTTTCTTATCACTTGTTGGGCCTTGGCTAATTGGTCCTCCAATTTTTGGGTTAAATCTGCTTGCAAGTCCCCCTGATTCTGCTCGATTTTATCTAGTCTATCTTCGTTCACCACCTTCGTCTTGCGTCTTGTTCCGTAGGGATGTTGAATTGACTGATCTTCCATCTTTTCCAGTATGGCTGTCACAGGGCATCCCAAGGATTAGTCTCAAAAATTTGAAATACATGTAGATGCAAGGCATACGTTCTAAATGCAAAAGCATTGATTTGGACATGACATTCACGAAATAACACTCGCAAATATACGATAATTGCAACCTTTAAATATTGCATTTAATCGACATCTAGGTTACTAGATTTTCTCGATGTACGGACACTTTCTACATTGTTCTCCAGTCACGAGTTAATACTCTATGGTGATGAAATGCAAATAAAATTGTGATAATGTCATGAACGAAATGGATGCAATATAAACATGAGGACAAAACGAGTTAGTACCGAAATAAATAAGCAACATGATAAATAAGGCACAAAATAGAGCGACAAAAAACTGTACATATGCAATCAAAGGCACCAAAACCAAAACCAGGTGACCGCTAATGCGCAAAGCTTCATATGGCTCTACAATGAGGGCTTCTATGGGCCACTATATGCAGGTTTGATGCTAAAACATACCCGGATTGTCCTCGTTGTCCCCTACTAAGGGTAGCAAGGCCCCCGGTCATCACCCATTATAGGCCTCCTTTCAACCGGGTTTAATTCAAGGGGACCCATTCCTCTACGTCCATACGGAGAAACGATATTTCCATGAAAACAAAGAGTACTAGAGCCCCGGAGGTACTTGCTAGGCCTATACGGAGGAACAATATCCCCACAATCAGATATTCTTATGACAAAATACGTTAAAATAATACCCAAAATATATAAACGAATATTAATTTATATGGCACATCAACTCGATATTAATAAAAATGGTAATCGACTCATGCCTTGACTTTCTAAAAAAAGGTCCACAGCGGAGTCGCCACTATCATAAAGGTTTGATTTGTGATTACCCAAAAAATTTAAAAATATTATTACAATGTTCACATTTATATTTTTATGGTATTTATATGTGTGGGAATTTTTGGAAAAAAGGAAATTTGAAAAAAAAATGGGTAGAATTAAAAAAATAGATTTTTTAAAATTAAAAAAATGGAAATTTTAAAAAGATGAGTTGACATCGGCCACTTCGGTAGGCCGGACACCATAAAATAACCAGAGATTCAAAAAGTTTGGGTTCAGAAGTCGGTTATGTACGGGGAAGGGTTAGCACCCCCGATGCGCCCAAAAATTAAAACCAAATCGATTAGCATTTTTATTAATATCAAAATTTGCGAGTTTAAGTGCCATTTAAATCAAAATTTGATTATATATATGTGTTTATTTTAAAAGTTGTTTAGGGTAAAACGGATTAGCACCCCCGACGTATTCTGTCAGTTATCCATGTACGAGGAACGAATCCAGGGTAAAAAGGATGAAATGTTACCTCAAATAAATCTGAAAAATCGCAGGTAGTTAGGAGAATCCAAATCGTCACAATAGCGTTCCGACCTCTACAAAGACCACCCGAATGAAACGAATAATATTTTACTTCTCTAACTGTTACAGAGGTTTTTTGCAAAAGGCATATTTTCGGCTGCTAGACCTTATGCCTTTATATAGCATTCAAAAACCTAGTTCTAATTAAATTCGGATTCATTAAATATACAATATATTTAACTGAATATAATTAAATATGCAGAATTTGATTCTACTTTAATTAGTTTTATTTAGAGATATATATTTTAATAGTATTTGATAATTACAATAATTATCTAGTATTAAAATATATATATATAAACTAGATTATCTATAATTACAATAATTATAATAATATTGGTTTTTACTTATTACTTGCACAACAAGTTTGTACACATATTATCTAGTCGATATTTGTTCGTTTCAATTATAGGGTGTGACCCTTGTAGGTTCATGTAACGTTAGCAGTAATATCTAGAACAATTCTAATATTACAAGCAATGAGTGGCATCTAGCAATGCATCATTGCTACCTAAGTTACAGGAAGTCGTGGTTCGACATAACCTTTTTCGTGATTAACTCTTTTCATGTATTACATCCTTTTGTCATCATATCTAGATCTAACACAAGTCATGGAATAGTCACACTTGTATAGTCCATCAAATATTTCTTGATATCTTGAGTAGACTATTATAAACGAATAACTATGATATCTCATATAAATTTATTCGAGCATGGCCAAGCATTTTCTAGTCTCACTCAATCAAGTGGCCTATGATATTACTCCTATTATGTAGGAGGGACAAATACTATCTTGATCAACCATATTCCGCTACATAGATTGTGACATTTCCAATATTGGTCTTTATAGTGTAGTCAGTTACGACAAACGTTTGACCGCATCAAAATATGTCACACGCGATGTTGAAATAATGATGATCTCAAATTTGAGGATCATACATGTAGTTATCACTATGAGCTATGTTGTGACTGTCACATAATAATCCAAGAAACATGCTCATAGCGGGTCAGTCCAATATGTCATTCTCTAACACATACTATGTATTGATTTTGACATCTTCATGTCAATGACAACACTTTGTCATCAATCAACTACATATTAGTCTTAATATATTATTGTTGTCAATGCCAACAATAATACTCGACTAAGGACATTCAGGAATAACTATAGTATTCTAAGGACTTTATTATAATTCAGTTTATTTATAAATGAACAGTATAAGACTGAAAAATAATAATGGCTTTATATTAATAAACATGATAAAATAAGTATATCTTTTACAACCATATCATGATTGGTCTTTGGGCATACTCCAACAAAAGCTCCGGTGTTCGAGGGATAAACGAAAACTACCATCTACGTCTCATACTGGTAGCCAAGTTTACTGTCGAAAAATGAGTAACGCATTTGAGAGTTTATATCCCTGATGCAACATAAAACGTGGCATACATATGGAGGCATAAATAAAGCATAGATGTCAAGGAAAAATAGTAAATAACAATAAGTAAATATATGTATATATATTATATTAAAGTATGAAGTATCCATGCATTAAACAAGATAAACATGGATCAAAATGCATTAAAATGAGATCAATCACTTAAAAATGCAATTAACCCATGAACCATTAATATTACGCAGGTCATAATTAAATATGCATCTAAGAAGAAAAAGAAGGATGAGGCAAAAGCATATTCCATAATTTGCAATTAATAACGAAAAAACAATAATAAAAAGGTGAAAACATATTCGTTTTTAAATTGAATTTCATTTTTCAATACAAAAGAAAAAATGAAGAAACACATACTCTCTCTATCTGTTTTTATTTGAAAAATCACATTCTCAACTAAAGGGATGAGGATGAAACGACAATGGAAGGTTTTTTTGGTGATGGTGGAAAGCTGTGGTGAGCTTGGGTTTTGAATGGTAGTGGGGTTTAAGGTTGGTTAGAGATTGGTTTTGGTTCAAGGGGTGAGCTTGGTTTCCCGAAAATGATGGAGGTTTTTTCCATAGGAAAGCTGGTTCGATGAAGTGGTGATGGAGATGTGATGGTAGCGTAATCAAGTGAGTTGGGAAGATGAGAGCTTGAGTGATGGGGGATGAATGGGGAATGGATTTTTGGGACTTCAGCGTGAGTAAGCTGGGGAGTGAAGGTCCATAGTTGAAGGGTGAACGAGAAAAATGTGAGTGCTAGATGGAGCTTGGCTTGTTGGTTGATGGAATTGAGGGCTGTTATTGATCCCCTTGATTATGGCAGTCAGAATGGTTTTTTAAGGGTGAACGTCAGTGTGAAGATGATGGTTTAGGGGTATGGTGATGGGTATAGCATGGGATAGGGGCATGGTTTGAGCATGGGGAATGAATGGCAGGGCATGGGTCTTGGTGTAGAGACCATGCCTTGTTGTTTTTTTTTTTTGAAGATATTTTGTTAGATAGGGTTAATGGGTGTTAATTTGGGTGTATTGGGTTTTGGGTTTTGGGTAGGTTGAATCTTGGGTTATAATTGTAATGGGTTTTGGATCCGGGTTTGGATATAACCCGGACAAAATGGGTTATTACAGCTGCCCCTCTTTGCTCATTGTTGTGCAACGATAATAGAGCAAAGACTAAAAAATGGCTTATTTTGTCTGGTCCGGCTTGTCATCTTCCCTTTTGACTATATTTTCTTTCTTCGGTAAATCTTCTTTCTCTTCAACGCATATCTTCTTTCTTGACTTGATCAATCTACTTTGTCACTTTTGGGGAAGCAAAATCTTCAAAATGGGGGTTGAGGACGCAGAATGAGTGTGACTCACTACCTTATTGATGACGAGATAATACCTAAAGAAAACTTAACCTAGCTGTAACACCGACGAAGAGGCAGGATCGATGGATGAAAGTTTTGATGTCTGATCCTGCTACAAATCTGACGAAGAGGCGGGATCAACGGTTTGAAAGCTCATATATATATTCTTCTTTCTTACTTTTTTATTTTTTATTTTTATTTTTATTTTATTTTTTTCCTTTTTCTTTTCTTTGAAATTTTTTAGCTACAACATTGATAAAAACTTAAGTCAGTAAATTTGGATCTAACCACACTATCAACGGAGAGGTAAGCTCGGATAATAATAACTTGAACCCTACTATACCATCAACGGAGGAGTAGGATTGGATGATAGTAACTTAGACCTAGCCATGCCATCAACGGAGGGACAAGATCGGATAACAATTTGGATTCTGCAACACCATCAACAGAGAAGCAGAACACCAACTCGAACCCTACTACACCATCAACGGAGGAGCGGGATTGGATAGTAGCAACTTGGACCTAGCCACAGCATCAATGGTGGGACATGATCGGATGATAATTTGGATTCTACCACGCTATCAACGGAGAATCACAACACCAACTTGAACCATACTACACCATCAACGGAGGAGCATGATTGGATAGCGGCAACTTGTACCCAACCACACCATCAATGGAGGGACAGGATCGAATGATAATTTGGGTTCCACCACGCCATCAATGGATAAGTAGAACACCAACTTGAACCCTACTACACCATCAACAGAGGAGCATGATCGGATAGCAATTTGGACCCAGCCACACCATCAACGGAGGAACAGGATCGGACGATAATTTGGATTCTACCTCACCATCAACGGAGAAGTAGAACATCAACTTGAACCCTACTACACCATCAACGGAGATACAGGATCAGATGATGAAAGTTGATTAATTTTCTTTTGATTTTTCATTTTTTTCATTTTTATTTTTTTCTAATTTTTTATTTTTTATTATTATTTATTTTAATTTTTGACTTTTTTATTATTTTTTTATTTTTTTGCTCTAATAATTTTTTTGCTCTAAATTTTATCTCTTTTTTGACCTACAACTATAAGGAAGAGACAAGATCTGAGGAAGAAATTTGGTATAGTTGTACCATCAATGGAGAAACGAGACCTTGAAAAAAAATTGATCTGCTGCACCATCAACAAAGAAGCGAGATCTGGAAAATACAAGATCTGCTACATCACTAGCGAAGAGACGAGATCTAAAGGAAAATTTTGATCTGTTTCACCAACAACAGAGAGACGAGAGCTTCAAAATTTGATACGCTACACCATCAACGGCAAAGTGAGACCTAGAAGAAAGTTTGGATTTACTGCACCATCAACGAAGAAATGAGATCTTCAAAATGTCTGATCTGCTACACCATCAATGGCAGAGCGAGATCTAGAAGAAAGTTTTGATATGTTGCACCATCAATGGAGAAACAAGATCTTCAAAATGTTAGATGTGCTACACCACCGACGGAGAGGCGAGATCTGCAAAATGTGGGATCCACTACACTACTGACAAGGGGATATGATCTGAAAAGAAAATTGGATTTGTGACACCACCAGTGGCTAGACAAGATCTACAAATGAGAGAAAACATTAATTGGTAATTTTTTAAGAATTTTGTCAATAATATCCTCTATTTTGAGGTTTCAATTCTCTTGTGTATTTCGCCTCCCTCAAGACTAAAGGTTGGCCATCGCGTCATTTCCCTCCATGTTGAGAATGTTTAGTTTCTTCTTCGGACCTATTTGTTTGTACAAGCAAAAATGAATGCATCTTCAATGCATGTTCTTATTCTAAATGCATGGTGACTTTGGTGTATGCATTTAATTTTAAATGCATGCTGGTTATCAATGTGTGCAAAAGATAATTTGTTCTAAATACAAGATAAATGCAGCTAAATGCATGAATGTGATATGATTTTTTTTGGTGTGTGTATGTGGCCTTCGAAGGGATACCCCTGAATTTCCACTTGTCATGTCGGGCTATTGGTCTTGTACACGAAGATGCCCTAACCTCCCTTGGGTTCAATCATTTTTCTTGAAGTCAACTTCTTTCGGAGAATACCCCAAAATATCCATATCATATTGCCCGCATATTTGTTTCTTAGTACCATGGTCATATAAGTTATTTTTCATTCATTTTTAGTTTTTTGGTTTTACAGCTTTCGATTATGCAAGGGTGCTATCAAAACAGTCTTCTAGTCAAAATCAATACCACTAATAAAAATGTACATTTCATTGAAACTTGTAGTTTTTGGCCCTTAGAAAATATTCCCATTGCCTTTGGGCTTAGGACAGTGAGATTAGTCCAAAAAGTATTACTTTGAAAGAGGCAAAAACTATAAGGGGACCTATTGGTCATAGTCAAAATAATTTGATGACTATCCCGACCAAAAAGAGTCATAACGAGGCATGCCCCCCACATCTAGTCAACGAGAATCTTAATTGGGACCTTCATACTTTGGTAGGGGATTCTCAATGGTAGCAGGCCCTGCAGGTTTCTCAATACTTACAACACCAAGCTTGATGTACCTTTCTACTAGCCTCTTAAAGCCCCAATAATTCTTGATTGAGTGGCTGAATTGTCCCTCATAATAATCATATCTTGCGTTGGGATCATGCCATTTTGGGAATGGAGGTTGTATTGGGGCTTGGTGGAACGGTGCCACTATGTGAGCATTGAGCAGATCCTTGTACATATCCCTGTACAAAATTGGTTGTGGTGTAAACTCCATCTTTTCAGTATTCTTCCTCTGACTAGGATCCTGGCTTGAAGAACCTTGGGTGCTTGTAACTTTGGGGGGAACCACCATCATTGACTTTGAATAACCAACATTATAAACTCCTAAAGAATTAACTTCATTGTCCCTCTTCCCATACGATGGCTTCTTGTGAGATAAACTTCCACCGACGTCGATCTTACCACTCTTAACAACATTCTCGATGAGTTCACTAGACAACATTAGATCGGCAAATTTGGTAGTTGCATTACCTATAAGGCGATCTAAGATTGGACCCTCCAATGTTTGGATGAACATGGCAACTGTCTCCTTTTCACCAAGAGGAGGTTAGACTTGTGCAACTATATCTCTCCAGCGTTGCGCGTACTGCCTGAAGCTTTCATTCGACTTCTACTTCATATGTTGCTGAGTCCAACGATCTAGCACCATATCACTGACGTGTCAGTACTGCTCCAAAAAAGCTTTAGCTAAGTCTTTCTATGATTTTATCTGATGACGGCTCAATTGATTGTATCATTGGGTGTAAATCCTGATAAACTGTCCTAAAAATAGTGTATCAATAGCTTGTTATCTCTACCGTATTCTGTCATCCTTCGACAGAATGTAGTAAGGTGAGCATGAGGGTAGCTAGTTCCATCATATCTCTCAAACTTAGGGATCTTGAATTTTAGGGGTAACACCAAATCCGGGACGAGGCTGAGTTCACTAGCATCGAATCCACTAAAGGTATCTACTACCTTCATAGCTTCCATCTTTTCTTCGAGTCGCTTGCAACGCTTCTTGATCTCTTTTGATGTCTCGGTCCTTTTCTCAGGTTCGATCAACTGGTCTATCTCTGAGACAAAATTTTTAGCTTGATTGCCCCCCCCCCCGATTTAGCTTTTGATGTGGCGGGCAAATTTGCCAGGATAGAGACACCAACCTGAAGTGGTTGATATTTTCCATAGAAATTACCACTCGAGGGTTAGTTTGATTTTTAGAATGAGTATGGGTGAACCCTGTAGGATACAAAAGATCTTCGTTTCCTTCACCAGGGCCTACCACAGGGCTGATAGCAGAGGCATCTCCTTGTTCGAAAAGCTTACATCTTAGGATATGTGCTAACTTACCAAGTGGATTCGATTCCGATGATCAAAAAATTTGTATCGAATTTGTCTAACTAAAGTAATATGTCAAACTTTGTACTCAATTTTGATGAAATGAATCCTATTTGGGCCTAATTGATGATTTTGGACCTTATTGTAAGAATTGAAAGCCTTTTAGTGACCAAATTATGAAAATTGAAAGTTTAGAGTTAAAAGTACAAACTTGGAGGAATTGAAGGACTAACCTTGTAATTAACCCAATTTTTGGGTGATTCACCACCTTTCTTAAGCCATTCCCACGTGAAATCCTTGTGCCTTGTAAGATGAATGATGGCTTGAATTGATAGCTATTATAGCTATCTTAATTTTGGAAATTGAAATTGATTTAAATAGATTTCCTAGCCATTGAGGAAACCTTGCCATTGGTTGGAAAGGGTGGTGAGAATTTTTAAAAGGATTAAGTTACCCTTTGTTGTAGGAAAGTTGGTGTCTTATAAGGAAAAGAGAGTTTGAAAGTGAAAACATTTTTGCAAGAGTTAACTGAGACCTCTTTCTTCTTCTTTTCTTTAAAAGATAAACAAGCATCTCAAGCTCACACCTCCATTGTTTTCTTCAACCTAAGCTCAAGCTAGCACCACTCTTGAATCCTCAAGTTTTTCTTGATTTCGATATACCAGTTGATAGCCATCGTATTGGTAAGCAAAAGCCCTCTAATAATTACAAGAGTCTATTAAAGATTCAAGCTTAATTTTGATTTGAAGTTAAGGAGCTTAAATCTAAACCTTTGATTCTTCAATCCAAATATCGATTCTAATACTTTTCTTGTTGTTACCTAGCTCGAGAATTGGAGGAAGCTAACCCACCGTCTCCACCAGAAGCTAGGAATAAGAGGATCGTAATCCGAGAGTAGTAGGAGCTTCGGATTTGAGGTGAGTGTAGTAGAGTCTCAGGAATGGCTAGGTGACATCCTGGTTGCATTTAGTTATGTTTTCTATAATGCATTTATGTTAGGAAAGCTCAAGTAGAGCACATATGAGATGATTTCATTTGGTAAGTATGGTAAGGTTACCATATTGGTTTTTATGCTTGATGATGATTTAAATGTTATATTAAGCATGTTAATATAGACTTTTACTAAAACGATACATATATGTGAACCATGTTTTTAAGGTTAATTTGGTATTCCATGTAACTTGATGTGATGTTAAATGATCTCATATGTTATACGGAGCCAAGGCTCGCCATGTAAATTGATATGATACTTTATGGCCTAAGGGCACAATGATGGTAAGAAATGAAAATACACTCCTTGGACACTTGTGGACTTTGGATACAATTGGCATGCCATAGAGTTATTGAGCTCATTATGTACGGGATTGGACTACAGTTCGGGCTACAGCCCATATGTGGTGTAAAGTTTGGATTGTGTAAGGGATTCAAACTATGGTTCAGGGATAATGCCTATATGTGATATGATTTGGTGTTTGGGGTAATCCGCATATCCATGGGTTACTATGTCCAAGGGAATGATGTTTATGATTTAATATAAAGTTTATTACATTAATGTTATGAAATGATGATCATACGTTCACGAATTGTACATGGCCTATTTACATGTCTACATTATCATTTTTGCCATATAAATCCCATTTATGCACTTGTCGATTAACTACCTCACTAGGCTATGTAAGCCTAACATATGTGTGTCTCATGCATTTCAGGACTTTGAAGTATTCTTAGCTCGATCGTGTTGTTAAAGTTGCAAGCATACCAAGCAAGCCATATGTATGCTATCTTTTGTCCTTAAACTCCTAGTAAGGTGACATAGGGCATGAACAAGTCTATTTAGCCCTCTTTTGTATGTATATGATTGCCCCTAAGTTAAAGAAGTTAAGACTTAAATTTTGAGTGTATGCAAATGGGTAAAACTACTTAAAATGTGCTTTAAGGAACAAAAGGGTAAAAAAGTTAGTAAACGAATTCAAAATGCTACGAGATTTGACATGCTATTAAAAATGGCTAAGAATAACTTGCTGGTAAATTTTCATGACCTTTGGATAAGATTTGATAGGCTAATTTGATGACAAACCAGAAGAAAAATGCCATTACAGACCCAGCCTTATCGGTAAGGGTGATGGCGTATCGGTACAGGCTTACCCTAAGAAACCTGGATAAAATGAGCGTACCTATACTGAATAATGTGTATCCGTACAGAAAATGTTTACTGGAATTTTACTGTTACCGATATGGATATCGAGCCTGAAATTGAATTAATTCCCTGGCTATGCGTATCGATAGAAGGTATCAATAGAGCTTTAACCGTTTTAACGACCTTCATAGGTGTACTATTATAGTGTGATTGCGAACCGGTATGGTAAATCAACCATTGAACCCTTTGACCTTAATCCTTGTTCGCATACCGATACGAGGTGATTGCGTACCGGTATGGTACCCTTGCCCTAACAAAATTACCTATCTTCTGGTGTCACCGTACCGATATGGGCAGTTGGCGTATCAGTACGAGAGTCTGTTAAGTTAGTTAAAAGCTGTAAAAAAGAACTTTCAATTTCTGCAATTTAGTCCCTGATTAATTAAAGATAAAATTGAGTGGGTAAACGTTCATTAGTCGTAATGAAATTTCACTAGTATAATATGGATGTTTTTAATTTTGAATAAGTAAAATAAGGTTTGAATAAGGACCCCTAATTTGTAAAATTTATTTCTTAGTTCTTAGATTTAGAAATGTTTTAAATCGATCCCCAAATTGAGTAATCTGATAATAATTAAATTCGAAAAACCTTTGTAACGCTATAATAATAGTTTGAACATTGTTCCAAACTCTGAGTCTGTCGGTAGTACATTCTGACTCGGTTCTCTACCAGGCCAGGAAGGGGTGTTACATTTATGGTATCAGAGCTAGAGTTTAGTCAATTCTAGGACTAAACCGAGGTTCATCATGAGTTTGCATGTGCATATGCCACCTAGGAGTTTATTTGTATATGTTATTTGTGACTTGCAACTAACACAATATGTTATTCCTTTCTGATTAGATTTAAAATGTCTGAGTCCAACGCTAAGCGTAAGAGGTTGGAACTACACTCAGATTCCTCTTCAACTAAGGGGAATAGGGTTGAAAATAAAACTTCACCCGAACCGGTGGGATAGAATAACCACCTAATTCGACAACAATGCCACCCGCTTAGCAGGAATATCTCGTATCTATGGCCGAGATGATTAAGCTGGCAGTTGTCTTTCTTAGGCAAGAGCAGCAGCCCCAACCTGCCATTATAGCATCCTCCTCCGTTACTCGAGCCCCGATAGACAAACTCAGTCAATATCAGGCCTATACGTTTATTGGTCAGAACCAAGATAATCCTGAGGTAGCAGAATACTGGCTCGAGAAGACTCTAAAGATCCTGAACAAACAGTTAAAATGTCCATATGAGCACAAGTTGGAGTGTGCATTAGCGTTGATCGCTGAAGAGGCTCAGAGTTGGTGGGACACGATAACACTCACTCTACTTGATCGTATAGTTACGTGGGATTTCTTCCTTAATGAATTCTGCAAAAAGTACATTAGTGGTGATTATTATATTACTAAGAGGCGTAAGAAGTTTCTCTATCTTCGGCAAGGAGGGAAACCAGTTGAGCAGTACATCCACGATTTCTACAAGTATGCGAGGTACGGTGTAGAGATCATACATTCTGAGAAGAAGTGTTGTATGTTAATAGAAGGCCTCTATGATGAACTACGTCCTCTTTTTACTGCTCTAGAATTGGAGGACTTTCAGAACCTGGTCAACAAGATGATTGCCACTGAAGCTTCTCAGAAGGCTTATGAAAGAAGGAAAGGAAATCAAGCTCGGTCAGATAAGAGACTTAAAGATGAGTCCAAGCCTTCCCTACCTCAAAAGAAGGGACGACAAAGATGATCGAAAATCGCTTTCTACCACAACCATCAAAACGGGGTTCATGTCGTGCTCCTAATCATCTGGGATACCTGCTACTCGTACAACTTCTGTTGACAGTACGGGTGGTTCAGGACGAATTTTTCAGATTCTTTTATGCAATTTCTGTTAGAAGAAGCATCACGGGCCTTGTCGTATGCAATTTAAAACCTGCTATCTGTGTGGTGAAATGGGCCACTTTATTCATCAATGCCCACAAAATCCTAATGCTCTGGTTCAAGTACCAACTCGGAGTAACCCCGCTAAGAGGAAAGGGATCAATCAAGTGCAGCTGAAACTACGGGGATACCTCGTAATGTCAATACTCCATCTAGTGGACGTGATTCGCAAGCTTCAGCACAGATGTACCATGTTAGAGGACGAGAGCAGGAAAATGATCTGGATGTGATTGCAGGTATGGTGGAACTGTGCTCTGATCATGTATATGCTTTAATAGACCCAGGCTCTACACATTATTTTATTAGTGCACCTTTAATTGAGAAATATGCCTTGAGACATGAACTCGTTGCTTTAGAAATAGTCGTCTCTAATCCTTTATGAGATAGTGTGGTTATACTTTTGATCTACAAAGCATATCCTTTGAAGATCTAAGGGATCATGTTTCTTGCCAATTCGATGGCCCTACCCTTCTATGAATTCGATCTCATTCTAGGCCTTGATTAGCTTGCGGAGCATCAGGCCTGTGTAGATTGTTCCAAGAAGACTCGGTAAGGAGAGAGTAACCTTGTTAAAAACTGAGTCTGGGCCTAGTAGATCTACCTTGTATGCTAATGAAGTTAAAGAAGACCTTAGGATCGAGAATGTGTCAATAGTGAGATAATTCTCTAACGTGTTCCTTGACGAACTTCCTAGACTTCCTCCGACTCAAGAAGTAGAGTTCAGAATCGAAGTACAATCATGGACTGCACCAGTATCTATTGCTCCGTATAAAATGGCTCATGTTGAGTTAAAGGAGTTAAAATCCCAAATCCAGGACCTCCTAGATAAGGGATTTATCCGACCGAGTTCCTCACCCTAGGGAGCCTCAGTTTTGTTTGTCAAGAAGAAAGATAGGTCAATGCGTCTTTGCATTGACTATCGACAGTTAAATAAAGTTACCATAAAGAACAAGTACCCGTTGCCAAGGATCGATGACCTCTTCGATCAATTGAAGGGAGATTCAGTGTTTTCTAAGATAGATCTACGATCTGGGTACTATCAAATGTTGGTAAAGGAACCCAATGTCCCAAAGACTGCCTTTCAGACTAGATATGGCCACTATGAATTCCTGGTAATTCCTTTTGGGCTTACGAATGCACCCTCAGCTTTCATGGACCTAATGAATCGAGTATTCCAGCCTTATCTAGATAAGTTTATGGTTGTGTTCATAGATGATATCTTAATATATTCCAAGGATACCACCACTCATGAAGAACATCTCTGAATTGTGCTTCAGACTCTTCGAGAAAAACATCTCTATGCCAAATTCAGTAAATATGAGTTCTGGTTGTCCGAAGTATCTTTTCTGGGTCATGTGATTTCTTATGCGGGTATTCAAGTTGACCCAAAAATATCTAAGCAATCATTGATTAGATTCTTCCCAAAAATGTCAGAGAAGTTCGTAGCTTACCAGGCCTTGCTGGCTACTATCGTAGGTTTGTTAAAGGGATATCTATGCTTGCTGCACCTTTAATAAAGCTCCTTCGAAAGGAGATCCCATTTACCTACACAGAGGCACAACAAAGGAGTTTTGACCAACTCAAACAGGTCTTAACTCATGCTTCTGTTCTAGTACAGCATGAATCAGGCAAAGACTTCACTGTATACAGTGGTACGTCCCATTTGAGACTAGGCTGTGTTTTAATGCAAGAAGGGAATGTCATACCCTATGCTTCCCGACAACTTAAGCCATATGAATTAAACTATCTGACTCACGACATGGAGCTAGCCGTTGTTGTGTTAGCTTTAAAGATCTGGAGACATTACTTATACGGTGAAAAATGTTATTTGTTTACCGACCACAAGAGTTTGAAATACCTCTTAGCTCAGAAAGAGTTGAACCTCCACCAAAGTCGGTGGATGGAACACTTGAAAGATTACGACTTGGTTATCAATTACCATCCCGGTAAAGCCAATGTCGTAGTTGATGCTCTCAGTTGGAAGCCCTCCCCTTCTCTGAGGTCTTTGAATGCTCATTTCAGACTTAAAAAGCATGGTAAGCTAGTGGCTGAGTTGCGAGTTTAGTCATCTATTGTATCGCGAATCAAAACACTCCAAGATTTCGATCAAGATTTGCAAGCTATTGCAGCTTGAATAAAAAATAAACCAGATCCAGATTTTTCCATGAATGCTGATGGGTTATTATGTTTCCGAAACTAGATCTGTGTTCCCAACGATGATGACCTTCAGAATCAGGTTCTTAGTGAGGCTTATTGTAGCTCCTTCTCTATTCATCATGGACCCATCAAGATGTATAACGATTTAAAGGATTTGTTTTGGTGGTCTGGCATGAAACGTGAAGTTACGGACTTTGTGGCTAAATGTCTGACTTGCCAAAAAGTGAAAGCTGAACACAGAGTGCCTACCAGTCTTTTGCAACCTATTGAGTTACCACAATGGAAATCGAAACGTATTACAATGGACTTTGTAAGTGTTCTTCCAATGACACCAAAGAAGAATGATGCCAATTGGGTCGTTATAGATCGATTCGCCAAATCTGCTCACTTTCTTCCAGTGAGAATGGACTTCAGCTTGCCTAGACTTGCTGGGTTATACATTCGAGAAGTAATACGTTTGCATGGAGTCCCCACATCCATTATTTCTGACCGTGGCCCACATTTTGCATCTCGGTTTTGGAGAACCTTGCATGAGGCTTTGGGAACTCGAGTGCACTTAAGCACTGCTTTTTATCCTCAAACTGATGGGCAATCTGAAAGTGTTATTCAGGTAACTCGTGTTCTTACCATTAATATATATAAATATCATATACCTATACCGATTCTTCCTTGTAGATTTTGAAAGATATGTTACGAGCTTGTGCTATCGATTTCAAAAATACGTGGGAAGAATCCTTACCATTGGTGGAGTTCACCTATAGTAATAGTTATCAAGCTTAGATTAAGATGGCTCCTTATGAAGCTCTCTATGGGAGAAAGTGTACAACTCCTCTATGCTAGTCCGAGCTCGGTGAAAGCAATGTGTTAGGCCCTGACTTACTTCGGGAAATCGAAGGGAAGATACATATCATCTATAATCGACTCAAGGCAGCTTTTGATCGGCAGAAGGCCTACGCGGATCTAAGGAGAAGAGTTATTCAGTATAATGTTGGTGAAAATGCCTTCTATAAGGCATCACCTTGGAATAAAATCCTTTGTTTTGAAAAAAAAGGAAACCCAGTCCTCGTTTTATTGGCCCATTTGAGGTAATCGAAAGGATTGGACCTGTTGCTTACCGACTAGCTCTCCCCGAAGAGTTGAGTCGCATACATAATGTCTTCTACGTGTCCATGCTATAGAAATATCGGTCTGATCCTTTCCATGTGATCGAGCTTGAGTCTGTGGATATTCAGTCTAATCTGACGTACGGAGAAGAACCAGTATAGATTCTCGAAAGAGAAGTCAAGAGACTTCGTAACAAATATGTGACTTTGGTTAAGGTACTTTGGAGGAGCCATTCGGTAGAAGAAGCTACGTGGGAACCAAAATAAACGATGCAGAAACAATATCCCCACCTTTTTGGTTCAGGTGAAAATTTGAGGATGAATTTTTCTTAAGGGGGAGAGTTGTCACACCCCAAAAACTGGTCTAGTCAGAATTCAGTTCCAGTGACCAGAAATTTTGTATCGGATTTGTCTAACTAGTGTAATAGCTCAACCTTTGTACTCAATTTTGATCATAATTGAGCCTAATTGATGATTTCGGACCTTATTGAAAGAATTGAAAGCCTTCTAGTGACCAAATTGTGAAAATTAAAAGCTTGGGGGCAAAAGTACAAACCTGGAAAAGTTGAAGGACTAACCCCGTGATTACCCCTTTTTAGGAATGAATCACCACCTTGCTTGAGCATTCCCACGTGAGATCCTTGTGCCTTGTAAGATAAATGATGGCATGAATTGATAGCTATTATAGCTATCTTAATTTTGGAATTGAAATTGTTTTAAATAGATTTCCTAGCCATGGAGGAAACCTTACCATTGGTTGGAAAGAGTGGTGAGAATTTTTAAAAGATTAAGTTACCCTTTGTTGTATGAAAGTTGGTGGCTTATAAGGAAAAGAGAATTTGAAAGTGAAAACATTTTTACAAGAGTTAACCGAGACATTTCCTTGTTATTTCCATCTTTCTTAAACAAGCACCTTAAGCACACACCTCTATTGTTGTCTTCAACCTAAGCTCAAGCTAGCACCTCTCTTGAATCCTCAAGTTTTTCTTGATTTCGATATACCGTTTGATAGCCACCGTATTGGTAAGCAAAAGCCCTCTAATAATTACAAGAGCCCATAAAAGATTCAAGCTTAATTTTGATTTGAAGTTAAAGAGCATAGAGCTAAATCTTTGATCCTTCAATCCAAATATCAATTCTAATACTTTTCTTGCTGTTACCTAGCTCAAGAATTGGAGGAAGCTAACACATCATCTCCACTAAAAGATAGGAATAAGGGGATCGTAATCTAAGAGTAGTAGGAGCTTCGGATTTGATGTGAGTATAGTTGAGTCTTGGGAATGGCTAGGTGCCACCCCGGTTGCATTTGATTAAGTTTTCTATAATGCATTTATGGTAGGAAAGCTCAAGTAGAGCACATATGAGAGGATTTCATTTGGTAAGTATGGTAAGGTTACCATATTGATTTTCATGCTTAATGATGATCTATGTGTTATATGAAGCATGTTAATATGGACTTTTTACTAAAATGATACATATATGTGAAACATGCTTTTAAAGTTAATTTGGTATTCCATATAACTCGATGTGATGTCGAATGATGATATACGGAGCCAAGGCTCACCATGTAAGTTGATATAATGTCTTATGGCCTAAGGGCACAATGATGGTAAGTAATGAAAATACACTCCTTGGACACTTGTGGACTTGGATACAATTGGCATGCCATAGGGTTATTTGAGCTTATAATGTAAAGGATTGGACTACGGTCTGGGCTACGGCCTATATATGGAGTAAAGGATGGATTGTGTAAGGGATTCGAACTACGGTTCAAGGCTAAGGCCTATATGTGATATGATATGGTGTTTGGAGTAATCCGCGTATCCATGGGTTGCTATGTCCAAGGAAATGATGATTATGATTAATATAAAGTTTCATGCATTAATATGAAATGATTATTTCAAATTGTACATGGCCATTTAATACATTATCATTTTTTTCCATATGTTGATTTATACTTGTGATTAACTACAAGGCTATTGCCTAACATATGTGTGTCTTATACATTTCATGACTTTGAAGGATCCTTAGCTCGATCGTGTTGTTGGAGTTGCAAGTCATATCAACAAGCTATATGTATGCTATCTTTTGTCCTTAAACTCCTAGTAAGGTGGCATAGGGCATGAACAAGCTTAATTAGCCCTATTTTGTATGTATATGTTAGCCCCTAAGTTAAAAAAGCTAGAACTTGTGTTTTGGGTATGGGTGTAAAATGAGTAGAGCTAGTAAGATTGTCTGTAATTCACAAAAAGGTAAAACGCTAGTAAACGAATAGGAAATGCTACAAAATTTGGTATGCTATTAAAAATGACTAAGAATAACTTGCTGGTAAATTTTCATGACTCTTGGATAAGATTTGATAGGTTAATTTGATGAAAAACCAGAAGAAAAATGTCATTATAGACCCAGCCGTACCGGTACGAGTGATAGCGTATCAGTACGGGCTTACCAAAAAAGAACCTGGAATAAATGGGTGTACCAATACTAAATAGTGCGTATCGGTATGGAAAATGGTCACTGGAATTTTATTGTAGCATCCATACCGATACGGCTAGCCTTGTATCGGTACGGTATATCGAGTCAAAAAATGGAATTAATCCATGGCTATGCGTATCGATGCCCCGTATTGATATGGCTTTAACTATTTTAACGACCTTGATAGGTGTACCGATATGGTGTGACTGCGTACCGGTACGGAAAGTCAACCAACAGACCCTTTGACCCTAATCTCTATCCGCGTATCGATACGGTGTGATTGCGTATCGGTACGATACCCCTGCCCTTTAACAAAATTACCTACCTTTTGGTGTCACCGTACCGATACGGGTAGTAGGTGTATCGATATGGGAGTCTGTTAAGTTATTTAAAAGCTATAAAATGAACTTTTCATTTTTGTAATCTGGTCCCCGAGTGATTAAATGACAAAATTGAATGGGTAAATGATCTATAATTGTAATGAAATTTCACCAGTGTGATATGAATATGTTTAATTTCAAATAGGTACAATAAAATTTGAATAAGGACCCTAATTTGTAAAATTTACATTTTAGTCCTTAAATTTAGAAAAAAATTTATTGACCCCAAATTGAGCAAATTAAGAAAGAGTTGATCCGATAAACTCTCTAAGACATTAAAACATGGTTTTAAACACTGTTCCAATCTCTGAGTTAGCCTTCAATAACACATTTGACCGATTTTCTACCATAGCGGGAATGAGGTGTTAAATTTGTGGTATCAGAGCTAGAGTTTAGTCGATTATAGGACTAAACTGAGGTTCATCATGAGTCTACATGTGCATATGCCACCTAGGAGTTTATTTGTATATGTTATATGTGACTTGCAACTAACACGATATGTTATTCCTTCCTGATTAGATTTAAAATGTCTGAGTCCAACGCTAAGCGTGAGAGGTTGGAACTACACTCAGATTCCTCTTCAACTCAGGGGAATAGAGTTTAAAATGAAACTTGACCCGAACCAGTGGGACAAAATAACCCTTCTAATCCGCCACCCACTGAGGAGGAATATCTTGTATCTATGGCTAAGATGATTAAGCAGGTGGTTATTTCTCTTAAACAAGAGCAACTGCCTCAATCTACCGCTGAGGCATCTTCTTCCGTTACTCGAGCCCCAATAGACAAACTTAGTCAATATCAGGCCTATACGTTTACTGGTCAAGACCAAGATAATCATGAAGTAGCTGAGTACTGGTTCGAGAAAACTCTAAAAATTCTGAACAAACAGTTAAAATGTCCTGATGAGCACAAACTGGAGTGTGCACTAGCATTGATCGCTGAAGAGGCTCAGAGTTGGTGGGACACGGTGTCACTCATTGTACCTGAGCATATGGTTACGTGGGATTTCTTCCTTAATGAATTCTGCAAAAAGTACATTAGTGGTGATTATTATATTACTAAGAGGCGTAAGAAGTTTCTCTATCTTCGGCAAGGAGGGAAACCAGTTGAGCAGTACATCCACGATTTCTACAAGTATGCGAGGTACGGTGTAGAGATCATACATTCTGAGAAGAAGTGTTGTATGTTAATAGAAGGCCTCTATGATGAACTACGTCCTCTTTTTACTGCTCTAGAATTGGAGGACTTTCAGAACCTGGTCAACAAGATGATTGCCACTGAAGCTTCTCAGAAGGCTTATGAAAGAAGGAAAGGAAATCAAGCTCGGTCAGATAAGAGACTTAAAGATGAGTCCAAGCCTTCCCTACCTCAAAAGAAGGGACGACAGTATGATCAGAAATCTGCTTTTCTACCACAACCATCAAAAACGGGGTTCATGTCGTGCTCCTAATCATCTGGGATACCTGCTACTCGTACAACTTCTGTTGACAGTACGGGTGGTTCAGGACGAATTTTTCAGATTCTTTTATGCAATTTCTGTTAGAAGAAGCATCACGGGCCTTGTCGTATGCAATTTAAAACCTGCTATCTGTGTGGTGAAATGGGCCACTTTATTCATCAATGCCCACAAAATCCTAATGCTCCTGGTTCAGTACCAACTCAGAGTAACCCTGCTAAGAGGAAAGGGATCAATCAAGTGCAGCCTGAAACTACGGGGAGACCTTGTAATGTCAATACTTCATCTGGTAGACGTGATTCGCAAGCTTCAGCACAGATGTACCATGTTAGAGGACGAGAGCAAGAAGATGATCCAGATGTGATTGCAGGTATGGTGGAACTGTGCTCAGATCATGTATATGCTTTGACAGACTTAGGCTCTACACATTCTTTTATTAGTGCACCTTTAGTTGAGAAATATGCCTTGAGACATGAACTTGTTTCTTAAGAAATAATCGTCTCTAATCCTTTAGAAGATAATGTAGTTATACGTTTGATCTGCAAAGCATGTCCTTTGAGGATCCAAGGGATCTCATTTCTTGCCAATTTGATGGCCCTACCCTTTCATGAATTTGATCTCATCCTAGGCCTCGATTGGCTTGCGGAGCATCAGCCCTAAGAAGAAATTGTATCTTTACAGACTCGGTAAGGAGAGCGTAACCTTGTTAAAAATTGAGTATGAGCTTAGCAAATTTGCCTTGTATGCAATTGAAGTGAAAGAAGATCCTAAGATCGAGAATGTGCCTATAGTGAGGGAATTCTATGATGTGTTCCCTTAAGAACTTTCGGGACTTTTATTAACTCGAGAAGTAGAGTTCAAAATCGAAATGCAACCAGGGACTGCACTAGTCTCTATTGCTCCGTATAGAATGACTCATGTTGAGTTAAATGAGTTAAAGGCCCAAATCTAAGACCTCTTAGATAAGGGATTTATCCGACCGAGTTCCTCACCTTGGGGAGCCCCGATTTTGTTTTTCAAGAAAAAAGATGGGTCGATGCGTCTTTGCATCGACTATTGACAGTTGAATAAAGTTACCATAAAGAACAAGTACGCGTTACCGCGGATCGATGACCTCTTCGATCAGCTGAAGGGAGCTTCATTGTTTTCCAAGATAGACCTACGATCCGGGTACTATCAAATGCGGTGAAGGAATCTGATGTTCCAAAGACTGCCTTTCAGACTACATATGGCCACTATAAATTCCTAGTAATGCATTTTGGGCTTACGAATGCACCTGCAACCTTCATGGACCTAATGAATCGAGTATTTTAGCCTTATCTGGATAAGTTTGTAGTTGTGTTCATATACGATATCTTAATCTATTCCAAAGATACCATAACTCATGAAGAACACCTCCGACTTGTGACTCTTTGAGAAAAGCAGCTCTATGCCATATTCAGTAAGTGTGGGTTCTGGTTGTCCGAAGTCTCTTTTCTGGGCCATGTGATTTCTTCTGAGGGTATTCCGGTTGACCCAAAAAAGATCCAATCCATCCTTGATTGGATTTCTTCCAAAAATGTTGGGGAAGTTCGTAGCTTTTTAGGCCTTGCTGGCTACTTTTGTAGGTTCGTTAAAGGGTTCTCTATGCTTGCTGCATCTTTAACAAAGCTCCTTCGAAATAAGGTTCCCTTTACCTGTACGGAGGCGCAACAAAGGAGTTTTGACCAACTCAAACATGTCTTAACTCATGCTCCTATTCTAGTGTAGCCTGAATCAAGAAAAGACTTTACTGCATACAGTGATGCGTCCAATTTGGGACTAGGCTGTGTCCTAATGCAAGAAGGAAAGGTCATAGCCTATGCTTCCCGATAACTTAAGCCACATGAACTAAACTATCTGACTCACGACATGGAGCTACCCGCTGTTGTGTTCACTTTAAAGATCTAGAGAAATTACCTATACGGTGAAAAGTGTTATTTGTTTACCGACCAGAAGAGTTTGAAGTATCTTTTAACTCAGAAAGATTTGAACCTCTGCCAACGTTGGTGGATGAAACTCTTGAAAGATTACGACTTGGTTATCGATTACCATCCCGATAAAGCCAATGTCGTAGCTGATGCTCTCAGTCGGAAACCCTCCCCTTCTTCGAGGTCTTTGAATGCTCATTTCTGACTCAAAAAGCAAGGCAAGTTGGTGGCTGAGTTGCGAGTTCATTCATCTATTGTGACGCGGATCAAAGCACTCCAAGATTTCGATCAAGAGTTGAAAGCTATTGCAGCTCGAATTAAAAACAAACTAGATCTAGATTTTTCCATGAATACTGAGGGGCTATTATGTTTTCGAAACCGGATCTTTGTTCCCAACGATGATGACCTTTAGAATAAGATCCTTAGTTAGCCTCATTGTATCTCTTTCTTTATTCATCTTGGAGCCATTAAGATGTATAAAGATTTAAACGAGTTGTATTGGTGGTCTGGCATGAAACGTGAAGTTACAGACTTTGTGGCTAAATGTCTGACTTGACAAAAAGTGAAAGCTGAACACAAAGTGCCTACCAGTCTTTTGCAACCCATTGAGCTACCACAATAGAAATGGGAACGTATTACAATGGACTTTGTAAGTGGTATTCCAATGACACTAAATAAGAATGATGCCATTTAGGTTGTTATAGATCGATTCACCAAATCTGCTCACTTCCTTCTAGTGAGAATGGATTTCAGCTTGCCTAGACTTGCTGGGTTATACATTCGAGAAGTAATACGTTTGCATAGAGTCCCCGCATCCATCATTTCTGACCGTGACCCACGTTTTGCATCTCAGTTTTGAAGAACCTTGCATGAGGCTTTAGAAACTCGATTGCACTTAAGCACTGATTTGCATCCTCAAATCGATGGGCAATCTAAAAGAGTTATTCAGGTAACTCGTGTTCTTCCCATTAATATATATATAAATATCTTATACCTATATCGATTCTTCCTTGTAGATTCTGGAAGATATGTTACGAGCGTGCGCTATCGATTTTGGAAATATGTGGGAAGAATCCTTACCATTGGTGGAGTTCGCCTATAATAATAGTTATCAAGCTTCGATTAAGATGGCCCCTTATGAAGCTCTCTATGGGAGAAGGTGCATAACTCATCTATGCTGGTCCGAGCTCGAAGAAAACAAGGTGTTAGGCCTTGACTTACTTCGAGAAACCGAACAAAAGGCATTTATCATCTAAAATCGACTTAAGGCAGCCTTTGATCGGCAGAAGGCATATGCGGATCTAAGAATGAGGGACATTCAATATGATATCGGCGAGAAGGCCTTCCTTAAGGTATCACCTTTGAAGAAAATCCTCCGTTTTGGCAAAAGGGGGAAACTTAGTCCTCATTTTATTGGCCCATTTGAGGTAATCGAAATGATTAGACCCGTTGCTTACCGACTAGCTCTCCCAGAAGAGTTGAGTCGTATACATAATTTCTTCCACGTGTCCATGCTACAGAATTACCGGTCTGATATTTCCCATATGATCGAGCCCGAATCTGTGGAGATTCGGTCTAATCTGACATACGAAGAAGAACCAGTGCAGATTCTCGCAAGAGAAGTTAAGAGACTTCGTAACAAATCTGTGCCTTTGGTTAAGGTACTTTAAAGGAGCCATTCGGTAGAAGAAACTACGTAGAAACCGGAACAAACGATGCAAAAACAATATCCCCACCTTTTCGGTTCAGGTGAAAATTTAAGAATGAATTTTTCTTAAGAGGGAAGAGTTGTCACACCCATAAACTAGTCTAGTCAGAATTCGATTTTGGTGATCAAAACTTTTGTATCAGATTTGTCTAACTAATGTAATAGCTCAAACTCTGTACTCGATTTTAATGAAATGAATCATATTTGGGCCTAATTGATGATTTTGGACCTTATTGAAAGAATTGAAATCCTTTTAGTGACCAAATTGTGAAAATTAAAAGTTTGGATGTAAAAGTACAAACTTGGAGGAATTGAAGGACTAACCTCATAATTAACCCAATATTTGGGTGATTCACCACCATGCTTGAGCCATTCCCATGTGAAATCCTTGTGCCTTGTAAGATGAATGATAACATGAATTGATAGCTATTATAGCTATCTTAATTTTGGAAATTGAAATTGATTTAAATAGATTTCGTAGCCATGGAGGAAACCTTGCCATTGGTTGGAAAGGGGTGGTGAAAATTTTAAACGGATTAAGTTACCCTTTGTTGTAGGAAAGTTGGTGTCTTATAAGGAAAAGAGAGTTTGAAAGTGAAAACATTTTTACAAGAGTTAACCGATACCTCTTTCTTCTTATTTTCTTTAAAAGATAATCAAGCATCTCAAGCTCACACCTTCATTGTTGTCTTCAACCTAAGCTGAAGCTAACACCTCTCTTGAATCCTCAAGTTTTTCTTGATTTCGATATACCAATTGATAGCAACCGTATTGGTAAGCAAAAGCCCTCTAATAATTATAAGAGTCCATGAAAGATTCAAGCTTAATTTTGATTTGAAGTTAAGGAGCTTAAAGCTAAACCTTTGATTCTTCAATCCAAATATCGATTCTAATACTTTCCTTGTTGTTACCTAGCTCAAGAATTGGAGGAAGCTAACCCACCATCTCCACTAAAATATAAGAATAAGGGGATCGTAATCCGAGAGTAGTAGGAGCTTCGAATTTGAGGTGAGTGTAGTTGAGTCTCGAGAATGGCTAGGTGCCATCCCGGTTGTAGTTAATTATGTTTTCTACAATGCATTTATGTTGGGAAAGCTCAAGTAGAGCACACATGAGAGGATTTCATTTGGTAAGTATGGTAAGGTTACCATATTGGTTTTCATGCTTGATGATGATTTAAGTGTTATATGAAGCATGTTAATATGGACATTTACTAAAATGATACATATATGTGAACCATGCTTTTAAGGTTAATTTGGTATTCCAAGTAACTTGATGTGATGTTAAATGATCTCATATGATATACGGAGCCAAGGCTCACCATGTAAATTGATACGATACTCTATGGCCTAAGGGCACAATGATGGTAAGAAATGAAAATACACTTCTTGGACACTTGTGGACTTTGGATACAATTGGCATGCCATAGGGTTTTTGAGCTCATTATATAAGGGATTGGACTACGGTCCAGACTACGGCCTATATGTGGTGTAAAGGTTTGATTGTGTAAGGGATTCGAACTACGGCTCAGGGCTAAAGCCTATATGTGATATGATTTGGTGTTTGAGGTAATTCGCGTATCCATGGGTTGCTATGTCCAAGGGAATGATGTTTATGATTTAATATAAAGTTTAATGCATTAATGTTATGAAATGATGATTAACGAATTGTACATGGCCTATTTACATGTCTACATTATCATTTTTTCCATATAAGTCCCATTTATGCACTTGTCGATTAACTACCTCACTAGGCTATGTAAGCCTAACATATGTGTGTCTCATGCATTTCAGGACTTTGAAGGATCCTTAGCTCTATCGTGTTGTTGGAGTTACAAGTGACACCAAGCAAGCCATGTGTATGCTATCTTTTATCCTTAAACTCCTAGTAAGGTGACATAGGGCATGGACAAGTCTATTTAGCCCTCTTTTGTATGTATATGATAGCCCCTAAGTTAAAGAAGTTAAAGCTTAACTTTTGAGTATGTATGCAAATGAGTAAAACTAGTTAAAATGGGCTTTAAGGCACGAAAGGGTAAAAAGTTAGTAAATGAATTCGAAATGCTACGGGATTTGACATGCTATTAAAAATGGCTAAGAATAACTTGCTGGTAAATTTTCATGACCTTTGGATAAGATTTGATAGGCTAATTTGATGAAAAACCAGAAGAAAAATGCCATTACAGACCCAGCTATAACGGTACGGGTGATGGCGTATCGGTACAGGCTTACCCTAAAGAACCTGGATAAAAGGGGTGTACCAATACTAAATAATGCATATCCGTACGAAAAATGGTCACTGGAATTTTACTGTAGCAGCCGTACCGGTACGGCCCAGCCTGTACTGGTACGGTATATCAAGCCTAAAATTGAATTAATTCCCTGGCTATGCATATCGATACAGGGTACCGATACGGCTTTAACCATTTTAACGACCTTGATAGGCGTACCAATACGGTGTGATTGCGTACCGGTACGGTAAGTCAACCATTGAACCCTTTGACCTCAATCCTTGTCCGCGTATCGATACGAGGTGATTGCGTACCGGTACGGTACCCTTGCCCTAACGGAATTACCTATCTTTTGGTGTCACCGTACCGATACGAGCAGTGGGCGTATCGATACGGGAGTCTGTTAAGTTAGTTAAAAGCTGTAAAAAAGAACTTTCAATTTCTGCAATTTAGTCCCTGATTAATTAAAGATAAAATCGAGTGGGTAAACGTTCATTAGTTATAATGAAATTTCACTAGTATAATAAGGATGTGTTTAATTTTGAATAGGTATAAGAAGATTTGAATAAGGACCCCTAATTTGTAAAATTTATGTCTTAGTCCTTAGATTTAGAAATATTTTAAATTGATCCCCGAATTGAGTAATCTGATAATAATTAAATTCGATAAACCTTTGTAATGCTATAATAATAGGTTAAACACTGTTTCAAACTCCGAGTTCGTCATCGGTAGCACATTCTGACTTGGTTCTCTACCAGGCCGGGAAGGGGGTGTTACAGCATCCCAAGGAACAGTTTCAAAAATTTGAAATGCATGTAGATGCAAGGTATACATTCTAAATGCAAAAGCATTGATTTGGACATGACGTTCATGGAATAACACCCGCAAATATACGAGATTTGCATCCTTTAAATATTACATTTAATCGACATCTAGGTTACTAGACTTTCTCGATTTATGGACGCTTTCTACATTGTTCGCCATTCACGAATTAATGCTCTATGATGATGAAATGCAAATAAAATTGTGATAATGTCATGAACGAAATGGATGCAATATAAACATGAGGACAAAACAAGTTAGTACCGAAATAAATAAACAACATGATAAATAAGGCACAAAATAGTGCAACAAAAACTATACATATGCAATCAAAGCATCAAAACCAAAACCAAAACCAGGTGATCGCTAATTGGAAAAGTTTCATATGGCTCTACAAGGAGGGCTTCTATGGGCCACTATATGCAGTTTGGTGCTAAAAGGTACCCGAATTGTCCTCGTTGTCCCCTACTAAGGGTAGCAAGGCCCCCGGTCATCACCCATTATAGGCTCATTTCAATCGAGTTCAATTTAGGGGGACCCATTCCTCTATGTCCATACGGAGAAACGATATTCCCACGAAAACATAGAGTACTAGAGCCCCGGAGGTACTTGCTAGGCCTATACGGAGGAACAATATCCCCACGAAAGCAATAGTGTTTTCCTCCCACTTAAACGATCGGGTATGCTTATGACAAAATACGTTAAAATAATACCCGAATATATAAGTGAATATTAATTTATATGGCACTTAAACTCGATATTAATAAAAATGGTAATCGACTCACGGCTTGACTTTCTAAAAACGGTCCCCAGCAGAGTTGCCATCCATCATAAAGGTTTGAGTTGTGATTACCCAAAAAATTAAAAAATATTATTACAATGTTCACATTTATATTTTTATGGTATTTATATGTGTGGGGAATTTTTGGAAAAAAAATTTGACAAAAAGAAAACTTAGATTTTTTGAAATTAAAAAATAGAAATTTTAAAAAGAGGAATTGCCACCGACCACTTCGGTAGGCTGGTCACCATAAAATAACCAGAGATTCAAAAAGTTTGGGTTCGGAAGTCGGTTACGTACGAGAAGGGTTAGCACCCTCGATACGCCCAAAAATTGGTACCAAATTGATTAGCATTTTTATTAATATCAAAATTTGTGAGTTTAAGTACCATTTAAATCAAAATTTGATTATATATATGTGTTTATTTTAAAAGCTCCGGTGTTCGAGGGATAAACGATAACTATCATCTACGTCTCAGACTGGTAGCTAAGTTTACCGTCAAAAAAGGGAGCACCGCATTGACAGTTTATATCCCGGATGCAACATAAAACGTGGAATACATATGGAGTCATGAATAAAGCATGGATGTCAAGGAAAAATAGTAAATAACAATAAGTAAATATATGTATATATATTATATTAAATTATGAAATATCCTTGTATTAAACAAGATAAATAGGGATCAAAATGCATTAAAAAGGAGATAAATCGCTTGAAAATGCAATTAACCCATGAACCATTAATATTACGTAGGTCATAATTAAATATGCATCTAAGAAGAAGAAAGAGGATGAGGCAAAAGTATATTCCATAATTTTCATTTAATAACGAAAAAACAATAATAAAAAGGTGAAAACAGATTCATTTTCAAATTGAATTTCATTTTTCAATACAAAATGAAAATGATGAAACACACGCTCTCTCCCTTTGTTTTCATTTGAAAACTCACATTCTCAACTAAAGGGATAAGGATGAAACGACAATGGAGGGGATTTTTTGGTGATGGTGGGTGATGGTGGAAAGCTGTGGTGAGCTCAGGTTTTGAATGGTAGTGGGGTTTAAGGTTGGTTAGAGACTAGCTTTGGTTCAAGGGGCGAGCTTGGTTTCCCGAAACTGATGGAGGCTTTTTATGGGAAAGTTGGTTTAGTGAAGTGGTGATGGAGATGTGATGGCAATGTGATCAAGGGAGTTGGGAAGATGAGAGCTTGAGTGATGGGGGATGAATGGGGAATGGATTTTTAGGACTTCAGTGTGAGTGAGCCGGGATTGAAGCTCCATGGTTGAAGGGTGAACGAGAAAAATGTGAGCGGTAGATGGAGCTTGTCTTGTTGGTTAATGGAGTTGAGGGTTTTTATTGATCCCCTTGATTATGACGATTGGAATAGTTTTTTAAGGGTGAACGTTAGTGTGAAGATGATGGTTTAGGGGTATGGTGATGGGTTTAGCATGAGATAGGGGCATGGTTTGAGCATGGGGAATGGGTGGCAAGGAATGGGTCTTGGTGTGGAGACTATGCCTTGTTGTTTTGTTTTTTTGTAGATATTAGGTTAGATGGGGTTAATGGGTTTTAATGTGGGTGTATTGGGTTTTGGGTAGGGTTGGATATTAGGTTACAATTGTAATGGGTTTTGGCTATAACCCGGACAAAATAGGTTATTACAGACTGTCAAAGTGTTTGTTTATGCATTATGGATGAGTCGTTAGGATCTCTCCCTATTAGGAACATGATTAGACGTTAAGGTAAGACCGAGTTGGATGTCGGTGCCATCGCTGGTGTTAGAGGATTTTGACCTAGTTGAGTAGTCAGAGATTCAGTTTCGGAGGAGCACCTTGAATAAGGTCATTTTCATCTAAGTTCTTCGCCCAAGGGAGATTCGAACTTGTTCGCTAGTAATAAGTTGGTTCGTGGAGGTGTTGATCAAACTGTTGATAGTTCGTTAAGTGATAGTGGAAGAACGTTACCCGTCTCTTAAGGTGGATACCCCTTTTAACCGAATATGAAGTGCCTGTGTGTTTTTCTGAGATTAGTTTGAAAGTGTGATGTTTATTGTTCATGTGTCGAGGTTAGAAAAATGTGAAGTAGATTTTAGATTGAAGATTTTTCTCTTTAAGTGTGTCGTGATAGCTGGTAATATTCGCGATGACGTCGAGGTGTTTCAGTAAAGATAGGATGGGAGCCACTATGTTGTCTCTCGAATATAAGTTTGATTCTTTGCGTGACAAGTGTGGATGTATAGGAATACAGAAAGATTAGCGTCAAAAATATAATTATCTCTTTGACGTGCGTACGGGTAAGGTTAGTTATCGGGAAATCAGTTAAGGAAGCAAGGGTTGAGACTTTGTAAATGCTTTTGACTGTATCACAATTTCCTTAGAGTGGGCTGATGGATATTGGTGAAAACCCGAGCTACGTGAGGTCGTTTTGTTGTGATAGTAGTTTGGGCCAGATCAGAGCTGAATGAGATTTTGAGGTCTTCGAAGATATTTGTTGTACCGTTAGGGCTATATTTTTGTGCTAGAAGGGGAAGGTTATGTTCTCCCCAATAGTGTGAAGTTTGGGGTACTTGATCTCTAAGGAAATTTAAGGTTTCGATGATGACATAGGACAAAGTATGTAAGAACTGTTGACGGTGTAGTCGATCAACACCTAAGCAAAGTGAGCTAAATAAGTAGTGAATCGTACCAAGTAAGTACAGGATTGGAGTATCATACTGTCGTGTGGGGCTATCCTAGGTAATGGTCATATAAGAGAGTATCGATACTAGCTCTATGCAGTATCAGTACCATGTATTCGTTAGTAAGTTTTGAGTTAAGGTTTGCTTTAGAAGCCATGAGAATGAGCATTTGATTTTAGTTAAGAGGATACAATGTTATGATTGAATTCGGGTCCGATGGTTGTCAATAGACTTTGAGATCTTATGGTGGGTGTTTCGAAAAAGATATATCAAGGTAAGAGATTCTTCCTTATTAGTACCATGGTCAGTATGTGGTGAATTTTGAGAGTAACAGTTTGTACCAAACTTTCACCGTATGCTTTAAAGACAGTGTGGAGTCGTGTGTTTGAGATAGTGATAAGTAGCTGGCTTGCTATCAGTTAGGAGTTAAATATTGAGTTCCCCGGAGTTGTTAGGATGCATTGGTATTCATTGGTGGGAATTAAATAGATGACCGTGGATCTTGTACAAGATTCGTGAGTGCATAGTTTCGTTGAGTAATGACATAGTCCTTGGTATGTACCGTTTGATAAGTTTTTAGCAAAGGTGTGAGCAACATAAAAAGTCTACTTGGTTTAGTTGCAAGATGGGTTGTACGACATAGTGGTGTGTTCATGTCACCTTTCAGCATCAGATTCGAGGTTGATGAAACCTTATTCTTTGGTGGGTTTTTATTGCAATGACAGATTTGAGTGATAGTACAGAGGATATATTCTCCATACACGTTATGGTTTGAATAGTAAGATCCTTGTTGGAACCGAGTCAGTGAGAGCTATGTTAGCTACTGATATGGGTTACCATGCCGAGTTTAATGTGAAGGCTTGAGCTGAGTTGAGGTGTCATTTGTTTTCAAATATTTTGCGCCCGTCAAGCGATGTTTTAGGAAGGGAATGTCATTAGAGTTAGAGTCTTCATCAGGAAGTTACCATAGAAGAGTTGTTTCGTTTGGATGCAACGGCTGTTTAACATCCTGTTCTTTTTTATCGTGTTGTTGTAGAAGAATTGATGCGCAACAATCTCTTGGGTTCTACAGTGTAAGTTAAGTTTCTTTGATAAAGTATCTGTGTGACATTTTTGTCAAGGCACAGTTGAGTTTTGGCTTGTCGTATGTAATGCACCGAGCGAGGATGGAATCCTTCTATGAAAAAGAATCAGTTGAGGTTTTTTTGTACCATTAGAAGGCAACGGTCGTGTTGATAAGTGTTGTTAGAGATCAGAGTAGTACGATGGGAAACCTTGAGGACGTCGAAGAGTTGTAATGGATTTGGTATCTTCACGGTTATGGATGCAAATTTTGAGGACGAAATTTATTTTAAGAAGGTGAGAATTGTAATGACCCGGATTCCAGGTTAGCGAATCAGGTCTTAGACCCGAGTATTGGGCCTTAGGTTGAGGGCCCAATTAAGATTTTGGGTTTGGGCTTTATAGTAAAAGATGGTAGGGTTTTATTAATTATTTGGTAGAATAAAAAAATAAAAGAAAAAGAAGAAAATAAAATAAAAAGGTAAAAGGGAATAGTTTGAATTTTAAATAGATGGGTGGGTGGTTGAAAAGTAAAAAAGGAGATGATAGAGGAGAGAGAAAATGAAAAGATGAGAATGGTGGGATAGAGAAAAGAGGAGAGAAAGGTTTAGAAAGAAAATTTCAAACTCTGATCTATGGAGATTCAACCATATGGTTGCGACACCAGTACCGCCATTGTGTTCATCTCGCCAAGACGAGTTCGTCGGTACTAGCAGCACCACTATCAGAATTGCCGTCGGAGAAGGTGAGAGAGAAGAAGTTTTGGTTTGCTGAGTTAAAGGGTCGAGAACAATCGACCGATAAAGTTTGGTCGCCATAAGCCGTTGGAAATGTCATCGCGCGCCTCTACGCGCCACCGCTGCACGTGGGCGTGGCCCTACTTTAGGGGACCAAGTAACCAGAGTGGACTCGGCCCAACTCGATCGAGTCAAGCCGAGCTGAATCAACCCAAGCCAAGCTAATCCAAGCTGAGTTGAGCTACCACCAGCTAAGCCACGCCACCGTTGACTGTCGCCGTTGACCGTTGATCGTTGTTGACTTTTTCTAGGAGACCCTACCATGGGGTTTCTCGACGTTCCGAATCCAATGGTGTAGTCCGTTTTGCTAAATTTGAACTTGGTAAGCTATTTTTACATGTTTGACCTTTCGTTTGATATAGGAGTCGCATGGAATTTAAGTGTTTTCGTATTTGTTGATATGCGAGCATTATTCGAGTTTGGATATTGGATCAAGTAGATTGTTAAGGAAGTTTGGATGAGGATTTTTAGCAATATCAGCGTAAGGTTAGTACACCTCGAACTCTGAAATACTTCATGAGCATCATAAGTGTAATTGTCTTGCATGTTAGTAGTTGCAAAATTAGGAGATGAGTAATAAGCATGTGTCGGTACTGGTATTACGAGGCTTGGTAGTTATTGAGATACTTGATGAGTTTTAGAATGTTCGATTATATTATGAGCTTTAGAGATTGTGTAGGATTGTTTGAATACTCGTACGATTATCTGATGATTGGTTGATTGATTGATAAATGATGATGCCTTGTATGCTAGCTTGAATAAGTGGATAGGTTCAGCTAAAACGATAGTTAAGAGATAATACCGATAAATAATTGATTTAATGGGCAAAAAATTGGTAATTAATACTCGTATTATCTGATGAAGGGTACTCGATGTGAGATTTCGAGTGATAAAATGTAGGTCATCCGATGTGAGATTTTGGGTGATAATGATTGCTCGATATGAAATTCTGAGCCCCGCTCGATGCGAGATTTTGAGCGAAGGCTCGATGTTTGATTCTGAGTATACCGCTCAATGTGAGATTCCTAGCATGGGTGGGTCTCCTAGTGTCGGGTGACATTGGGGCTCACTCTTGGTTTGTTTTATTGATGTGCTTGTGATATTTTTGATGTTGCATATATGTTGGATATGTGTTTAGGCGATGATGGTAGCGCCACATGTTTATTTATCTCTTCTTATTGCTCGTACCAGCTTGCATGCTTACGTTTATAATTAGTATGAAGTATAGTAGGTAGATGTGTACAACTAAGCTTTGTAAGCTCAGAGCTCGAAATCGTTGTTTCCGTGCATAGGTTGCACGTTGGATCGTGGGGTCGAGGAGCACTATCCGACCGAGACTCTAGCCCATGGTGATCTTTAGAGTACGATATTTGAGTTTAGTGGGTTGTGTGTTCATAGGACCTTACATGTTTGAGTTTGTATTTATTATTTGAAATTGAATTATTTAAATTATACATTTAAATGTTTTAATTTAAATTTGAGCTCTTTTGTAACATTTTATTTATTTATATACATATATTTTAATCGTTGGTTTTAAATATTTTTGCGAATTACTCGTTGGGTTGATCCAAGTTGAAAATTTTTATGGTTTTGGGTTTGGGCTTGAGACCCAAATGTGACATCCGGGTCGAGGGTGTTACAAATTTACTTCCATATCAGTTTTTCAAAATTTAATATGAATTTCTAAAAAAAATTGGGAGTCAAATTAAATATTTTAAAAAATTAAGAGGCTAAAATCTAGTTTTTCAAAATTTAGGAAGACCATGGCTCTACAGATCTTCACTTAGTTTCGCCTCTGATTGTACATCACAATATTAATGAGAATAGTCATGGTGATAACAATTTGAATTAATTAATAATATTAAAAATAAAAATCAAATTATATCAAAATAAAATGTCTTATATAAAAATAAGTATCTAAAATATATAAGCTTTTTCTTGTAGGCACCTAAAGTATTTTTTTGTCAATATAAGTACCTAAAAATATTTTTTTTTCAAAATAGGTACCTAAAGTATTTTTTTGTCAAAGTATGTGCCGAAATTATTTTTTGTCAAAATAGCTACTTATTGTATTTTTTAATCAATGGCACATTTCAACTTTTAAGAACCTAGAAGAAAAATAAATATTTTAGGTATCTATTTTGATCAAAAAAATAATTTAGGTATCTATTTTGATCAAAAAATAATTTAGATACCTATTTCGACCAAAAATATACTTTAAATATTTATTTGACCAAAAAATACTTTACGTACCTAAATAAAAAAAGTTAATATATTTTGAATTCTTATTTGTAATACAAGTAAAATAAAATATAGTAAGAGTTAATTTCAAAGTTTGCATCTAAAATAAATGGCTTAATACAAAAATATGTGCCTAAACTATACAACTTTTTAACTTTAGGTGTCTAAAATATTTTTTATTAAAAATAAATGCCTAAAATTTCAAACGTTAAAATTTTAAGTGCCCGACTGTTTAAAAAATTATTATCCAATAAAACGTGAAACGTGACATGTTTTTTTTTATTATTAAAAAACATGAAAAAATATAGTTTAAAAAAACTCAAAATTCCCCGAATCTCAAAAAGCTTAAATTCTTAATACCCAAAAATCAAAAATTCCTCAAATTGTCGCCATTGTTGTTGTCGTCGAACACCACATCTACTATCACCGAAGGCCACCGTCTATTTCTCCCAACCACTCATCGTTGGTAACCAACATGAGCCATGTCAATCAGACGGTGAACGTGAATAGTTATATTCGAACAGCGTTCGATTGACACACTTACTAGTAGTTATCAATGATGGGTGGTTGAGGGAAATGATAGATGGCCTCTAGCAACGACAGTGGTGGTATCTATTGATAGCAAAGGTGGCGACAGCGGGGGCAATTTGAGGAACTTGTGGTTTTTAGTATTAAGTATTTATTTTTTGGAAAAAAAAAACTTTGATACACAGGCCGTGTAAACTTTAGTTTACACGTGCCTTTTAGTTTTAGGGGTTAGGGTTTTAATTTAAGTTTAAAGTTTAGGGGTTTATGTTGTAGGGGGTTAGAATTTAAGGTTAGTGTTTAGAATTTAGTGTATAGGGTTTAAGGTTTAGGGTTAGTTTTTTAAGGTTAAAGTTAGGAATTTGGGATTTGGATTTTTATAGTGTAAATACACAGGCTTGTGTAAAATTTACATAGCCTGTGTATCGAATTTTTACCCTTATTTTTTTTGGGGATTTTGAAAATTTTGAGTTTTTTTAGATTATATTCTTTTTCATTTTTAAATAATAATAAAAAATATATCACGTGTCACATTCTTTTTAAATAGCGATTTTTAAATAGTCGGACACTTAAAATTATAATGATTAAAATTTTAGGCACTTAATGTTACCAAAAAAATACTTTAGGCACAATATATCCTAAGACCTAAAACCCTAAATCCTAAACTCTAAACCCTAAACCTAAAACCCTAAACCTTAAAATTTGAAACACTAAAAACCTAAACCCAAAACCCTAAAACTAAAACCCTAAACACATAAAACACTAAACACTAAACCTTAAACTCTAAAATCAAAACCCTAAGCCCTAAACCTTAAACCTTAAATCCTAAACCATAAACACTAAATCTTAAAACCCTAAACCCTAATTTATGGTTTATGCCTTAGGGTTTAAGGTTTAGGCTTTTATGTTTAGGGTTTTAGGGTTTAGGATATATTAGTGAATATTTTAGGATTTAGAGTTTAGGGTTTAGGATTTGAGGTTTAGGGTTTAGGATTTGAGGTTTAGGGTTTAGGATTTTGTGTGTTTATGGTTTTGTTTTTAGGGTTTCAAGTTTAGGGTTTATAGGTTATGTTTTTAGTGTTTTGATTTTTAGGGTTTAGGGTTTATGATTTTAGGTTTTAGGTTTAGGGTTTAAGGTTTAGGTTTTTAATGTTTTTATTTTTAGGGTTTAGGGTTTTAGGTTTAGGGTTTTAAGTTTTATGATATATTAGTGAATATTTTAATCAATATTTCTTCACTTTTAAACAAATAAAGCAATGAATAAATAAAATAAGTGATGAAAAATAATAACATAGTAGATTTGTTTGGTGGTTGTGTATTGAGTCATTCAACCAATTGACCCAAGTTTGAATACTCTCGGGCACATCTATTAAATTTTACTTCTTTTTATATATTTTAGAACCAATCAGCCACGTGGCACCATCATTTAATAATATGTCTTCCACGTCATACTCGTACCCGGTGGAGTTGACCCGGACACCAATTATATTTGAAATTTGATACTCGCGAAATTAGGGGTTCTTTATAATCGGGATCCCAATTCCCAACTCTAGTTTCCCCTTCCTGATCACCAAATTCGATTCTGACAGAACAAAGGAATTCTCCTCTCAAATCACAAACGCACCAGTTATGGAAGATCTTCAAATTAGCGGAAACGATATCAACAATAAGGACCTGAACCCAAGGCAGTTACAGCTATTCGTTAAACTTCTCAATGGCGGAACTTTGTCGCTCCAACCCGACCCCTCAAGTCCAAGTCGGCGATGTCAAACATCGAATTCAGGAAGTTACCCAAATCCCGATTAACTTCCAGCGCCTGATTCGTGGCCATCAACTCAATGACGACTCGGTGATTTCTCAGTCCAACGCCACCATCAATCTCTCCCTACGGCTTCTTGGTGGCAAAGGAGGTTTCGGTTCGCTTCTACGTGGTGCAGCCACCAAGGCGGGGCAAAAAAAGACGAACAATTTCGAGGCCTGCCGAGACATGAGTGGAAGGAGGCTGAGGCATGTGAATGCTGAGAAGAGGTTGGAAGAGTGGAAAGCGGGGGAGGAACAGAGGAAGTTGGAGAAGATCGCGGAGGACTTTATAAAGAAGAAAGTAAAAACTGGGAAAAAAGGACTTGGAGATGGAGAGGCCGAGAAGTATGTAGCAAAGTATAGGGAGGAGTCGGCGAGGTGCGTGGCGGTGGTTGAAGAGTCCGTCAGGGCAGCGTGTCAAAATGGAAAGCGTAAGGCGGTGCCGGGAGGAGCTGACCCCAAAAAATTGAAGATTTGGTAAGTTTTTAAGATCATTTGATTTGCTTGTAATTTAGGCTGGTATTAACATTTAGATCATTTGTTTGGTTTTGTTTGCTCATATAGGATGGGAAAGAGGAAAGTTGATGAGAGTGATACTGATGATAGCAGCGAGGATGAAGAAGAAACTGAGAAATATGTAGTTTTGAACGATGGGAATCATTCAGATTCTAGTAAGGGAACTGAGGGGATTTCTGGTTCAGTTTCGGGGGGAAATCAGGATATAGAAATTTCAGGTGGAGCCTCGAGTCAGACTGGTTCTGAGGAAGAGAAGGAGGTTGTTCTACAAAAAAGCTCGGAATCTTGTGGTGAAGATGCTAATACCATGGCTGAAGAATATGTGATTGCCGGAAGTGAAGCAACTCAAACTGAGGTGCTGGAACATAATGGAACTAAAACTGAAGATCGGGTGGAAATAGTTCGTCAACATTTCAGTGTTCCAGTTGCAGAAAATGGAGGAGTTGGAAGTGAACATAACAATGAAGTCAATTGCTCTTCTAACCCAGAATCAGGAGTTCACAAAGAAACAGTAGTTTCAAATGCTAACATTACAGAACCAGAAAAGCCATTGAACTTTGATGACTTCAATTCTTCTGAAGAGATGGAGGTATGGCTGCAGACTTGAAGTTCTTTTCATGTTTTTAGGATTAATGAGTTCAATACCGTTAATGCATCTAGTTGGTTTAAAAAATAAATATACTACTTTTAACAAACTCTATGATTGCATACCTAGATGATATAGGATATTCAGCAGTTTGTAGTTGTTGTAATTTTATCAAATGCTTTCCTTTAGCCCGAGTAAATGAGGTCATAGTTTTTTTATGTTAATTAGGCTGTCTTCATGTTCTTGTGTAAAAAGTAGTTGGACCATACAAATTGAATAATTGAAGAAAAGATATAATGGTGATGCTGTTGCTTTTACAATGCTTAAGGTCGATAAATCATTAACTGTTTTATCATTTCTGAAGGTTCTTGGACTGGAGCGGCTGAAATCTGAACTGCAGGCACGCGGTCTAAAATGTGGTGGTACATTGAAAGAGCGAGCTGCCCGTCTTTTCTTGCTAAAATCTACACCTTTAGATAAGCTTCCAAAGAAGCTGCTTGCGAAGAAATGAAATAATCATGTAGTATGCTGAGGCTTCCCTACTATTGAAGTCTTATGGTATGAAAATTCATCAACACATGTATTTTGTAGATGTGATTGGAAGATGCATCACCTTATTGAAGGGTCCTATAAGAATTCCAATATTTGTTCGTGCATATGACGCCTTATTGTTTAAAGATTAACCAACGTAATCCTCTTAGGTTAGAATTTAGATACTGAAAGCATCATCCAGGCGAGACATATGTGGTTTCTCAGCTTTGTTAGGGCCCCTCGGGCAATTTTTTTTTAAGAGTGCTTTTTGCACTCCAAAGCATTCTCAAACAATTAACTTTTCAAAGCCCGTTCACGATTGAGGTTGAAAAGAGCTTTTGGAGCTTTTGGCTAAAAAGCTGGTTTGAACCTCAAAGTCAATCCTAAACAAAGTAAAAGAGCTTTTAAAACCATGGTTTTGAACCACTGCAGAAGTTGATTTTTCCCGGCTTTTACGTTTCCAAATCATGTTTTGAAGTAAAATTATACTTCCGTCCTTGTTGACGAATTGCTTTTCTCTTCTGCAACCTTCATTTGCATTTTTTTTCTGCTGTAATTTACGTTCTATTTTTCTCTTCTGCAATTTTTTCAAGTTTAGCAATGTTCAAAAGCTAGTGCAATGTTAGATTTTAATATTATATGTATTTATTTATTTATTGTTTTATTTTAATAATTTACGACTAACATTCTTAAAAAGAATATGTTTTGTTTCAGTTATTTATTGTCCAATAATTTATATTAATTACTTAAAAAAATTAAAACTTATAATTTATATATTAAAATATTAATAGTGCATAAATTGTACTTATTTATTATAACTTAATGTTGTGAATAAAATAACGAAGAACAATAACAAGAACAAAAAGAGGAGAGAAAGAGATTTTTATTCATTCTCAACATTGAGTTGTGTACAATGCTTTTTTTCAAATCTATATTTATAGGCATAAGATGGAAACCCTAAATCCAATAGGTATTAAATCCTAATAACAAAGTACATTAAAGTCACATTTAATACGTGAATATCCATCATAAATAAATATTCATAACACTCCTTTGGATATTTATGAAGATAACATGTCTCGCTAAAACCTTACTAAGATAAAAACTCAGTGGGAAAAAATTTCTTTAGTGAAGGAAAAAGAGTGCACACATCTTTGATACGCATAACATGTTACCTCATTAAAAACCTTACCAGGAAAACCTATTGGGACAAAACCTTGGTTAAGGAAAAAAGAGTGCAACATGTATTTACTCCCCCTCATGAAAACATCACATAAGATCTTTGAGTCTCCATAATTCAATCTTGAATACTATTTTCCTGAAGATCCTGAGGGATGAAACTTTGGAGTAATATGTTTCATTTTACCATCTTTGATGTATCTTCATTGTGATTGAGATATAAATTTTGCATTATCTCCACATAAGATAGCTTGTATCTTATATTGTGAAAGTAAATCACATACCTTCTACATATGTTGGGTACATGGTCTTAGCCAAACGCATTTTTGGCTTGCCTTGTAACACCCTTAACGTATATTCGTAGTACGAATAGACATTGAGGATGTCAAAATATTATCTAACAGAGTTCTAGACTTGTAAATAATTTTTTAAAACATCTAACATAAAACTAGTTTATAAAATAACCTTTTCTCGACTTTCAAGGTATTCATAGCCTATTTGCAGATTGCTAGTTTTGACCCTGAATTGGTTTATAAAACATGTTAGTCAGCTATTAAAATAAGTATGTAACTCAGGGTGAAAAGTAGGTACACTGCCTAGGCACTTTATTGAATTTAAAATCGTTACGCTATAAACGATAAATAAAATGTTACCCGAATAAAAATCATTACCGGTAATTCTTTAACCATACGAATAATTCATATTTATTTGACTATTAATCAAACTTATACCTTTAAAACAACTAACGAATAAATTGATACATGCCCACTAGAGAATATCATAAATTAGAATGTCTTACTGATGTTTGGCAGATTGCAGATTGATCAACATGCTTGACTCCTCTTCCGGTAGGTTTCCAATAACCTACGTGTGAAACAACACACGCTAAGTATTCACTTAGTGAAGCAAAGCATATAAGGTTATCAAGTAACTGATATGAACATAATTCAAGGCTTATTTTTATATCTAGCTTATCTAAGTATAACTGATAAATTACTTGTATTAAGTTCATCATGTTTACTTGACATACTTCAACATGCTTCTCATAGCATACTATAACCAGTTTCTATGGCATTTCATGGCAAACTTTATCATAATTCTAATTCTTTGCCTAACATAGCAAACAAAGAAATATAGATATTACTGATCTTAACATAATCGAGAAAATACTGATCTTACGGAAAATACAGAGATATACAAAGAGTACGGAGAACCTGTTATTTCTCATACTTAGTACCAAAACTTTGCAGAAAACTTAGTACATAATGAAATTTGCCAAGCTCACTAGCTCGATTACCTGCACTTCTATTAATCTTTTAAATTTGCTCAAAGTATACTTTATGAGACCTTAGGTACGTGAGTCATCTGAAATAAGACACCATAGTGTCAAACGGAACAAACAGATGAGTACATACTCGATGACGCTCTTTGCTCCTCATATAATCAATGACGCTCTTTGCTCCCCATATAAGCACCTCTTTAGTGCACTTAACACCATCGGCTTAGATCCCCAAGGTGGATGTGACACCGTAGTAGTCATAAAACACACAGATATCAGAACAGAATGATGCAGTTGCTAAGATTCTATGGCATGCCAACTATACCAAGGATTGCCACTTTGTAATACTTGTGCATATATATATATATATATATATATATATATATATATATATATATATATATATATATATATATATGTATGTATATCATGATCAGAAGTTATCATATCAGATGTCATCAATAAATCATAATGGCAGTTCATAACCCAGATAATATCAGGAATATTATAACAAAGATATATATCATAGCATTGACAATGTATTTTACATATTACTTGCTCTTATCATATTCAACTAACATATCAGTTATAGTGACTATCATAACATTTCACAGATAAGTCCTCATACTTAAAACAATATGTTATTCAAGCCATATTAGCTTATTTATTAAGAATAATTTTCCAGCCAGTGATCATGTATCAAACACATCACTTATTCTTATTTTTTTTATGAACATAACATATCATAAATAAATCTTTAGTCATATGTTAGGAACATTGTCCCCACGTTGCTCGCCATATTACTTACCACATTTAAATAGAACTTCAACATATATTGTATCATGCATTCATATATAAGGTTGGCTTATCATAAGCCTCATTTTATCACATGCATAATTAAGTAATAATTAAGGCACTCACCTTGGCCACTTAACACAATGCCCCACTAAGTCCTAGTTCGATCTTTTCTTTCATAGTACCTCGAACCTTCTTTGATTCGGACTTGACTGAAAATCGAGATTCGGGGCTTAAATCGAGCTTGTAAAATTTTTCTCTTCTTTTTCTCTTCACCACGGTTTTGGAGGGTATTTGGCCGATAATTCCTTCATATTTCATGTATTTAAGACACTTGTATTATGAAAAAAATGAATTTTTAATTCAATAAATTCCACTTTCCAAAAATACCCTCCAACTAGATCTATATTTCTAATTTGTCATTTTGTAACATTCCAACTAGACTTGTTGGATTCTAATCAGCCACTATTCATCAATAAAAGAAATCTCAAAATTCCTTCCATGTCCATTTGGGCAAAATGACCAAAATGCCCTTTACCGATCAACTTATTATCAAAATTGCCATTCTATGTCATTTCAATCGATTTAAATTTTTCCCGATCTTTTTAACATCCAAATATTCATAAAATGATATTTTATGACTCTTCTAAGGTCCATGGAACTATCTCTGAAATTTTAGACCGATCTGATTATCCAAATATTTTTCCAAACTTTATCGCTTTATAGCCATTAATACAAACTCCGTACGAAAAATTCGGGTAACACAGAAATGTCATTCTTGGGGGGTAAACTATTTATTTAAGGGGTTAAAATACATAACTTTTGAAAATTGCACTTTGATCCTTAAACTTTTCCAAAGTTTATACTTTAGCCACAAAACTTTCAAAATTTACATTTTGGTCACTAGCCAAAAATTGGGATATTACATGCCTCGTGCATAACAATTATTTCTACAAGATTTGAGAAGACATTGACTAATTTTTGAAGATATAAAGGTATAATCTTTGTAGCATTTAGATGGTATTTCTTGACCAACTAATATATGATGCTTCTAGACCAATGATTTATTTATCTTTCTTTTGAAGATAAATTTATTCACACCCAATAATCTTGCAATCACAAGGATACTCAATAGATATGCTTTATCCATATTGAATCTTCTTTAAGATTCTTTCAATTTATGTACATTCATAGACAACAAGACATATTTAAATGCTTGATCTCTAGATCGAGACAAAACTTGATCTCAAGATTCTTTTTCTCAAATATTTTTGTTAAATAATAAAATGCTTTGAAATCTATTCATGAGTTTCCAATTTAAAGCTCTTCAAAAGTTCTAATGATATTCAAATTGTCATAATGAATCTTAATCCAAACTCTTTTATAAAATACACAAGGAAATAAGATCATTCTTATTGTATTTCCTCAATTAGTACTCACTAAGGGGATTATAACAAATACACCAAAATATAAATATTCAAAGGGACATATCTAAATAAATTTTCTCAAAAATTTCCAAAAGCTTCTGGCAATTAAATTCGTCAAGGATAACTTTCCTTTTATAGGAATTCACAAAATGATTCAACGCATATAAAGTATTTCATAACTGCCAAAGTAATTGCATCCACCATGAAATAATTAGAATTACTCATAAATCATAATTCAAGTCGTATTTACGACTACCTATTTGTGCCTCACTTGCATTACACCTTTACGTGTTTGGACTGCAGGTCCAAAAACTTCTCTTTTGGAAGTTCAAAGCATCTTTCTACATTGGCCAATTCAATATCTATACTACTGATAGATTTATATATATAATCCTCATTTTTTTCTTTACTTTTATAGAAATATTGTTTGGAAAATTGTTGTCGATAACTTTTCTATCTCGGTTCCATTCGTTTCTCGTATTGATATAACTTGTCGAGATCTCTTTTCAATCTTTATTTCAGGTAACTGGAACTCTTCTAGAGTTTTATTAATAGTTATGTCTTAAGTCTCTTAAAAAGAACATGCCTCCAATATATGACCATCTCATACTATTTTCCATTTACGAGAATTTTGATCATTGGAACCAATTTTAACTATCATGCTTCATGCATGATTTACAATCATTAGCTCTAACATGTAATTCAAATTTAGAGCATTTCAGCTAGTATATGAGACTTAATTACTCTCATTAGGTTAGTAAATATGTCTGGCAGTTGACATGTAATAACATGAATTATCTTATGAACTTCTGGTTCATATACGAGGATCTAGATAATGATAATTCATTTTCCTTTATCCATCTGATTATTATCTCCCCCTGATATTGAGAAAACGCATGCCATAAATGATTCTCCAATTAATGTTTAAGAATTTAAACATAAAAGGAGACTCATACTTAATATATATATTATCAACCCTTTTTATTTACCCATTTTGTGCGTTTTGGTGGAGCAATTCAACTATAAATCGCACATTCAAAAATTCTAAAATGGAAAATGTACGGATTCTGACCAAAAACCAATCATAACGGGGAGTTTATTATAACTCGTTGGCTTGATGCGTATAACTGCTGTTATATGTGAAATACCATGTAGATAATAAATATTTTGTTTTCATAGTTTAGCTATTAAAGAGGAGGCATCCAGTCAAAATTTTGCTAAACTATTTTGTTTATAATCAATAGGCTTTGTAACAGTTATTTCAACTGATATAGCCTAAAATATAAACCCTCTAGCTTTTGCAAGACGAATAGTTTAACTACATAATCTGAATCTTTTTCTAATCAATTTCACAAACTTCTGGTTATAATTTGATAAAACAATGTAGATGCATCTACCAAAATCATATAAAACTTTCTACATTTGTGGATAAATGGGCCCATTTTTCATTCAGATATGCAAGACATGAAGTTTCAACTTTAGTACAAGAAGTTTAAGATCTTTTGGTAAGTGGGATCTTAATCAATTCTTTTGAGAACAAACAACACAAGAAATTCAAGTTCTTTTAATATACGTGAATGTAAATCTCAATAATTTTTCGCATCATTATAGATCATGATGGTCTAACCGATCATGTCAATTATATATGTGTATATCCCTCTCTGAATTTGTAAACTTTTGGTTTACCATAACATGTGATTCAATCTCACTTATACATGCGTGGCACAAATTTTGAAATATAAGTTTCTTTGAAACTTGATAATACATTGTCCACCAAAAATTGTTCCTTTGAATAGGAATATATTTAGCTCTTTCGGATCTTTCAATAAAATTATTCTTTTGGTAGCAATATATAGCACTTCTAGAGCTTTCAACTGACTTTTTGCCTACCAGAACTTATAATCACATTGGCTTATTTCATATGCCAATTTATAACATATATTATCCATAATTCTCAAAGGATTATTCTGAGAACTCTTATTGTTCTCTTAAAATTTTCACTTCTGATGGTGACGATAATATTACCAATAGCGATAATTATTACAATATTTACAATTATGCACTTTTCATAATGAGCTTTCTCTCAAAAACTTATTTCCCTTCTAGAGCATCAATATTTTCAGTACTTTGAGATATAGTACTCACATTTTTCCCTTGCATTTAAATGGGAAAATATTTCTTATGCTTCTGCTAAGCATAAATCATCACCATAGATTGTATTCAATAAGTAATCATGTTAAACAAATAAATGGGAAAAATAATTATTCCATAAAGTAAATAAAGATAAAGCAAAATAAATTAATAGATAAATAATTCTCTTCAAGGTTATGAGAATAATTAGAAGATGATTTATTCCCTTCAAGGTTTATAAGGAGATCAATAACGTTCAAATGAGATGGACCAACAACGTCCAAATGAGTTGGACCAATATCATCTTCGTCATTTTTGCAAATAAAATTTGCTTCTATTTCCGTTCCTTTATCATTCAATGATTGTTGATGTTTTCAGCGTACGACAAGTATGAGACCAATAATTTATAACATCGCATTGGTAATAAAAAGAATTTTACTTCCTTAGAATGATCTTTATCACTCTTGGCATCCTTATAACCTGACTTCTAGTGGGTATAAACATTCTAAAAATAATCATTATGTCTATGTCAATGGCATAGATCGTAACCACAACTACTAATGTGGCATTTATTCTTCCGTGATATAATCTCACATTCACTTTAGGGAATAGAGTGGAGCCAGTGGGACTTTAAAACCTTTTTCACGATATTTTGTCCGTAGAACATTATTTGCATGAAAAGGGGAGTATGTTTTTATTAACATATCCTCATCAGTGATACACTTACCATATAACTTCAGTTGTGAAGTAATTTGAATAATATTTGAGTTATATTCACTAATTAAATAGTGTTTAATCACGTTTGCATTCACTTCAAGGAATGAAACAAATCCAATAATATCATGGAATACACACCATGCTTGCATTCCCTGCCTCCCACAAAAATTCTTGGATCAAGACGAATTTTCATAACTTAAACTTGAGAGAAATCTATAATCGAGTTTTTTTACGCAGAATAATTATTGTTTTCGAGCAAATATAGACTTTATAACAATCTTCTTGTAGAATAAAAATAACCATGATTTATCGAACTTTAAAATCGTATTTTAAAGAATGAAAATAAAAGTAGAATTTACCTATATTAATTTCCCTTTCGAGAACGATAGAGACATAGCAAATGACCAAGACGGCTTCTCTTAATCCCTTTATGTCATGTCTCTTTCAGAGTCATTTAATCATATCATATAAAACTCAAAACACGGTTAAAAACACCCGCTCTCATCAATTAAACATTAAATAACAAATAAATAACCACAAACTTTCCACCATGCATTATAAGCAAACTAATAAAAGAATATATAAACATGTGAGATTTATGGTTCATTGGCAATAAATCATATTATAGTCGAATTAATCAAGTAATTAGGGTATGTTTGTGATTCAAATTCCATTGTCGTTATGTACCCTTATATATATAATTTCATGAGAACACCGCTAGAAGATAACAATACCAAAAGGTCATGGGATATACCGTATTAAAAAATTGCTTAGAAGTAATAATTTATGTGCATCAAAGATCAAGTTTATCACCCACGGTCATTCACTGAAATCGTGTAATCGATGGAACATATAAGTATCGAATTTACTCTCAATAAATAACCGCACCGGAACCTAGTTTATCCTCGGCCACCCATGAAATAATCACGATGTCCTTGTTTTATTGGAACCCTTTGATTCATGTTAGAATCAAATTCTTTTCAGTAACTCCTTTAAGATTCGAACAACAAACACCTCAGTTGGTTAGAGTCTCGTGCTGATAACGTGTTGTGAATAAAATAACGAAGAACAATAACAAGAACAAAGAGATGAGAGAAAGAAAGAGATTTTGTAACCCCCTCGACCCGGTCTATCGCAAAACCGAACCGAGCGAGCTACATTAGGTTTACCGAAGTAAACCGTGAAGATGAAACCCGAAACACGTCTATTTTTTTCTTTTATCTTGTCTAGAAGCACAATTATTATCCTACGTGTACATACTGATCACAGCTAAAAACCTAACTCAGTCGGGCATCGAATCGACATCCAATTGACAACATTTGCAATTTAGGGACCACATTGCAATTTCAAAAAACTATAGGGACTTAACTCATTTTTATGTTACCAACCTTTAATTTAACATGTTTCATGCTTACATGTCAAAAATCAGCTCAAGAAGGTCATTCATACTCATTAAATTGCATCCACAATACTTAGGGACCAGAACGTAAGAAAACGAAACTTCACTTCCATGACATTAACAGAATTAATGGCCAACTGTATCGATACGGTGATCAATTATGCTCAACCTTATTTTGGTACTCCATGTACCGTACCGGTACGCCTAGCTGGAAAATAGGTTTCATTTTAAAATATTTAATACCCGTACCGTTACTGGTACGAGGGTTTTAACTAAAAAAAGTAAGATTACAGTGGCGTAGAACCATACCGATACGCCTTAGCCCGTACCTAAACCCAGAGCCTAATTTTTCCTAGCCGTACCGATACAGTCCTCCGGGTATCGATACACCTGGGCTTGTAATGTCACTTTTAGCTGGTTTAACATGCTTTCAACCATACCAAAACATCCTAACACGCTCCTAACACACAACCAACATAAACTAGAATCAAACCTCAACATAACATCACAGATTCAACATCATTTCATGGCATCTTGCGCCAAATGTAAATCTATAGGCATGCAACCTAGAACATCAATCAAGTAAAACATGAAACTCCAAACCATCTCTAAAATCAAACCATAAATGCCATTTACAACTCAAGAGCAACAAAACAAACTTGCTCAACCATGGAGTTTAACAAAACATCTCCCAAAAACAACGAAAACCCCCATTGCCCTTATTACTTATAGTCTAAATCAAAACATACTTTGGTTACCAAGTTTTGTACCGATCCGTGCTTCCCGCTGCCTTCCGATACTTTAATACTCTGCATTGATGGAAAAAAAGAGCATAAGCACACCAGGCTTAGTGAGGAGTGCTCAAAACAGCACACCATCAATGCATTAAAACCATTTCTCAACATTTCATTGAAATCTCATTTCAATCATCTTTTAAAACATTATCATGCCTTTAAAACATGCACTTAACATATTTAAAACCAGCATATTAAACCATATGCAATATGTATCATTAACCAACAACAAGCCCCATTGCTAGCCTTAATTTAAGCATTCTCATGCATAACAACCATATGCAAAGCTTAAAGAGTAAAAAATGTATAAATCGCATTATACAACATAAACCTTTCAATGATACATCAACAATTATATTGGCTCACAAGTGATAATTAACCAAGCTCCATTTACAAAAGAGTTCATCGGATACACGGATTCAACAAGTATTCTCCCAACACTTCAAACCATCTCAATCGAAAATAGCAATACAATCACAATCGCGGTACCTAACAACCGGGTACACTTTCAACCCACGGGGACACCAACCCCATACCTTGGTTAGATGCTTAATCCACTAACGGGAGTATACGGTACTGTAAAACCTCTCTACCGTTATGGTACTTGAATGGAGTTTTCGGTACACAGATCTAAACCCCTCAACATCCAAGGTGACTTATTATAGTGCATTATCAATCCTATGGTCGGACAACTGTATCCGATAAAAATTTTAAAACCACATTACTTGCCAATAGAATTAACCATTTACCATTTACCTCACTGGTTTCAACAAGCATTAACCAACCAATTTTTCAAAGCAACAACCATGCTCAAAAAACACAAGTATAAACCATATACTTACAAGGATCACTTACCATGTGCATCCATCAACATTTCATGCTTAAAAATATTATCTCAAATACTTTAAATCATGCTTAAACAGTAGGTACAATGTAAATCAAACAAATGCATAAAAATCATTTTACACTAGCACGACCGAGAGAGAAAACCAGTTTATACTTACTTTTGAGTTTAAACCAGCGTATCAAGCTAAGTTTAAACTCTTATAAACCACCTTAAAAACATTCCAAAGCTGGAATCCACGTTCTCACTCACTGATACGTGAAACCTCGATTCACCTCCACGAAAACAAGCATCCTAAGCCTCCAAAGCTTCACCGATCACTTTCGAATCCATCTCCTTGTTTTAACCACATTAAAACAAAGGATTAATGCATCTCAATGCATTTAAAACACTGCAACCACAAATCCCCATAGACTTCCACAATCTTCTCACAATTTCCCAACCACAACAACTGAAAACATCATCTAACTCTTTCCAAACACAACCCAGCCACAATCTAACACTTCCATAATCATCAATTAACACTTAAAAATATGATTAACTCATCCAAATACTTCCAGCAATTAAATAGCCACCACAACTCCACAAAAATACAAATCTAACAACCTTAACAACTAGGGATTCAAGAGTTTCAGGATTCCATTGTTAAAATCAACTTATAAACATTATAATACATCCAAAATATGATTAAAATCAACTTCAACACTGGAAACACAGATCCAATATGGATCTTTCACTTTTTCATCAACTTAACCCAATTAAATCAATATAAAAACACAAAATCAGATTATAAACTATAAATCAAGGATCAAATACTTGGGAATATCAATAAAGAACCATTCAATAGAGGAGATCACGAACCTTACCTCTATTATGTGATTTCCCCTTTCAATTGATTGTTTAAAGCTAGGAAAACACAAGATTTAAATGAGGTTTTGTAAATCAATGTTAAAGAATCAATTACAAATTAAAAATATAAGTAAAAAGATCTCTCACCTCTGGATTTTGATGAAAACAATAGTGTTTGGCAGAAAAGAAGTAGAGAGAAAAGTTGAGAGAAAAGTTACGTTAAATTCTTTTAATCCAATAACTAACTTTTTAATATCCAAAACTCTTTTAATTATTTATAAACCACATGTTTAAAATGACTTAATTGAATGGAGAAACCATCAGCCAAAACATGGTAATATAGCTCCTTAAGGATTCTAAGAATTTGATCCTTTTCATTTTAGTCACCTTTAAAATAGTTTTCAAAAATTACATTTTGGTCACTTACCAAAATGTCACCCTTCCAAACCTCATTTTCCAAAATTGATTTCACCAATATTTTTCATATATTAAAATATGATTTTTAACCATTTTCCATATTAAAATATCATTTTCCATATTTTTCATATATTAAAATATATTTTTATCCTTTTCATTTTTCCATATTTTTATCTTACCGAAAAATATTTACTCCCGAATCTGACTTGAATCCCTAACTCAGTCCATCAGACCGTCCAATGAACCTCAAAACCGCTAGGCCCCAAACCTCCAACACATGAGGAACCTCAAACAATAAGCAACAAGACCCACATGATCGACAATCTCGTATGGTCCACAAAACCTCTGCTAAGCTTCCTTTTCTGCCCAAAACACGTACCTTCTCCCAAGGCGACACCAACATGACCACCCGATCATCCAACATACTTTACTACACTACGCTTCAAATCTGCATAGAATTTTTGACGATCTGAAGCCACTCTCAAGCGTTCACACATCAACCTCACCTTCTCACTGGTGCCTTTCAACATATCAGACATGGGAACATACCTTCCCCCATTTCAGCCCGACCCACGGTGTACGACAATTTCTACAACACAACACCTCGTATGGTGTCACCTGCATGCTTGTCTGATAACTACTATTAAAGCAAACTCTACCAAAGGCAACTACCTTTCCCATGTTCCCTGGAACTCAGCAATACAACATCTCAACATATCATCTAAAACCTAAATTTCACGCCCCAACTGACCACTCGTCTATGAATGATACAAGGCACTATAACTCAACTACATACTCAGAGCTCAAAGAAACACCCATAGAACCTCGCTAAAAACCCCAGATTTTCGTCCAAACTATGGACTCAGGCGCACTGTGCAAACATACCAACCCGATAATGCACAAATTTGCCAACTATCCAAAGCACACATCACCAATATAACCACAAAGGTGCGCACACCTCACAACTCAATCAACAACCACCCAAACGGATTCCTTTTTGATCGGTGTCAAAGGCAATTTAGACAAAAAATCCATGGTGATTCTTTCCCACTTCCATTCCGGTATCCTCAACAGTTGCAACAACCCGGAAGGAACTTATGCTCAGCTTTGACTCGCTGGTATTTCGTACATTGAACAACACAATTAGCCATATCTTACTTTAAAAATACTCGACAGCAAAACCCCTTCAAACCTTGATATATCTTAGTACTATCGGGATACATAACACAAGAACTGACATGCGCCTCAGTCAAAACAATACGCCGCAACTCAACATCAAGAGACACCACTTTCCGATCTTAAAATCAAAATGCCTTATCATCATTACAGTGTAGATCCATCGAATTCCTTCCTTGATAACCTGAGCATGCGATACAAACGCATCAGCACAAAGTTGCCTCTCGGCCATCAAATCCTCCATCACACATCACACTCAACCAAGAATATAACATCCTCAACTCCACCGCAACCCTCATAAACAAAGCATCAGCTACAATCCCTGCTCGGGCGATATTCAATCACCAAACTATAATCCTTAAACAACTCCAACCATTCGAGATATCAAAGATTCAAATCACTATTCTTTTCTTTTTTTTTACTTTTCATGATCCGCGTACACAACACACCTTCCTCAAAGAATTAGTGTCTTTAAACCTTTCAACAACCACCACCGCGGCAAGCTTCACATCATGCACATGACAAATATGCTCGTGCACCCTTTACTATCTAGATGCATAAGCCACACTTCCCTTGCAATGCTACTATCTCAACTAACCTTGATGTTAAATAACTAGATCTAGCAAAGCCACGAACTGCTATCTCTAACCTTGATCACTCAAAAACTAGCACAAGCCAAACAACCAAGAACCAAACTTTAACATCCTCTTAAAACCTTGAGAACTCCAAGAACCATATTACTAAAACCACCTACATACGCTGCCTTACCTGCACCATCACTCCACTTACTTCCAATCAGTCATCCGTAAGTGTGAACATATGTATGCATGATTACTTATATACCCTCATAGATGTCTATGTGTATGTATGCAAAACCTCTAATGTCATGCCCAAATGTATGCATGTATTGACATATTTATATATACATATAAGTGTTTTTGCATTGTGCATGTTTAACTATTCACACGTACTACTAACATTCTCAGAACTAGAATTCTTTACAACATCCTCAAAACTTGCACTTCCCAACTGAAGAGCAACATTCACTTCTCCCAAAAATTCCACTAACCCGTTCATATTTACCGATCAAAACCCTTGTCGGTGCTTATGCTCACGGAGAGACCATCTTTAGATACACAACCAATGGACCCAAAAACTTAAGGGCAACCTAATTCTTCATAACTATGAACGCAACAGATGCATGGATCAAACCAAACGGCATAACCAAGATTTCACACTGTCGTACTCCTTACGGAAGGCAAAACTAAACACAATCACATCCTTTATCTTCAACTAATAACACCCAGCCCTCGAACCAATCTTACAAACCACCGAAGCTCCCCTAAATTGTTCAACAACACATCAACTTGATCAGCTACCCAAAAACCAATGCATATCCGCATCGTACCATTCTTCTTTTCTGTAACGACATCGATGCTGTGTTTTTCATACAAATCAATTCCAACCTCAACCTCACAATCCAGTGACAAATCTGGTCATTCCCTCGAAAACACCCAAAAACTCACATACCGCATGAATATCCTAAGCACATACTTCCTTTGACCTCGGATTCATAAAATAGGGTAGGAATGCCTAACATCCAGAATCCATCATTCGACTTGCTTCCAAAGCCGAAATAGCATTAGACAAGAACTTAGCATTCTCATCAACAACTACCACCTCAAAATCATCTGATAACCTCAAGGATATATGTTTGACCTCAAAATCCACCACATCCATGTATTTCGGTCAACCAATCCATACCCAAAATCATATCAAAACCATGGAATGGCAACCTCATCAAGTCCACGGCAAACTCATGTCCCTGAACCATCAGCGGACACCTATGATACAACTTCCTGACCACGAATCTCTCCCCAAGAGAACTAGTCACTATAACACCCACATTAAGAATTCTAACAGGTATATCAAGCAACTGTGCATGCTCACTTAAGATGTATGAATGGGTAGAACCAGAAACAACAAATGAATACCATGGCAAATACTGTAAAGAGAATGCATCTACACTTACATCAGTGTCATTGAGACGGTCCACAGCCATGACCACGGCCTCTATACAGAGCAACAACATGTGCAGCACCCTGCCCACCTCTAGCCACCAAAGAACAATTACGTCTCAAATGATCACCAGACCCACAACTCCAACAAGAATTGGCCACAACAGGCGCAAGTGTCTGACCCTCCCTGGCCAAATGTGAACAATCTCACCTCAGATAATCTCGGGATTCACAAACCCAATAGGTGCTAAACGGAGCTCTAACCTGGGCACTCTGCCCCTAGACTCCACGTCTAAAAACACCTCTGCCATGTCTCAAATTCGGGCGAAACCTCTAATTACGGTGTCTCTTGACCTGACCACCACTAAAACTAGAATCAGCGGCCCTCTTATCAGAGCTAAAGCCCCGAGACCCAAAAGCCATACCCAATTCTGCTCAACATCCTTAGCTCATGAAACCAACACATCAAAATCTGTGTAATCAGCAGCAAGCATGTATGTTTTGACCTCCTGCACGAGCCCATAGCGGAAATGATCACATCGCGTATGCTCGTCAAGAACTAACTCAGACGCATACTGGCTCAACCTCACAAACTATACCTCATACTCAGCAACAGACATACTGCCCTACACCAAAACCACGCACTCTCGTTTCTTCCCATCCCAGTATCTAACTCCCAGATACTTCTGCTTAAAGATAGCTTGGTAAAATCTCAATCCACGCCATTGGGTTCCATGCCAGCAGATACATTTTTTCACCAACCAAAAACATCATCTTGCAACAGGAATACAACACATCCCATCTTACAGGTACCAATACACCTTATTTGGTCCAAACCTGAATAACACTGGCCATTCTTATCTCGAATGCCTCGATTGAAAACCCACGGTACTCAATTCCTTCTAAACTATAGGGATATTCTAACAGCAACCTCGTTCACCCAATAGCTGGTACAAACACACGCACTCTAGCATCAACAGCTTAAAAGCTCTGAACACCGCCTATAACAAGGAATCATATCACCCAACACTAGCCCAACTGGCATAGGTGATACATACGTTAAGGTGACAAACCCCAGGAGACACAACACTTTTCTCACTCATTGCCCAAAGGTAACAGCATCTCTCTAGTTCTTATTTCTCCTCTCGGTCGTAACATAGCACATTTCCAAGGCATGATAATCATTTCAAAACAAAAATAGTCAGGCCAGCCGCGATCAAGGATCCAAGACTTCTATTTCAAAATTGTAACATTTTAGACTATAATAATAAGGCAATGGGTTTCTCAAATTTCCTCTAACATGGCATAAAGTAACCACCGTGCATATTACAATCATCGTGCTTCACAAAAACGGATAACAACTCATAGTCCTATTTATTGCAAACCTGGCTCTGATGCCACAAAATGTAACCCCCTCGACTCGGTCTAGTCGCAAGACTGAACCGAGCGAGCTATATTAGGTTTATCGAAGTAAACCGTGAAGATGAAACCCGAAACAAGTCTATTTTTTTATCTTGTCTAGATGCACAATTATCACCCTACATGTACATACTGATCACATGTGAAAACCTAACTCAATCGGGCATCGAATCGACATCCAATTAATAATATTTGCAATTTAGGGACCATATTGCAATTTCAGAAAACTACAGGGACTTAGCTCATTTTTATGTTACCAACCTTTAATTTAACACATTTCATGCTTACATGTTAAAAATCAGATCAAGAAGGTCATTCATACTCATTCAATTGCATCTGCAATACTCAGGGAACAGAGCATAAGAAAATAGAACTTTACTTCTATGACATTAACAGAATTAACGGCCAATCGTATCGATACTCGAGCAACCATATTAATACGGTGATCAATTATGCTCAACTCTATTTTGGTACTCCATGTATCGTATCGGTACGCCTAGCTGGAAAATAGGTTTTACTTTAAAATATTTAATACCCGCACCGATACGGCTTATAAGTGTTTCGATATGCGGGTTTTAACTCAAAAAAGTAGGATTCCAGTAGTGTAGAATTGTACCGATACGCCTTAGCCCATACCGAAATCCAGAGCCTAAATTTGCCTAGCCGTACCGATATAGTCCACCGCGTATCGGTACGCCTGGGCCTGTAATGTCACTTTTAGCTGGTTTAACATGCTTTCAGCCATACCAAAACATCCTAACATGCTCCTAACACACAACCAACATAAACTATAATCAAACCTCAACATAACATCACATATTCAACATCATTTTTTGGCATCTTGCACCAAATGTAAATCTACATGCATGCAACCTAGAACACCAATCAAGTAAAACATGAAACTCCAAACCATCTCAAAAATCAAACCATAAAGATCATTTATAGCTCAAGAGAAACAAAACAAACTTGCTCAACCAGGAAGTTTAACAAAACATCTCCAAAAAAACAACGAAAACCCTCATTGCCCTTATTACTTATAGTCTAAATCAAAACATACTTTGGTTACCAAGTCTTATACCGATCTCTTGCTTTCCTTTACCTTTCGATACTTTAATACTCTGCATTGATGGACAAAAAGAGCATAAGAACACTAGGCTTAGTAAGGAGTGTTCAAAATAACACACCATCAATGCATTAAAACCATTTCTCAACATTTAATTGAAATCTCATTTCAGTCATCTTTTAAAACATTATCATGCCTTTAAAACATGCACTTAACATCTTTAAAACCAGCATATTAAACTATATGCAACATGTATCATTAACCAACAGCAAGTCTCATTGCTAGCCTCAGTTTAAACCTTCCCATGCATAACAACCATATGCAAAGCTTAAAGAGTAAACATGTATAAATCATATTATACAACATAAATCTTTCAATGATACATCAACAATTATATTGGCTCACAAGTGATAATTAACCAAGTTCCATTTACAAAAGAGTTCATCGGATACACGGATTCAATAAGTGTTCTCCAAACACTTTAAGCCATCTCAATCAGAAATAGTGATACAATCACAATCGTGGTACCTAACAACCGGGTACACTTTCAACCCACGGGGGCACCAACCCCTTACCTCGGTTAGATGCTTAATCCACTAACGGAAGTATACGGTACTGTAAAACCCCTCTACCATTAGGGTACTTGGATGAAGTTCTCGGTACACGAATCTAAACCCCTCAACATCCAAGGCGACTTATTGTAATGCACTATCAATCCTATGGCTGGCCAACTATATCCGATAACAATTTTAAAACCACATCACTTGCCAATATAATTAACCATTTATCGTTTACCTCACTGTTTTCAACAAGCATTAACCAACCAATTTTCCAAAGCAACAACCATGCTTAAAAAACACAAGTATAAACCATATACTTACAAGGATCACTTACCATGTGCATCCTTCAGCATTTCATGCTTAAAAACAGTATCTCAAATACTTTAAATCATTCTTAAATAGTAGGTGCGATGTAAATCAAACAAATGCATAAAAATCATTTTACACTAGCACGACCGAGAAAGAAAACCACTTTATACTTACTTTTGAGTTTAAACCAGCGTATCAAGCTAAGTTTAAACTCCCATAAACCACCTTAAAAATAAACCCTAATTCCAATGGGTATTAAACTCAAATAATAAAGTACATTAAAGTTACATTTAATACATGGATATCCACCATAAATAAATATTCATAACACTTAATATATTATAAATAAATGATTTTATATTTTATTATAAGTATATTTGTTAACTATATAATAAAATGTTATTTTTATTTATTTAGTTTGTAGCATAATGCCTAAAATAGATATTTTATTTTCTCAAAAGAACTTTTTGATAGTAATCATAAACACTCATATATAAAATCAAACTTTCAAAATTACTTTTCCACAATACTTTTCAAAAGCAATGCCGAACTGGCCCTTGTAGTTTAAGTTTTTTTCACAAGAACTTTTAAACAAAATTATTAATTTATTCTCGTTTGTATCATCAATTATTTTACATTTTTAAAAAGGTTTAATATGCAAATAAGTGTCTAAACTATACATCTATTTAACTTTGGGTGTTTAAACTATTTTTTTTGGTAAAAATAGGCGTTTAACGTTTCATTTTGTTAATTTTAGGTGCATGACCGTTAACTACTGTTAATTTAAAAAAAACTTACACTTTTTATTTTTTATTTCTTTTATTTTTAACTTGATTTTTTAAAAACCCCTAAATTTCCCAAAATTTACAAAATAACTCCAAATTTGAAATCCCTAACACCCAAAACACACAAATTTCAAATTCAGACATTGTCGCCACCAATTGTCACGCCGCCGGTTAGTCACACGACCGTTTACCCCATCCCTTTGTCATTGAAAATCGATGAACGATGTCCTAATCAAACGTAAAATCTTCATTCAAACGACGAGTGATGAACAATGGCCGAAAGAAAAACAAACAACGTGCGGATCATGCGACAAGAGGAGGGGACTTTATTCCGGCGACGACGACTGATTTGGAATTTGGATTTTTTGAATTTTGAGGCCTTTTGTGAAATATGGTAAACTTGGAGTTTTTAAAAAAATTGAGTTTTTAAAAAACGAAAAATTAATTAAAAGAAATTAAAAAATAAAACATGCCGCATGTCACATTTTAATTGGCTAATGAATTTTTTAAAAACGGTAGTTAACGGTCAGGCACATAAAATTAATGAAATGAAACTTTAAACACTTATATTTACAAAAGAAAATAGTTTAGGCACCTAAAGTTAAAAAAATATATAATTTGTACACTTTTTATATTAAGCCTTTTAAAAATAATGTTCAAAACAGGCATTCTATTTACTTAAAAGTACTTTTAGTAGCAGTACCAAACATTTTTAGTTTAAACTAAACAACCTAAAAATATTTTTCAAAAGTACTTTTTCACATTACTTGTAAAAAACAATGTCAAACAATCTTAAGTTCTCCTTGCTTTGACTTCTTATTTAAGCTTTAAGCGTCAGCATAGCATCGGGATTTGTTAGAGTTGAGCATTGGTAAACTAAGTGCTTTGATTTGATATATTAAGAAAAACATATTTGTTGAATATGCAAATGTCATTACTTTGAAACTTGACTATGATGAATGCAATGCCACTCTACTATGTTCCCAGTCAAATCATGCAACCAATACTGGGAAAAGAAATACAAAAAAGGAAATCCAGCTTTGGCCCAATCATGTCTCTACATTCATCACATTTTTCATCAAATCAGCCTGAAGACATCATTTTTATTCACAAGTGGGCATGAGGTACCCACTATAACCACACTAACCAATTTTCCATCGCCTACAAAAAAAAAATACCATCTTTTGCAACCAAAAACACAAATCTAATGCCGCCCCACTTGGTTTAGCTAAGTGCCCGTTAATCTTAATCCATACATGTTTCTACCAACTTCTCGTATCATCCTTCTTTATCATAGGATTAAATCAATTATTATATATTTGTTTCATCGGTGCCCCACTTTTGTGTATTTCGGTGATCTCCGGTTAGACATACAGATGAATGATAACGCTCCTAGCTCCAACTTCATTACTTCAGTTCTCTCTATTTTGGGTCTACAATGGTTATCGATAGAACGTCATACTGCATTACCTCTATCGTTTTTATGCTCTGATGACCCCCGGTTAGACATGTAGAGGAAGGATGACACTAATGGCTTATGCTTCATTGCTTCAATTCTCTTTGTTTCAGGGCTTGATTCTGTCTCTTTTGTTTGTTTTTTCCCATGTGTTGTTTTTTCCTGTGTTTTATTACTCGGATGTTATGCTTGTTTGGTGTCGTTTGGTGTTTGTTTGTTCTGGGTATTTTGCTCCCTCTTTTTTTATGTCTTTTTTTTTTTTGTGCTTACTCTTTGTTCAATGGATGTTGGCTTTTTATTAAAAAAAAAATGGTGCCTTTTTATTTTCGTTACCTAACTAAGAAGGTTGCTCAATCGGTCTTCGTAACTGTTTCTTCTTATTGCCCCTTTGAGTAAAAGTGAAAAGCAAATTGATGTACTAAAAAGATCCAATGTGATTGACGGTCGGGATTAATTTAATGATGTTAGAAAATTCTACACGATATGGGGAATGTTTCGTGTTCTTCGAAATCACAGTTGAATTGGATGTTTGAAAATAACTTCTCAAAGTAATGGGACTTGAACTTATTTAATTTAGGCTTAACAGTTTCCTCCACTCTTATAACTATTAGATTTGTTCTATTAGATCTTGAATTCACACGGAAATAGAAGACTTGGTCAAGTGATTTCGAATATCAATTATTTGTGTTGAGGACCTTTTTCATTGTTTGGTCGGAATATCAAAAGATTTTGTTTTTTTGGTGTCAACTAAAGAGAGTACGGTTCATAGGTCCTTTCTAATATTTTTAAGATTCAGATCCCTTCAATGTCATTTCTGCATCGAATTGAAACATTTTTTAGACCCACTTAAAAATAGAATTTTTTTTCCAAAAGTAAAATGACAAAAGATACTTTAAAATATAATATTTTGTAAGTTTATCAAAATATAAACTTAAAAATAAATAAAATCATGTATTGGCGGTAACGTGGAAATTGACCTTAGTATTGGTAGCAGCGAGCCAATATTATTCCATCTTTTCAACTGGTTTTGTATTCTTATTTGATTAAATCCTAAAAGTAAATGCTCAGACATGGGTAGAGCCAAAAAAAAATATTTAGGGTGTCAAAATTTAAAAATTTTATAAATAAACTTTTTAAGTAGGTGAAAACAAATTAAAGTGTCAATTTTCTTTGTAAGAGTGTCTATAATCATTTAAAGTTACATTAATTTTATTTTTAATATTATTTTATATTAAATTTATAAAAAATTCCAACATGCTTCAGATTCCAATTTGTACAAAATGAGATAAATCTCTATTTGCATATTTTTGTTAATGGTAATAAACTCCCCATTTTTAAATATTCCAAGTATGTAGGTAAAGGTACCACTATCTCTAGCGTATAGTACAATAATTCCCCTTTTTTTTCATTTTCTGTATTTACTTCTCTCAAATGCAATAAGCGCGATAATGTAGTTTGGTCGGTAAGAAATTTTAAAGTGATAAATAAAAATAGACGAGGGAAATAATTCCAATTTTAATATGAAAAAACAAATAATCACTTCAAATTTAATAAATTTTTTTAATAGTCTTAAGATTATTATATGGTAATATCTGTTTATAGATATTCTTAAGACTTTAACAATATACATACTTTGCAGATAAAGCGATTTAAATTCAAATTTACTAAAATAAATATTATCCGCTTTTTTACTATAATCACTTGTTGAATTTTAATTTTTTTCGTAATATATGTTTCTCCACTACACAAGAGTGTCCTCTTGCTCTATGTGCCCTGCAATGCAAACTGTCAACAGGGCGGCCAGTTATGGCCTAATATACACTGCTTTTTTTCAGTTTTTTTTATTTTTTTATTATCATTTTCCAAAAAGAGTTGCATACAAAACAAAACCTCGATTTATTCGATATAACACTTCAACAATTAATAATTTAAGAGTATATAAACTATTTTAATTAAAAGAAATCCCAGAAAATGATAATCATTGTATAAGTAGCCCATAAACTGGAGAAATCATATTATAAATTATTCCCGCCACGTTATTTATAGATTAACCAATCAAATACATCTATTTTATTAATTTTTAAATCTCATATTTTTACCAAGTGAATTTTCACTTGGTAAAAATTATTTTTTTAAATTTAATTTACAGTAAATATTAGTAAAGATTCACTTGGTAAAAAGATAAAATAAAAAATTAATAAAATAAATACATTTTATTAGTTGATCTCGTGAATAACATGACGAGAATGATGTCATCAAATGGGATTATAGTTATCCTCATCTGACTGTTAAATCTCCTCCCTTCCTTATCACACTCCAAAACTCTCTCTGTCTTAGTTTGCATTTCGCTTTCGGTTTGAACAAAGCCTAACGGCTATTGTTTTCCTTTTTCAGATATAAGGAGGGCATCTAAGCGGTAAGTTGAGAATCATCTCTTCTCCCTTGATGTGAGATCATCGTTCTAGATTGAACCGCTCTCTTTCTTCGCAACACTGCATCTTTGTATTTATAATTGATTTGTGTGATAATTAGCAGGTTAAACTTTGCAATGGAAAGCTGCTTCACGTCGAAGCATGCCGGAAAGGTTTTTATAGCGATGGGAAGCAGCGGAATCTTTGTCATAATCTTGTTGATTTGTTACGTCAACTTAATAAAGCTTTTGATAAGGTCAGTTTTTAATTTTCCCTCCTTTTAAGATATTATTCATTTTGTTTATCTTAATAGAGGAATGCTTTGAAACGTGATAAGTGTTTGATTTTCTTCTTAATGACTTATGATTTTGGAGTTCTTATTTTTAATGGTTTCCCTCGTTGAGCATTATAAATTTCTCCATATTTGTTCGAATTGTTTGGTTATCAGCTAATAAGAGTCGGTGGAATTCGATAATATATAAATATTTTAAGCTGAATAGACAATTTGGAAAACGATTTTGATCCTTAAAGATCTTATAGACATGAGGTTATTTTTTTGATCTATAGGGATTTTAGAGCTGCGATGGAGGATGCTTAGGAATCTCTAATAATGGATTCTTTTAATTATAATTACAATTACAAGTGCACTTATAATTATAATTACAAAAAATACATTCGAAATTATAATCAAGAGATTATACAGCATGATCAGATTGTCTATTAAGCCAACTGTTATAATCAAGAGCTGCGTTTCTTTTCATAAATATTGTCTAACTTGTTTTAACTTCATTTTTGTCAAGTTAAATGGTTTCTCTTTCAATCATGCGTATAATTCAGTTCAAGTTGCATCTTTTGATTTTTCGAAAGAATTTGCTGATGTTAATATCTTTGATATGAACATTACAGGCATACAACGAGCTAATGAAAGCATTTTCGGAACGTAACAAGGTAGAGTATATGATTATTTCATCATTGTTTGTCCTTTTCTATAGTTGCTTTGATAGAAAATGCACAAGAATCAATAAATTGTTCATTAAGATAGTCGAGCTCTTGTATTGTTTCATACTTTTTTTAACTTATATTTTTAGTTTGGTAATCTTCCTTATGACTTCAGAGCCAATACCTGGCTTGTACCTCCAATTGTAGTGCAATCTCTATCGAATTTCCCGCCTCTTCCTATGGAGGATGAAACGTGGAGAGAGGTAACGTAGGCGGTTTAGGAAGAGATGGCAAAAGTGATTCGATACCTTGGGCCTATGAGTTTTCAGTTTTAACATCATGCCCAGCAAGACAGCAGAGGAGAGACAAATACGGGACATGAAAGCATTTCTTCTTCACAGCCTATTTGTCGACTTGGCAATTATCAAAGCCATCAAGGCTGTGAAACATGTAATGGAGAAGCTGGATCTCAGTTGTTCAACAAAAAATTGTAAAACTTTGTATTCTGAGAGCAGTAGTGACTTGAATATTATGGTAATAAAAGATGCTTCCACTGCAAACTGTAAGGTGGATACTAAGATTTATGGAGTTCAAGCAATTGGAATAGATCAAACGAATTTGCGGGAAATAAACTTAATAAAAGGGATCACAACTGATGAAAACACGGTTGCACATGTAAGATATTATTCGAAAAATGTTATTGATGAATGAAAGTCGCTATATGGTCCAGGACACTACTTTTGGTGTTGGTGAGATTGAGACAATTTTTACATTTTGACTGCAGGATATTTCCACTCTTGGTGTACTAAATGTGAGATACTGTGGCTATATTGCCTTTGTGAAAGTTGACGGGAGAGAAAATGAGAAAAGCAGTCGACCATCACAAAGCATTGAACTTGAACAGCCTGAATGAGGGGCCAATGCCCTCAATATTAACAGGTTATTCTAATTTATACTATGCGTCAAACATATATATATATATATATATGCATGAGCCGTATATATTTTATATTTTATAGTGGAGGGAACAAACTTTGATTAATTTTAACATGTTTGATAACTAAAAGTCTGAAACTCTTCTTAGCGTATACAGTAGGATTTAAAAATAACATAATGCTTCATGTTTCAAGTTTCAACAAAATATTTTCTAATGTTCAATATTCATCTATCTTGGAGGGAAAACTTTAACCTCAAAGGTCTACGATGCAAGTCATTGTGTTGGTTTTTATGGAATTATAGTGTTTTTTGTCCTTTTATGCAATTCTCTTTCGTTTTTTGTCCCTACGATGATTTTATTGTTCTTTAGTTTATGGTCATCTTTTTGCTCCTTCAGCTTCACAAGCAAAATTCTTACGAGTTCCCCTTTTCTCTCATCTTGAGATTCCTCCTCCATAAAACAATACCTTCAGAACTTAATAAGCCGGCTTCACCTTCACAAGTTTTGGAACATGAAGAGCTTATTTCTTCCCAAGTTTCGATAGAGAGACTGCTGGAAGAAAGTCTGGCTAAGCTTGAGGAAGAACTCGAACAGAAACTTTCTGTGAGATGGGAGCTAGGAGCCTGCTGGATACAACACTTGCAGGACAAAAATAATACACAAAAAGATAATAAAAAATAAAAAAAAAACCATTTGGGGAGAAGCATAAGAATGAGATGAAGCTTGGGGACTTGGGACACCTCTTAGGTCCCTCAAGAACAAGAAAAAATCAAATGGCAATGTAGGGTCTGGAAACTCAAACTCTCATCCAAACGCTGTTATAACGTTACAGCAGCTTCTATAGAATCTCAGCTTGTAACCAGTTCAAGAGCTGATGAACTTGTACTGAAGAGGAAGTTATCTGAAGAGGCCTTTGCTCGACTAAAAGAATCAAAGACCAGATTTCACTGCAATGTAGATATTCTTAATTACTATGGCATAAATTTTTTTTATATTGGAAGCATATGTCTAACATGTCAATTTGTTTGACAGTCTTTACAGGAACTAATTGACTTGTCTCAGAAATATTACACCGAAGTTGCTCTTCCAAAACTGGTAATGATGAGCATTATTTCCTCAATTTCCTGATAGTTGCGTAGTTAGTTTTGTAGTACTTCTGGTTCTAGTACTTATTATGCAATAACAGGTTGCAGATTTTGGTTCTTTGAAACTCTCACCAGTTGATGGGCGAACTCTGACAGATTTTACGCATAGTAGAGGTCTTCAGAGGCGTTCCCTTGGACATGTTGTAAGTGTCATACTCTGCATGCCCTGTACAACATCTTTATCCTGCTTGAAAAGGAATTCTTGAACTTAATTTTCTTTCTATTTCGAAAGCTCTCTGAATCTCTGGCAGTTTTCTTTGTAATGGGTTCACCATTGTTATTAGCAGATTTAACTTGTATGTTCTTGTTAGAAATGTCAATCCATTGACATTGCATCAAAGTTTGTTAAGATTCAGTGTACAGTCTATTTTTTTCTAGCTAAAGCATTTACTGAAATTGGTGTTCATTGGTATTTCTTTCCTTCTCTAAGGTCAAGCTTTCAGAAAAGCTATCACATGTGCAGTTACTTTGTATTCATGAGATGATTGTTCGGGCATTCACGCATATTCTGCAGGCAGTGATTGCCACTGTTGTTAAAACTGATAAGCTGGCTGTATCAATAGCTTCTGCACTAAACCTGATGCTTGGAGTTCCTAAGAATGGAAAACTACACAAGTCTAGCAAAATCCATTCCCTGGTGTGGAAGTGGTTGCAGGTCTTCTTGCTGAAGCGATATGAATGGGATATTTGCAACTTAGACTTCAAAGACATTAGGAAATTTGCAATTCTACGAGGATTATGCCAGAAGGTATTAAAGGCTGCGACTTTCAGTTCAAAATTTTAAGGCTTTTGGAGATGAAATAACATTCAACTGTGATAACTAAGTAGCTGTTAGAAGCTACATCGCTCTTTGGTCTTCTTCATTCTCTAAATAGACTTTGATGATGGATATGTAGGGAACTTTGAATGACAAGAGGAAGGCTATAGATCATAAGCCTTGTTGCTTGTTGCCAAAACTAGGCTCTGGTTGTTGATGAAGCATGAACACTAAGTTTCTCTCTCCTTTGCTTCTTTTAGGTAGGAATTGAGTTGGTTCCAAAGGATTTTGACATGGATTCTCCTAGGCCATTCCAACCATCAGATGTTGTCAGTCTGGTTCCTGTGCATAAGGTGATAAATATTCTTGAACATTATCTTTTCTCCTTCCTCCACTCTGTTTCAGAATTTGTTCATTTTCTATTTTCTTGCATTTTATTTCTCTTCAGTTAGCGGCATGCTCATCTGCCGATGGAAGACAACTTTTAGAATCATCCAAAACAGCCTTAGATAAGGGAAAACTCGAAGATGCAGTAACTTATGGAACCAAGGTATACTTTCCAGATGATATGCCTATCATGTGCTTCATCAACTTTATGTCCATATCTTTGGTCTCTAATATGTTATACTTCAACATTTTTGACAGGCTCTTTCTAAGCTAGTAGCAGTTTGTGGTCCATATCATCGAATGACAGGCGGAGCCTACAGCCTTCTTGCTGTAGTTTTATATCACACTGGAGACTTCAATCAGGTCTTATTGTTAACCATGTCTACCTACCAGCAGTGTAGAAATCCATATCATACTAAAATACTAATACCCTAATTTTTTATACAACTGTTCACTTTCTATGTGCGGTTTCAAGTTGAATTTAAATCAATAACCTATCCCAATTGCAGGCCACAATATACCAGCAAAAAGCCTTGGATATCAATGAGAGAGAACTTGGACTAGACCATCCAGACACGATGAAGAGTTATGGAGATCTTGTTGTATTCTATTACAGGCTTCAGCGTACAGAACTTGCTCTTAAGTACGTCTGTTTGCATTTTATATGTGGACATCTTGCTTTTTTTATATCAAGGATTAAACAAGATGTTTACAAATTATTTTGGTGCCTTGTAGCTATTGTAGTTTATCTTTTAATAGTATTAAATATTAGGGCAAGGTTCAAAAATAGTCACTAAAATGTTTATTTTGGTCACCCAACTTTCAAATGTTAAAAACTGAGCATTGAACTTTGAATTTTGTTACAAAATGGTCCATGTTGTTAACTGTCGTTACGAGAGTCCCATGCAGTTAAGAAGATTTGTATAATAGCACATTTTGTCCTCCATATTCAATAAGAGATAGTTTAGTGATCATTTGTAAAACCTATTTTTGATTTTGATATAACAAATTATCTAAGGACTAAATTGAAAAAGAAAATAAATTTTTAAGTACTCAAAAGTCTCACAAAATGACAAGAAAAATTTCTTTGAAATCCAAAACTTAAACCCAAAATTTTCTAGTGTTTTCAAGTCAAACTACACAATCACGCCCAGGTGTATCGATACACCATTTGGTGTTTCGATACGGAAATTGGCTACTGAAATTTGTTTTTGCAAAGTGTACCGGTTCGGCTTAGCCCATTTCGATACGACATTCCTCTGTGCAAGCGTTTTAAGCTTAGCATTTCGATACGGCTCACCCGTTTCGATAAGGTTTGAAATCTGGTTTTAAGAAATTTATACACGTACCGATACGGTACATTATGTTTCGATACGGTTTGAAATCTGGATTTAAGAAATTTTAAAACGTACCAATACGGTTAACCTCGTACCGATACGGTTTGTCAAGATCTTTGCATTAAATTTTTTTACCGTTGCTTGTCAGTTATTGGATTCCTCAAACTTTAAATTTCGGTTAACTCGTACCGATACGCTCCTAGGCGTACCGATACACTTTTTCATCCAAGATTCCAGTGAGCAAAACTCGTACCGATACGGCCTTTGCCATTTCGATACGCCCTTATTTTACACTATAACTGTTTTGATACGGCCTCCCGCGTATCGATACGCCTATGCACAACGGCTATATTTTTGTTGTAACAGGCATCGATACGGGCATTCGTGTACCGATACGTAAGGGTGTATACGGTTCGGTTTTCGGTTCAGTTAACCTCGGTTTTCGGTTTTTCCATATTAACGTTAGTTTTTGAATTTTGTATTTTATTTTGACAAAATAACTTTATTTGATGACTTTTAAACATTAAAAGTTAGAGTTTTAAAGTATTTTCATAAATATTTATTAAAAACTTAATTTTTAAGTAAAAAATAATAATTAAAAATGCATCTATAGTATTGTAAGTATAAAATACTTATTTTTACATTATAAAAATAACTATAAATTAAATAAAAAATCAAATTCGGTTCGATTCGGTTAACCAGGGTTCGTAACTTATGAACCATAAACCGTCCAAACGCCTCAGTTCGGATCAGTTTTCGGTTTTGCGATTAACCATGCTCAGCCCTACCGATACGGCTGTTCTCCAGACTACATTTATTGCGGGAAAGATGGTCCACATCGGCTCTATTGATGACTTCAACCACCCAAACGCCTAGAATTCAATAAGAGGGTATAAATACAAGTCTCCAATGCAGTAGAGCAACAAATAAAACTCCATTGAACAACATTCAAGTACTCAAGCAAAATCCAACCCTTGTGCTCAAAAAGTCAAATCCTTGTACCCAACTTGTGTAATCCTTTGTAATCTTTATTTCAAGTTTGGGGTTGAGTGTTCTTGTAAATTGGGCAAATATTTACCTTGTGAGGGCTTTTGTACATTTGCCATTTATTTATTTGTATTCAAGAGTGTTTGGTTCAAAGTTTTGGGTAGAAAGCTTGAACTTGTAACGGTTGCCTCATTAGCCTAAAAAAGGAAAAAAAATCATAGTGAAATTGGTTGAAAATCATTAGTAGGAAGCTAAGGTAGTAGTAGAGCTTGTTAGAAGCTTGAACCACTATAAATCATTGTGTCTCATTGCTTATCTTTTTCCATTAGCTTCCAAACTTTTAAAATTGTCAATTCACCTCTTCTTGGCCAACATCCACATTGATTAATCATCCTAACAATTACTATCAGAGCCACACTCAACCGAAGGTCTAACAACCGTTGAGGCAAACCTAGAAGGAAATCCAATCAATCAAAGTCAAAGCCATGGCATCTACATTCGACAATAACTTACACGAGCCTTGATTTCTTCCTCAACAGCTTTTCTCCACCTATGATCATTTAGAGCTTCATCAACTGTTCTTGGAATCTATATGTTATCAACATTTGTCGTGAAAGCTTTGAATGAGGGCATCAATCGGCTATAGGCAACATATTTCTGTATAAGATGAGCAGTACACTTCCTCACACCTTTCTTTTGAGCAATCGGCAAATCATCAGTATTAACAAAAGGAATATGATTTCATTATGAGGAGATTCCGTACCTTCCAAATTTTCCATGGTAATAGGATTCAGTTCCAACTCTTGGCAACGTCAAGGTTGTAAAGTGGACTTTTCCCTTCTTGTATAAACACTAAGTTCGCTTCTCTCAGTTGAGGAGTTTTGGAAGGTGATGTATAAAGTCTTGAAGAAGAATGAGATTATGAGGGTAATATGGCATATGGAGGGGATGTAGGCTGTGAAGTTAAAGGTAAATCAATTGAATTTTTAAGGTTATCAAAAAATTAAAACTGAAATTCATTTTGATTCTCCCCCTAGATTTCGGTTTTGGAAAAATAGAGATTATTTTCAACAAAGGTAACATCCATAGAGACATAAGTCTTTTTTGTAATCGGAGAATAGCATTTGTAGCCCTTATTAGTGGATGAGTGACCAATAAAAACACACTTAATTGACATCTAATTTTGACCGATGTTGTTGATGAAAATGAACAAAGACAGAACAACCGAAAACTTTTAGTGGAAGGTCACAAGACATAGGTTTAAAGCAAGGAAATTTTTCAAGAAAGACATCTCTAAGTGACTTGAACTTAAGAATTCGACTAGGCATCCTATTAATAAGATGAGTAACAGTAAGGACAGTTTCCCCCCAAAGATATTTAGGAACATTGAAAAAGAATAAAAGAGACCTAGCTACTTTCAAAAGATGCCTATTTTTCCTTTCGGCAATCCCATTTTGTTGTGGACTATTAACATACGAGCTAGTGTGAATTATTCCCTTTTTCCCGAAAAAAAATCATAAATTGTTTGAAAAGTATTCACTCCCATTATCGGTTTTAAGGATTTAGACTTTGCTTTAAAACTGATTTTCAACCATGTTATAAAAAATTTTAAAGATCCCACCGGTTTCGAATTTGTCTTTCATGAGAAAGGTCCAAGTTATCCTAGAGTGGTAATCTATAAAAGTCACAAACCATCTAGATCCACTTATATTTTTAACATGGGAAGGGCCCCAAATATCACTATAGATGACGGAAAGAGGATTGGATGGTTTATATGTAGATGGAAGGTATGTAGTTCTTTGATGTTTAGCAAACTGACAAATGTCACAATGAAAAGAGTTGGTATTTTTAGTAAGAAATAAATTAGGGTACATTTTGGCAAGATAAAAGAAATTAGGGTGTCCCAACCGAAAATGTAATAACATAATTTCACTCGAAATGTTGTCTAATGTGGGAAGAGGTTTTGAGATGCAACTGAAGTAGGCTCGATTCGGTGGAGGTAAAGAACCTTGAAGTATGTAAAGTCCACCATACAATCGAGCATTGTCAATTATCTTTCCCGAATCCAGTACCTGAAATTTACAATCGTTTGAAGTGAAATTAGCGGAGCAGTTCAAATCTCTACAAAACTTGCTTACTGATAGAAGATTGCAAGTCAAAGAAAGAACATAAAGGACAGATTGAAGAGAAATATCTTGAGTAAGAAATATCCTGAGTAAGGAACATAAAGGACAGATAGAAGGCTGTTGTGGTGCATGTGCCTCCAAGCACTTTGGCAAGAAAAACAGATGGGGTCACCCCATATTCAAAGCAGTGGAGGGATCCATTTGGAAGGAAACAATCCAGATATGAAAGTACTACCCCACTGTTTGGCTGCCGAAAACCATAATCAGGAGAAGTCGAACAAGTTGATTGAGAGAATATAGGATCATATATAGCAGAAGATGTCTCGATGCTGGGATCCAAGTTACATTCAGGCCTAAAATAAACCACCTTGCTTCCACCAACAAAGATACCTGCATGATTTGACATTCAACAAGCACATGCACACTATTCAGCTTGATTCAACCATGTGCTTTAAACATCTCAAAACTCGTCTATTGTCTAAGTATTGTTTTCACCATCATCATATATCCTTCAAAAGTTCAAAGATACCTCTAAACTATGCAGAACAGAACCATAAGATCATATACTTGATAAAGAAAGCCATTTATACAAGCATGGGGCAACTGACGATTTTGACTCTGGAATCGCAATTTTATTTGCTTACCGGTTCATATTAACCTTTCAAGGAAGAAGCAAGAAACATATATACGCTTAGGAATCCTAACAATCAATTAAGACAATAATCCTACAGAGTGAGGAAACCTTGAGAAAGATGAAACAACTCAGTTGATGCTGCCATGAGATCAGTCTTAAACCACCACGATATGAATGGAGTCCAAAAATATCACTAAATTTCAAGTTTTAGCAGGTAGCCTAAAGAACAAATAGAATGGACTTAAAACTTTGTGGCTTAAGAGATGCATGATTGGGGATTGAAACTTCAATACCACTTCTGAACAAGAAAAATAGAAAGAGTAAAACACATCTAAAAACTTTCAAATAGCCACATCATGTAGGATCCCGGCGGTAGGTTAGTGGCAGATACATATCGTTATCATAACTTCGATCATCCTCAACGCCACTGCTAGTGGTTACTTGACCTTTGTAAGAATTACTTTCTACAAAAACACTTTACATAGCTAATTTGACATGGCCAACTCTTAATTCAAAAGGAAAGGTAAAAAAAGATCATCTGGCGAAGCTAACATGCCATCAGCTTAAGAAAGAGACCACCATTATCTATCGTCCACTGCTAAAGAAACTCCATTCCCCAGATTTAAAAAAAAAAAGGGGGTTTGAAGTTTTTATCGGTTCTATTCACTTCATAATATTACCCCTGAGAAACAGTACTTGTAGGAAACGAAGGGAAAAAAATAAACTTAAACCACCTCTAACATACAAATCAGAAAATGTCAATTCCTAGGCACGCACAGAACAGCACAATGACGAGGAAATGTATCTTAATTCATAAAACCATTTCCAGTTCCAAAGAAGCAAAATTCACCTATTCAAGAAAGAAAAGTAACTTTTAAGTGTATGTTACGAAGACCCGGAATTATATTGGGTAAAGAATAACAAAAAAAAAAGAACTGCAAGTTGGAGTCAAGCCAAATATTCAAATATAAGTAAAATTTAAAACGAAAAGAAAGTAAATTGAAGCAAGCAAACAGCACTACCAAATTAAAGAAAAATTGAAACCCAGACACCAAAATGAATACCCAAATCACAATGCAAAATCAATATTTTCAATGTCCAAAATCTAGTCAAAGAGGGAGGGAACAAATACCATGGTGAGAGTAAGTGAAAACAGCTCTGTAAGTGTAAATGTGGTCTCCTGGTTTGATTTCATTCCTCTCCACTCTGTTTGTAATCACACCCATTTTCCCCCTTCCTTCTTCTTCTCCTCTGATAATGTATCTATGCTTACCCAGCAGCGCTGCTTGATCTTATTGGTTCAACGAGTCGTCCGCTCAATCACCCTGGATAAATTGGCTTCTTTATTAGTATATATTTTTTGAGGTCACCATCTTATTTGCTCTCGGTGATTTGATTAGGGATATATGTGACATTGATGATGGTTGTAGATGATCAAGTTTTCTTGGGTTCATTTGTTATATTTCTCTGGGAAATTTGAAATTCAAATCCATCCAGAACCAAAGATGTTGACGAAGCTCACGGAGATTTGAGGTTGAAGTAAAATATAAATGATTAAAAGTGGGTTAAATTCAGAAATAAATAGATTTTTAAAAAGTTATATAGCGTTGTTTACTTGTTTATGGGCCATGGGCCGAAGACTACGAGAAGGGTTGACAATTTTAAAACCTAAAAAATATAGGGTAGACTACACCGAAGATTATTATCTTATTTATTCGATTTTATTTTAACTATGAGAATACGAATTTTGTCAATTAAGTTATTAAATCATTAAAATAATTTTAATCAAATCACTAATAGTTAACTATTAAAAGAAATATTGATATGAAAATTAAATAAATATATATAATTACACTGAAGACGGTTAAATTATTGACTATCATTTATTGTTAACAAAAATATTATATTTGTTTATATATATTCTTAAGCATTTAATAATACACATATCTTGTAGACAAAGTGATTTGAATCAAAATTTTTAGGATGAACATAATTCGCTTTTCTATTGAGACCACTAGTTAGGTTTAACAAATGGCTTAATAGGCAAATAAGTGCCCAAACTATGCCCTTTTTTTCTAGTTAGTTGCCCAAACTATTTTTTGGGCCAAATAGGTGCCTAACGTTTTATTCTGTGACTCATTTAAAATCTTTTGTTAATTCTCACCGTTAAAGGACACGTGTCATCTCTTGAAAATTTCAAAATTATATTAAAAATAAATAAAATTAATAAAACAAAATAAAAATATATCCTAAAATTTTCAAATATTCTCAAAATAGTCCCCAAATCCCTAAACTCAAAATTCTACCACTCCGGCCGGCATTGGTCGCATTGTCAGTGACGGAATGAAGCGCCCTCCCCTCGTTGAACAACCTACACACCATTCGTCATCTGTCCTGCAGCCGTTCATCGCGAATCGTTCGAAAGAACCATTCGACAATTTTGACGTTTCGCATGGCATCAGTCGATTTTCGACGACAGGGTGGGGAGGAATGATCATGATGGTCCGCGCGATCGATGTGATGGGCAGTGTGTGGCAATTGGCCCAAATCAGAATTTAGGTTTTGGGGAGTTATGGATTTTGGAATTTGGGGTTGTTTTGTAAAATCTGGAAAACTTAGAGATTTTTTGAAAATTAAGTAATTTTATTTATTATATAGTTTTAAAATTTTCAGGAAATGACACGTACCCTTTAACGGTGAAAATTAACGGAGAACATTAAATGGATCATGGAATAAAACGTTAGACACCTATTTGACCCCAAAAATAATTTGGACACCTAACTGAAAAAAGGCATAGCTTAAGTACTTATTTAACGATTAAGCCTTAACAAATTTATATAATTATATATCTAATTCTCATTAATTACATATTCTATCTATTTACTCATGAATTGTTTTACTAGAAAGCAGAATCTAAATATTACAAGGACGGCCATTCATCTCCATGGGCCAATGTCAACGGCCGACGAGCGCTTAAAATAGACAACTTAAAAAAGGTGCGGTTTTATAACAAGTCAAAATCCAACCCTGCGGCGGATAGTTATCCACCTGACGGAAAATTGAAGATGCGGCGCGGCAAAACGTCCACTTTGGTCGTTGAAATGGATAATAAAATTGAAAAAAAAATCAAAGTAAAATCGGAACAGAAAGAAGCGAAAATAAAAAAGGTTTACGTTTTCCTTGAAATTGAATTACAGCCGTACAAGTTTTTGTTCAAAGCTTCAGTTCCGGATAATTTCAAAACCTTCATTCCAACCGCTTTCCTTTCTTCTCCTTTTAGCAACAATCCCAATTTCTTTTCCTTTCCCATCTGTCTGAAAGAGAAAGAGAAAGAAATCCCAAATCACATTCTCCTTTTGTCTATTCTATTATAGTCCATTTGTTTGTGTTTTTTTTTCGGGTTTTATTGTTGTAAGAGAATTTGTGCCGACTTTTTGAAGAAGATACAATTTTAGGGGAGGAAATGGAATTGGAGAGGATGGGTTTGGTGTAACTAAATGAGGGGATTGCTAGACAAGGTATTTGGGGTTATGAATTGTAAACGCGGTTCATTGCCTCGAAACAACGTCGTTGTTGCCGTGATCGAATGCCGGTTCCGTTCTCAGTCGGCATTCGGTTCTTCCTCGATCGCCTCTGAATCCTTCTCCGAGCGCCATCGCCACCACCACCACCACCAACAACAACATTATCTTTACCTTCACATCTTGGTCCTTTAACAGCTAACGCTTTCATTGCTTAGCTCCAATATCTTTCCCTTCATCTGCACACAATTTTTTTAAGGGGAAAAAGTGATTGTTTTCGAAAATTTTGAGAGAAAAAATAAAGAAAAAAAATTCCTTGTCTGTTTGGGTAGCTATTTGGTTCCTAAGCAGGAAATGAATTCTGTCTTAGGTTTGGAAATGTCAGCCAATGATGGAATGCATTATACTTTTGAAGCAGAACCCGGTTTCGTAGAAAGAGATCCTACGGGTCGTTACATTCGGGTATGAATCTAATTACAAGTTAGCAATGGAATGTTGAGAAAATGTTTCATTTTTTTAATATTTTTTCTTTCTTTTTATGTTACAGTTTGATGAAGTCTTGGGAAAGGGTGCATTTAAGACAGTGTATGGATCTTAATCTCCTCTGGTCTTAGAAACAATATGGATGTACTGTTTCAATGATTCTTTAGTGTTTACCCTTGGGGTTTCGTTTGCAATGCCTGTAGTTATAGGGCCTTTGATGAAGTTGATGGAATAGAAGTTGCTTGGAACCAAGTGAGGATTGACGATGTACTGCGGACGCCGGAAGATTTGGAAAAGCTGTACTCTGAAGTTCATATCCTGAGATCATTGAAGAACGAAAACATCGTCAAGTTGCACAATTCATGGGTGGATGACAAGAAGAAAACTGTTAACATGATTACTGAGCTATTCACGTCTGGGAGTCTCAGGATGTATGCATGCTCGTTAGTCATTTTAATTTTGTTTCTTTCTGCTTAAATCCTGTTCTGCATGAAGGAATTTTGTCTTTTTGATATAAGATATAGGAAGAAGCATAAACATGTTGATATGAAGGCGATAAAGAGCTGGACGAGGCAGATTCTACGAGGGCTAGTGTATCTTCATAGTCATGTCCCCCCTATAATTCATAGGGATTTGAAGTGTGACAATATTTTTGTTAATGGAAACAATGGAGAAATCAAAATTGGCGATCTTGGATTGGCAATTGTCATGCAGCAGCCAACTGCTCGGAGTGTTATTGGTAAAGAATAGTTATTGTCAAAATGCTGAATTAGATTTAACTAAGTTAATGATAACCTTTTTTTTTTCTTTATTTGTTTGTTTGTTCATCAGGTACCCCTGAATTTATGGCTCCAGAGCTCTATGAAGAGGAATATAATGAACTGATAGATGTATACTCTTTCGGAATGTGTATGTTAGAGATGGTTACTTCTGAGTATCCATATAACGAATGCAAAAATCCAGCACAGATCTATAAGAAAGTTATCTCTGTAAGTACCTCATGCAATTGCTTTCATCTTGGTCTTTGTTTTTGTGAACTTGTGTTATATATTTTGGTGAGTTGCATTCAGGGTGTTAAACCTGCTTCCCTGAGTAAGGTTACTGATCCACAAATAAAGGAATTCATCGAGAAATGTCTGGTTCGAGCATCTGAGAGATTGTCTGCAAAGGAGCTTTTGGTGGATCCGTTTCTTAAAGTAGAGAATCCAAAAGAACCAGTCCAACTTCCCCTCCTACTACCGAACCCAATGTCAAAAGCAATAAACACACCTGCATCAGGGCCTTCGTCCATGGACATAGATACTGATTATAAACAGCTTTCCATAAGCACAAATGCTGGAAGCAATAGCGAGAGTCCTCGGTGCCCGGTTTTGGAGCTGCAGAGGATGCATAATAACAGCATATTCAGGTTGAAAGGGAAAAAGGATGAAGATAACTCAGTTTCATTGACCTTCCGCATTGCTGATTCTTGCGGTAAGCGCTTGCAGTACCTTTAAACATTGAGTTGATTCCTGATCTCAGTATAATAAAACAGAAGTTACCTGCTATTTAACAGGTCGAGTCAGAAACATACACTTCCAATTTTACCTTGATAGCGATACTCCAAACTCGGTTGCAGCTGAGATGATCGAACAACTAGAGTTAACAGACCATGATGTCGCCTTTATAGCTGAGTTTATATATTCGTTGATAACGAAGCTTCTACCTGGTTGGAAGCCATCTGTCTCTCTCTCGAGTGGAACTGCAAGTCCATGTGCTGAGTATTCTGTTTCTGGAAACAGCAAACCCTCAACGCCCTGTCCATGGAATTCATTTCTGCCTAGTGATCCAGCACTGGGGGTTGGCACAGGAGGTGTCTCTGCTCTAAACACAAGCCTCAGCGAATGTGTCATACAAGGCCCGAATGGTTCCAATAATGAGTATCTTTCATTTTTGGAAGATCAAGAGTCACAAGCATCGGTTGTTTCAGAGATATTGATCGACGACACTTCCATTAAGAATGCTAAACCATCTGTGGATGGCAACTCGAATATGAATCAAACCTGTAAAGATTTAGGTGGATACATATCTGAAGACCTTCAGGATACTTATTATGATGAATTCAGCAACTCAACAAGAAACGAAAGCAGTGCCGAAGAGTGCATACCTGTTAACGAATTCGTGAAGGCCTCAGGGCTCGCTTTCTCCAATTTAGGCAGAGAAATGAATTTCACTTGCTTGCCAAGTAGTTGCTCATCGCCGTCTATAGCGGACAAAGATCCAGACATTGGACTAAAGCTGGAGCTTGATGCAGTTGAGGCACAGTATCAACAATGGTTTCAAGAGCTTTCTAGGATGAGGGATGAAGAATTAGAGGCTACCAGAAAGAGATGGATGGCAAAGAAAAACTTGACTGTTCTGTGATAAATAATTAACAGTTTTATTCCTCTGTTCTGTATTCCTTATTGTTTATTTGTTGTTCCTCTTTTAAGACTTACGATGTTACCAATTTAAACCTCTTGCATTGGGTGCGGCTTTTTTTGGGCAGTCGTTATCCTGCTTGATGTATTTGTTCTCAGAACCGGGGAGCTGTTTTTCTCTAATCTTTCTTTGGAATGGGAATGCATATATAGATTTTGCAGAACTGCTAACAGTACAGCTTAATCTCTTTTCTATCATGCTTATTATTGCAAAAGACTTAAATCATGGGAGTCGGCATTTCATGCAAAGTGCCGGGCCAGAAAATTCGGTAAACTACCGATCAATAGCATGAACTTGCAGAGTTTCAAGCTTTTGATACTTTAATTATTGATTTCTAGTTGCCAAGACAGTTTGATCTTTCACAAATTCACATATTTCTTAGCAATTCCACGTACAAATCCCAGCCAACTATTTAAAGAAAAGATTCAAGAGTACCATGAACAAAATTAGGAGCAAAAGCAGCGACAAGCACAAAAGCTTGCGATTTCTCTTCATTGCCTATTTTCATTTTGAGATTTCTTGTCCAAAAAGTATTACAACTTAGGAAACTGAAAAGGAGTTATAAAAATCATGTCCCACAAAGTCAGGCCTATAAGAAAAAGGGAGATAACATGTACTCAATCCTCACGCCACATCTTTTCGCATTTCAAGCACTGATAGAATGTTGTTGCCGGCTCATCAGCTGACCGGATCTGCACCTGTGAGAAAAGGGCCCTTCCATGGCTACAAGAAGGGCATGTTGCTGCGAGAAAACAGAGAGATGGTTAAATAGAGAATGTCAATAAAATAAAGCAAAAACAGTAACAAGAAAGAGACGGTAAACATAGTGTCAGATCGTATACGGCACCATAATTGACTTTCTCAAACAGTAATCAACTGACAACAGTCAACAGTAAGAACACCTAAAGATGAATGTGGCTTAACCTCCCAAGTTTCAGCCAAACTCTCAACATGCAATTTCTACACAGTTTTCCATCCAAACAAGAAGAGAGCTAATTATATGACAATAGGATAACAGTTTCAAAAACTGCGCGAGATCATTCCTGAACTATAAGAAACACACTTCCTATTAGAACTTTGGCCTGCAATTTGATTTGTAATGATGAACCATCCTTGAGTATTTTCACTCAGAGTTATTTCTCTTGAAAGAAGCATAAATTTAGAAGAAAAAAAACAAATTGTAATTCATAGACCACCTCCCGCTATCTCCACCGACTACTCGAGTAAGGACCTCTCATTGTAAGAATCACAATCAAGTGTTGAATAGATATAAGTCATAACACGTCAAGAGCATAAAACTGTATGCTTAACCATTTACAGAGCTAATCCTTTTGGAAAGTTAAATGTGAATATTTCTATAATCATAAGTTTTATTATCGTATCGGATACTAGTAGAATGAAAGAAACGCCAAAAATTCCCAATTTATAACCACAAAGGCAATAGGCAAAAACAATGACAGAAAACAGAATGCATTCATTCTCTAATAAAATTATGACATGGAGAACCAAAATGACAAGTAACTTCAAGAAAAATTATAATTCACTTTCATGGAAAAAAATCAACGTACCATCAGTTTCAGACCCGCCTATTTTCATATCTTCTTTGTTGAAAACGGGTTCTATTTCCTTCTTAACAAGATGCTGTCTTCTCTTTATTTTAACCTATATCCAAAACCCAGAAAATAAAATCAATCAATAATGAATAAAGTTGACAATGTTTGCAACAGGAAAAAAACCCAGAAATTTCAGATCAATTCAAAGCAAAAACACACCTTGGTTTCAAGATGACAAACGTAGGGACAAGTTCGGCAATAGAATCTGGAAGACCTACCCATATGCGGCAACTCATACTGTAACATGTTCCCACAAGTTGGGCAAAACTCCATTGTATTCCTCGGAAAAAACTGATGGGCAAGTTTCAATTTTTAAAAAGTAAAATTAAATTATACAATAAAAACCTAATGGGGAAGTATCAATTTCTATACATTATAACTATCCGGCGGGGGGGTGGATGAGGGGCAATTTGAAAAGGTAAAATTATTTTTGTAGTCACCCAACTTTCAGTGTATTTCGATGTTTTGTCACCGAACAATGTTTTTATAATTTGATTGCTAAACTTTTAAATTTTATTCTTTTAAGTCGCTTGTACATTTTTTTGGGTGAAGAATGGAAGATAACCGAGCACAAGGCTCCTACGAAACTGAAATTAGCTAACATCTAGTCAGCTACCATCCTCGTGCAAGAGGTCAAAAACTTCAGCTAGTGGAAACGAGAAAAGATGAATCTCAATATCCTCGGTTTCTACAAACTTGAATAATTTATCTGCCATTTTATTAACATCACGGAACACATGCTAAAAAAATGTCAAATTATTACTAATGCAGCTCATGAATATGTAGTAGAAGTGTATAAGACCCATGTCGAGCAGAGCCTTCCCTTATTATATATTTATGATAAATGACATTATTTGTGAAAACTATTACTATATGAGCAAGCACATTTAGTCTGTTGACTAAATTGTTCATCTTTTTTTTTTATATTTCTTTATGTCATGAGTTTTATACCAACTGAAAACACGTTTTCTTTTTTTAGAGTCTCACCTTAAAAAACTATTAACCATTTATTCTGTATGTTTTTTTGTTTTACGGACTATAGTATTGTTTTCAAAAAGGCAACGTCTAATGGAGCATATGCCATTAAAGGTATTATTCAAACCTAAGAATTTTGCTCAGGGCAATGAGTAAATTTCTTACCGTAAATGTCAAAAATCAAACTCACACTAAATAAAACTGAATGAGGATTATTGACCACTTGATTCAGCGGTTGGACGGAATGTTAATTTATCATGACCCTGAATTGCACCTTTCTCTCAGAGAGAACCACCCGCTGGAGCTGGTGGATTCCATATCAAGGAACACATTAATGTTTACAACCAGGGATTCAAATAGTGGGCGCAATCGTGATAGCGCCACTATACGGTGGTAGTGTCGCCTTCGAAATAGTTATTGTAAAAAATAATGGTCCGCTATAACTGTAATTCATCCGCTGTTGTTCGCAACTGCGATAAAACGCCACGACCAAAGACGCGACTGCGGCTGCAATTTTAATTCCAGATTACAGCAGCTAGAGAAAAAAAGAAGCAAAACATCATATGTTTTTTTAGAATAAATGTAATAATACTCTACCGAGATGGCTAAAGGGAACATGGATTTGGATTCTTCCATGTCTAGGCCTTTTAGCATTGAACATTATGAGTATATATGCTAAACTGCAAATGTAATAAAGGAGAAAGATAAATAGTAATGTGTATGCAGTTCACCAATTAGCCTACTTCCAATATTCCAAATATATACATGTTAAAACCCATGCTTTTCTGTTTTAAACCAAATGACAAAAGCTTCTGCAATTTGAAAACGCAACTCAATACGATAATAGAATGATTGTTGGTGAAAAAAGCATGCTTATTTAAGCCTTAAAACCTAAAATATAAATCTCTAATCCTACACCTCTAAATTATAAACTCTAAAATTTAAATCTTTAAATTCTAAATCATAAATTAAGCTTCTAACCCCTAAAATAAGTTTGTTTGTATAAATTAAACTTTACACTGATAATGTATCAAATATTTTTCTATTGATAATTTACCAAACTGAAATATTTTGGTTCGGCTGTTCCTTTAGGCCTATAATGTCCAGCTTGAAAATTCCTGCAAATAATTCATGCTAAGCATCAGATGTCAAGACTGAGTCCAAACATTTTGATTCAAATTTGGGTTTCGCTAGCTCCATTTATCGCAATCAATTACTCCAGGGCTGCCTTTAGAGATGTCGATGGGAAGAGTTTTGGAGACCCACCCCACATAGCATCTAATTAGGTGGGATGAGTACCTGTCAAACTGTCTTAGACCGTTTATGTCGTTCTGCATCAGTAACAATCAAGCAGCCTTCATCTCAGGTCGTATGATATCTGATAATGTACTCATCGCCCATGAACTACTACCAAGTGAAGGAACTCCTTGACACATTTGTTGCCTCCTCCTGTCAAAGAGTGAGTCTCGAAAAATCAGTAATATATTTTAGCCCTTCCACCCTATTGCCGCAACGTACATAGATCGTCACCATACTCGACATAAGGGAGGTCACTGAACCGGGACATTACCTTGGGATGCCACTGATTGTAGGTCGAAATAAAATTGCCAAGCTCTGGTTTCTATTAGAAAAAGTTACCAAACAAGTCCACGGTTGGAACAAAAATCTGCTCTCCTTTGGGGGACGCGAAGTATTCATCAAATCTGTCGCACAAGCTCTCCCGACTTATTTGATGACATGTTATATGCTCCCGGACAACTTAGTCACAAAAATTGTACAAGTTATGCGTGATTTTTGGTGGCCGGACCGAGAAAATGAAAGGGTATAGCTGATGATTGCATAGAGCGATATATGCCAAGAGAAGAGAGCGGGTGGCCTTGCCTTCCGTGATGTACATCTATTTAATATAGCTTAATCTCTTTTCTATCATGCTTATTATTGCAAAAGACTTAAATCATGGGAGTCAGCATTTCATGCAAAGTGCCCAGAAAATTGAGAACTTATGATACTTTAATTATTGATTTCTAGTTGCCAAGACAGTTTGATTTCAAGTTGCAGAGTTCTGATCTTTCACAAATTCACATATTTCTAAGCAATTCCATGTACAAATGCCAGCCAACTTAAAGAAAAAAGGATACCATGAACAAAATTAGAAGCAAAAGCAGTGACAAGCACAAAAGCTTGTGTTTTCTCTCCACTGCCTATTTTCAGTTTGAGATTTCTTGTCCAAAAAGTATTACAACTTAAGGAAACTGAAATTTTAAAATTCCAGAGTTTTAAAAATCATGTCCCACAAAGTCAGGCCTATAAGAAAAAGGGAGATAGCATGTACTCAATCCTCACGCCACATCTTTTCACATTTCAAGCACTGATAGAATGTTGTTGCCGGCTCATCAGCTGACCGGATCTGCACCTGTGAGAAAAGGCCCTTCCCTTCAAGAATGGCATGTTGCAAAAAGGGAGATGGTTTGAATGTCAATAAAATAAACAAAAACAGTAACAAGAAGAGAGACGGTAAGTGTAGTGTCAGATCGTATATGGCACAATAATTGACTTTCTCAAACAGTAATCAACTGACAACAGGATGAACATCTAAAGATGAATGTGGCTTAACCTCCCAAGTTTCAGCCAAACTCTCAACATGAAATTTTTACATAGTTTTCCATCCAAACAAGAAGAGAGCTAATTATATGAAAATGGAAAATGTTTCAAAAACTACATGAGATCATTCTTAAACTATAAGAAACACACTTTGTATTAGAACTTTGGCCTGCAATTTAATTTGTAATGATTAACTATCCTTGAGTATTTTCACTCAGAGGTCTTTTCTCTTGATAAATTTATAAGAAAAAAACAAATTTTAGGCCATCACCTTGCCAAGAAACTATGTACTTCACTACGATTTTGGGACCTCTTTTTACCAATCCAATCATGTTGAAAATATAAGTCATAAATTTCAAAAATAAAACTGTAATTCATAAACCACCAGAGCTAATCCTTTTGGAAAGTTAAATGTGAATATTTCTATAATCATAGTTTTATTATCGTATCGAAATTTATAAGAATGAAAAAACTCAAAAATTCCCAATTTATAACCACAAAGGCAATAGGCAAAAACAATGACAGAAAACAGAATGCATAAATTCTCTAATAAAATTATGACATGGAGAACCAAAATGACAAGTATCTTCAAGAAAAATTATAATCCACTTTCATGGAAAAAAATCAACGTACCATCAGTTTCAGACCCGCCTATTTTCATATCTTCTTTGTTGAAAACGGGTTCTATTTCCTTCTTAACAAGATGTTGTCTTCTCTTTATTTTAACCTATACCCAAAACCCAGAAAATAAAATCAATCAATAATGAATAAAGTTGACAATGTTTGCAACAGGAAAAAAACAGAAATTTCAGATCAATTCAAAGCAAAAACACACCTTGGTTTCAAGATGACAAACGTAGGGACAAGTTCGGCAATAGAATCTGGAAGACCTACCCATATGCGGCAACTCATACTGTAACATGTTCCCACAAGTTGGGCAAAACTCCATTGTATTCCTCAGAAAAAACTGATGGGCAAGTTTCAATTTTTAAAAAGTAAAATTAAATTATACAATAAAAACCTAATGGGGAAAGTATCAATTTCTATACATTATAACTATCCGGCGGGGGTGGATGAGGGCAATTTGAAAAGGTAAAATTATTTTGTAGTCACCCAACTTTCAGTGTATTTCGATGTTTTGTCACCGAACAATGTTTTTATAATTTGATTGCTAAACTTTTAAATTTTATTCTTTTAAGTCGCTTGTACATTTTTTTGGGTGAAGAATGGAAGATAACCGAGCACAAGGCTCCTACGAAACTGAAATTAGCTAACATCTAGTCAGCTACCATCCTCGTGCAAGAGGTCAAAAACTTCAGCTAGTGGAAACGAGAAAAGATGAATCTCAATATCCTCGGTTTCTACAAACTTGAATAATTTATCTGCCATTTTATTAACATCACGGAACACATGCTAAAAAAATGTCAAATTATTACTAATGCAGCTCATGAATATGTAGTAGAAGTGTATAAGACCCATGTCGAGCAGAGCCTTCCCTTATTATATATTTATGATAAATGACATTATTTGTGAAAACTATTACTATATGAGCAAGCACATTTAGTCTGTTGACTAAATTGTTCATCTTTTTTTTTTATATTTCTTTATGTCATGAGTTTTATACCAACTGAAAACACGTTTTCTTTTTTTAGAGTCTCACCTTAAAAAAACTATTAACCATTTATTCTGTATGTTTTTTTGTTTTACGGACTATAGTATTGTTTTCAAAAAGGCAACGTCTAATGGAGCATATGCCATTAAAGGTATTATTCAAACCTAAGAATTTTGCTCAGGGCAATGAGTAAATTTCTTACCGTAAATGTCAAAAATCAAACTCACACTAAATAAAACTGAATGAGGATTATTGACCACTTGATTCAGCGGTTGGACGGAATGTTAATTTATCATGACCCTGAATTGCACCTTTCTCTCCAGAGAGAACCACCCGCTGGAGCTGGTGGATTCCATATCAAGGAACACATTAATGTTTACAACCAGGGATTCAAATAGTGGGCCGCAATCGTGATAGCGGCCACTATACGGTGGTAGTGTCGCCTTTCGAAATAGTTATTGTAAAAAATAATGGTCCGCTATAACTGTAATTCATCCGCTGTTGTTCGCAACTGCGATAAAACGCCACGACCAAAGACGCGACTGCGGCTGCAATTTTAATTCCAGATTACAGCAGCTAGAGAAAAAAAGAAGCAAAACATCATATGTTTTTTTAGAATAAATGTAATAATACTCTACCGAGATGGCTAAAGGGAACATGGATTTGGATTCTTCCATGTCTAGGCCTTTTAGCATTGAACATTATGAGTATATATGCTAAACTGCAAATGTAATAAAGGAGAAAGATAAATAGTAATGTGTATGCAGTTCACCAATTAGCCTACTTCCAATATTCCAAATATATACATGTTAAAACCCATGCTTTTCTGTTTTAAACCAAATGACAAAAGCTTCTGCAATTTGAAAACGCAACTCAATACGATAATAGAATGATTGTTGGTGAAAAAAGCATGCTTATTTAAGCCTTAAAACCTAAAATATAAATCTCTAATCCTACACCTCTAAATTATAAACTCTAAAATTTAAATCTTTAAATTCTAAATCATAAATTAAGCTTCTAACCCCTAAAATAAGTTTGTTTGTATAAATTAAACTTTACACTGATAATGTATCAAATATTTTTCTATTGATAATTTACCAAACTGAAATATTTTGGTTCGGCTGTTCCTTTAGGCCTATAATGTCCAGCTTGAAAATTCCTGCAAATAATTCATGCTAAGCATCAGATGTCAAGACTGAGTCCAAACATTTTGATTCAAATTTGGGTTTCGCTAGCTCCATTTATCGCAATCAATTACTCCAGGGCTGCCTTTAGAGATGTCGATGGGAAGAGTTTTGGAGACCCACCCCACATAGCATCTAATTAGGTGGGATGAGTACCTGTCAAACTGTCTTAGACCGTTTATGTCGTTCTGCATCAGTAACAATCAAGCAGCCTTCATCTCAGGTCGTATGATATCTGATAATGTACTCATCGCCCATGAACTACTACCAAGTGAAGGAACTCCTTGACACATTTGTTGCCTCCTCCTGTCAAAGAGTGAGTCTCGAAAAATCAGTAATATATTTTAGCCCTTCCACCCTATTGCATAACGCATACATAGATCGTCACCATACTCGACATAAGGGAGGTCACTGAACCGGGACATTACCTTGGGATGCCACTGATTGTAGGTCGAAATAAAATTGCCAAGCTCTGGTTTCTATTAGAAAAAGTTACCAAACAAGTCCACGGTTGGAACAAAAATCTGCTCTCCTTTGGGGGACGCGAAGTATTCATCAAATCTGTCGCACAAGCTCTCCCGACTTATTTGATGACATGTTATATGCTCCCGGACAACTTAGTCACAAAAATTGTACAAGTTATGCGTGATTTTTGGTGGCCGGACCGAGAAAATGAAAGGGTATAGCTGATGATTGCATAGAGCGATATATGCCAAGAGAAGAGAGCGGGTGGCCTTGCCTTCCGTGATGTACATCTATTTAATATAGCTTAATCTCTTTTCTATCATGCTTATTATTGCAAAAGACTTAAATCATGGGAGTCAGCATTTCATGCAAAGTGCCCGAAAATTCGGAGCTTATGATACTTTAATTATTGATTTCTAGTTGCCAAGACAGTTTGATCAAGTTGCAGAGTTCTGATCTTTCACAAATTCACATATTTCTAAGCAATTCCATGTACAAATGCCAGCCAACTATTTAAAAAAGGATACCATGAACAAAATTAGAAGCAAAAGCAGTGACAAGCACAAAAGCTTGTGTTTTCTCTCCACTGCCTATTTTCAGTTTGAGATTTCTTGTCCAAAAAGTATTACAACTTAAGGAAACTGAAATTTTAAAATTCCAGAGTTTTAAAAATCATGTCCCACAAAGTCAGGCCTATAAGAAAAAGGGAGATAGCATGTACTCAATCCTCACGCCACATCTTTTCACATTTCAAGCACTGATAGAATGTCGTTGCCGGCTCATCAGCTGACCGGATCTGCACCTGTGAGAAAAGGGCCCTTCCATGGCTGCAAGAAGGGCATGTTGCTGCGAGAAAACAGTAACAAGAAGAGAGACGGTAAGTGTAGTGTCAGATCGTATATGGCACAATAATTGACTTTCTCAAACAGTAATCAACTGACAACAGGATGAACATCTAGAGATGAATGTGGCTTAACCTCCCAAGTTTCAGCGTAACTCTCAACCGGAAACTTTTACATAGTTTTCTATCCAAACAAGAAGAGAGCTAATTATATGAAAATATGAAAAATGTTTCAAAAACTACATGAGATCATTCTTAAACTATAAGAAACACACTTTGTATTAGAACTTTGGCCTGCAATATAATTTGTAATGATTAACTATCCTTGCGAACTTTCACTCCGAGGTCTTTTCTCTTGAAAGATATAACTTTTTCAAATTTTAGGCCATCTTCCCTTGCCAAGAAACTATGTACTTCACTACGATTTTGGTTCCTTTTTTACCAACCATCATGTAAATGAAGCATAAATTTAGAAAAACAAACTGTAATTCATAAACCACCAGCAGCTAACTCCATCGACTATTCTAGACCCCTCGAAATTTATAACCACAAAAGACTCGTATGACGAACACACAAAGGCAATAGGCAAAAACAATGGCAGACAACAGAATGCTAAATAATCTAATAAAACTATCGTATAGAGAACCAAATGACAAGTATCTTGAAGAAAAATTATAATCCACTTTCTGGGAAAAAATCAACGTACCATCAGTTTCAGACCCGCCTATTTTCATATCTTCTTTGTTGAAAACGGGTTCTATTTCCTTCTTAACAAGATGTTGTCTTCTCTTTATTTTAACCTATACCCAAAACCCAGAAAACAAAATCAATCAATAATGAATAAAGTTGACAATGTTTGCAACAGGAAAAAAAACAGAAATTTCAGATCAATTCAAAGCAAAAACACACCTTGGTTTCAAGATGACAAACGTAGGGACAAGTTCGGCAATAGAATCTGGAAGACCTACCCATATGCGGCAACTCATACTGTAACATGTTCCCACAAGTTGGGCAAAACTCCATTGTACTCCTCAGAAAAAACTGGTGGGCAAGTTTCAATTTTTGTAAAAGTAAATTATACAATAAACCCTAATGGGGAAAGTATCAATTTCTGTACTATAACAGGGCAATTTTAAAAGGTAAAATTCACTTTGTAGTCACCCAACTTTCAGTGTATTTCTATTTTTGTCACCTAACAATATTTTTATAATTTGATTATTAAACTTTCAAATTTTATTCTTTTAAGTCACTTGTACAGTTTTTGGGTGAAAAATGGAAGATAACCGAGCACAAGGCTCCTACGAAACTGAAATTAGGTAACAGCTACCATCCTCGTGCAAGAGGTCAGAAACTTCAGCTAGCGGAGACGAGAAAAGATGAAACTCAATATCCTCGGATCCTACAAACTTGACTAATTTATCCGTCACCTTATTGTCATCACGGAACACGTGCTGCAAAATGACAGACTATTACCATTGACGCAGCTCATGAAAATGTAACAGAAGGGTACGAGACCCTTGTCGAGCGAAGCCTTCCCGTATCGATCGAAGAGCATTTATGCTATCCATTTTAAACATAAGCCGCTGAACGCCAAATTTTCATGCATTCAATAAACCAATATATATACTTCCCATAACTCGGCTTTCAACACCGAGCAGACTCCAATGAACTTGGTAAAACTCTGCTGCCACTGACCAGCCTGATAACGTAATACACCCCACACGATGCTCTGCCATCAGTTCCTCTTCGAACACTATCCGTATTGATTTTATACCATCCCTGAGGAGGGAGCCGCCTTACAGTAGGACTAATCAGTAATGTGCCCGCCGAATGATTATTAACAGCAGTGGACTCAGATTGCTCGACATGTGGTGCTGTCCAAGCCAGAAACATCCAACGTAGTAACTTACATGCCATTCACCCACGAAACATGCCTATGCCTATTTGTCAGGCCCTACATCTTTTTCCACATGTCGCCGCCTAACTCCTTAATCCATGGGTTCCTGGATTTTTAGCCCACTATAATTATTAATTCCTTCACCTCTTCCCTGTTACGAACTCAGTATAATTACAGAAGAGATTCAGAAATGAAACAATGGAAGATGAAAAGCACATAAAGAAAGAAACAGAAAAGAACAGGAATTAAACTTTGTTAATATTGAGAATTGAACGATCATAATGATAATACAAAAGAGTGGGCTGAGTATTTATAATAGCCCAAACACAACTCTCATAGCCCAAAACGGTTACAACAGATTGTAACAAACTAACAACCAATAACTAATGATCTGACCCAATAGAATTGCTCTATTGAATTAGTATTTTCCTGGTTTTCTTCTGTTCTTGAAGTTCTTGTAAAGAGACCACACCAAGTTTCTGTCTCATAAGAGCAAAAAATGCTGGTGGTATTGGCTTAGTGAGAATGTCAGCAACTTGCTAAGTAGAGGGAACAAAATTAACAATAAGTTGCCCAGCCAAGACCCTTTCACGAACAAAATGCAGGTCAATCTCCACATGCTTAACCCGTGCATGGTGAGTTGGATTAGCTGCCATAGACACAATTGAAGTGTTGTCACACCAGACCACAGGCAGACCAGCTACATCAACTCCAATCTCCTGTAGCATTTGCTCAATCCAGACCAATTCAGATACAGAGTTAGCAAGACTCCTATATTCAGCTTCAGAAGTAGATCTGGATACTACTGGTTGTTTCTTAGAGCTCCACGCAATGGGATTAAACCCAAGAAAGATACAAAATCCAGATGTTGATCTTCTATCTTCAACAGATGATGCCCAGTCAGCATCAGTGTAACAAATTAGAGAACATAACTTGATGGGGCGAAAACATAAGCCATAGTTGATAGTACCAGAGAGATACGTCAAGATACGTTTAACTGCCTTCCAATGTGTATCAAGAGGATCATTCATGTATTGACTGATTCTGTTCACAGCAAATGCAATATCAGGACGCGTCAAGCATACATACTGCAAGGCTCCTACAACACTTCGATAAAGATGAATATCTGCAAAGGGAGGACTGGCATCAGCTGTCAGTTTTGGTGTCACCACCATGGGGATTGGTGTTGGAGCAGACTTAAGCATACTAGTTCTCTCTAGAAGTTCAGACACATACTTTTTCTGACTTAAAATTAAACCCTCAGAAGTTTGCTGAACTTCCATGCCAAGAAAAAAACCTGGTTCACCTAAGACCTTAAGGGAGAACTCGGTGTTGATGCAATGAACAACAGTATCTACCTCTGTTAGGTGACTTCCAGTGATGATGATGTCATCAACATACACCATGAGCAAGATCTTGCAACCACTCATGTCTCTAATGAATATGAAGTGTCAGTTTTAACAGCCACAAAACCAAGCTTAGAAGTAAGAAAAAGTCTTAAAGTATCAAACCAAGCTCTTGGAGCTTGCCTAAGACCATACAAAGCTTTCTTCAATCTACATACAAGCTTTTCTCCAGAGAGACTCTTTTCCTCAAAACCAGGAGGTTGAGTCATGTAGATCTTTTCTGAAAGTTGACCATTTAAAAAGGCATTGTTAATATCATTCTGCCTAATAAACCACTGTTTGAGAACAGCAGTAGAGAGCACAGTCCTTATAGTTGCTGCTCTAACAACAGGACCGAAAGTCTCTCTAAAATCAGTACCAACTTGCTGGGAATAACCCTTTGCCACTAGTCGAGCCTTGAACCTCTCAATAGATCCATCAGGGTTCTTCTTGACCTTAAACAGCCATCTACAGCCTACTGGTTTTTGATCCAATGGAAATGGTTGCAGATCCCAAGTGTTATTCTTAAGAAGAGCAGAAAATTCTGCATGAACAGCATTGTTCCACTCAGGATGCCTAAAAGCTTCATACACATCATCAGGCTCCTTAATGCTAAGCTCAGACAAAAACACTTTAGGCTTGAATATACCAGCTTTCCCTCTGGTGACCATGGGATGAACATTCTGGTTGGGCAACAAGGACTGATGATGATGAGTAAGAGGAACAGTTGAATCAGGTGAAGGTATTAATGGCATAGAAGGTAGGGATGGAGTATGGCTATGTGGACTTTCAGCAGCAGATAAAGGTGGTAGTGATATATAAGGTAGAGGTGGAGTGTGACCATGTGGACTTTCAGTAGTAGATGGAGGTGATGATGGAATAGAAGATAGAAGTGGAGTATGGCCCTGTGGACTTTCAGTAGCAGATGGAGGTGGCAGTGATATAGCAGTTAGAGGTGGAGTGTGATCATGTGGACTTCCAGTAGCAGATGACTGTGATAATAGAATAGAAGGTAGAAGTGGAGTATGGCCCTGTGGACTTTCAATAGCAGATGGAGGTGGTAGTGGTATAGCAGATAGAGATGGAGTGTGACCATGTGAACTTCCAGTAGTAGATGGAGGTGGTGGTGGTATAGAAGGTAGAGGTAGAGTATGATTATGAGATGGAACAATATTAGAAGTAGAAGCAGAGAAGGAAGAAGAAGCAAAATCAGTATGTCTGATAGAGGCATTTGATGGTTGAAAAGGGAAAGACAGGGTCTGAGATTTGGAATAAGATTTAACCTGCTCAGGCTCTTTCAACCATGTACTGTACGGGAAAACATTCTCATCAAATTTGACATTTCTGGAAATGTAAACCCTACCACTTTTCTCCAAACACCTAAATCCTTTATGAGCAAAAGAGTAACCAAGAAACACACAAGCAGCAGACCTAAACTGAAGTTGATGCTTATTAAAAGGCCTAAGACAAGGATAACATAAGCAACCAAAAACCTTAACGTTAACATAATCAGGCTTAGAATGAAACAGTTTTTCATGTGGCGATAATCTAGCAAGAGCAGATGAAGGTAACCGATTAATTAAAAACACAGCAGTAGCAAACGCATTATTTCAAAACAACAAAGGCAAAGAAGCATGAGCAAGTAAAGTCAAACCAGTTTCAACTATTTGTCTATGTTTTCTTTCAACTATACCATTTTGCTCAGAAGTATGAGGACATGAAAACCTATGAACCATACCATGACTCTTAAGATAAGAAGAAAGAGCAATAAACTCACCTCCACCATCAGTTTGAATAGCTTTGAGCTTCACACCCAATTGTCTTTCAGCCTGCTTATGGAATTGCTCAAAAATATGTTTAACTTTAGACTTCTGCTTTAAGAAATAAACCCAAGAAAACCTTGTATATGCATCAGTAAACGCAACATAAAACCGAAAACCATTAGATACCAAAAGGGCTGGACCCCAGACATCAGCAATTACAAGTTCTAAAGGAGAAGAATAAGGAGTTACAGAAGTAGAAAAGGGCAGTTTATGAGACTTGCCAAATTGGCAGGCCTTGCAAGAAGTGCAACTTTTATTAGTAGAAAAAGGAATATTACGTGATTGTAACAGAGTATTTACAAGAGTATAAGCAGGATGATCTAATCTTTGATGCCACAAATCAATAGAATCAGACTTAACAGAAGTAACCAAACAGTTCCTAACACTACTGTTTAGAGTACTAGACTTATTATCAACAGCAGACTTATTTGCAGGAAAATCAAACTTATACAGGCCATCTCTCTCATGACCTTGCGAAATGACCTCTCTTGAAATCAGATCTCTGGCCAGGTAAAATTTGGGAAAGAACTCGAGAGATATCTGATTATCCTGTGTAAGCTTGGAAACAGAAATTAAATTTTTAGTGATGCCAGGAACATATAAAAGATTTTTCAATTGAACATTTCTAGAATAACCAACAAGACTAGACTGGGAAAAAAACTTAACAGGAAGAAACTTACCATTCCCAACTTGTACATTACCAGAGGAGGGAGTAATAGTCTCCACTTGCAGATTGTTGAAGTCATTAGTTAGATGATGGGTGGCCCCTGAATCTGGGTACCATGCATTGTCATCAACAACCTCAGGTGCAGCAATATAGGTTTGGGAAGTGCTCTGACCTTGCATTGGAACAGAAGAAAAATGAGAAAAAACAGGTCGTTGTATAGGCAAGAGTGGCCTAGGAGCAGCATAGCCAGGAACAGAGGCAACAGGAGTTGCAGAAGCATGGAAAGACGCAGCAGGAGTAGAAATAGGATGCTGAACAAAAGGAACAGAAGAAGAAGGAATGAAATAAACTGGAGCAGGGGAATAAGACACTGGAGCAGCAAGTGCCTGTCCACTACTATAAGTACTAGTATTAGCTTGAACATTAGAAAAATTCCTGTTCCCACCATTGTAACTGTTCCCACCATTATAATTGTTCCTAGAAGCCTCATTCTTAAAGTTTGTATCAAAACGAAAATAACATTGCTCAGCAAGATGCCCCAGCCTACTACAAATTTGACACTGGGGTCTAAAAGACCTTCCACGACCCCTAACCCTGTTATTATCTCTGCTAGCATTATAAGTATACCCAGACTGATCAACTTGGGACGGCTAAACATTATTAGAATTGGACACTAAAACTTGAGATCCAACCACAGAACCAGATCTATCAGATAGAGATTGGGTAACCACATTAGCAGAAGCAACAACTTGACCATTGATATTATTCTGCCGAGCCTCGGCATCAAGCAAAATAGTTCTAACAGAACTAACACTAGACAGAGTGGTACTGGCAGTAAGAACAGTTATAACAGACTCATATTCAGGTGGTAAACCATTTAGAATAGCAGTAATATGGTCATGGTCAGAAATAACCTCACCACAACTAGCTAAATTGTCACAGATAGACTTACTTGCATCAGAAAATCTCTCATACTAAGTTCACCCTTCTTTTGAGAATGAAGCAATCTCCTAAAGTACATAAGTCTGGAAGTTGTTTTACCACTGTAAATTTGATGTACGTATTCCAAATTTCAGAGGCAGTATTAAGACCTATCAGATGAGGAAGAACAGATTCACTGACAGTAGATAAAAGCCATGTAGCAAGAGCACCATCCTGCTCCTCATATGATTCAAAATCAGGATTAATAGAAACCTGATTATTCTGAGTTAGATACTGAGCAGGTGGACTAACATTAGTATCAATAAATTTCTGAAGCCTATGCGTTTTAATAACCAAGAAGACCTGTTGATGCCACAACAAATAGTTGTGATCATCAAGAACCACATTTATTTTCTTAGTAGCAAACACTCGAGACTGAACAGTATTGTTTCCAGCATTAACAGGTGAAACACTAGACGATTGATCAGTGACCTCTTCAATTGCCATAAGAACGCAGCAGAAAAAACGCACAAATCAAAACGGAAGCAAAGGGAAACACAGATCTGATATAGACACAACACAGAAAACCAACAACCACAGATGTAACAACAAAGAAGCCCTACTAAAGCGAAGAAAAAGACAACCACAACTAGAAACCAGAGAAAAGAAGGGAAAGATCTCACCAAACCACCGCATGACAGAAGCAATAACGCCGGCGTTCACAACAACGATAGCAATGAGATCGACGGAAGCAACCAATGCCGATGATGAGCTAGGAAACCTTACTCTGATACCATGTTAGGAACTCAGCATAATTACAGAAGAGATTCAGAAATGAAACAATGGAAGATGAAAAGCACATAAAGAAAGAAACAGAAAAGAACAGGAACTAAACTTTGTTAATATTGAGAATTGAACGATCATAATGATAACACAAAAGAGTGGGCTGAGTATTTATAATAGCCCAAACACAACTCTCATAGCCCAAAATGGTTACAACAGATTGTAACAAACTAACAACTAATAACTAATGATCTGACCCAATAGAATTGCGCTATTGACTTAGTAATCTCTATTACTCTAACATTCCCCATTACAAACAATATTTTGGCTGAGAAAGATGAAGGTAATCCTAATATCTTATTATTATTATCAACACAGACTTCGATATCTATTGTAATAAACTCCTCTGGGTTTGATAGATCTTCTTCAACTGGGTGCACAAGACTCACAACCTCCTCAAAGGTTTGATATTCTTAACATTTTCCCTTTAGTCCAAAATCTTTTTGGGGGATACATGTTTATATATATAGAGAGAGAGAGAGAGAGAGAACTTGCATTTTCTGCAGATGGAGTGGCTCGAAATGTTAAGAAGACTGATTCCATTGCAATCGACACAAATTCAAAAGCCTTACTCCAACAAGTAGCACTCTTTCACGTGCTACTGCATGGTTGGTAGTTTCGAGGGATCTGCCATTGAGGACCAATATTCTGGGAAGCTGAGGAAAAGAACTACCCTAGCAGACCTCTTGTACCAAGATTCTGACATGAAAGACAAGCCCACCATTTCTGACGTAGCTTTACCCAACAAATTCAAAATGCTAAACACGGTGAGTTCTATAAACTTCTGCTCCTTGTAATAATAACTGGAATTGTGTTGATTGAACAAATTATAATTGGTTATTTAGAGGTTGAAGAGGAAGATCCATCCAGAACTTGAACGGAAGGATAATAAAAGGGAGGGGCAATGCATGCAATCTATATTGTATGTTGTTGCTGCCAAAGCAACATGAAGCCAAAGACACTGTATAACTGTATAAGTTTCTCATCATTCAGCTATATTTCATTATGATATATTTTTTATAGGACTGATATTTATTTCTCATGTTTTAGTACATAAATTAATTTGCCTACAAGTTGATCTATTTTTCCCGGTGTTCTTATTAAATAATTTATTTTCTTTTTAAAATTATGGAAATTGTTTATTCATCAAGCTATTATTCATGTATGTAATTTTTTCTTTGGTGCTATTTTGGATTTAATGTATGTTGGTTGTTTGATTATCCTAGCGTTGGATAGGCTTTGGTTGTTCCTGTTTTGACATTTGATTTTATTCTGAAATAAATTAAGAAATTTATGTACGGTCAATAAATTAGATGTATCGTTATAAAATTATTATTTTTTAAAAAATAATATGTCATAATTTTTTTTAATAATTTTTACCTAAGAGAGAAAGAAGAGAAATTTTGTTCCTACTGGGTCATGAACCTACAACTTAGGGAAAGGGGAGGATGTCAACTGAAAAATTTAACCACATGCTCTAGAAATTGTTGTAATATGTCATAATTTTATTCATTGATGATACATAAAATTATACCATTAGTGTATCAAATATCAATTCGTATGATAAATCATTAATTATTGAAACTGTGGAAACAACTATGGGCGTAGTGATTCCACAGCAAAAAAATAGCATCCATGAAAAAAAAACTTTATCTCATTACTTATGGATGCCAAGTTTTTTTTTAAATAAGTATGGATGGCAAGTTTAGATTGAAGTTAACTGGAAAAAAATTTGATAGGTAAATTAATTTTAAATTAGTTATATTTTGATATACAAGCTATGTAAAAAAGTACACAATCTTTCATAATTAAATTATAAAGTCTAAAATCTAAATCCCTAATCATAACACCCTAATCTTAAACTCTAAACCCTAAATCCTAAACTATAAATTATAACCCTAAAATCTAAACCATACAACCTAAACCTCTAAATCCTAAATTCCAACATAAACCCTAATCCCTAAAATTAAAAGGCTTGTGTAAACTTAAGTTTACACGAACTTGTGTATAAAAGTATTTTCCTTTTGAATTAAGATTTATATTCAATGAACTGCGGTGGAAACTAAAAGTTTCCACAAGTATCTTAGTTTTCAGGTTTATAATTTAGAGATTTAGAATTTAGAATTTAAGGATTATGTTCAGAATTTAGGGTTTTGGGTTTAGAATCCATGATTTAGATGTCAGGGTTTAGGTTTTAGGGTAATATGGTGATGAATTTAGGTTGTGTCCTATAAATCCTATATTCTAATCCCAACTCCAAAATTCTAAACCCCTAAACTTTACATCCTAAAATGAATCTCTAAACCCTAATGTAACACCCCGATACCGATCCAAATTCGAAGTGCTACATTCGGGTCTCCCAAAAACTGATCCATCAAAATTTCCATTTAAAATCACAACTTTGACATTTCTTAAAAACACTCATTTCCATAAAACCACATAGATAAATAACATTTGAAATGATTTTTACAAAATAGGAGCTATAATTTAAAATACACCGTATAGCAAAATAATAATTCAAATAGAGTTACAGACTCGACTGTGGTAAGGTCCTATGAATACATTTCAGTCCAAACTAAAATATCAAGTACTGTACTTTGAAACTAGCTCGATGCTGGGAATTCTTTCACGATGTGCTCCTCCAAAAGGTAACATGTTAACCTACGCACAGAAAAACCACAATTCCACAGGTTGAGCTAACAAAGCTCAGTGGTACATTTCTACTCTACTGCAATTCATGAATATCATAAAACAAGCATGCATGGTGATAGAGTCAAGAGTGCATAGATAAGGCTTCACATATAACGAAGATCATCTTCTAGCCTACCCTAGCTAGAGTTCACAATATTTGTCTCAAGGCGTCATTAATTAAAAGAAGTCTCACATGCCATCACCAGGCTTTACCATACTCGAGGTCATACAACCCATCGAGTTACTAGAGCTCACACAGCCCACCGAGTTAAAGCATACTGTACCCTGATCACACAGCCCTAAGATAATATAGCCATCAACTGTTATCCACACAACAAGCATAAATAATCATATATGACCTACACAATGGCCAATGAAGCCCTATATTACCTATGCTCACATAGCCATCGGGTTACTCGTGATCACATAACCGTCGGGTTAGTTAGACCATATTCGGATCACTATAACCACAGATACGTCCTAGACATACTTGGATCACAATAGCCATAAACAGTCATCACTTAAGGTCACTCAGCCAATCAGGTTACACGAGTTCACATAGCCCATCGAGTTACTCGAGCTTACACAACCCATCGAGTTATGTTTCCTTATCTGGTTTACCATAGCCACGGATAGGTTTCTAACCGCACCCAGATCACATAGCCAGTGGATACGTTAGATGTACTCGATCACACAGCCCGAAGTACACATTTTCTTATATAAGTGCCCTTGCACTAACTCCAGGACATCCGAATTTCTTACCATAACACACAATATACATATGCTCCCCGAGCATCTATACATCTCACCAAAAGATAAGAAGAATCAAGAAGAACCAATTCAAATGCCCCAAGGCATATTTCAATTCGTTACAATTATTAATTCATGTATTTCAAGTTCATTCATGATATTCTCATTAGATTATATCATTATCCAAAGCAACTAGACTACACAAGCGTCCCTTCAGCACCCAGCAAGGGCCCTACACGCCACACGACATCGATTGATCCACTAAGGATCACTATGGGCTACTAATACAATCAATTCACCCAAAGATTACCAAGTCATTAGCCATTTATTTCGCACAAGGGGTATTAATCCAGATTTCTCAGATTTACAACTTATTTTACACCTTTAGAGACCCATTGCGCCCTTTAACTTGAATTATGGGACCCCCGAATGCAAACTTAAACTTTTTAGGCAGATTACCCAATGAGTATCGATACTCCTACATGGGTATCGATACGCCCCTCTAGGTATTGCTACTCTTCTTCGAGTATCGATACCCACTTTAGGTTCGAAAGAAATAGCCACGACCCTGTATCGATACGACCTCTTTGCGTACTAAAACCATATACCGGTATGCATACCTTTTGTACTAAAACCCTACTCGTACCGAAACGCCCCTTTACGTACTGATGCGCTATTTCGCTACTGGGATTGGCAATAGAACAGTGGTATGGTACGCCATTGGCCTGTACCGATACCTTTTGTAAAAGCACTTGGAAGAGCTTACTTCCAAGAGAGCGTACCGATACTGGCCTAGCTTGTATCGATACACATGCTTAGAACTCTATTTCTAGAGTTTGGGTTTCTCTGATTTTTTCCCCTAAACTTAATAGTTAAACCTCAAATTAAGCCTACACGTTATGAGGAAGTTATTAGGTGGATGCTTACCAATTTTACACATTATCAACATTCAATCTTTGATTTACCATTAAAGGGTTTAAAGCATTTAAAACCTAACCTTAGCAAACCATAACCATACACCAAGCAAAGCAGTTATTTTAGGATACTCATGAAATGAAAAAGTCAGAAATGTACTGACCTTAAGCAAGCAAATCCAAAATGAAGCACCCACCAAGCTTCTTCCACCTTTTTTCCTTGGTTCAAGCTTCCAAACTCAACTTCCACCAAACCTAGAGATGAACACCTTGAAATAAATATCTTGAGCTGCTGATAAACTTCTCCTTGATGATCAATCTAGGATTCCCTCTCAACAACAACAAGTTTTCATCTTTAACTTTAAGTTGGGGATGGGTGTTTTGGAGGGGAAGAAGATAGAAATGAGATGAGAGACAAGGATGACTGCACCGTCCTTCAAAATGTAAAAAAATTAAAGACGCATCAGCCTTTGTCTCCCTTGAGGGGTAATTTACCCTATTGCCCTTTGTCTCCCGTGACTTAGGAAACTCTTGGGTTCCAAAACCCGATTCGTTACAACTCTTCTCTCCTTAAAGAAATTTCATCCTCAAAATTTAAACGAAGGGAGAAGATAAAACCAAAACAGATCCAACCCCTTCGCAACTCATACAAGATCAATATTTGTCTTAAGGAGGGTTCTTCTCAACCCACCTTAAACGGAACCATAACATTCAACCTCTTGCTCTCAACACTTCTCTCGAGAACTCTAACTACTCATTTCCAGCAACCAACGACACTTACAATAAATCGTAAAGTAGGGCAACAAAACCAACCTTAAGCCACTTTGTCTCAATGATAACTTAAAGAACTTACTTCTGATAAACTCTATCTCAATTAAAAATCCTCTCTATAATCTTTGGTTGTTTGAAACCCCAAATCAAACCTCATCCATGTCTGAAACGCAGCACCATCTCCATGATACATCACTAGAGACACTCATTTGTCTAACATCAATACCCTTGCCAGATGTTTTTAGAATATTGCTAACCTTTGGCAACTGAACCTCCCATAGGTTTACTTTGAATTAACGGCTCTTCATCCTGGTTTGTTCAACCAAGTCAGAATTTAACACTTTACTTTATCAAAACTTGCCCTCATACAAACGAAATCTAACTTATGATCCATGAGATTCCACCACTAAAACCTACTTGATTCAGAGCAATGACTACTATTACAAACGTACTCCCACTAGTAACCAAAATTCACCAAGCTATCCTCAAAGGTCTAAATATCTTCTTCCAATCTAACCACTTAATCTTAACTAACAATTGTACATAAACTCTAGCAATCTTCAACAATTTCCAACTGGTTCTTCTGACAATATTTCTTTACAACATTAACATCAGATTACTTATAATATACTAGTTAACCCAACATTTTCACTACGCTACTCTGATAACTTTTACACTGCTTACCTTACCTGCAGATAACTCCTCTCAAACTCGATAGAGAAATCCCCTAACTCTATGAAATCTAGATTAAAAAGGTGTACATGCTAGGCTAACATCCTCACGATTGCCCTTAGGGACTCAACCATCACCTTAACCATGTTTATCATAACCTTTATTTACCTTTACTACGGTATCTTTACTCTGAGCAAACATACATAACTCTCATATTCTACAACCAAAAACAAGGTCGTCGATCTCATAAAATAGGCAACGGTCTTTCACCATTACTCCTCAGCTTAATACATCAAAAGCCATGATACAAGCTACTACAGCACAGGTACGTCTCCAGGAGAAACACTTGGCAATGACACTCGAACGGTCGCTTGCACAAGTGTGTCCCCAACAAAGAGTTCGTTAAGTACTATACCACAGAGCGCTAGAAACTAACAACGAACTCAACCTTACCCTTAGTGTGGTTCTAAACCACGATCAAACAATAAGACTGCTCATTCACCAAGGGTACCTCTATACCCTCAAAACATTCACAACTTTAAAGCCTAAAATTCTCAACCCTCACGTCTACAACGCAAGTCGAAAACATCTCGCAACATACAGAACCTTCTTTGAGCTAACACCACAGAACACAATGTCCACCTTAGAGAGGTAAAGATCCTACATATTTATCACTAACAACCAAATTCAGAAAAATCTGAACTTCATGACTTCTCATTTGCAACTCACAGCATAAGTTGCACTCTCAATAACACTCTATGCGAAAGGTGACCTCCATAACTAGTAAGAGGGAGTAAATCCAACAAGTCTGCAAGGACTGTTACTCTCGATCCTTAACCACCATCCATAATAAAACACTTATTTATCAGCCTTTACAATTCTAATTTACTAAACAATCCAACATCAATCTCAAGATTTACCAGAATACATATTTAATAAGAGGCAACTCAATACACAACAATGAGTTAAACGACTATCAAATAACAACTGAAACCAAAACAAAACATAATTACCTGACATATCCTCGACAACAAAGCCATCAACCTTAGCCTAAGCAGCATGCTGTCTAGCAATATCTTGCACGTCAACTCTAGTTGTGGATCTCGCAGAACCTCTACCTCAATAAACTGATGGTGCCCTAGCTTTGCCTCTAGCAAAACTCTGACCATGACAAGATGTAGCCAACCTCTGAGACTGACCGGTGTATCATCATCCATAACTGGGCAATCCTTTGCCATATGCCCTAGTGCTCGACACCTATAGCAGACCCTCTGAAGCAAAAATCATACTCCAAGGTGATGTTGGCCAAAATGCTCACATGCTGGTGTAGGTGATGCTCTAACTGTACCATCAGTACTCCCTTCTAGAGTAGAAATCAAAGAGCCCCTACGAACCCTCGATCTAAATCCTAAACTGACTCTCAGTAGCTGGTCTGAAATAACTCTCTTCATACTCTTCGAAGTACGCAACCTCCCCTACAGAACTTGAAAAAAACCTATAATATCCCGGGTCTCCACACCATGGCCCATCAAATCATTTGTCCTACCCAGTATCGTATCCTGAAGTTGCTCGAGCGCATTTGCACTATTGGCTAGTTCTAAAAATATCCCAAGTAGACCCATTGTCACGTGCAACTAAAGCTCGACCCTCAAACCATGTTTGAACCTCTTGCACCTCAACTCCTTCGTGGCAATTAAATCTGGGGCATAACAGCTTAAACGCAAAAATTCTTGTTCATATCCAAACACTTTTTGATCTCTTTGAACTAGATACAAAAATTGGTCTCTCATCTCATCCATATGCACCTCACTGGTATTCTTCTTTCAAAACTCATCCAAGAAGATATCCCATGTCGGGAGTGCAGGCTATAGACCCAACTCAACAGTCTTTCACTACTCTTGTGCATTACCCTTAAGAAATGAGACAATGCAATCAAGATCATCCTTCGAGCTTCTCTTCATTTGTCTCGAGATTCTCTATGTGTCACGCAACCACTGATCAACCTTGAACGGGAACCCTTGAAATTTTTAGGCCCAAAATGGTGGAGCCTCTCAATAGGGGTTTTATGAGGCGTCTTAGATTACCTCGAAATAGCTTGTACCACTTGCAAAAGGGTAGAGGTAAAATAACGGAAGTGACTTACCCTTCTATTTCTGGTTTCCCTTTCCATCAACTTTTTTTGGAACACAAAATAATAAGGCAGCACATTAGGATTCCCAATCTTATAAAAGTACCACTTAAATTTAGGGACTTGTATTCACTAAACACCTTACCATGTCCTCTAAACCACCATGGGGTTTTCTAGAATTGCTAAAAATACGCTCTGATACCATCAAATTTTCCATTTAAAATCACAACTTTGACATTTATAAAAAATATCCATTTCCATAAAACCACATAGATAAATAACATTTGAAATGAGTTTTACAAAATATGAGGTCTAATTTAAAATACACCGTTTAGCAAAATAATAATTCAAATAGAGTTACAGACTCGACTGTGGTAAGGTCCTATTAATACATTTCAGTCCAAACTAAAATATCAAGTACTGTACTCTGAAACTAGCTCAATGTTGGGAAGACTTTCACGATGTGCTCCTCCAAAAGATAACTGTCAACCTACGCACAAAAAAACCACAATTTCACATGCTGAGCTAACAAAGCTCAGTGGTACATTTCTACTCTACCGTAATTCATGAATATCATAAAACAAACATGCATGGTGATAGAGTTAATAGTGCACAGATAAGGCTTCACATATAACGAAGATCATCTTCTAGCCTACCCTAGCTAGAGTTTACAATATTTGTCTCAATGCATCATTAATTAAAAGAAGTCTCATATGTCATCACCAGGTTTTACCATAATCGAGGTCACATAGCTCATCGAGTTACTCGAGCTCACATAGCCCACTGAGTTAAAGCATATTGTACCCTAATCACACAACCCTAGGGTAATATAGCCATCAACTATTATCTACACAGCAAGTATAGGTAACTATACATGACCTACACAATGGCCAACAAAGCCCTATATTACCTGTGCTCACACAGTCGTCGGGTTACCCGTGATCACATAGTCGTCGGGTTAGCTAGACCATATTCGAATCACCATAGCTACAAATACGTTATAGACATACTTAGATCACAACAACCAAGCAGTCTTTACCTGAGGTCACTCAGCTAATCAGGTTACTCGAGTTCACATAGCCCATAGAGTTACTCAAGCTCACATAGCCCACCTAGTTATGTTTCTTTATTCGGTTCACCATAGCCAGAGATAGGTTTCTAATTGCACCCAGATCACATAGCCCATAGATACGTTGGATGTACTCGATCACACAGCCCAAAGTACACATCCCCTTATATAAGTGCTCTTATACTGACTCTAGGATATTCGGATTCCTTACCATAACACACAAGATACATATGCTCCCCGAGCATCCATACATCTCACCAAGAGATAAGAAGAATCAAGCCGAACCAATACAAATCCCCCAAGGCATATTTTAATTCGTTACAATTATTAATTCATGTTTTTCAAGTTCATTCACGATATTCTCATTAGATTATCTCATTATCCAAAGCAACTAGACTATACAAGTGTAACCCCTTTAGCCCGGCCTAGCTAAAATTGAACTAAAATAATCATATTAGGTTTGCCGAAGCAAACCCGAGCTAATAACCTAAATCGAGCCCATTTTTTATCTTGTCTAAATGCATTAAATTATTATCCTAAAGTGAACAAGCTTCAACGGATACGTCACATTGAATTTAGATTTTAAAACGGGGTTCAATTGCTCAACATTACATATTAGAGACCAAAATGTAATTTTTGCAAATTTTAGGGTCTTTATCAAATTATAATTACCCAATCTTTATTGGTCAAATTTCATGCTCATATATTAAATTTCAACTAAAAACAATTATCCAAACTCATTCAATTGCATACATAACAATTAGGGACTAAATTGTAAGATTTCCAAACTTCAACAATCTGGCATACACAAAATCAACATAGCGTACCGATACGGTCAAGCCCGTACCGATATAGCTTAGCAAACAAAACAGCTACTCGTACCGATACACATACAACCGTATCGATACAGAGTTTTGACCCACTTGTACTGATACTGCCTTGACCCCGTACTGATCCCCCGTGCATTTCTCAAAAACACAAAATTTTAGTGAGCAAATCGCTTATCGATATGGTACCCCGCGTATCGGTATGGCTCTTTAAAATTAAAACGATCATACCGGTACTCAAACCTATGTACCGATACTAGTACAAAATTTCCTCAAGGTGTATCGATACCCTCTACTTTATTTCGATGATTTGGGCCTTTCCACACCCCGCGTACCAATCCTTGGGTACCCGTACCGGTACACAAAGGCCTGTAATAACCTTTAGGTCCAACGTATGATACTTTGGCTTACCTCAAATAACCTTAACACATGTCTAACCAATATATAACATCAGAAGCAAGCTTGACCACAACATACTAGCATTTTAAGCAAACCTCACAAGTCTAGCACAATCAATCATAAAGTCTATAAGCATGCTCCCTAGTCAACACCCAAAACATAAATCCATCCACATCTCAAGCACTTTAAACCTCTTACAAGTTCCAACCAACAATTACAACTTGCACAAACAAGGAGTTCATCAAAAACCCTCCCAAATCAACATTTGACACATTGCCCTTATTACTACTATATAACGTTTCAAACCATACTTTGAAAATAAGTCCTTGGAATTCTTTTCTTGCTTCCTCGCTACCCTTGACCTTTAATTCTCTACCTTGATGGAAAAAGAGAGCGTAAGCACACAATGCTTAGTGAGGAATGCTCAAAAACCAACCACCATCAATGCATTTTAAACCATTTAACATTCTTTTTGAAAACAACTTTCCAAAAACACTTTTCAATCATCATTTCCACATCATGCCTTATCAAACCATTCACTTAACATTTCCAAAACATGCATATTAAACCATATGCAACATGTATCACGGATTAAGAACAAAATCCCACTTGCTACCCTCAATTTAAGCTTTCCCATGCGTACTACCAATGTAAGGATTAAAGAGTAAAACATGTTTAAACCACATTAAACAACATAATCCATCTCATGATACATCATCAATTATATTGGCTTACAAGTGATCAATCACCAAATTCTACATTTCAAAATATAACATCGGATACACGGATTCAACAAGTGTTTCCTTAACACTTCACATACAATCTACCGGTATCTCAAGGTTCACCAACGAGAGTTTTCAGTACACATAAACCCCTCCACCGTTGCGATACCCGTGGTAGAGTTTTTAGTGCACATAAACCCCTCAGCACCACTCATCTGCTAGATGTATAACCCACTAACATGAGTCTTCGTTAAAAAGATCTAAACCCTATAACCGTTAGGGTACTTGGATAGAGTATTCAGTACTAAGGATCAAAACCCCTCAACATCCAATGAGACTTTTTATAGTGCACTATCAATCCTATGGCCGGCCAACTATATCCGATAAAATTTGCAAAACCTTTTCATACCATCACTTGCCAATATAATTCGTTTCATTAACATCAACTCACTATTTTCATATGCTTCAATTAAAACCATTTAACAAATGCAATCTAGCTTGCATTAACCAATGTTTAAAAGCATTAACAACTCATGCATTACCTCACAATGCATCATCATCATCAAATAACCAATTTTCAGCATTAAACCATGCTTAAAATATGCATATACAGTGAGTAATCAGTCCATTCAAACAAGTGCATAAAAACCAATTGCCAAACCGAGTTCGAGAGAGAATTCATCATTTACTTACTTTTGAGCTTAGACTAGCGTTTCAAGCTTGATCTAAACTCCCAAACACAACTTTCAAACCTTTATAAAGCTGTAAAATACGTTCTCAAACCTTCCAAAATGATCGTTCAAAATTAAGGGACAACTTCCTTTATTTTATCCACACAAAGTTGAGGATTCGTTGCATCAAAATGCATTCAACAACACATCAACATAAATCCTTAACATCCATTAACCAATTCCACTCCACAACAACCAAAATTAACATCAAACATCTTCCAAACTTAACCTAGCCAAAACCTAACGTTTTAACCCATCAATTAACATCAAATAACATCTAAAAACACAACACCAACATCCTTATACCTCCAGCATTCATAAAACCACCACAACACCCCAAAAACTCACAACAATCAACCTAAGAAATTAGAGATTCACATAGTTTCGGGATTCCAATGTTAAAGCCAACTTAATAACATTATTAAACATCAAAATCATGATTATAACCAATCAAGAACTCAGCAAAATAGAGTATATTCAAAAATCCACCAACTTAACCAATTAAACCTCAATTTAATCAATTTTCCATAATTAAACCATCAAATCAAGTTAGAAAACATATGTAAAGGATCAATAACTTGGGAATTTCAAGAGGAGAAGAACGAAGCTCACCTCTAAATTTGGCTTTCCTCTTAATTGGATGAATTTTCTTGAGAAAACAAGATCAAATCAAATAGGTTTTGTTAGGAAACCATTAAAGATGCATTTGATAACAAAAGAATATAAAAATCAAGTGTTTGCCTGAGAAAATTGAAGTGAAAAAGAGTGTTTCGCTAGAGAGAATTTGAGAAAAAAGCTTTTGATGAAAAGTTAGTTACGTGATACTTCTTTAAAAATCTAATTATGTAATTAATCTCCCCAAACCTTTTTATCTATTTTAAAACCTTTTTAAAATATCCTATTTTAAGAGAAAATTCTGGTATTAGACTTTGGCCAAATAGCTCCTTAAAGATTCTAAGTTTTGACCTTTTTACAAAACAGTCCTAAAAATAGTTTTAAAACTTTACATTTTGGTCACTAACCAAAATGTACAATTTTGAGACCTTTTTTTGTAAAATTAATTTTACCAAAGTCATTTTCATATTAAATAATGATTTTAGACTTTTTTTCGTATTTTTATCTCACCCAAAAATATTTATTTCGAATTAAAGTCTAAACCACCTAGAAAACTCCTAGGCCCAAAACCGGGGTGTTACAACAAGCGTCCCTTCAGCACCCAACAAGGACCCTACACGCCACACAATATTGATTGATCCACCAATGATCCCTATGGGTTACTAATGCAATCAATTTACCCAAAGATTACCAAGTCATTAGCCATTTACTTCGCACAAAGAGTATTAATCTTGATTTCTCGATTTTACAACTCATTTTACACCTTTAAAGACCCATTGGGCACTTTACCTCGAATTATGAGACCCCTGAACGAAAACTCAAACTTCTTGGGCATATTACCCTGCGAGTATCGATACTCCTACATTGGCATCGATACACCCCTCTAGGTACCGATACTCATCTTCGAGTATCGATACCCACTTTAGGTTCGAAAGAAATAGCCATACCCCCGTATCAATACACCATCCTTACGTACCGAAACCATGTACCAGTACGTATACCTTGCGTACCGAAACCTTACTGGTACTGAAACGCCCCTTTGCGTACCGATATGCTATTTCGCTACTAGAATTGGAAATGGAACAGTGGTATCGGTACGCCCTTGGCCCATATCGATACCCCCTTGTAAAAGCGCCTATAAGAGCTCACTTCCAAGAGAGCGTACCAATACTAGCCGAGCCTATATCGATACGCGTGCCCAGAACTCCATTTCTAGAATTCGGATTTCTCTAATTTTGCCCCCTAAACTCAATAGTTAAACCTCAAATTAAGCCTACACATTATGAGGAAGTTATTAGGTGGATTCCTACCAATTTTACACATTATTAACATCCAATCTTTGATTTACCTTGAAGGGGTTTAAAGCTTCTAAAACCCAACCTTAGCAAACCATAACCATACACCAAGCAAAGCAATCATTTTAGGATCCTCATGAAATGTAGGAGTCAGAAATGTACTGACCTTAAGCAAGCAAATATGAAATGAAGCACCCGCCAAGCTGCTTCCACCTCTTTTCCTTGGTTCAAGCTTCCAAACTCAACTTCCACCAAACCTATAGATGAACACCTTGAAATAAAGATCTTGAGATGCTGATAAACTTCTCCTTGATGATCAATCCGGGATTCCCTCTCAACAACAATAAGTTTTCATCTTTAACTTTAAGTTAAGTATGGGTGTTTTGGAGAGGAAGAAGATAAAAATGAGATGGGAGATAAGGATGACTTCACCATCCTTCAAAATGCAAAAATTAAAGAGGCATCATCCTTTGTCTCCCTTGAGGGGCAATTTACCCTATTGCCCTTCATTACACCTTCTTCATCCACCCACAAACCCAACATCCAAGCCCAACAACACAAGAAAGCCCACTAGAACTCCCATAGATCCCTCTTTCGGCCCAACGTCTCAATCCAACAAGCAAGGCTCGCGACTCGGGTTTACCCGAATCTCGGGTTCCAAAACCCAGGTTGTTACACCTAAAACTAAGACACTCGTAAAAACTTTATTTTCTCTGCAAATGTATGAAATAATTATCCTATATATTATTTTTTCGTTTCAGCTCTGAAAGTTGTCTATGTAGAAGTGGCTCTTAAAGATTTGAAGTTCTATTCCCCAATAATTTTGGTCATTTCAAAAAAAAAAAAAAAATTAATAAAAATCTAGAAAAAGTCAAATTAAAATTTCTAAAAAAATTAAAACATCAAGTACTAGATGTCTAAAATTTGGGGAGACTGGGCCCTTCTAGCCATATATATATATATTTCAATTTTCTTTAAATTTAGTTTTATCTTAATTATACAAATTATTCACTGTAAATAATATTATATGATATTAAATTTAATTTCCCAACAGCCTTATTTTGGAAATTTCTTATTTATTATTTTTTATCAACATAGTGGAGAGAGATTTGACTTGTATAATCATTGTACACTGAAGTAGGGTGGGTAAAACTTGTTTCGACTAAAAAAAATTGAATTATTTGAATCGAATCGATGCGAAAATACTTAACATGTCATGACTCGTAATTTCATAAATTCGGCTCGAATCAAAAAAATTTCAAATAAAGTTTGAATTATAAAATGAAAATTCAAATAACTCGAAACTTTTAGTAATTAGTGGATCTTTTTTCAAGTTCGAGTCGAGTCTCTCAATTCTGTCTGATATATATATATATCACATATGAAAAATTATGAAGAAATATATATGTATTGTATATTGTTATATAAAACCGTTTAAATTTAAATTAATTAGTATCATAACATTATAAATGTTTACAATTAAATTAGAATAGAAACTCGAACAACTTGACTCGACTCGAATTTCATAAACTCGGCCCAACTCGAAAAAAATTCAAATAAAGTTCGAGTTATAAAATAAGACACGTCAATTCGACTTGGTCAAATGTTCACCCCTAACCGAATGTTCAAAAAAATTTCACCAACGAAAAAGTGTATGAATTCCCTAACTAATATAAGAATACTGGACGATATTACACTCTAAAACTACTTGAACTTGCAACTTCCATAAGGTTTCAACCCAAATATTCTTTTGAAGATAATAATAAATTTGGAGAATGAGTTAATAATTGATGCACCGTCAGAGAGTTTTTTTCATAAGTGGGCTTCAAATTATGCTACATATCATTTTAGGAATATTAAATCCTAAACAATAAAAATAAAAATTATAAATTTTAAACTCTATACTCCAACTTTAAGCCTTAAATACTAATCATAAACCCTAAAATCCTAACACTAAACTATAAACTTTAAAACCCTAATCCTAAACTCTAAAAGTATACCGTTTGTAAACAATTTCATTTTTCATGCCATTATATCAAATCATTTTGATCGGAGAAATTCTTCATCCTTGATAAAAATGATCAAAATTCATCATTTTTGACAAAGATCATTGTATTACAGCAGTTGATGTTACATGCTTTCAAAGCAGCTTATGTCGTCATTTTCTTCGATTGCCTCTTTACACTACATTGCAGCATGCAAGGTCCCATCCCCATCAACAATCACTCTCCTTAATCTTTTGTCTGAAAATACCAACAATCAGAAAAAAACACATATATTTAAAAGATCAGCGCTCGTTGGATCCAATCATTCGTACCTATCAACTTGTTTTTACTCGAAAAATTGGATTCACTTGGAGATTCATGAAACCTGTCTGCCATTTTATCTGTTTTCATGATCCAGTAGCTGATTGGTTAGTTATTACCTGTTTGTTTAGTGGCTATTGATTTGATTTGTACGTATATTTTTGCGTGGAATTGTCGTTTTGGAAACTGTCGGATATATATGCAACCAACAAAAATTTTCTATCTTTTTTTAATGTTTTTTATGCGCCTCAATATTAAAAAAATTAAATTTTAAGCTAACCCTAAATTTTAAATTTTAAACCCTAAACAATACAATTTATCTCGAATTTCATAAACTTTAATATTAAACACTAACCTAAACTCTAAATCTAATTTTTTTAATGTGGTGCATAAATAAAGGCACTAAAAAGGCATATTATTTCTATTCTTTAGCAGCACGCGAGCACCTATATTTACTACAAATTACAAATTCAACCATTTGGATTTTTTGGGTGTTTTTTTTTGTTGAAAAAAAATATTATCACGTGGCTCATTAAAAAACCCTAAACCTAGTCGAAGAAAAAAAGTGCACATAATTATAAATACAAATATCAATTACGAGATAACATTGTTACGTAATTACATATATTATTCCAGATTATTTTTGGGGGTGTTGGTAGACTGTTAACACGATTAATATCATTGTTGTTATAATATATGATATATCATATTTAGGAAAGAAAGAACTATATCTTATTTAAGCATTATATAACAATATTAAAGATTTATATTCGCAGTGTTTCATTTATCAATTCCAGCACATTAAATTCTTCTACCAAGAATATGCTTAAAAATATAATACATAAAATTTCCCTCTTAGTAGGTACTCAATTTCATGATTTTACAATGCCTGGTCTAAGCCCAGTCGTGCTGTGTATTTTGGACTTCATTTCATAAAACAAGGTAACTAGGCCTTAGTCCAAAACAGATAAAAGAAAATCATATATGAGGGTTTGTATTTAGGATAATAATCCAATTTTCCTACCCACTTTAATAGGATAATTATCCCATACCTACGTATACGGAAAATTATATTATAAATTCTCATTACCACAGTAATGGTCTCAACTAATAATAACTAGGGGTGTTCATAATCGGATCGGATCCGATTCGGTTTTTTTAGATATCCGATTTTTCGAATTGGCGATATAGTGATCCGTATCTGATCCTGAAAAAATCAGATATCCGGATATTCGGATAATCAGATCGGATATTCGGATATCTGATTATCGAAAAATATATTTTAATTTAATTATTTTTTTAAATTTGAAGTTCGTATTTATGAAAATTTCAGAATTTCGAATATAACAAACAACAAATTGCTAAATATAACAAGATTCACATCTATGAAAATTTCGATTTTTTAATTTTTGAATATAACAAGCATCAAATTGTTAAAAATAACAAAATTAATATTCTTTAAAATTTTGATTTTTGGATTTTCGGATAATCCAAAACTTGAAATATTGCGATCCGTATCCAATCCGAAAAATTTAAAATCGGATCAGATATCTGAATTTTCGGATCGGTTATTTTTTAACACCCCTAATAATAACTACTCACTTTACCTACTTTTTCTTCATGTCATTTTTTAACAAATGAATCTTTACTCATATTTTCAATGTTATTTTTTAAAAATAGTTTTTTGAAGTTATTATCAACTCGATTAGTGACATGAAAATATACTTAAATGTATGGTTTCTATTGGTTGAGACTATAACTTATGTGTTAAGAAAGACTCATGATATAATTTCTCCTCCATATAGACTTATTCAAGGGTTGTGTTATTCATTCATATATGAAGATATATCTTAAATTTAGTAGGGATCGGACAAAAATTTAAACTTGGAAAATAGAATTTAGTAAAAAGCTTTTTAATAGCCTTAAGGTGATTATAAAGTAGTATTTGTTCATATTTTTTAACCATTTGATAAAGCACACATATCTTACAGACAAAGTTATTCGAACTCAGGCCTTATAGGATGAAGATCATCCTCTTTTTCACTGATATCACTCGTTGAGCTCGACTTTAGTAAAATAGTTAAGTTGTTTAAAATATGGGATAAGTTCACTTTCTAAATTTGTAATATATTATAATATAAATATTAAAAAAATATAATTTTTTATCAAAGTATATGATTTTATTTAAAGTAAAAATCATACAAATTCCACTACCAAATATCTTGACTAACATAGAAAAAGAGTACAACATAACAGCGAGAGCAAAAGAAACAACACCAGTGCAACTCCCAGAGCCATCCATATACTACATTTTAAATAATTATCATATATTGACAGTATTTTTTTTTACTTAAAACAATGACATGTAACCGTGAGTTTAGTTTAAAACAATTAAAATAAATAAATGGTGCAAGTCTATTTGTAGGGTTAAAAAGGTTTAAATGCCAGTATATCAAATAATAATGATAATACAAAAACTAACAAAAAATACATGATAGCTTTCTAACATCATTCAGGGGCGAAACAAAAAAAAATGTGTAATACAATTAAAATAAGTTTAGGATCAATGCGTACTGAAACCTCTGAACCCTTCGACACCCACCCTGCAAAATCATCTGATCCCAGGCTCCTCAAGAAGCAGCGTAGGCGAGATGAAGACCCTCCTGACACTACTACAGGCAGTGTTCCTCCATCGACGATGGAGTATGACAGTCCGGCTCCTGCGAGGCCACTGGTCTCTTATAAAGATATGGTCACTGGTGGCAGCGCTCCTTTATCGCCTGAGCAGGCCATTAATCTTGATGATGAGGATATTGAGCTTCTAGAGGAGGATGTCTCCTTCGGTTATAAGGATGGCATCCCCACTATTGACTTCTCTGAAAGGGTCCAATCCCTAGCAGTCAAAAGCATGGATCTCACGCTGATAGTCAAAATCCTCGGCCGCCGGGTTAGCTACAACACTTTGCAAAATCGAATCTATGGTATTTGGAAGCCCACGCATCCGATAAAACTGATGGACATAGAATGTGATTACTATCTTGTGACGTTTAGCGATCGGGGTGATTACCTAAAAGTCCTTACTTACTGACCCTGGACCATTTTTGGTCATTATATCACCGTCGAACCGTGGTCAGTGGATTTCCAGCCTTTGCAAGCTTCCCCGAGTCGCCTTATGGCGTGGATTCGTCTCCCGGACTTAACGGCCACACTGTATAAGCGCAGTTTCATTGAGGCTATTAGAAGCCGAATTGGTTACCGGGGAAGGTTCGCCCGAATGGCAGTCAGCATAAACCTCCGTAAACCCTTGGTCTCAAAGAATGTCATTTCGCACCCCAACATAAAATCATGCATGAGTGCCTGAGTACATTCATATTCCTAAAAGCTTGTAAGCATTACAACTAGAAATCTCTATCTCCCCAAGGATTTTTAAAATGGGTTCGTACAATCCCAATCCGGGAAAAGTAGCCATCCAATTCAAATAAGACAGGCAATCCCATTAATATAGTTTACAATAAATTTTCCAAGTTTTAATTTCTTTGTTCCCAGTACGGATCCATTGTAAAATTGTTGTGGAATGGGAAACTAAGATCACATTTGAAGTAGCAGCAATAAAACAGTTTAAATTTAAGAGAAGATCATGTGTGATGTGAGCGATTGCAGACGGTAAAAAGAGAACAAACACAGAAAAATTGAAGCTTTTTTCACCCAAAAAAGAACACATTTGACTGGCGTTGACTATAACGAGAGAGAAGAGAGAAAAAGGGTGCACCTGAAATGTTCTGCTGAGGGATTCGTCGACTGCCATGATTAAGAAAGATCAGAATTTTTTTTCTGGGATCAGTTGAGTTTACCAATTTCAAAGAAAAAGAACCCAAATCATTGAGTACGAGTCCCTTCCAACTATTTGCTTCAACTGTGGCATCTATGGTCATTGAAAGAGCTTTGCCCAAAACTTGCTTCTCATGACCAACATGAGAACATGCAACATGATACGGTTCCGGCAACAACTCCGACCCCGACTAACCAGGATCCTGAAGACCCGTTTGGCCCATGGATGGTAGTCAAAAAAAGGAAGCGTAATTCCCGCCCAGCAAATCCCGGTAATAAATATCTTTGAAGCTGATCCAACTATTAATCAAGCTGTTAATCAACGCCAGGTTGCCCAGAACCAGCCGAAAATCTCGCAATCATTACCCGCACCCTCATATAATTCTGCACGTAATAATTCCTCGCTTGCTGACTTACCTTCTCAACAGCCAATCAAGGCTAAGTCAAAAGTGAATAAGGTTTTGTCTTCCAAAAAACAAGTTGTTTCTTCATTATCTTCCAAGAAAACATGAACCTTGGGCGTCAAAATATCTAAATCCAGCCATGCACTTCACGTGTCTTCCATGAAGGGGGTACGTAGCTCATCTAGACCTACTGAAGTTTCTTATTCCAAGGACTAGCACTCCCCTCGGTGATCCTGGATAGTTTTAAGCATCAGGCCGTTCATCATCAGCGAAGAGTCATCCTTCGGTTCCCGCCACTGTGTTATCAGGGTCCCAAACCTCAGCTTGGTCTTGTGAGCATGGCTGAATAACCAGTCCGGTGCTCTTTTTCCCACCTCTATTTATATATGAATATGAATCCTTTATTTGGAATGCTCAGGGATGCGGCCACCGAAATTTTATTCGTACAACCCGTCAACATCTCAGAGATAATGATCCTAATTTGTTCTGTGTAGTTGAAACTCGTGTTAGTATGTCTACAGCTGATATGGCTATTGCTGCTCTTTAAATTCCGAACTCCTTCCGGGTCGAAGCTGAAGGTTTCTTCGGGGGTATCTGGCTTTGCTGGTATGACCATATCCATGTTGATGTTTTATTCAGTCACTTCCAATTTTTTCACTGCAAATCAAGTAAGCATTTTTTCCTCGCCACTTTTACCTATGCTAGTCCTCATCTTGCCAAACGCAAGCCCCTTTGGGACTACCTGCGTAGCCTTTCTAATCACATATCGGAACCATGGGTGGTCCTTGGTGACTTCAACGCCACAACCTCTCTTTTTGATCGGAAGGGTTGTATGCGCTCCTCCAAGCCTGATAGCAATTTCATTTTGGCTTTGTTTGATACTGGACTTCATGACCTTGGTTATGAGGGGCATGAATTCACATGGTACAAAGGGAGTTGTGCGGTTCGGCTTGATCGCTGCCTTTGTAATGACTTACGGCTTGAAGCTTTCCCTAAAACCCTTGTTCATCACTTGCTTAGGATGAATTCAGTTCACCGACCCCTTCTTCTCTGTATGGTCATACTTCATTCCGGCAAATTAAGGGGCCTTTCAGATATTTTGCGGGATGGATTCAACATGCAGATTTCCAACTCCTAATCGCTGACAATTGGGATGACTTTCTGCCCAGATCGAATGCTATCAACAAATTCATAGAGGCTGCAGACTCTTGGAATCGGCTAGTCTTTGGGTCCATCTCTAGGCGTAAAAAATTCATCATGGCCAAGCTTCGTGGTATTCAAAAGAGTCTAGATCGTAACAGTATCCCTTATCTGTCTCATCTCGAGTCTCGCCTCCAACTTGAGCTTAAGAAATTCTTGACCACGAAGAGCTTCTCTGGAAACAGAAGTCTCGATCGGATTGGATCTCCTTTGGGGATAGAAACACCTCTTATTTCCATAAAAAGGCCATTATAAATAAGAGAACCAACAGTATATCTTCTATCTAACTTAAGAATGGGGACTAGTCCTCTGACGAAGAAGTGATTTACACTGAAGTCATCCATTTTTTCTGAGAATTATATAGCTCTGATTATGCTTTCCCTGGTCATTACCAGTCTCGGACTACTTTCCGTTGATATTTGAGGAAGACAGGGACTTACTGGATCTAGTGCCTGACGCTTCTGAGATTAAGGAAGCTTTACTTGCTATGTCGCCTCTTAAGTCACCTGGTGTTGATGGCTTCCACGCACATTTTTTCCAGAAGCATTGGAAAGTTGTGGGTCCTTCCATTAGCCGTATGTTCCAATCGGTTTTTTTAGGCTTGGAAATCGCTCCTGCACTCAATAGAACATCTATTGTTCTCATTCCCAAAACGCAATGTCTGTCGACTTTCAAGGAATTCCATCCAATAAGTCTGCACCGTGCTTTACAAGCTTATAGCCAAAATAATTGTTCATCGTCTAAAGCCAATTCTGCCTCGTCTTATTGCTCCCAACCAAACAAGCTTTATTTTTGGGAGAAGCATTACCGAAAATGTTATCATTAATCAAGAAGTTGTGCACTCTATGAAGTCGAAGAAAGAGAAAACTGGATGGATGGTAATAAAAATAGACCTTGAAAAAGCCTTTGATCAGCTCCGATGGGACTTCATCTCTAACACCCTACATGAAGCCAACCTTCCTCCTGTCTCTTATTTTTGGTTGATAATGCATTGTGTTTCCTCATCTTCTATGCAAATTTAGATCAATGGGGCACTTAGTGAACTTTCAGGCTAGAACGGGAAGGTCGTCAAGGCGATCTCCTCTCCCCGTATCTCTTTGTCCTTACTATGGAGAGACTTGGGCACTGTATCTTGCGAGCAGTTGATGATGGCGTTTGGAAGCCCTTCAAGCTTTGTAGAGGTGGCCTTCCCATATCTCATCTCTTTTTCGTAGATGATCTCATTCTTTTCGCTCATACGACTACTAATCAAGCTCGAATTATCAATGAAATTCTTCATGAATTTGGTACTTTTTTCGGGCACAAAGTCAACAAGGCCAAATCCCAGGTTTTCTTCTCCGCCAACACTAGAATTGACCATGCTCAGGCTGTAAGCTCGTCTTGGCATCCAATAGGTCTCCGACCTTGGAACATACCTTGGAGTTCCGGTTATGCACAGTCATGCAAGCTGTGATTTCTATAATTTCATCCTCGAGAAGATTCAGAAAATGATCACAAGATGGTCTGCTCGCACGTTTTCATTTGTTGGTCGTGTGACCTTAGCAAATTCTGTGATCTCCGTTATCCCAACATTTTTCATGTAAACATGTCGTCTCCCTGTTCGAATCTGTGAAAATATTGAGAAGTTTATTAGGAACTTTATATGGGGATCCAGCACTGTGAACCATGGTATTCCTCTTGTCTGTTGGGATGCTCTAACTCAGCCCCATGCTAATGGCGCTCTTGGTTTCCGCAAGCTACAACATTTTAATGTCACCTTCCTTATGAAGATTTTCTATGCTTTAGTCTCCAATCCAGACAGCTACTGGATTACCCTTTTGCGCCAAAAATATAGAATACACACAACTTGTCCAGCCTCTATATCTCGTGCAAATGGCTTGACTCTTTAGCGTGCTCTCTCTACGACCTGACCCTCATTCCATAACTTCCTTTCTTGGTCGATTGGTGATGGTCTCCTTACCTGGTTTTGGCATGATACTTGAATCCCTGCGTTGGGTCCCCTCCTCCAATGGCGTTATCCAATGGTTGTGGTCAATAACGATCTATTGGTCTGTGATGTAATTGACTCACAAGGATCCTGGAATTGGCCCCTTCTCAACCAACTTCTTGCTCTAAATGCTGTTGAGTATATCCTCAACATTCCCCCCAACTCCTACAGCAGGTCGGGATTGTTGTTATTGGGAGCTGAGGAAACATGGCCTCTTTACGGTTAGATCAGCTTATAACTCCTCTCAGCCACGGAATGAGACACCCGTGACTCCAAATGGGGCATCCTTTAGAAGCTCCAAGTCCCCGAAAGAATCAAATTCTTCCTTTGGCTCTACATTCAGAAATAAGCTTCTCACGAACCTTAGTCGCTGGCATTGTTGCCTCACGGATGATCCTTCTTGCCATGTTTGTGGCTCTACTGAAGAAACAATCATCCATATATTGCGGGATTGTATAGCGACCAAGAACCTCTGGTGCTCTATCCTCAAACATCACCAACTTTCGGGTTTCTTTGAAACGTCTCTTGACGAGTGGCTACTGCAAAATCTTGGCTCTAACTCCCTCTATATAGGCACTGCTATCCCCTGGAAAATTATGTTTTCTTCCCTTCTTTGGCAGATATGGAAATGCCGCAATTCAATTATTTTTTCCAACGAGTCTTTCTCAAATGAAACCATTATGCAAATCAGCAAAACTTGGGCCATTCACTATGGTGTCTCTCGCCCCTCATCTACAAGACCCTTCGGTGCATGCGGTTCAAGAACATGTACAATGGTAGCTTGCTCCCTCGGGTTGGCTCACCATTAATACCGATACTGCTCCTGATAACCATGGCTCTCATGGCACAGCTGGAGGCTTAATCCGCAATACCAATGGTGACTGGCTTGTTGGGTTTCATAAATACCTTGGAATTACTCAACCGTTTCATGCAGAACTTTAGGGAATTCTCGAAGGTCTACGTATCGCTTGGGACTATGGTTTTAAGCGCGTTCAATGTCAAACTGACTATGCCGAAGCCTTCAAGCTTATCTCCTCTGTTGATCCTAGTTCTAGCCCAATTGCTCTAGTTCAAGAAATTACAAATTTGACTTCCAAGGCATGGATGGTGGAATTTGCCCTTATAAGTCGTCAGGCCAATTTCGCAGCTAATTCTCTTTCAAGAATAACCCCAAATCTTGATGGCTCAACTAGTTTACTTCCAGACCCACCACCCCACATAGCTAATCTCTTGCATAAAGACCTTTATGGTCCTCCCTATCTACGACAATAGTCTCTAATGTAATGGCCCATAACCTCCTTACTATTCAAAAAAAAATGTGTAAAATTTTGGGAGCTAAAACTAAAAAAATCATTTAAAGAAGACTTGGATTGAATTATTAATAATTGGAAGGAATCAAAATAGTAATTATCCCATTTATGATAGGGAGTTAACAATTCTGTCTTTTTTTATCAAAAAAATATGATTTAGGGAAAATCATACAAAGAAATATCATGTGAGCCTCATTAAAACCCCCCTAAGCCTAGTCGGAGGAAAAGAGTACTCAACAAGGTATAGTACAAAGGGCGAACCAAACACCGAAGGGGCGACACACGAAAACCAAAAACAAAGCAACACAAGTTGACACAACAAGACTAGTGGACAACTTGAAACCACAACGCGCGGCCAACACCGTTCTTGGCTAAAACATCAACCAGGGTGTTGGCTTCACGAAAGACATGATGAAACACAACCGAATCAAGAACGCCACAAGCTTCATCAATCAGCAAGAACCACTGCCACAACCTTCACGGCCAACGATTCCAATAAAGCACCCATAATATAGCAACCTGGGAGTCGGACTCTACAGTGATAAGAAAACTATTACACCATTTAGATCGTAGAAGAAGGGACAAGGCATAGGCGATCGCTTGTACCTCCACAATATTGGAGTCCAAAATGCCATGAGGACTGGAGAACAAGGCCAAAATATAACCTGAATTATCTTAGAGCACACCCACACAACCCGCAGGCCTCGGCTTACCGTTGGCTGATCCGTGTACATTAAACTTTAGAACTCTTGCCGGCAGTGCCTCCCAAGATACACCAAGACGCAAAGAGACTGACGAGTACACCCCCTCTCACGGTCTATCCCACCATAATAATTCCAACATATCAGGCGAAACACTCGTTTTTACCTAAAAAAGAGACCGTAATCGGACAAGGAAAAAGGGTCCTCAACCGAGCAACTCTTGTTATTAAAAAAACAAGTCATTTCGAGCAATCCATAAGGTCCAAAGTGTCGCCGAGCAACTCGCCAACCAACGTTGGTGAACCTCCCCCGAAAACATACCCATAACACACTGATGAAGGAAATCATCTAAGCTAAGAGGGAGTGCAAGAGGAAGATACCATCATTGCAATAATAAGAACCAAACCTGGAGGTGGAACGATAATTGAATAGGATATGATCAGATTCATCCACCCCCTTCGTACACCAGCGACAACGTACTGTAGCAACGTCGAACACCATACCTCAATCTTGCAAAAATTTCAAAATGGGAAGACGGTGAACCATGATGAACTAAAGAAAACATTGTAACTTCGGGGGAATCAGAATATTCCAAATATTAAAGGTATCCAAGTACTCCGAAGATATGCTAAAGGATGCCATAAACGAGTATAGAGTCTTTACCGAAAATTGGCCTTTAGTTTCATGTTGCCAAACCAGCCGATCATGCACATTTAGGAGCAGTCGAATAGGGAGAACCAGTGCCTTCAATTCACGCCATTGATTAAATTCAAAAGAACATAGCTCCCTGGAGAAGAAGGAATTCCAAAGTCCATGTTCGAAAGAATTCCCCACTGTATAGTCGACAATCGATGCCAATTTATTTAGAGCCAATCTGAAAAGGTGAGGGAATAAATTACAAAGGGGACTCTCTAAACACCATCGATCAAACCAGAAAAGAGCACTAACACCGTCCCCTATTACCCAAGAAAAGCTGTCCGAGTCCATAAAGCATGACACCTCCAAGAAATCCTGCACCGCGACTACATTATGCCAAACTACTGACATCCGTTTTTGGCCTGAGGAATTGATCCTCCATTCTAATCAATTAGAGACATATTTTGACTTGATAATTGACTACTACAATGACAACGGCTCGGTGGCATACCTCAACGACCATTTAGCAAGCAATGAGAGATTATGAATCTACAGATTCACAACACCCAAGCCACTAAGTCTCTTTGGTCTACAAACAAGTTCCCATTGAGCACGGCTCATCTTGTATTTTTTCTCGGATCCACCCCAAAGAAACTTCCTACGCATACGATCCAATTTCCGGATAACCCCTTTTGGCACTACAAAATCGACATATAATACAAAGGCAAAGAAGACAACTTGTAAATTTCACTTCTTTCATTTTAGCACTTTTTTGTGTTTATTTTATTTCAACACATATTGCTTGATATTTAAATTCTAAGTCATTTTTAATTTCGCATTTTAATTTTTCTTATGTTTATTTTGGTGACTGTTTGTACATATTTTAACCTTTTTTGCTTCCCTTGTCTATCTTTTTACGTATTTACTATCTAGATCTTATGCTTTAATTTTATATGCACATCTCTTTCACCTTAATTACATACCATATATACTTATATATTACCTTAATTTTATACGCTTTCCTTATCTATATAGGTATATATATATATTTTCACCATAATCTTGTACTTAAATTTTGGCATGTTTTCCTCATATATCGTCACCCTATATGTATATTAGGCTTATTACCTTATATATATAGTTTATGCATAGTAATGATAATAGTAATTTGTATAGTTTTTTGTGTGTTTAGATACGTGTGTAATTCTATTGCATTTTTTATTTTATTTTCCGTTCATTAATTTTGTTCATATTATCTGTATGTTTGAATATATTGATTGTTAATGTGGAGTCTCACCAAAAAGGGGTAATAGGTTAGCGCCAGAAATGTTAGCGGAGATTATTGTTTACTTCCTAGATGTTGAGGCCGTTAAAATGAACTCCTATTCATAAATGGGCAATGAATTAAATTTTACACGAGCTTGCAAATTTTGACAAAAAGACAACTTGTAATCGGCTAGGTAACAATTTTTGGGCGTTGTAGGGGTGCTAACCCTTCCCTACGCATAACCGGCTCTCGAACCCGTTTTTTGTGTTTTCCCAGGCAAAAATTATTGTTTTAATAAAACAAATTATTTTTTATTAAAATAAGCAATTTTAGGTGATCCAATCACACCTTGAAAAAAGATTGTTGGTGACTCAATTGTTTTTATTTTTTAAAAACATCGAGCTTGAAAAAAGGTTTGTTGAGTTTGATTGAGCTCGAATTCCTTCAACCGAATTGCTTGCCAAGTGGTGGAGAAGTCGAACTTTTGGTGTATGTGGTGGAATCAAAAATATAGATAATGGACATAAGGATTTATAGTGGTTCAAGCTTCTAACAAGCTCTACATCCACTACCTTAGCTCCCCACTAAGGATTTCCCAAATCCACTAAGATTTCTTCCCCTTTTAACAAGGCTTAGGAGGCAACCTTTACAACCTAGACTCAATTACCAAGTCTAGCATCCAAAGCTTACAACCCAAGCTTTGGGATCCTCTCAAACAAAAGAAATAAAGCAAACAAGAAATCCTCTCTACAAGGTAAATGTTTGCACTCTTTTAAGCACTCACCCAAACCTAAACACTTGAGCAAATATAACAATTAAAGATCACAAGTGTTGTCTATACAAAGAATGAGAATTAAAAGCCCTAAGACAATTTTGGCATCATAATGTTGTTGACAATGGATGCATTATTTGTTGCTGAAGCTTGAAGGGTCCTTAAATACTCCAAATTGAGTTTATAGCCGTTAGAGACCGTTGAGATTGAATTGGAGCTGTTGGGGCTTATTTTTTTCGCAATAAATGCGGTTCTATAGCTATCTGCATCTGTACGCGTGTACCGATATTGGCACAGCAACTAGCTGTTATGCTCAGTCTTGTTACCCGTATCGAAACACATTGAGCCGTATCGGTACGCCTTGGTCCGTTTTGGCACGCCCTGCAATTCAAATAGCAATTGGGGAGGTTGAAAACTAGATCGGTACGCTTTGTTACGTATCAAAATGATCCATTCCGTATCGGTATGCCTAAGGGCGTATCGGTACGGTTTTTGGTTACTGGAAAAATACTATAGCTGAAACCCTTGGACCGTATCGATACGACATATATCGTATCGGTACGCCTGTGTTGAAAATGTTAGTTTAGCTACTTTAAAACATTTCCAAAACCCGTTTTTTGTGTTTTCCCAGGCAAAAATTATTGTTTTAATAAAACAAATTATTTTTTATTAAAATAAGCAATTTTTAGGTGATCCAATTACACCTTGAAAAAAGGTTGTTGGTGACTCAATTGTTTTTATTTTTTAAAAACGTCGAGCTTGAAAAAAGGTTTGTTGAGTTTGATTGAGCTTGAATTCCTTCAACCGAATTGCTTGCCAAGTGATGGAGAAGTCGATTTTTGGGTGTATGTCGTGGAAGCAAAAATATAGAAAATGGACCCAAGGATTTATAGTGGTTCAAGCTCTACATCTACTACCTTAGCTCCCCACTAAGGATTTCCCAAATCCACTAAGATTCCTTCCCCTTTTAACAAGGCTTAGGAGGCAACCTTTACAACCTAGACTCAATTACCAAGTCTAGCATCCAAAGCTTACAACCCAAGCTTTGGGAATCCCCTCAAACAAAAGAAATAAAGCAAACAAGAAATACTCTCTACAAGGTAAATGTTTGCACTCTTTTAAGCACTCACCCAAACTTAAACACTTGAGCAAATATAATAATTAAAGCTCACAAGTGTTGTCGATACAAAGAATGAGAATTAAAAGCCCTAAGACAATTTTGGCATCATAATGTTGTTAACAATGGAATCATTAGTTGTTGCTGAAGCTTGAAGGGTCCTTAAATACTCCCAATAGAGTTTCTAGCCGTTGGGGCTTATTTTTCCCGCAATAATTGCAGTTCTGCAGCTATCTATATCTGTACGCGTGTACTCGTATCGGTACAGCTACTAGCCGTTATACCCAGTCTTGCTACTCGTATCAAAACACCTTAAGCCGTATCGGTACGCCTTGGTCGGTTTCGGTACGCCCTGCAATTCAAATAGCTATTGGGAAATAGCCGTTGGGGAGGTTGAAAACTGGATCGGTACGCCTAGGGGAGTATCGGTACGGTTTTTGGTTACTGAAAAAATTTTATAGCTAAAACCCTTGGACCGTACCGATACGGGGTATACCGTATCGGTACGCCTGTGTTGAAAACGTTAGTTTATCTACTTTAAAACATTTCCAAAACTCTCAAAAACTTCTTAAACTTATTTTCAAGTTTTTTGGACTTATGACCATTTTTGAAATCTTTTTAATTTAGTCCAAAACTATTTTTCAATTATTATATCAAAACATAAATCTTAACAAGGTTGCGACAGCTTGGCGACTCCGCTGGGGAAATTTTTTTTCCAAAAGGAAAGTCTAGCCACAAGCCAATTACACTTTTGTCTTAATGTCAGAATTTGCTAAGTTCGTGTAAAATTTAATTTAATTATCCATTTATGAATATGATTTCTTTAATCACTTATTTTTGTCCGGGTGTATAATATTATAATATTAATGTTTTAATATACGTGTATGTGTGCATGTGTGTTAGTGTATATGTCCTGTTATAATAATTATATTCATTGTGTGAATTAAGGTTGCATGTGCATGGTACATCGGCATTTATGTGTACGTCGTTAGTATATATAAATTGCATGTATGTTAGATGAATGTATGCGAGTATGAGTATTGCATGTATAGTGTACGTATGTGTTAATAAATGCATGTGGTATAATAGGTAAATGTATATGTTCATTACATGTGTATGTTATTATACCATTAGTGTTAATATAGATGTGCTTGTGTGTGTATACATGTATACATAATGTTTGCTATATATGCATGTGTATGTGTTTATTATTATATGCATGTGTTATTATTATTATTATTATTATTATTATTATCTTTTGTTATTATTAATATGCTAAATGCGTTAAAATAGAAAATGGATCTATAATGTTAGAACCCATATATTTAATGTCCAGACCATGTATAAATACAAACCCAAATTTAAATAAAATTACACCGGCCAAACTCAAGCCCACTAAACCCTAAAAATATCTAATTAACCCTAATTGTCATCTTTTTTGTGCGCAGCCAACTAAGAGCCGTTGGATCAGATCTATATCCAACGGCCATGATCGAGCAAGAACGTCTCTCCAGCTGGCCGCGTGAGATCACGCACAGGCCATCCAGCTCCCCACTCGCTCGTGCATCATGACAGTGAGCTGCATGTCCCGTCATCCAGCTGGCCTCCGTGAGATCACGCGCAGGCTTTCAATGCGCCACATGTCACCATCTTACGCAGTCCTGCCAATCTCTAGAAAGCATCATGGCCGTTAAATCTTCAAGCAATCTCAGCCGTTGGATCAGATATGATCCAACGGCCAAGAACACGTCTGGCCGAAAGAACACCTCCACCATGCCGCCGTACCAACCACCAGACATGCGAGAAAAGAAAAAAAGAGAGATTGTCAGCAACCAAATCTACCAAATATGTATATTTTTCTTTCTATCTACCAAACAAAATCAAAACAAAAATCAGTATATGTAGGCTAGAATCATTGTAATAAATTTTGGATTCATCAATATAAGAAAAAAAACAAAAAAGAAATTTCAGAAACAAGGTATCCTCCCTATCTTTCTTACATGCATGTTCCATAAAAAATAGCAAAAATAAAAAATAAAGGTTAAAGTTTACCCTCGCCATTGATCGGTCCTTCACAGGTGATAAGCCCTCGCTTACGGTCGAGTTGGGTGAACCAGTGAAGGATTAAACCACGTGTTTTTAAAGGAAAAGTGGTTCGGAAAAGTTTTTTTGGGTTCGGTTTTATAAAAATAAAAAATGGGGTTCGGCTTTTCTTAGATCCTGGGAAAACGGAGGCTTATTTTAAAAATCTATGGTTGAAATTAAGTTTAAGGGTTTGAAGTGGTTGTTTTGGATGATTTTGGGGTTCTGCCGGCGCCGGTGAGCTGCGGCCAGCGGTGTCAGGCGGCGGCCGGTGCAGGATTTTGGGTTCATTCGGATGAACACACAGAGGAAATCTAAACTAGTTTTAAAGGGTTAAAAAATGGAAGAGGTTTCAAATTTCAACCAAATGGGTCTATTTATAAGCTTTTAAAATTTTTAAAATGGGCAAATTGCATCTTAAACCCCTCCGCCCTTTCCAATTTTTCACCTTGAGCTTGCCGCATGGTCCAATTACAGGATCAATCCCTCCATGTTTTCTAAAATATTCGATTTCATCCCCGAATTAAAACTAATCATATTTTTAATGGGAAAATCTCGCGCTAGGTCCCTCCGTCCTTTTGCATTTTTCAAAATACCTCTGCCGTATGGTTTAATAACCCTACAGGTCCCTGGTTATTTGATTTGTTTTATAATTTGGTCACCTATTTTGGTTTTAACAGCTTTACAGGTTTTATTTCTCTTTTGATCCCCCTTCGTTTTATCATTTCCAATTAGGCCCATTTTCTTTTGATTTTTAATTGTTTTTATGGTCAAATTATATTATTGGCTCTCGGATCTTTTATTTATTCCAGTCCTTTTTTTGGTATGTTATGTTCAAATATTTTTGTTCGATATATTATTCATGTTTGTTGTTAGTTTATTTTGTATGTGTTTTTTGTTTTATTTAATCTATTGTCATGGGTTCACAAATGTATATAGTATGTATATTATATTATGTGTTACATTTATATGTATATGTTTATATAAGAATATATGTATTTAGTGTTTTTGTATGTATTTTATATTATACTTATATTTTGTCTTATATATATTATTGTGCAAAATTATTTTTAGTAATGTTTTTTATTTGTTTAATGTACATTATATATATATATTATATTATAATTTATATGTTAGTTGTTTTTTTTTCTAATATGTATATATTGGTTTTATACACCTTATGTGCATATTATATATATTAATGTTTTTATAAATATTTATGTTATGGTAAATATTTTGTACATAGGTATAGGTATATAGTGTATTTATATTATATTATATTATATATTACATAATTTTGTTGTATCTATTTTTATTGTATCATTATTTGTTCATAATAATATATTTAATTCTATGTATTTATTTTTGCCTTGTTCGATTAAATTGTATATTCGACATATTTAATTGTCAATGTGATGCTCCCTTTTTCGACGGTAAACTTGGCTACCAATCTAAGACGTAGATGGTAGTTTTCGTTTATCCCTTGAACACTGGAGCCCTTAAAATTTACTCGCACTTATAAAACTAAATTTTAATTTAATCGTTACTTTAACCTGTACAATTTGATATTAATAAAGCGGTAATAATTTAGTACCAATTTTTGGGCGGTGTGGGGGTGCTAATCCTTCCCCATCCGTAATCAACTCCCGAACCCAATTTTTTAAAGGAATCTCTGGTTTTTGTTTTCGGTGTCCGGTCTACCTTATCCAAGTGACTGGTGGCGACTCCACGTTTTCCAAAAATACGAGTTTTTTTACAAATCCCCTTTTAAATATTTTTTTAAAAATAAATAAAAGTGGGACTTCCCTCTATTTTAATAATATAATTTATAATTAATTATTTTCGTAGCGGTGACCTTCGATGCTAGCAAAAATAGTCGCTACAGCATAGCGACTCCGTTGGGGATCGGATTTGTTTTCTTTTAAAACAAAAAATGGAGTTTAGCTAAAAATTTTTACCACTTTATTAATATCATAGATTACAGATTAAAGTGACGATTAAACTAATATTTGTTTATAAATGCGAGTTTATTTTAACGCATTTAAAATTTGACATACAAGCCTGACCGTCTAAGTGAGGGGAAAATGCTATTGCTTTCGAGGGGATATTGTTCCCCCATATGGGCTTACCAAGTACCTTCGGGGCTCTACTACTTTATGTTTTCGTGGGAATATTGTTTCCCTGTATGGACACAGGGGAATGGGTCCCCCTGAATTGAACCCGGTTGAGAGGAGCCTATAATGGGTGATGACCGAGGGCCTTGCTACCCTTAATAGGAGACAACTAGGACAATTTCGGTACCTTTTAGCACCAAAATTGCATATAGAGAATATAGAAAGCCCACCACATTAAAACCATGTGAATGCCCTAGGTTTAGATTTTAAGTAGGGTTGTTTTATTTGATGTTTTATTTAATTTCCTGTACTATTTATTTGTCAACATATTTTTATTCGGCACTAACTCGTTTCTTTTTGTGTCTTGTTTTCTTTTTGCATTTTTGCATCCTACAGTCATAGGGTATTGATTCGTAAGTGATTGCCCAAAAATTAGAAATCGTTCACAATAGACAAAGGGTTGTCTGATCAGATAGCAAAGGATACAAATAAGGGGTTAGGTCATAAAGCTAGATCTAAAGAGATTAAAGAGGAATTATCTGAAGACTCCTGGTAGAACATGGTAGACGACACCGGTGCTAGTAGCAAGCAAGACGAAGTACAAGAACTGAAGAAACAAATGGCCGAGATGGTAAATCTAATGAACACTGTGGCAAAGGCAAGGGGTCCGTAGAGCCAGAAAAAAAGTTGATCAAAAATCAGAATACAGAGTTCAATGATCAGAATCCCATTCCCAAGCCAGAAAACATCAGTAAATACGACGAGATGAACCCTTTTGTGATTCGCATCAACAAACCAATAGGAGGTACACCTGAGCCAAGCTCCCATAAGACAGAGGTAGGTCTAGAGGAAACCAGCAATACGAAGAAGCACATCCCTAGGCTTGTGAGGTATACCGAGCTGCTTCCAATGCTCATTAAAAGGAACCTTATCATCCCAGTTTAGTCTATTCTAAAAGAACCACCCTACTCGAAAGGTTACAACAATCAAGCCAGGTGCGATTACCACTTAAGAAGTTCGGGACACACTATGGAGAATTGTTGGACTTTAAAGAATCGAATTAAAGATCTTATCAATATGGGTGTGTTAAGTTTCAAAGATGGACAACCCCGATTTCACGGTGAGCCAGGCGTTTCTCGTGAGGCAAAATTAAAGAAGAGCCAAGATTTAGGGCAAGGGTCGAATAATGACGAGTCAAATTTAGTGACCAAAGATAGGGGTATCCCGAAAGAGGGGCATTCGTTCGAGTATAAGCAATTCAAGCAAGAAACTAAAGAGTATACAAGATGAGCATCATGAGCTTCACTGTATGTTTCGAAATGCCAGTTTGGGTGACACTTTTGAAGAATGGAAGAATGACCTCCTACAACTGAAGAACGATCTGGGGCATTGGAAGTGAAAAGGTCAGGCTAGTGAAAATAGAACCTGATCGTTGTCACAAAAGTTGAAAGAATACAAGAACCATCGCGCCATCTTTAAGAACGAGTTAGAAAGCAATCTATATATGAAAGAGATTCTGAAATCAAGTCTGCAGCAGAGTGAAATTGAATTCCGCACCTTTCAAACAGTGAATGCATCGCTCAGAGAACAAATAGATGGGCTTAGAACTTCTTTTCGTACAAGCGAGATTCATACTAAAGCTTACAAGCAGGTAGGTTATGAAAGTGTCGAAAAGGTAATTTTCAAGTTGCAAAAGGCTGAGCAAGAAATAAAGGAAAGGAACAAAGACATGAAGATTGCTATGATCCAAGCGCGCAAAATGGCCCAACAGGTAGCAGATTTGGCCGATGCAGCGATGCCATTAAGTCAGAATTTAGATCCGGCGTTGGATCGCGAAGGAAAGTTGACTCGCTTGTTGGACGAAGTTAAAAAGTTAGGGGTTAAGGCTCATCAGTATTTGTAAATATCCACTGTCTGATGTAATGAAACCTCTTGGTCTTAATGAAAGATGTTCTATGGGGATCACTTTTGGAATCAATACCTTATTGCATTCATACTTACATTTCAACGTCACATTTCATTACCTTCACTGCATTTTTATCATTATATTCCTTTTTTTGAATCTAAAATTTTGGGGGTTCGGTGGCAGAACCAGTTGAAAAATGGAACGAGTTAAAAAATTGAGACTTGACCAATTAGAGGATAGAGTCAAGGAGTTCAAGAAGAAAGAAAAAATAGGTGTTTTCAATACAAGGGAGCTTTGCCTAGTCCCTGATTTGGTCATTCCTCCAGATTTTAAGGTTCCCAGATTTATGCAGTATGATGGCACCAGTTGTCCAAGAGTTCACTTGACCATGTTCTACAAAGAAATAGAAGGCTACGTTAAGAATGAAAAGTTGTTGATCCACTACTTCCACGATAGTTTGGTGGGACCCGCTGCAATATGGTATAACCAGTTGAGCAGAAATCAGATTTGATCTTGGGGTGACCTAGCTAATGCCTTTTTGAGCCAATATAAGTATGCCTTAGACCTAGCACCGACCCATCAGTATCTTCGAAGCACGAAGATGAGACCAGACGAGAGCTTCAAGAATTATGCGCTAAGATGGCGGTGTTTGGCAGCCCGAATTCAGCCTCCTATAGCCGAGGAAGAAATGAAACCCATGTTCCACGTAACACTTCCCCTACCCTTCTTTGATGTAATGCTGGAGAAATCGAGAAGCAAATTTGAAGATTTCATGACGATAGGGGAAAGAATAGACTACACAATCCAAGAAAGAAAATTGAGGCCTAAGTCTAAGGATCGAACTAATGGGGAAATAGAAAAGGAAGAAGAAGACAGAAAGATAAATGAGTGTCGCCTCCAAGACACTTCATAATTGCAAGAGGAGAAGAAATGTCGATCATTCCGAGTCATCAAGGAAAATTCCCCGAATGAGCACAGACTTGGAGATATTCGGGGTGCCCATTTTGAACATATTTCCTCGTTTAGTTGAAGGTTGGTATCTCACTCCCTGATCGATTAAGGTCATACCTGACCCTTCTACTCATAGTTTTCACCCGAATAGTACTTGTGATTTCCATATGGAGGCACCGAGGCATCCTACCATGAAGTGTAGACCGTTGCTGGAAGAAATGAAGAAGCTGGTCAACGAAGGAGTCCTAACGCAAGACTTAATCCAGCAGTGGAGAAGTAAAAAATTGGGGCAACTCTATATAATGACAAGAAGGCCAGAATGAGATGGTCCCTATGCTTGAATGTCTCACCTTTTTGCAAAAGTGGAAGTTTGATTCACCACATTTTTTGATTTCTTTCTTTTTGAACTGTATATAGAAAAAGCCCACGGCTTAGGCCCAAAAGCAGTGGGAATATTTTATAAAGACATGTGTCTGTTTATTTTTGTCAAAATGAAAATCATATTATTTAGAAAATATTTTTGCTTTTGCATTCTTTGATTCTTTATTTTTTTTCATTCGTTTCTATGGGGTAGTTTTTGTTCTCCCATACATATATACATGAAAAAGCATACATGGGAACATAACATTTTACCCTTCAATTTAGATTCACAGATCAATTCTAAGCTATTCATACTTTGAAAATTTTGAATACCATGGGGATATTACGAATATGAGTATCCTTTAGTCCATTTAGGCCGATAGAGGAACAAAACGAGTGTTTAGACAATGGGCAGTTCCCATTCTAGGAAAATCCCCTCTCAGGCACTTGTCATTTAAGATCCTTGAATCAAGTGTTGACCCTGAACTCCTACCCCTGAAGACTTTCTGTTGATGTCTATGAATGAGACGATGAATAGTATTCTTCCACCTTCCAAGCAAGAAGAAATGAGACCAGATATTGGATACGAATGCCATAGAATTGCCAGAGGAAAGTGATCGAAGATGGTATTAGGTTCAATGAGTAAACCAAGAAAAAAAAAGAAATGCCATGCAGAGAACTGAAGCAATAAAGAATGAGCGTTCTAAGTTGAACGGTGCAATAAAGAAAAATAAGGCCCAGGAAGAAGCCCCTAGCCAATAAGCGTCAATTTAGAAGAATCATGGAGAATCGACTGTTTCCAAGCAGAAATAAACGTCAAGGCCTAATACAGATACCATAAAAAGGAGATTTGCAACTGAAAACCCGAATATTCGTTAAAAAGAGAGAAAAAATAAGTAAAAAGAAAAGAAAAAGAAAGAGAAAAAAAAGAAAAGAAAAACGAAAATAAAATAAAATAAAAGAAAGAGAACAGAAAAGAAAAGAAAAAAGAAAAATAAAGAATAAAAGAAAGAGAGAAAGAAAAGAGAATACAAGGACGAAGTTTAGATGGAAAAAAATAAGTAGGAGACTACAAGAAAATCTCAATTTTTGAAGAACTTTAGAAGACTGGTCACCTTTGAACAGAAAGCAAGCATTAATGTCGACCAGAATACATCGATCCAAAGATACAAAAGTTGGAAATGACCTCTAGGGTGAAAACCCAAAAAATGGGCGGTCTATAGTGATCCAGAAAATAAAGAGAAAAGAATATCATGTCTTAGTAAGAAGTCTTGGGTTAGAAGAAAATCTCAAAGAACTTATACGTACTCCTACATTCAAGATTTGAAGAATCGTAGAGGATTAATTACTTTGAATAAAAAGTGAGCATCAGTGCCGATCAGAATACGAGTCGGTCCAAAGTCACAAAAGTAAAGAAATGAACTCTAGGGTGAAAACCCAAAAATGGGCAGTCTAGAGTGATCCGACGAATGAAAGAAAAAAGGATACTTCATATGAGTATATAATGATTAAACGAGTTTGGGAGCATGATTTTTTACACATGGTCTACAGTGCAAGCCTCCCAAAGACCATTTTGATCATTTGTAAATATCCAAGTTAAGTGAGATTGTCTTCAGTTTACATTCCGCCTATAAGGGTTAACCTTTCTTCAAGGAATGTCAAACTTCGAAGTGACTGATCGAAACCTAAATGAGAGAAGGACGCGGGGCATAGTGAGTGGTGAGAATTAAGAGAGCCACCTTAAATGGGTTAGAAGTTAAGTATGGGAAGCGTTCCTCTCGAAAGCCTAAATGGACTAGGGGAGACCATACATATGCTTACATCATCGACATAGACCAGATTTTTTAAAACATACAATTCTGCTAGTAGGACTAAACATTAGTTTTCGAAAATGTCTAAACCAAAAAAATCAATTTTCTTGCATATTTATCACTTGCTCCAAGTATTAGTTTTAAAAAATGTTCGAGCATGTTTTCTACAAGTTTTGATTCTTTGAACACTTCCTCCAAGCATGGTACATTTTTTTCAAATTTCAATTCTTTACACATTTTTCATTTACTTCCAAACATCAATTGTCAAAAATGTTGGGTATTTAGAATCTCAAATCATCCAAACATTAATTTTTAAAAATTATTGGTATTTTTTTCAAATGTTATCTCCAAACATCAAAAATGTTTGGCATTCTTTTCTAAACTTTGATTTTTAGGATCTATAATATTTCTCAAGCATTAATTTTCAAAGATGCTTGACAATTTATCCAAGTTTATTTTTGGAAACAATTGCCTATTCGTTAAGATTTAACTGAGAATTAAAGCATAGAGACCGAGAGTTAATTTCTGTTAAGATGCTGCAAGAAGAGATAAGTTCAGCGATAAGAGGTATTTTGCCAGCCCTAAGGAGAAGATAGATGAAGACTCTGACTGTTGGGTCAAAGACAAGAAAGATAGTTGAGCCCAGGATAGAATAAGGACGATAAGAATGCAAGACAGATAGGGTATAAGGACCTAGAGTTGGTTTACCCAAAATGTTGCATAAGAATGAGTTCAGAGAATAGGGGCATTTTGCCCTCCCTAATGATGAGAGAGACCAAGACTCTGAATATTGGGTCAAGAATTTAAAAGTATTTGAGCCTAGAGAATGATAAGGGCAATGTTGAGTGAGAATAATGATGAAAGTCCCTACCCGGGGATAGAGTGAGAACTAGAAGAAAGACTTGCAAAGTGGGTAGAGACCCCAAAGAAGAAGAAAATAGTTGCTCGCGCACGAGAGATAAGAGCGTGGGTATTTGATTGATGAAATGAAGAGTGATGAGCATACTGTATAGAGATAAAATAAAGAAATTCGAAGAATGACCTTTCAAGGAATATGATTTTAAAACAGATTGAAAAGAACAAGGGAAGAGAAAAGTTGAAAAAGAAAAAAGAAAAAAAGAAGAAGAAGAAGAATGAGAGAAAAAATAAAAAATGAATGATGATGAAAAAAGAAAAGAAAAAGAAGAAAGAAGAAAAAAAGAAAGAGAAAGAGAAAAGAAGAAAAAAAAGAAGAATAAAGAAAATAAATGAAGAAGAAAGAAGAAAAGTGTCACATTGCATGCATTATATAGATAAGAGCATGCTAATTTAAAAGTATTTTATTTTGAACAGATATTTGAAGATTATCAAAGAATTTGATGTTGAAGAAGTAGATTTTATTGAAGATTTATATTGGTAGCCATTTTCGGCATGAATCCAGATTTTATTGAAGATTGGTAGCCGTTTTTGGCGTGAATCCAGATTTTAAGTCCTTCTGGCCATCAGTAAGTCTTTCGAGCATGATGATAAGTCCTTCGGGCCACTGGTAAGTCCTTCGGGCATGGTGATTAGTCTTTCGGGCCATCAGTAAGTCCTTCGGGCATGATGTTAACCTTATTACGATGTCAAGACTAGCAGAAACCGGGGCATCATTCTAAGGGATATTGGTAGCCATTTTTAGCGAGAATCCAGATTTTAAGGAAGATTGGTAGCCATTTTCGGCGTGAATCCAGATTTTAAGTCCTTCGAGCCACAAATAAGTCCTTTGGGCATGGTGATAAGATCTTCGAGCCATCAGTAAGACCTTCGGGCATGATGTCAAGCTTTCCTTTTGAATGTCGAGACGAGTATGAATCGAGGCATTGAAGAGATTAAAGCTTGAAAAGTTGGCCGAGGAAGAGCGAAAAGTTCCAGAAGAACATGTGATTCCAGGCCGAGAACAAGAAAGTAGGACAAAAATGAGTGTTTTTTGGTATTTGCTTTGTTCTCGTTTCACAAGAACAAGTAAAGAGAGGTAGCTGTAATCACTCATTTTTGTCTGGGTGTATAATATTATAATATTAATGTTTTAATATACGTGTATGTGTGCATGTGTGTTAGTGTATATGTACCTGTTATAATAATTATATTATATGTGTGAATTAAGGTTGCATGTGCATGGTACATGGGCATTTATGCGTACGTCGTTAGTATATATAAATTGCATGTATGTTGGATGAATGTATGTGAGTATGAGTATTGCATGTATAGTGTACGTATGTGTTAATATATGTGTGTGGTATAATATGTAAATGTATATGTTCATTACATGTGTATGTTATTATACCATTAGTGTTAATATAGATATGCTTGTGTGTGTATACATGTATACATAATGTTTATTATATATGTATGTGTTTGTATGTACGTTAATATATATGTGTATGTGTTTATTATTATATGCATGTGTTATTATTATTATCTTTTGTTATTATTAATAGGTTAAATGGGTTAAAATAAAAAATGGATCTATAATATTAAAACCCATATATTTAATGTCCAGTCCATGTATAAATACAAACCCAAATTTAAATAAAATTACACCAGTCAAACCCAAGCCCACTAAACCCTAAAAATATCTAATTAACCCTAATTGTCATCTTTTTGTGTGCATTCAACTAAGAGCTGTTGGATTAGATCCAAATCCAACGGCAATGATCGAGCAAGAACGTCTCTCCAGCTAGTCGCGTAAGATCACGCGCAGGCCATCCAGCTCCCCACGCGTCCATGCGTCGCACGCACGAGACCATCCGGCTATCAAGACCCACGTGTCACCATTTCGTGCAGTCCCGCCAGTCTCCAAAAAGCATCCTGGCCGTCAGATCTTCAAGCAATCTCAGCCGTTGGATCAGATCTGATCCAACGGCCAAGAACACGTCTGGCTGAAAGAACGCCTCCACCATGCCGCCGTACCAACCACCGGACATGCGAGAAAAGAAAAAAATGGAGATTGTCAGCAACCAAATCTACCAAATATGTATATTTTTCTTTCTATCTACCAAACAAAATTAGAAAAAAATCAGTATATATAGGCTAGAATCATTGTAATAAATTTTAGAATCATCAATAAAGAAAAAAACAAAAAAGAAATTTCAGAAACAAGGTATCATCCTTATCTTTCTTACATGCATGTTCGATAAAAAATACCAAAAAAGAAAATAAGAAAATATAGGTCAGAGTTTACCCTCCCTGTTGATCGGTCCTTCACCGGTGATAAGACCTCGCTTACGGTCGAGTTGGGTGAACCAGTGAAAGATTAAACTGTGTGTTTAAAGGAAAAGTTGTCCAGAAAAGTTTTTGGTTCGGTTTTATAAAAATAAAAAAGGGTTTGGCTTTTCTTAGATCTTGGGAAAACGAAGGCTTATTTTAAAAATCTATGGTTGAAATCATGTTTAGGGGTTCAAAGTAGTTGTTTTGGATGATTTTGGGGTTCTGTCGGCGTTGGTGAGCTTTTCGCATAGTCCAATTACAGGATCAGTGAAGCGGCTGGTGCCGGATTCTGGGTTCATCCGGATGAACACACAAAGGAAATCTAAACTAGTTTTAAAGGGTTGAAAAAAATGGAAAAGGTTTCAAATTTCAACCAAAGGGGTCTATTTATAAGCTTTTAAAAAATTTAAAATAAGGCAAATTGCATCTTAAACCCCTCCGCCCTTTTCAATTTTTCACTTTGAGCTTGTCGCATGGTCCAATTACAGGATCAGTCCCTCCATGTTTTCTAAAATATTCGATTTTATCCCCGAATTAAAAATAATCAAATTTTTAATGGGAAAATCTCGTGCTAGGTCCCTCCGTCCTTTTGCATTTTTCAAAATACCTCTGCCGCATGGTTTAATAACCCTACAGGTCCCTGGCTATTTGATTCGTTTTATAATTTGGTCACCAATTTTGGTTTTGACAAGTTTATAGGTTTTATTTTTCTTTTGATCCCCCTTCGTTTTATCATTTCCAATTAGGCCCCTTGTGTTTTGATTTTTAACTGCTTTTTATGGTAAAATTATATTATTGGCCCTCAGATCTTTTATTTTATTCCAGTCGTTTTTTTGTATGTTATGTTCAAATATTTTTGTTCGATAAATTATTCATGTTTATTGTTAGTTTATTTTATATGTGTTTTTGTTTTATTTAATCTATTGTCATGGGTTCATAAATACATATAGTATGTATATTATATTATGTGTTACATTTATATGTATATGTTTATATAAGAATATATGTATTTAGTGTTTTTATATGTATTTTATATTATACTTATATTTTGTCTTATATATATTATTGCAAAATTATTTTTAGTAATGTTTTTATTTATTTAATGTACATTTTATATATGTATATTAGATTATAATTTATATGTTAGTTGTTTTTTTCCTAATATGTATATATTGGTTTTATACACCTTATGTGCATATTTTATATATTAATGCTTTTATAAATATTTATGCTATGGTAAATACTTTGTACATAGGTATAGGTATATAGTGTATTTATATTATATTATATATTACATAATTTTGTTGTATATATTTTTATTGTATCATTATTTATTCATAATAATATATTTAATTCCATGTATTTATTTTTACCTTGTTCGATTAAATTGCATATTTGACATATTTAATTGCCAATGTGGTGCTCCCTTTTTCGACGGTAAACTTGGCTACTAGTCTAAGACGTAGATGGTAGTTTTCGTTTATCCCTCGAACACCGGAGCCCTTAAAATTTACTTGCACTTATAACTAAATTTTAATTTAATCGTTACTTTAACCTGTAAAATTTGATATTAATAAAGCGGTAATAATTTAGTACTAGTTTTTGGGCGGTGTGAGGGTGCTAATCCTTCCCCATTCATAATCAACTCCTGAACCCAATTTTTTAAAGGAATCTCTGGTTTTTGTTTTCAGTGTTCGGTCTACCTTAACCCAGTGACCGGTGGCGACTCCACGTTTTCCAAAAATAAGGGTTTTTGACAAATCCTCTTTTAAATAATTTTTTAAATAAATAAAAGTGGGACTTCCCTCTATTTTAATAATATAATTTATAATTAATTATTTTCATAGCGGCGACCTTCGATGCCAGCAAAAATAGTCGCTACAATTTCATTTTACACATTTAAAATTTAGCATAAAAAGCTCTATACTCGATCTTCGTCATGTTCGTTTAAGTGAGGGGAAAATGCTATTGCTCTCGTTGGAATACTTCTTCTCCGTATGGGCCTAGCAAGTGCCTTTGGGGCTCATATGCTCTATGTCTTCGTGAGAATACTGATTCTCCATATGGACATACGAAAATGGGTCTCTTGAGTTGAACTTGATTCATAAGAGCCTATAATGGGCGAGGATCAAAGGCCTCACTATCCTTAGTAAGGGACTACGAGGAAAGCTCGACGACCTTTCTAGAACCAAACCTTTGTGTGCATCTAGAATCCCACCCCAATAGAGCCATGTGAAAAATCCTAGAATTAGAATTTGGTCAAAATTATTTCATAAGAATAGTCTATGGAGACATGTTCAGAAATGTTGGAATGCGCTGCCTAGTTATTATTCGTACAATGAAATTATTTTGGACCTTTTTATTTTATTTCTGTTATTTTCAAGAGTACTAATCCTTTCCTTTTCTTATTGTTTTGCATATTTTTCTTACATTCACATTGCATACTTAAAAGGGGTTGATTCTCGAGTCGTTGCTCAACTAAAAAAAGCTTTTGCCATATATGGAAGGTACCTAAAGAAAGAGAAAGACAATGTGGATGTATGTCATTGGTCTGAGGTCAACTAGTGGGCAAAGAGGGATAGTTTGTCAGTGATCATGTGACAAAAGCATCAGAATATGCTCACATCAGCATCAAGCTGAATAACGTACATAAGCTGCGAGTGACATGGGGCCACTTCGATTATGCAACCAAGTGGTTATTAGAGAACATAGATTTTGGTTTTTGAAGATGCCAATGAAGGGGGAATGATTACTGGTTCACTCAGCTTAGGGACAATGCCATAATATTCTAAGAGCGAGATGAATTCGACAAGAGTATCTTGTCCTAAATTCAAGACATAGCTAGACATGTGAAGATGCTGGCTAAAGAAGCTACACTCTCGCATGTATGTCAGGCCAATAGGGGAAGTAGGACCGAAACTCCTGTGACTGATTGAAGAAATAAAAAATTGGGTGCCCGGGCCGAGATGTACTCATGGAACATGTCGAAATCTTTTATAATAAAGACCTTTGGCATCCAATAAAAGCTACTTCTAGAGAAACTATTTATGGAATCAACGCCCTTTTTACTTGCATTCATGCATTTCATTGCATCATGTTGTTTATGTTTTCATTGGCTTATATTTTGATCATTGCATACGTACACACTTAATAAAAAGGTTAATCATGATAAATTCCATGAAAAAATTTTAAGTAGCAAAATCTCGAACAAGTATGCTACTCGTTCAAACCCAAGCAACAACCATTGAAGATAGGTTGACAGCTTCATATAAACTCGATAGAATCATGCAAGCCTGACGAGACGTTGTTAGCCAAATGAAGGCTATGTTAGGGTTTAGTTTGCTCCCAAGTTTATAAATTTGAAATCCAATTTCTGAAGTGAAGGGTGGAATCATCTTCTATATTTTCACTCGAAATTAGAAAATGTTTTTTTTTTGTAAAAGTGCATGTTAGGTCTGCAGGATTTTCATTTCAAGAAAAGATGCATTTTCAACCTTGAAACCTTGAATGTACATATATAATCTTACCCTTGTAGGTCTTTGGGTATCAATTGCATGTTGTGGCATTGATTTCGACATAAACATCAATTGATTGTTGTGAAAACGATGAAGATGATTTGCCTCTCAAACTGCTTAGGTTGGCAAAGCAAGAAAAAGAAGACTGCCATGCCTTTGATGATGCTCGATGATGAGAAAATCTTTGAAATTCATAAATGTGGAATTGTGGTTTAGGCAAGTTTAACCAAGGGGAGTTGCTTAAAATTGAATTTCTAATAATAGTCTTCTATACCCCAATAAAGACACATAGATTGTAACTAGTAGCTCAAAATGTCTCGGGGGCACTCCACTGAAGCTATAATGTTGAATATCTAATAAGGAAGCAATGTTCCACCTATTGGCTTCATGAGTGGTTTTCAAATCCTGACAAAGTCAAATATTTAATGAGATGAAATCCCGAGATAAGTAAAAATGACCAGTAAAAAGAAAACCTCGAGAGCACTCCACTGTAGCTGTAAGGGTGAGTATCCAATAAGGTAGAAATGCTTTGGCTTCATGAGTGATTCTCAAATCCTAACAAAGTCAAACAAATCAATGAAATGAAATCTCGAGGAGGTCAAAAAGAAAGTTAATAAAAAGTGGCTAGTTGCAATCAGAAACACACGCATACACTTGTAGAATTCTATTCTTAGAAAGATATTTTGCACTCCCTTGGTTAAGCAAGTCTAAGAAGCTTAAACACATTTCTGAATGAAAATAATGATCAGAACTGAAAAGGAGTTGCTTTCGACTAGATCAAGTAATTTCATAATCATAAATATGAACCGAGCGGTCTAAGACAAATTTCACAACTTTGAAATATCGCCGCAATGTTCAAACTCTTCAAAGACGCAAGTTATGCTTAAAATGATCACTAGAGGGTTGAATCAGAGACACTCATGCACTTGATATCCAGGGCATCCTATTTTATTCTCTCTTTAAAATTATGGTTCTCTTGGTCTTAAAGGCATCTTTCATTAAAATAGTGCCCAATGAGTGAGCCATGCCATTAGATTGGGGCAATTAACGTTGATCAAGAATTCAAGGTATCTGAATTTAATAAGCGCAAGAGGAAGAGATTAAAGCGCCAATATTATTCAAAGACATTTAATGTGGATATTCCCTACAAGTAATTCAAAAACTCACAAAAGGCACTGAAGGCGCTTGATATTATTTTAAGAGATGCCTGAATGGCAAAGTAGATTATTTGGATAAACATCTGGATCAAATGTGCAAAGATCAGGTGTTTTCCATGAAGCAAAGAGGTACAAAAATGATAAGGGTAAAACAAAGACAATAAAGGGGACTGCTCGTCTGGGTTAAATAAGTAAATGTACGAAGATGAGAAATGGGAATCTTAAATAACAAGAAAACCATAAAAAACCGACATGCATTCATATGCTAGGCATTCCTCAGAGCATGCTCATCATAATCATAGCATTTGTTGAATTTTGACAAGAATATGGAAGATCGTTTTTTGACTCTATATCACTTCAAGAATTAGGGGCAAGACATCCCGCCTCCTTTCCAAAAGAAGCAATAGACAAAAGATACTCTATATTCCTTTAGGGGCAAGACACCCCATATCTTAACTCTCGAATGGGGCATTAGTTGATTCCTATCCTATGCCATTTTCTTTTTAAGCAGAGGGTATTAGTTGATTCCGTTCCCATGCCACATCGCTTTCCCATCATAAGTAATAGTTGACTCCATTCATAATGCTTTGGCATTGTGTTCAATTAAAGTAATAGTCGATTACACGTCTATCCATTCGGGCACATAGAGAGTGGAACCTTTTTTTAGTAAAACGCCTATCTATTCAGGCGCATGAAGAGTGGAAACCTTTTTTAACAAACTGCATATCCGTTCAGGCATGAGGAGAATGGAACCCCACCTTTTAGCAAATTGCCTATCTGTTCAGGCATAAGGAGAATGGAACCCTGCTTTTTAGCAAACTGCCTATCTGTTCAGGCATGAGGAGAATAGAACCTTGGTTTTTTAAAAAAAAACTACCTATTCGTTCAGGCATAAAGATAATGAAACCTTGGTTTTTAGCAAACTGCCTATCTGTCTATGCATGAGGAGAATGTAACCTTGCTTTTTAGCAAATTGCCTATCCGTTCAGGCATGAGGAGAATGGAACCCCACTTTTTAGCAAACTGTCTATCTGTTCAGGCATAAGGAGAACGGAACCTTGCTTTTTAAAAAACTACCTATTCGTTCAGACATAAAGAGAATAGAACCTTGTTTTTTTAAAAACTACCTATTCGTTCAGGCATAAAGAGAATGAAACCTTGCTTTTTAGCAAATTGCCTATCCGTTCAGGCATGAGGAGAATAGAACCCCTCTTTTTAGCAAACTGCCTATTCGTTCAGGCATGAGGAGAATAAAAACCTATTTTTTAAAAAAGCTGACTATCCGTTTAGACATGAGGAGAATAAAACCTTTCTTTTTAGCAAACTGCATATCTGTTCAGGCATGAGGAGAATGAAACCTTGCTTTTTAGCAAATTGCCTATCCGTTCAGGCATGAGGAGAATGAAACCCCACTTTTTAGAAAATTGTTTTTCTGTTCAGGCATGAGGAGAATGGAACCTTGCTTTTTTAAAAACTACCTATTCGTTCAGGCATAAAGAGAATGGAACCTTGCTTTTTAAAAAACTACCTATCCATTCAGACATAAAGAGAATGGGACCTTGTTTTTTAGCAAATTGCCTATCCGTTCAGGCATGAGGAGAATATAACCCCTATTTTTAGCAAACTGCCTATCCGTTCAAGCATGAGGAGAATATAACCCCTATTTTTAGCCCTATTTTTTAAAAAGCAAGGTTCAGGCACGAGGAGAATAAAGCCCTATTTTTTAAAAAAACTGCCTATCTGTTCAGGCATGAGGAGAATGGAACCTTGCTTTTTAGCAAGCTGTCTATTTGTTCAGGCATGTGGAGAATAGAACCTTGCTTTTTAGCAAATTGCCTATCAGTTCAGGCATAAGAGGAATGGAACCCCGCTTCTTAGCAAAACGTTTATCCGTTCGGGCGCGAGGAGAATGAAACCTTTATTTTTTTAGTATAACACCTACCGTTCAGGCGCGAGGAGAATGAAGCATTTATTTTTCAGCACAACGCCTATCCGTTTGGGCGCGAGAAGAATGGAACCCTTATTTTTCAGCAACTGCCTATCCATTCAGGCGCGAGGAGAATGAAACCTTGCTTTGATGTCCATCAACCAATTTGCAGTATGACTGGCTAAAATCAGTGTCTTTTATTCTTAGCTATATTCTTGTTTCACCGAAATAAGCAAAGAGGGGTAGTTGTAGTCACTGAATTTTAGCTAGAATTAAACCAAAAAAGGAAAAAAATAGATCAGCAAATCAATTCAAAAAAAGAGGAAATTAGTCCCAAATCACAGCAGCAACCAAAAAGGAAAATGATCAGTGATCTATGTAAATCTGGTCGAATATGGGAAGCAATTAAAGAAAAAGGGGAAGAAATTCGAATCAAAATAAAAGAGGAAGCAATCGGCCATGATTTAGGGAATTTTTATTCTAATTTCCTTGTAAATTTGGCATGTAAAATCCTATATAAACCCACCATTCCACACACAACTCACAACCATAATACAGAGAGAGAAAAACACTACACAACACATCATAGAGAGAAAAAGATAGGGCTTTGTAGAGAGAAAATTCTAGTAGCATTCTTGAGAGAAATAAAAAGCAGATGGTTCTGCGTCTTTCTTGGTTTGAGATTTCCTTCTTTATTTTAACTTCGAAGGAGTGAAGATCCAAAGCGTTACGATGTGTAAAATTTTCTCCGTAATTTCATTTTTTGTTCGCCCATTTATTTCATTTATGAACCTTTAAATTTCACTTCTTTCAATTTAGCACTTTTTGTGTTTATTGTATTTCAGCACATATTGCTTGATATTTAAATTCTATGTCATTTTTAATTCCGCATTTTTTTGCTTATGTTTATTTTGGTGACTGTTTGTACATATTTTATCATTTTTTGCTTTCCTTGTCTACCTTTTTACGTATATACTATCTAGATCTTATGCTTTAATTTTATATGTACATCTCTTCCATCTTAATTCTATACTATATATACTTATATATTACTTAATTTATACGTTTTTTGTAATACCCCAAATTTTGGCCAGTGTCCAAAATATAAATTTTAAAAGTTTTGGGGTTAAAAGTATAAACTTTGAAAAAGTTTGTGGACTAAAGTGTAAATTTCCTCAACAAGTAATTTTATTCAGTATAAGAGTGAATCGGATCGAAATAGGTACCTTGATATTAATTTTACAAATTAAGATGCAGAAAAGGCACTGAATTTGGATCGAATGAAATTGTTAAGCGTGCTCAGGCCAGGGAAATACAAAGATGGGTGACCTTTCGGAAGGTCCCATAAAAGTGTTTCTAATCGATATTTTGGACTCAGTAAAAGTAAAAAAATATTCATATGGATTTCAAATAAAGGATTTCTACGAGAAACTTTATGCTATGAAGATTTTCAATAATTATCGAAATAATAGACTAAGTTAAGAAAACTCAGTCTAAGTCTTTATGAAAGGAAATTTTTAAGGTTTAAAAGTATCATGTGATAGATAGTGAGCTGAATTGAGTACTTTCAAAGATTGGTAAAAATCTGAGGAAAATTGAAATAGGAATTGAAGTTCAATGACCAAAATGAAAATTTTAAAGTTTTGCGGCCAAAGTATAAACTTTGGAAAAGTTTAGGGACCAAAGTGTAATTTCCAAAAGTTATGTAAGTTAAATAGTGACACTTTTGTGTTACCCAGATTTTTCGTACGAAGCTTATATTAATGGTTATAAAGCTTTAAAGTTTGCATGAAGAAATTTTGGAAATCGTATTGAGTGAAATTCGAATATTTGGATCGAATAAATGCCATAAATAAAAATATAAGATATTTTGGGACATGGCCGGTTGGATTGGAACCAATTTGGTTCAATTTTAATGGAATGGCAATTTTCAAGACTTGTTGTAAATAAAGACTAGTTGGAGGGCAAATTGGACATTTGCCATGGATGGCATTTTTGAAATATTTTGAAACTTTAAGGGCAATTTTGAAAGTCCAATTAAACATGGATTTGATCTTGGAAATTGAGTTTTGATGAGATTAAATCTGGGTCATTGGATGAAAAGGGCATTTTAGTAATTTTACTATTTAAATGAATTTAAAATTCATTTATACAAGACAAGTGGCCAAATTGAATGAAAATAAATAGATGAAGACCATTCTTCATCTTAAAATTTCGAAATATGGGGGGAGAAAGAATGAAAAATGGAGAAAAATTTTCCAAGTTCGATTCAAGCCCCGAAACTCGACATTCAGGTAATCTTACGAACTAAAAAGTTGTTCTACTCATCAAGCTCTATCTTTTGGTGTAAATAATTTGTGGAAACCATGCTTGATTGATGAGAATTTTTTATGAAAAGAAATTAGGGTTTATGGACTAAATTGGGGGTTTTGAGATTTTATGATTCTATGATTGAATTTAAGTTGAAATCAAGTTTGTATGATGTTAAAATCATGCTATTGAGTTAGGATTTAAACCCTACACATTTAGGCTATTGTGGATGAGATTAGGGTTTATGGATTCAAGTTTAATTTAGGGTTTGTGATGTTTAATTAATGATTTAGTAAGTTTGAATTGATGATTGGATGCAAAACCCTAAGTTAAAAGTTTAAGGACCATTTCGGCAAGTTTTAAAGTTGAGGGACCAGATCTGAATTTCATGAAATTGATGTGAATTTATGTTATTAATTAGAGACATGAAATTGAAGTTAGAATGCAAAATTGATGTTAAATCGAGTTAGTGACCATTTTGACAATTTGTAAAAGTTAAGTGACCAATTCGGAAATGAGGTTTTAGAGAAGGATTAAATCTGATTTCAGTTGAAATAATATAATTCAAGTAGTAATGTTCATTTTAGGACTAATTTGCAAAGTTAAGAAGCTTGAATCCTTATCTTTGCATTTTTAGTGACTATTTCAGAAGGAACAAAAATTTGAGGGAATTATTTTTGAAAAATTATTTGATGAAGAAAGTGATACATTAGTGGTTTGAATCAAGTAAGGGGACCAAATTGACAAATAGCAAAGTAAGGAGAAATTAGTATAAATTTTGAAGTTTTTTATGGAAGCTGTGTTGAAAACTGGATTTGGCAATAAGTTTGAAAATTTACCATAAATTATAGAAAATGGTTATATCTTGAATTTTATACCTATCTAAAGATCTATTCGTCCAGTTTCTCCTCCAACAAACAGAAACTGATTTCGAGTTCCGAGTAAAAAGATATGAATTTTTAAATGGTGAAAGGTCAGAAAACAGTATGACAGTCTGTTCCGAAATCAGCACTAGAAATTGACTTTAAAAATTCGCCATAAATCGTACAAGTTGAATTTGGGCTATTAATTTATATGGGTGCAAATCTTATTGAATCTAGTTTCTTTTAGAACAAACGGAATTGAATTCTGAGTTTTAGATTATTTTATAGAAATAATTCTTTGAAGGTTGTACAAAGCTGCCCGAAAATGAAAATTGAGATATTTTGTATCTAATGTTGGCATCAAGTTCAGAAGAATTATTTGAAGTTCAAAATGGTCATTAGGGACCAAAACTGAGTTTGTTAATAGTATAAGGAAGGAAAGAAATTTATGGAAAATTTTATGTTGACTGATTAAATAGCTTAATTGAAATATTGTTAGAAGTGAATCTAACAAATGTTTATTTATATTCATGTGATAGAGAAGTTGGATTCAAATCAAAAGAAGGTTTGAGGTTCTATAAAGGAAAAGGTTGAATAGAGCTTAGTGAGGCAAGTTAATAAATTGCCCAGGTGAGTGCATTTCTATATGTTTGCATTATGTTGAAATTGGCATTGCATTTCTCTATAATATGTGATATGATATATTGCTCGACATGGCAAGATTGATGGAATACCAGGTACGAATGATTGTTTGCATAGATGATGATACATTATGCATACATGAAATATGGATAATAATAAGATTAAAATGACATTGCATTATCTATATATATGTTAATTCATGTTTGTCATGATCAATTATGTTGAAATATGAGATATGAAATGTTTATTTATACGATTATCTATGTTTACCATGAACATTTATGATGAAGCATGAAACATAAAATTTATATTTATATGATTAATTATGATGATTTATGATTACTATGAACAATTACGATGAAATATGAATATGAATTTCCTATCTATATGATTAATGATAATTGATTAGTAATGAAAGAATGCCCAAGTATTATGTATGATAGTCCACGGTATAGTTGGCATGCCATAGAGTATTTAGCAGCTGCACCCTTATGTTCATGTTATTAAACAGAAATTGTGACAAAATGATTGTGTCACACGCACCCTGGGGATCTACGTCCACTGTGCCCGAGTGCACTGCCGAGGTGCCACACCCTGGGGATCTACGCCCACTGTGCCCGAGTGCACTGTTGAGGTGATTTATGTTTATGGGGAGCAAAGAGCGTCCCCGAGTATGTCGATCTCATATAGCTTACTTTGGGCAATGATTAAAGAATCATGTTACGTATATGAATCATGTCAAGAATATGAACCATGCCATGTATATGAAATATGTCATATATATGAACCATGCCATGAATATGGAACATGCCATGTATATAAATTAAATCACGTATGTGAATCATGTCATGTAAATGAATCAAGTTATGTATATGAATCATGTCACATATATGAATCATGATATTTATACAAATTATATTACATATATAAATTATGACACGTATATGGATTATGCCATGTGTATAATTTATTCCATATACCTATGAATTATGTCATGTATATGAAGTATGTCATGTATGTGAATTATGTCATATATATATATATATATATATATATATATATATATATATATATATATATATATATATATATCATGTCATGCATGTGAATTATGCCATGTGTATGAAATATGCCTTGTATGTGAACTATGCCATGTATATGATTTACTTGATAATGATGGCCTAATGAAAACATGACCATGATAGAGCACATGATATGCAAATGATTGCATAATGAAAGCATGTCCATGATAGAGAATATATTATGCAGTAATAACATGATTTATATGATAGTTATAATACATGACATATGTACATTGTGATATACTTGCCATGTTATAGAGAAATATGAAATGCACTTTTATATGACATAATGTATTATATCATTTCATGTTTAAATAAATAAGTTTAATTGCCTCACTAAGTTCGTACTTAGCCTGTGTTTATTCCACACGTAGGTTAAGTTTGAATAATTGAAGAGAAGTCGAGCATGCCGATCGAGCTACAATCTACAAAACATCAGTAAGTCATTCTAGTTTATGATGATCTCTAGCGGGCATGTAATTATTTATTTGTTAGTAGAACATGTTTAATCAGTTTCAAATTTTATTTATCGATTATTGCACAACGATTTTAAAATCAAGAAAAAGCCTAGGCAACTAACATAGTTTTCACCCTGAATTGTACTGTTGTTTTAATAATTGCTAAAAATGTTTAAAAAAATGTAAGTCAAGATTTCTTTAAAAGATTTCGTAGCATCTTTAATGTATATTCGATCTACGAGTATACGTTAAGGGTGTTATATTTATTGGTATCAGAGAAAATGTTTAGCCGGTTCTGGATGCTAAACCTAGTATGATATGATTTTTATCAGTAAATACATGCCCCTAGGATGTCATATTACTGATGTGCTGATTGTATGACTTGATGCTGCTTCTTATTAGTATAAGGTGAAATGATACTAGAATAAGGAAAGTAAAACGATAATGGATTTCGTTAGTTGACGAATCTTAGAGGTCAAGAAAGGAGCCATAGTGGATATGATACAGTAAAATAAGCATGGAAGTTAGCTTTGCTTAGAATAAGTTATATGCATAGTAAAAATATGATACAATAATTATAAGATACTCGGATAAGAAGGAGTAAGAAGAAGAAGTATCTTTACTTTAGAAATATATACGTTTGAAGATAACAATGTCAGTAGTGCTACAGATGTAACCTGTCAGTTTACTCAAGATAAGTTAAAGATTGAAGCTATGGTGGAAATAATTCAGAAGTATCTTATTATAAGATGTATGTACTGTCAGTACATAAAATGGGGTTAAGTAATGATACTACTGAGAAGATTAATAAAAGAAAAAAAGAAGCTAGGAAAGAATTGATCTGTTAAGAGACTATAATTGAAGTTCAAAAGGAAGATGTTAGGCCTAAATCAATCAAAGTATTGGAAGTATTAAACTATATTGCAAGAATAGTCAAAGCATGTATGGAAAGAATTACAGTGCAGACTCTTCAAACATTAGAAAACTTGAAAAGACTTTTAGTAAGATACAACTTAAGTAAGAAAAGAATTTCTTACTTATAGAATCGAACTAAAGGTAAATTGTACAAAAGGATTATTTCTTTAAGGAGACAACAATGTTACTAAATGTCAACTATAAGGTTTAAAAGATTAGGAATACAAGAAATATGGAATAAAAGTATGATGAAAGTGATATTTCGAGTATATACTGAACAAGGTTGGAAGTCTATTGTCGATAAAGTATATTGAACTTGTAACCAAAGAGTATTCAGAGAAGTCAACTAAGAGGTTAATTCTTCCTAAATAGTTGACATCAGAGCCTTATAAAGATAGGACTGAAGTGTAATGGATAAGTTAAGATATCTTTTCAAAAAGGTTTTGATAAAGGCAATCATTAAAATAAGGTGATGAGCATGACAAGCATTAAAATAATGTGGATTGCTGGAAAAAAAGGTTTTCTAATGATCTAAGTGATGAAATACTAAAAGGTATTATAAAGGTATCATCTCGGGAATCTAAAGTGTAATTGAGATAAATTGGTTATCTGTGCACAAGGTAGAAATGATTATAAGAAGAAACGTTTAAATTTTAAAAAGGAATTAGTTCATTAATAAAGTCAAAGGAGGTGTGTTTAGTTGAGGATTGTTCCGACTAATTGAAATTTCCTTAGAAATGTTTCTAGATAAGAACAAGAGTCTCAGGTTACAAGGGTTATAAAGATACCCTAGCGGTAATAATGAAATGAAGTATGAACTTTTTCCGATTTCTACCTGGATTGAGCTACTGGTGCAGTAGGAAGCTTATGTATAGAAACAAGAAATCTTGTTTTAAATATCATAAGAAGAAGTACCTAAGAGGTTTTAATCTCCCATATCTGTATATATAATAAATCATTGGTTGTTTAAATGTTTAAGTTGTTGGGGGCCTTAAATGTTAGAGCAAAAGAGAAGTATGATTATTTATTTAAAAATGAAAGATGATAAAACTCTTATAAAAGATTTGAGATGTATTAATAATGAAAGGATATAAGAAGTAATGTTAATGTAGAGGGACTTATTTGGAAAACTTCCTAGAAAGGTGTTAGAGATTGGATTTGGTGATTAGTTCATAAGGAAATTATTTCATCGATTTTTGAACTTTGACAAGATACTCACATTGTTTATAAGGAATAATGTGAGATCAGAGGGTTAAGCCAATATGTCAAGGAAATGATTTTGAATGGAGAATTTTAGTATGACTGCTAGAAATCTGATTTGAAGTGTAGCACAAGAATTATAAGAAATTCTAAGAACTGCCTGTTAGAAAAGCTGAAGATAAAGCCAGAAATCTGAGAATCTTAAGCTCAATTTTAAGATAAATTGGTTATCTATATAAAATGTAGAAGTCGGATGTAAAAAGAAGATTGATCTTTGGTCAAGATGTTATCAGTTAAAAGAAGAAAAAAAGAGAGGAAAAGTATCAGTTTGAGAAAGGATGATTTGTATAGGTCGAAAAGGGAAAACTTAGTTTCAAATTATTATACCTCAAGGAATCGTGAAAGAGTTGGACCAAGAGTATATTAATGGGTCTTATCTCTAGAAGTGAGCAAAAGTCTATAGTATATGTACTTATGTTTTGGGGGCATTGACTGCATTATTTACATGTCATCACTCATAAATAAATTGAGATGCAATTAGATTTGATACATGAAGAGGAATTAGTATAAATATTGGTTTATGGAATTAAAGAATTAAGGAATAAGAAAATTTAATTGATTGAAGTTTTAAGGAAAGGTCACAAAGTCGAAGAAGCCATTTGGGAGGCTGAGAAGAAATAAGGAAGTAATATCTGTAAATGTTTGGAACAGGCATGCATTGAAAATTCGAGGACGAATTTTCTTAAGGGGGAGGAATTATAATACCCCAACTTTTGGCTAGTGACCAAAATGTAAATTTTGAAAGTTTTAGGGTTAAAAGTATAAACTTTGAAAAAAATTAAGGACTAAAGTGTAAATTTCTCCAACAAGTAATTTTATTCAGTATAAGAGTGAATCAGATCGAAATAAGTACCTTGATATCAATTTTAAGAATTAAGATGCAGAAAACGGTACCAAATTTTGATTGAATAAAATTATTAAGCATACTCAAGCCAGGGAAATACAAAGATGGGTGACCTTTGGGAAGGTCCCATAAAATTGTTTCTGATCAATATTTTGGACTCAGTAAAAGTAAAAAATATCCATATGGATTTCAAATAAAGGATTTCTACGAGAAACCTTATGCTATGAAAACTTTCAATAATTATCGGAATAATAGACTAAGTTAAGAAAACTCAGTCTAAGTCTTTATGAAAGGAAAATTTTAAGGTTTAAAAGTATCATGTGATAGATAGTGAGATGAATTGGGTACTTTCAAAGATTGATAAAAATTTGAGGAAAATTACAATAGGAATTGAAGTTTAATGACCAAAATGAAAATTTTAAAAGTTTTGTGGCCAAAGTATAAACTTTGGAAAAGTTTAGGGACTAAAGTGTAATTTCCAAAAGTTATGTAAGTTAACCCCGTAAATGAATAGTTCAACCCCAAGAGTGACACTTTCGTGTTACCCAGATTTTTCGTACGAAGCTTTATTAATGTTTATAAAGCTTTAAAGTTTGTAGAAAGAAATTTTAGAAATCGTATTGAGTGAAATTTTAATATTTGGATCGAATAAATGCCATAAATAAAAATATAAGATATTTTGGGACATGGCCGGTTGAATTGGAACCAATTTGGTTCAATTTTAATGGAATGGCAATTTTCAAGACTTGTAAATAAAGACTAGTTGGAGAGCAAATTGGACATTTGCCATGGATGGCATTTTTGAAATATTTTGAAACTTTAAGGGCAATTTTGAACGGCTAATTACACATGGATTTGATCTTGGCCATTGAGTTTTGATGAGATTAAATCTTGGCCATTGGATGAAAATGGCGTTTTAGTAATTTTACTATTTAAATGAATTTAAAATTCATTTATACAAGACAAGTGGCCAAATTGGATGAAAATAAAAATATGAAGACCATTATTCATCTTAAAATTTCGAAATGTGGGGGGGGGAGAAAGAAAGAAAAATGGAGAAAAATTCTCCAAGTTCGATTCAAGCCCCGAAACTCAATTTTCAGGTAATCTTTCGAACTACAAAGTTGTTCTACTCATCAAGCTCTATATTTTGGTGTAAATAATTTATGGAAACCATGCTTGATTGATGAGAATTTTGTATGAGAAGAAATTAGGGTTTATGGACTAAATTGGGGGTTTTGAGATTTTATGATTCTATGATTGAATTTAAGTTGAAATCAAGTTTGTATGATGTTAAAATCATGTTATTGAGTTAGGATTTAAACCCTACACATTTAGTTTATTGTGGAGAAGATTAGGGTTTATGGATTCAAGTTTAATTTAAGGTTTGTGATGTTGAATTAACGATTTAGTAAGTTTGAATTGATGATTGGTTGCAATACCCTAAGTTAAAAGTTTAAGGACCATTTCGGCAAGTTTTAAAGTTGTGGGACCAGATATTAGTTTCATGTTATTGATGTGAATTTATGTTATTAATGATGTTAGAGACATGAAATTGAAGTTAGTGACCATTTTGACAAATTTTCAAAGTTAAGTGACCAATTCAGAAATGAGGTTTTAGAGAAGGAATAAATATGATTTTAGTTGAAATAATAGAATTAAAGTAGTAATGTTCATTTGAGGACTAATTTGCAAATTTAAGAACCTTGAATCCTTATCTTTGCATTTTTAGTGACTATTTCGGAAAGAACAAAAATTTGAGGGAATTATTTTTGAAAAATTATTTGATGAAGAAAGTGATACATTAGTGGTTTGAATCAAGTAAGGGGACCAAATTGACAAATAGCAAAGTAAGGAGAAATTAGTATAAAGTTTGAAGTTATTTATGGAAGTTGTGTAGGAAAACTGGATTTGGCAGTAAGTTTGAAAATTCACCATAAATTCTACAAAAATGGTTATATGGTGAATTTTATACCTATGTAAAGACCTGTTCGTCTAGTTTCTCCTCCAACAAACGAAAAATGATTTCGAGTTCCAAGTAAAAATATATGAATTTTTAAGTGGTGAAAGGTCAGAAAACAGTATGACAGTCTGTTCCGAAATCAGCACTGGAAATTGACTTTGAAAATTCGCCATAAATCGTACAAGTTGAATTTGGGCTATTAATTTATATGGGTGAAAATCTTATTGAATCTAGTTTCTTTTAGAACAAACGGAATTGAATTCCGAGTATTAGATTATTTTATAGAAATAATTCTTTGTAGGTTGTACAAAGCTGCCTGAAAATGAAAATTGAGATATTTTGTATCTAATGTTGGTATCAAGTTCAGAAGAATTATTTGAAGTTCAAAATGGTCATTATGAACCAAAACTGAGTTTGTGAATAGTATAAGAAAGAAAAGAAAATTATTGAAAATTTTTATGTTGATTGATTAAATAGCTTAATTGAAATATTGTTAGAAGTGAATCAAACAAATGTTTATTTATATTCATGTGATAAATGAAGTTGGATTCAAATCAAAAGAAGGTTTGAGGTTCTATAAAGGAAAAGGTCGAATAGAGCTTAGTGAGGCAAGTTAATAAATGGCCCAGGTGAGTGCATTTCTATATGTTTGCATTATGTTGAAATTGGCATTGCATTTCTCTATAATACGTGATATGATATATAGCTCGACATGGCAAGATTGATGGAATACCAGGTACGAATAATTGTTTGCATAAATGATGATGCATTATGCATACATGAAATATGGATAATAATAAGATTAAAATGGCATTGTATTATCTATATATATGTTAATTCATGTTTGTCATGATCAATTATGTTGAAATATGAGATATGAAATGTTTATTTATATGATGATCTATGTTTACCATGAACATTTATGATGAAGCATGAAACATAAAATGTATATTTATATGATTAATTATGATGATTTATGATTACTATAAACAATTACGATGAAATATGAATATGAATTTCCTATCTATATGATTAATGATAATTGATTAGTAATGAAAGAAATGCCCAAGTATTATGTATGAGAGTCCACGGTATAGTTGGCATGCCATAGAGTATTTAGCAGTTGCACCCTTATGTTCATGTTATTAAACAGAAATTGTGACAAAATGATTGTGTCACACGCACCCTGGGGATCTACGTCCACTGTGCCCGAGTGCACTGCCGAGGTGCCACACCCTGGGGATCTACGCCCACTGTGCCCGAGTGCACTGTTGAGGTGCTTTATGTTTATATGGAGCAAAGAGCATCCCCGAGTACGTACTCATCTTCATGTTCACGTTAGACACTACAGTGTCATTTCAAGATGACTCGTATACTTCGATCTCATATAGCGTACTTTGGGAAACGATAAAAGAATCATGTTACGTATATGAATCATGTCAAGAATATGAACCATGCCATGTATATGAAATATGTCATGTATATGAACCATGCCATAAATACGGAACATGCCATGTATATGAATTAAATCACGTTTATGAATCATGTCAAGTAAAAGAATCATGTCATGTAAATGAATCAAGTTATGTATATGAATCATGTCACGTATATGAATCATGACATGTATACAAATTATGTTACGTATATGAATTATGACACGTATATAGATTATGTCATGTATATAATCCATGCCATATACCTATGAATTATGCCATGTATATGAAGTATGTGAATTATGTCATATATATATATATATATATCATGTCATGCATGTGAATTATGCCATGTGTATGAAATATGACATGTATGTGAACTATGCCATGTATATGATTTACTTGATAATGATGGCCTAATGAAAACATGACCATGATAGAGCACATGATATGCAAATGATTGCATAATGAAAGCATCTCCATGATAGAGAATATATTATGCAGTAATAACATGATTTATATGATAGTTATGATACATGACATATGTACATTGTGATATACTTGCCATGTTATAGAGAAATATGAAATGCACTTTTATATGACATGATGTATTATATCATTTCAAGTTTAAATAAATAAGTTTAATTGCCTCACTAAGTTCGTACTTGGCGTGTGTTTATTCCACATATAGGTTAAGTTGGAATAATTGAAGAGAAGTCGAGCATGCCGATCGAGCTACAATCTACAAAACATCAGTAAGTCATTCTAGTTTATGATGATCTCTAGCGGGCATGTAATTATTTATTTGTTAGTAGAACATGTTTAATCAGTTTCAAACTTTATTTATCGATTGTTGCACAACGATTTTAAAATCAAGAAAAAGCCTAGGCAACTAACCTAGTTTTCACCCTGAATTGTACTGTTGTTTTAATAATTGATAAAAATGTTTAAAAATGTAGGTCAAGATTTCTTTAAAAGATTTCGTAGCATCTTTAATGTATATTCAGTCTACGAGTATACGTTAAGGGTGTTACATTTTCTTTATCTATATAGGTATATATATATCTTCACCATAATCTTGTACTTAATTTTTGGCATGTTTTCCTCATATATCTTCATCCTATATGTATATTAACCTTTTTACCTTGTATATATAGTTTATGCATAGTAATGATAATATTAATTTGTATACTTTTTTGTGTTTAGATACGTGTGTAATTCTATTGCATGTTTTTTATTTTATTTTCCGTTCATTAATTTTGTTCATGTTATATGTATGTTCGAATATATTAATTGTTAATGCGGACTCTCACCAAAAGAGGGTAACGGGTTAGCGCCAGAAATGTTGGCAGTGATTATTGTTTACTTCCCGGATGGTGAGGCCGTTAAAATGAACTCCTATTCATAAATGGACAATGAATTAAATTTACACGAACTTGCAAATTTTGATAAAAAGACAACCTTTAATCAGCTATATACCAATTTTTGGGCGTTGTGGGAACTCGGTTTTTGTGTTTTCGCATACCAAAATTGTTGTTTTAATAAAACAAATTGTTTTTTTTATTAAAATGACCCATTTTTAGGTGATCCAATCACACCTTAAAAAAAGATTGGTGGCGACTCCGTTGTTTTTATTTATTAAAAGCATCGAGCTCTGAAAAAGGTTGCGACACATTTGTAAAAGCAGAATATCATCATAGATCATACAACAAATTGTGAGAGTTTAATCTCTTTGTTCTTCATTGAACTTTCTAACTTATCAAGGAATTCTCCTTGTGGCGTCAATCTTATTCCATTATTTTATATCGTTGGTTCCTAGTTGTTATATAACTAGTGGGTTTCGATCCATCATCAGATAACGAACATTATAAGGTTCGAGTCAACATTTTCCTATAGTGTTGGTTCTTCCTTCGTTCCGAAACCAAACTATCATCCTTTTTCATCACATCACTTTCACCATCATCTTCCCTTCGTCATATTATATTTTCCTATCACTTAATCAGCTTTCGCAATCATACCAATTCTACCATCATTTTCCTTAGATAATAACTCCGTTGAAGCCAATTCAGCATCCTACAAAATACTTACTGCATTCGCGATCGAACAATTCGTAATTTCGGAAATTCACGTAACCGAAATCACATCATTGGGCTCATTTTTTTTAATTTAGTCCCAAGCCAAAAAAACAATTAGGACCGACCCTGAGAAAAGAGAAAAGAGAGGCGATGGACGTTACCCAATGATGTCGAAAAACTTTCTTACCTAATAAATACAAAAATGAGATAGAAAAGTTGGGTTTTAGCAAACTAACAATATCATGTAGAAGTAAATATCAACACCCCATCTATTAAATAGTTGGATGAATTGTTAATTGATGGCCAATTGAATTGTTAAAGTTGCTAAATAATATGGGTTGGTTGTTATAGTTGATTTGTCAGATTGTTAGTTAGTTGGGTCTTAGCTGAATTATTAGCATTTGAGTATAAATATTTGTATTGGGCTATTGAGCCATTCAAGCGTTTTGATTAATTCATTGTTAATAAATTTTAGATTACTTTATCATTGTCATTTTAATTAAATCCTACTATGTATTAACAAACCCTTATTATTTATCTCATCTGAACACCACAGCCACTCATCGGTCATCGTCCGATCATAAATGTCATCTTTCTCACATTATATTGGAAATTTTATAAAATAAGATGAACATATAAAACGATTCCATAATTTTTCTTTATATAGAAACTATCAACAAATCTAGTACAATCCCCGGACAAGTAAAGATTTGGTAAATCTTTAACTCTCCTGTCCAATTGCCATATATAAGAAACTTTAAAAAAAAAGCCAAATCTATATAAAAAAAAACAATGCTTTTTTCTAACGGGATTTGTCCAAGTGGTAAGCACTAAGCAGTTTAGTAGTGCTTAAGCATGTCTCGAGTTTGAGGCCTTGTATATACAGAAAATTTTTGTTAGGAGATTCACATACCAAAATTAAGTGTGCGACGAAAAAAGATTCGAATTAGTCAGTGCAATGCAACCCAAAAAACAAAAGCAATGCCTCTGCCTGTGCCTGTGCTCTTTTCGGTCAAAAGCAAGATGAAATTGGAATGGAAAATGCGATGGTCATCAACAATTGGAGGCTGGAACATATTCCTTCTTGCATTCATTAAGAGATTCAGTGTGGTGTGAAAAGAAAGGGAATCTTTAGACCAAAGCTAGTCAAAGTGGAAATAGGCAGAATATTAAAGGGTATCAAATCCAATCATCGTTATGGGTTCTAAGTCACATTTGGGTTGGTCCTTAACTGGTCGGTCCACTAACTTATAGAATATGTGCATCTTTTGTGCAATTTGTTAATATTAAAATGTGGAGAATGGGTTCTTTTTTATTCTTTCGTTGCTTGCGTTAGGTTCTCCCATGATCTTATTCGGCCTAAAAAAGCTCTCAAAACCAAGTTGGTGAAGCTTGGTGCAAGGAAGGCGACATGCGCAACAAAAACGATCGTACAAGATCTCAAGAAAAAAGGTATAAAATGAGTTAAATTAAATATTTGTAAGGAAAAACAAAAGATTAGTTCTGGATAGTCATAAAACACATAGGCAAAGAAAAATGGAGTGCTTTATGGATTTTGAGTTATGTTAAACTCATTTTTATTTAAAAATTAATTTACTACATATGTAGAAAGCTAACATTTATTTTTTTTTTAAATTAAGGGGTTGTTTTTTAATAGTTTTAAGGTGATAATAAGATAATATATGTTCATACATAATCTAAACCATTTGACAAAGCACATGCACCTTGAGACAAAACGGTTTGAACCTGAATCTCTTAAGATGAATATCATCATCTTTTCCACTATAACTACTTGTTGAGTTAATTAAGAGATCAATTTTGATAAATTGTACACTCTTAATATATTTGAACTGACCCAATGAAAATTTTATGCTTAAAGATTTGACCATCATACACCATGGAAAGTCGAAACACTTTTGGTGTGGTTGAAGAGGCCTCACCTGCTTGATGCCTTGACTCAACATATCAAATAAATTAATAAGGTTGGGATTTCAGAATATCCAATTCGATGTCTAATGGTCCTTCTTCCTTCAACTTGCAATTTATTTCATGGGTTTTACGATTGGAAAGCTGACATCTTTATATTTTCTAAACACGCAATATGCATTAATTTTTCATTTGAATTAGTGTTAGTTAAGAGAAATGGTAAACTCAACGTAATACCATTTAACTTTAACATGTGCTGGGCCGTCTCTGGCCAGGACAATAGGGGCGCCCGCCCAGAGCCCCCACTTTGCCCAAGGCCCACGCCCAAAAAAATTAAAAATATAGTTCTTAGCTCTTACGGGTGGATAAAAAAAAAGAATTTAGTGATGAACATATATATATATAGCTAGATAAGTTTCGAAGGCCCCAATAACAAGTATTAAAAAAATTAAATCGTAAGAGTATGCTAATATTAATAAATATTGGGGGGAAATCGGGCCTCTAATAATAAATATTAAAAATAATTCAATTTTTAAGAGTATGCTCGTAATAACAAATATTAAAATTAGATTTTTTTAATACTTGTTATTAGGGGACTTATTTTTTCCCACTATTTATTATCACGAGCATACTCTTAAAATTTATTTTTTTAACATTTGTTATTATAGACGTACTCTTAAAATTTATTTTTTTCAATACTTGATATTATATACATGTATTTAAATAGGCATATGTAACCACAACAGAGATCGTTATATAGCGGTAAAGACACAATCCAAAACCACAATACCTGCAACCGTTATGTCCACAATAGCATATGTTATTAAAAAATTTCACAACGGCGATACCCGCAGTGATAGAAATAACATTCGTTATGTCTGCAATCGTGATAAACGCAACATGACCAAATATACGATCGCAATCGCAATTTAAATTTCTAATTTAGGGCCCAATTTTTAGGTTCGCCCTAGGGCCACTAAAATCTCAAAAATGACCCTGAACATGTGTATCGAAAATACTACTAAACTATAAAACGATACTATTATATCACTGAACTTTGTTTTTGGCTTCAATCCAAGCACTTGAACGTTAACTTGTAACAGCCCTTTAAATGCAAAACGGTGTCGTTTGGTATAGTATTGTTAAATGCAAAATGATACTGTTAACGTGTAACGTCGTTTTGCATCTAACGGGTTGTTTTAGGTTAATGTCGGAGTGCTTAAATTGAAGCCAAAAACAAAGTTCAGTTGTATAATATTATCGTTGTATACTTTAATGGTGTTTTCGATACACATTAAATTTAAATGGTATTTCGTGTAGTTTACCTAGTCATTATAAAAAGAGTAAACTACACGAAATACCACTGAACTTTAACCTTTCTATCGAAAATATCACTAGACTATAAAATGATATTATTATGCCACTGAACTTTGTTTTTGGCTTCAATTCAAGCACTCTGCCGTTAAACTGTAACAGCCCGTTAAATGTAAAACGGCGTCGTATTGGTGTAGTTGCTTTGATGCCTCAAATAGGCCAAAACGACGACGTTTTGTTTGAGAAAAAAAGAAAACATTATATTTAAAAAGACTCAAACTAAGAACCTCAAGGATGAAAGGTTTACACCAAACCACTAAGTCAACTTAAAGACTTGATATAATCCTAACGCAAATATTATATAAATAAAATTGCAGTTGAACTTTATTTCATTTATCTCATGATATAATTTAATACTATTTATAATATGATTTTATAAATATATTAACTTTATAAATAAATATTACTTATAATTTATATTATAAAACTAAAATATTACTTATAATATATATAACTAAACCCCAAACCATATATGTAAATAAACTCCAAACTCTAAATCATATATATAAGTAAATCCTAAACCCTAAACAATATATGTAACTAAACCCCAATCCTAAACCTTATATATATAACTAAATCCTAAATCATAAACCCTAAAGCCCAACCCCTATAACTAAAATATTATTTATAATTTATATTACAAATCATAATATATATTATAAATAATATTTTAATTTTAGGGTTTGGAGTTTGAGATTTATGATTTATTTATATATACTTAGAGTTTAGGGTTTAGAATTTAGTTACATATATAGGTTAGGGTTTAGTTATATATTATAAATAATATTTTAGTTTTGTAATATAAATTATAAGTAATATTTATTTATAAAATTAATATATTTATAAAATTACATCATGAGATAAATGAAATTAGGTTCAACTAGAGTTTAGTTACATATATAGTTTAGGGTTACTCGCAAACACCTCCGGCTTAGTAAGATTAATCCGCAACTACTCTTTGACATCCAAAGAGAGAAACTCTTGCAACTTATCACCTTTGACTAGATTTTGCCAAATCGGAACAACAGAGGGGCAACACCGTAAGGCATGAACAACATCCTCCGGAGGTGAATTACAAATCAGACATCTATCATCAGTCGTAAAGTGTTGCTAAACTCGTTTAACATTCGTCGTAATTCTACCACTGCAAACAAGTCAAAAGAAAATCCAATTTTTTTGTAAACCACGATAACTATGTACAATCTTTCAAATCCCATCCGCAACAGTCCCCAATTGCCCCTGACGAATGTAATAAGCAGATTTAACCGAAAAACCACTATCCGACCCCGCATTCCACCCTATCGTTGCATCCGACAAAGTCGGCAAAGATCCTTTTATCGCAGCAATATCTCACGCGGCATCATAGCTTGAAACTCAGACCATCGCCAATCACCATTAGACGTAGCCATGTCCGCCAATTACTTATTATTTTTTATTGAATACTTAATAATATTTTAATGGAAACTAATTTAAGTTTTTTGAAAACGATTTTTAATAAATTTAAATAAAATGTTTATTATTTGGGATCAGATTTAAGTTTTTAACCTCTTCTATTTGAACAAATTTTTAACCTCTTTAATTAAACTGTTATAACTAATGGTACACGTACGAAAGAGCGTATAATACTTTTTTTATATAAAAATATATTTTAGAATTAAATGATAATGATTTTTTTATAAAAAAAATTGATGTGTTTTTAATAGTATAGTTTATGCTTAAATAGTTATTTTAAATTAAAACGAGCTGGTTAAATTAATTAAATATTTACTAGTTTTTAATAAGAATCTCATCAAAGGTTTCCAGTTAAAATATAATTTCAATGATAAAAATAAACTTAAATGTTATTTAAAGATTATAAAAAAATTAAATTCTATTTGGTCAAACGAAACAAATGTCATTTTTGTTTTATTTTCGTAGAAACTGAAAAGTATTGAAAAAAAGTTTAGTTAAAAATTTTGAAAATAAAAAATGTAGAAACTAGAAAACGATAATAAATAAAAAACTTGTTTCCCCTATCTTCACTAAAATTATTTTATAAAATTGAAAAGGATCGAAAACAAATGGTTTTTAATTTAATGAATTCACTCAGATTCAAATTCATGTAAACACAAAAAAAAAAAAAAATTATCAATGGTAACGTATTGAGGTCATATTTGGTAAACAGCTTTTGAGTTAAAATTAGATGTTTGATATTTTTTAGAGGTTTGACCAGTCAGATATGCTAATTTAGATGTTTGGTAAATAGAGGATTGTAATAGCGGATGAGGTGAAACTTCTCATTTTAAAAAACTTGTTTTAGGAGCTTTTTAAATTAGAGGTTTGGATAAAAGACTTGTAAAGACTATTCTGTCCTTGATAATTATAAAAAAATCTCTAAATAACATAAATTTGATTGACTAATAAAATTTAAAAAACAATTTTATAAATAAGAAATTAATATATAAATTAATAAATACATATAAATTTAATAATTAATAAAATTATTATCAAACTATAATTTCATAGATAAGAAATTAATATATACATTTATATTTAATAATTATTAAAAATATATTAAAAAGATAATTTCACAAATAAAGAATTAATATGTATATTCTCATATATGCTCAGTAATGATATTAAAAAATTAATTTTTATAATCTAATTAATATTAATAGATACAAAATTTTAATAATAAATTATTCAAACAGGTATAAAATATAATCATGTCCTCATATGTCATTTTGTTTGTTTAAATAATCAAACATCTATCAGCTATCAGTTAATTTTATTAAACACTTTTATTCAATCAGCTAATTTAATTTGCTAGTCAAATCAGCTAATGCTATCAGTATACGCTAATTGCCAAACAGGGCTTAAATATTTGACCCTGGATTAAATCCATGCAAATTTAAAATTTTATTTATTTGATGTATCTTGTTTATATTATAAGAGAATAAGTAACTAAACATATTTTTATATTTTTATTTATCAAACATGTTTTCAATTTCTAAAAAATGAAAAAACACTCACATTATCATTTTTCCTCCGTATTATCATTCCACTCAAATTAATACTTTCAAATAATATTTTTTAAAAAAAAATAAGAAATGTATAGGTGTAGATTCACATATAAAAATGATGTGAAAAAATGATTGATGCAAGTGATTTCAGTGGTTAAAACCATAACTTGTGGTGTCGAAGGTTCGTGAATTTTTTTTTCAATTTATGACACATTTTGAGTATTTTAATAAAGTAATTAAGTTTAGAGAAAATTTATGCGTTCGACGGTCTTTTGTGTGTTCAAAATATTATTATAAATTTGAGTCCAACGTAGTATTAATAAAAAAGCGGATGATATTATTCTAAAAGATTAAGATTCAACCACTATATCTGTAAGATGTATGTGCATTGTCAAAAGTTAAAAATATATATGAACAGATATTATCTTATAATTTACTTTTAGATTATTCAGAAAACATATTACTACTAAATTTATCATGCATGTTTAAAGTAATTAAAAGCATGCTAGTTCCTTAATAAATTTATATCAATATTGCTCTATAAAAACCAAACTCATGGACTATTTAATTATATTATATATATAATACTATATTGAAAAAGGGAAAGAAAGGAATATTTTAATTGCCCTTATCTAAAAACGCATCTTTACATTACAAAAACATGACCTGACATGACATTAGATATGTATACTTATGCTTTGATTCTCCAATGGCCTGTATAATTAATGGTTTAATGATTTTTGGTCCTCGATTCTTTTTTTTAAAATTCATTTGAGTTTTATTTTTATTTTGGTTTTTATGATTCTCAAATTTATATTAATTGATGGTTTTATGATATTTTTGGCCCTCAAATTATTTTAATTTCTTCTAATGGTGGCATCATTTAAAAATATACTTTGATTATTGAAAATATAAAATCTGTAAAAACTATATATATATATATATGTGAGGGTTAAAATAACATTTGATAAAAAAATTTAAAGACTAAAAATATCATTAAAACTTAATTGATATGGGATATTGATTTGATATGAACGATGATACGCATACTTGATTCTCGTAGTCACTAATCTTTTATGTTCAAATATTTCATTTCGATTTCTTTCATTTCCTTTCATTTTAGACGTTCTTTTCATGGGAATTGTAACAATATTATATATATATTCATTTTATTTTTTATAACTACAATTAAATTAAGGGAAGAAAATCTAAAATTACAAATAAATTTTAAATATGTGTAATTTTATATATGAAATTTGATATCACTATTTTACATTTACCATTATTATTGTTTTAATATATGTTAGGATTTATGTTTTGATATAATAATTAAAAAATAGTTTTGGACCAAATTGAAAAGATTTCAAAAATGGTTTTAAGTCCAAACAACTTGAAAATAAGTTTGAGAAGTTTTTTAGAAGTTTTGGAAATGTTTTAAAGTAGCTAAACTAACGTTTTCAACACAGGCGTACTGATATGGTATACCCTGTGTTAATACGGTCCAAAGGTTTCAGCTACAATATTTTTCCAGTAACCAAACACCGTACCGATACACCCTCAGGCGTACCGATACGGGTAGGATCGTTTCGATACATCACGTGGCGTACCGATCCAGTTTTTAACCTCCCCAACGGCTATTTCCCAACGGTTATTTGAATTGCATGGCGTACCGAATGGACCAATTCGTACCGATACGGTTTGTCAAATAGACCAAGGCTTATCGACATGGCGTACCGATACGGCTCAAGGTATTTCGATACGGTTAGCAATTCTGAGCGTAAGGGTAGTTGATGTACCGATACGGGTACACGCGTACCGATACAGACATCACCATAACTGTATTTATTGCGGGAAATAAAGCCTCCAACGGCTCCAATTCATTCCCAACGATCTCCAACGACTAGAAACTCAATTGGGAGTATTTAAGGACCTTTCAAGCTTCATCAACAACTAATGTTTCTATTGTCAACAGTATTATGATGCCAAAATTGTCTTAGGGCTTTTAATTGCTATTCTTTGTATAGACAACACTTGTGAGCTTTAATTGTTATATTTGCTCAAGTGTTTAGGATTTGGGTGAGTGTTTAAAAGAGTGCAAACATCTATCTTGTAGAGAGGATTCTTTGTTTGCTTTATTTCTTTGTTTGAGAGGATTCCTGAAGCTTGGGTTGTAAGCTTTGGATGCTAGACTTGGTAATTGAGTCTAGGTTGTAAAGGTTGCCTCCTAAGCCTTGTTAAAAGGGGAAGAAATCTTAGTGGATTTGGGAAATCCTTATTGGGGAGCTAAGGTAGTGGATGTAAAGCTTGTTAGAAGCTTGAACCACTATAAATCCTTGTGTCCATTGTCTATCTTTTTATTTCCCACCATTAACACCCAAAATCGACTTCTCCACCACTTGGCAAGCAACTCGGTTGAAAGAATTCGAGCGTAATCAAACTCAACAATTGGTATCAGAGCGAGGCTCAATCGATAAGGTTTAACCACCTATTGAGACGATCCGGCAAGCTCGACCAACAAACAAGTCAACCGATTTCCATGGCGTTATTCATTGCCAAACTACCATTCTTCAACGGTGACAACTATACTTCTTTGAAGCATAGAATGATGTTCTCCATGAAGAGCAAAGACTACTATCTTTGTGGCATAGTTAAAGATGGACCGTTCGTGCCAAATCAGAGCAAGGCAGAGTGGAACGCGGAAGATCACAAGAAGATGGAGCTCAATTGCAAGGCTTTGCATATTCTATTTTGTGTATTAGGCCCGGAAGAGTATGCAAAAGTATCTTCTTGTGAGAGTGCCAATGAGTTATAGGATAAACTTGAAGTAATCCATGAATGGACAAATAAGGTGAATGAGACACAGATTGGTTTACTCAACCTCGAATACGAAAACTTCAAGATGGACCCATATGAAGACATCAAGAGCATGTTCGACCGGTTCTCTACAATCGCCAATCAACTCAAAAGTATTAGAGAAAAGATTCTGGAAGAAAAGCTCATTCGAAAGTTGATTTATTCACTTCCTGAATCATGGGAGAGCAAGAAGACAACCATTATTGAAGTCAAAGACTTGAAGAAGCTCAAGCTTAAAAAGCTCGTAGGGTTTCTTCTCACCCATGAGATAATGTCTCTACCCTTGAAGCGAGAGAAGGATAAGATAATTCAAGAGCAATGAATCGATGTCAACGTCATTGCTCTACAATCCTCCCCAAGCCAACAAGTAGAATCAAGTGAGGAGGAAAGTAAAGATGAAGAGATGGCCTATCTCTTCAAGGAATTGGCCCGATTCTTGAAGAGCAACAAAGAAGAATAGAAGCATGAATCGAAGAAGAAGATGGTGGATTCTCCCAAGTGCTCGAAATGTAAGAAGACGAGGCACATCAAATACGATTGCCCTCGCTTCAACATGAAGGGATCATCATCAAGGAAAGCATATGTGGCTACATGGAGTGATAACGACTCCATCGATGAATATGATATAGCCCACCTATACATGATGGCCCTCCAAGAGGAGGAGGTAACTTCTAACTCATCTTGTTCAAATTCTAATTCTTATACATTTGATGAGTTACAAGAAGCCTATAATAAATTGGTTTTGAGTTCAGGGCTTCATTTTCGAAAAATAAAAAGACGATCTCAAAATTGAAAATCGAAAATGATTTGCTTTTAAAAACCAATTTGGAATTTGAAGCAAAATTAAAAGATTTTGAACTTAAAGTTTTAAATTCACAAAATTTGCTTCAAAAATTAGAAAAAAGATCATCAAATTGAAGTAGATGATCTTAAGAAGGAAAATAATTTGTTTTCAAAAGAGCTTGAAAAGAAAAATAATTTGGGAAAATCAAATTTTTATATGAGACAATCTAGTGCCCCTAGATTTGTAAATGAAAAATGCTTTAGAAGTATTTGGGTCCCAAAAGGACTGTGTACTTCACATAAAAAGGATGAATTGAAAAATAGATTCCTAAGGGGACTAAACTATGTACTACTAATGTCTATGGATCCAAAGCAATTTGGATACCAAAATCTTTGTGATTGTCTTGTTTAGGGGTGATGGAGCTTTGATCAACAAGTGATAAAATTGAGGGGGGGCTCTATACACACAAAGGATGAACACTTACAAAATGAAGGCTTCACATCCTCCCTTTGATTCAAGTGTGGTAAAATTAATTGATTTTGTTTATTTTAATTTGAGTTATTTATTTTAATTCAAATAATTTATCATATATGTTGGACTAACATTTGAATGATGCTTGAGTAAAGGTGAGCCAATTTTAAAACAAAAATTACTTTTGTCAATTTTTTTTAACTCTCCATTGTTATTGATCTTTAAAGTTTGAACCATTTTTGATATAACAAAAAAAGGGAAGAATGTTTTAAAATTTGATTTTTCAAATGAATAAGGGGGAACTTATAAGATAAGATTTTTAACAATTCATCTCTTATTCAAATTTTATTTTTACTAAGAGGGAGAATCTCAAAAACAATTTTTCAAGTTGGTTTTATTATATCAAAAAGGGAGAGATTGTTAGGATTTATGATTTGATATAATAATTGAAAAATGGTTTTGGACCAAATTGAAAAGATTTCAAAAATGATCTTAAGTCCAAACAACTTGAAAATAAGTTTGAGAAGTTTTTGAGAGGTTTTGGAAATGTTTTAAATGTTTTAAAGTAGCTAAACTAACGTTTTTAACAGAGGTGTACCGATATGGTATACCCTGTATCGATACGGTCCAAGGGTTTCAGCTACAATATTTTTCCAATAACCAAAAACCATACCGATACGCCCCTAAGCGTACCGATACGGGTATGATCATTTCGATACGCCACATGGAGTACCGATCCAGTTTTCAACCTCCCCAACGGCTATTTCCCAACGGTTATTTGAATTGCAGGGCATATCGAAACGAACCAATGCATACCGATACGGTTTGCCAAACAGACCAAGGCGTATCGACATGGCGTACCGATACGGCTCAAGGTGTTTTGATACGGTTAGCAATTATGAGCGTAACGGCTAGTTGTTGTACCGATACGGACAGCACTAGAACTGCATTTATTGTGGGAAATAAAGCCTCCAATGGCTCCAATTCAATCCCAACAGCCTCTGACGACTAGAAACTCAATTGGGAGTATTTAAGGACCCTTCAAGCTTCAGCAACAACTAATGCTTCTATTGTCAACAACATTATGATGCCAAAATTGTCTTAGGGCTTTTAATTCTCATTCTTTGTATAGGCAACACTTGTGAGCTTTAATGGTTATATTTGCTCAAGTGTTTAGGATTTGGGTGAGTGCTTAAAAGAGTGCAAACATCTACCTTGTAGAGAGGATTCTTTGTTTGCTTTATTTCTTTGTTTGAGAGGGTTCCCAAAGCTTGGGTTGTAAGCTTTGGATGCTAGACTTGGTAATTGAGTCTAGGTTATAAAGGTTGCCTCCTAAGCCTTGTTAAAAGGGGAAGAAATCTTAGTGGATTTGAGAAATCCTTAGTGGGGAGCTAAGGTGGTGGATTAGAGCTTGTTAGAAGCTTGAACCACTATAAATCCTTGTGTCCATTGTCTATCTTTTTACTTCCCACTATTAACACCCAAAATCGACTTCTCCACCACTTGGCAAGCAACTCGGTTGAAGGAATTCGAGCGCAATCAAACTCAACAATATAAAAATAAATATATATTTTTTAATGTATATAATTAAATAAAAATAAAAATTTTATATCTATATTTAAACAACAATCAGTATTTTATATATAGTCAACAACTTGTAGAGCATGTAGTTAAAAGCTTTCATTTGACACCTCCCCTCCCCTAAGTTGTGGATTCTAGACCCAATAGGAGTAAGTTTCTCATTCTCTCTCCCTTGGGTAGGAATTGTTCAAAAAAATCAAAATATAATTTCATCATTATTTTATTTAAAATTCTATAATTTTTTAAACATGAAAAAATTAAAAATCTAACATTTTCGGGTGGTTGGAAAGAAAATTTAACACTTTATTTAACTTTAAAATCAGAAATTTCAAATAGACTAAATAAAAAAAGTGTACCATATACGAGGTATCCACCATTAAAAATTACATGTTTATATCATATAAAATTGTATTTGTTTATTTATTTATTTTTCACGCACCACTGTGAAATTGATAATTTCATAAATATAATAAAACCGACACATCTCTTATTATTATTATTATTTTGAACCTTGTTGTGGAGTCCAGTGACACAATTCTGTTGGAAATTTCTTTCCATAGCAACTGTTTGTCGGTATGGATTTTTAATTTAAAAAAGCAGTCTCGATGTAGCAAATGCAGATGGAAATTATTTCCTAATAATTTTCTACATGAAGTTAATATAATAAGCAGATGCCTATTACAGGGGGCGACCTAAAATTTCATGGCATTTCAGGTAAAATTGTGTCTCCCCTACAAACAGTGGCTTTAGACTGCCGACAGAGACAATGGCATCTTTCTAAAGATTCGGGGATTGCTGACAGAACACGAAATATACATATAAAACAAAGGCATATATGTCATTTTGGTGAGGTTTTGACACTCTCTATGATTGTACTAATAATAAACAGGACACTGTTACAATGGCAATGGCCATGGGGAAGCTTCTTGGAAGCTTTGTTTGGATTTTTTTGGCAAAATTACAAAAGATGCTTTTAACTTTTGCATGTTTTATTATTTGCTCCCCTATTTTTAACACGTGGCGAATATGATGGTGACACGTCAGTAGATTTTAACACATGACAAATTCAGTCAACATTAGCCGTTGTCCGTTAGTTGATTGACAGTTTTCATTCAACAAGAATATATTTGGACCAAATTAAAATATTGAGAGATTGTGAGTTATTTGCTAAAAAAAAAACAAAGAACAAATGACAAAACATGTAAACGTTGAGAGAAATTTTTTTATTTTGCCTTATTTTTTTCTTAACCTATGATGCCAGCAAGAAAACGAGGTATATATGATTTGGTTCATGACGTTATGGACTATTTTTCTTATTTAAATTAATCAATGATTAATCATATGGTAAACCTTGAAGGTCCATTTATTTTTTTAATATTGCATGTATACACAAAAGTATTAAACTTAAATAAGTATATATGGTGTTTACATTAGGAGTGTTTATGGTCTATGTTTTTATTTAAATTTTTTATTTAAATTAATCAATGATTAATCATATGTTAAAGTTTGAAGGTCATTCATTTTTTTAATATTGCATGTATATACAAAAGTATAAAACTTAAATTAATCAATGATTTTGGCACAATTTCAACATATCTTAGCCGTCTTTTGGTACTCGTATAGAGATTCTTACGGCGCTAGTTTTTTAATTTATTTTTATCGGTGGTCATAGAAAAGATTGACATCCCACTCATTTAATGGTTTGTTAGATGGTGTAATCAGAACTGTATAACAGAGTAATCTGTCTGATAGTTTAGTTTGTTCATCACTCCTTTGCATCCCGTAAAATGTCTCGTTTAGCTAGAGATAAGAAGATTCATAAAGGTTTCTGAGTTTTGATGGTATACTAATCTCTATAGAAGGGTTTGCTTTTCTTTGCACCTTTGTATGAGATTTTTAGTGAACTAATCTCTTTTTCTCTCCCTTTCTGATGCATTGTGTTTATAATATCTTTTATTATGTTCAATAAAATTCATATGCCATTGTTTAAAAAAAATCATCCAGTACATTTTCGTTTTTATTATTTACATTAGAATCTAATTTTATATGTTCGTTTTTATTTCCACTGGTCTTTTGGAAAAATTGATTTGAAATGTAGTTAATGTTAGCAGTTTTAAATATTTATAATATTCTCGAACAAAATAAAATAGAAAAATGTTTAAAAAAATAAAAGAGATCTCATTATGAAATATTTAAAAGAATACTAAAAGTGGTCTCACTTTGAAAGGTACAATCAAAGACGGAGCTAAAATTTAAAAATAAAATAAAATATTAAATTTAAAATTCAGGATAAATTCATAATTGTTTTAACTCTTTTAAAAAATATAAAAAATCAAAGGTAAATAAAAAAATCCCCAATCGGACAGCAACCCCTCCATGAACAAAATAGCTTCGTTCCTGGGTACAATGTACACACACAACAATTGCTTGGCGACCAAGAGGTATAAGAGTATATTTTAACATTGTTACATCTGTATAATAATATCTTAAGTCAATACGTTAATTATTATAATAAATATATTTAGAGACGAAATCAGAGTTGAAGGTTGAAGGGTAAAATAAAAAGTTTAAAAGGGGAGGATCAAATTTAGAATTTATTCAAAAAAAAGTTAATTTATATATAAATAAGGTAAATTTTTTATGGATGAGAGCAAGGGTCCTTCCACCACTCAGATAGCTTCACCCCTAGATATATTAATAGTGTATAGTTTTACGAGTTGACCGTGAAAGAATTAAATAACGATACACATCATAAATATTGAAGATTAAATATATCTACACTAATTTTTGATGATATATTATCGTCTAATTCATTAACGACGTGATTTAAGTATAAAATCATACTAAAACCAATAAGTTTTTTTTTACATTTAATTGATATATTACTTACAATAATATTGTTTTAAAAACTTATTGGTTTTATGAGAAATAGTTGTACCAATGTTAATATACGTCACTTCCATTTAAATCCTATAAATTAATTAATTTTGTATTTATTTTATACAGTTTTTATATGACTAATAAAAAGTTCATCAAAATTGTTAACGATCTATAAAATAAGTAGTTAAAAGCTCTTCATTCCCTTAAATAATAAGTTCTAGACCTAATAGAAACAAATTTTCTCTTTTTTTCTCTAAATAGAAATAGTTCAAAAAAATTCATCAAAATTAGATGATTATTCAATCTATAGTTGTTATTGAATTAATCAAATAATTCGTTCGGCATGGTTTTTGGTTCATTCATAGCCATTGTATAATATTAGTAAGGGTAAATTATGTAAATTATCACTAAATTTTATTTTTAAATTTATTTTGATTATTAAATTTTTAAAACGTTCAATTTATTAATTGAAGTTTAGATATTAAACTTTTTTGTCACTAAAGTATAAACATTGAACGTTTATGATCACTCTTAAACCCCAAACGATCGTAAATAATCATTATTATATCCCAAATTTCACAAATCATTTCATCTCGGTCCTTTGAGTCTAAATTCAACCTCTATTTTGTCGAAAAGTGCTCCAATGCTCACGAATCGAACAAAAATTTTATGGTTTCTCTCTCGTCGATCTCCCTCCTTAACCGTCGAACAAATCTCGTTTTCCAGTATATTACTTTTTCGTGCCAATAAAGTAATTTTTCACCGTTTAGATCTTAAAAAAATTCTTTCATTCGCTGATAAATAGACATAGTAGAAAAATTAATGAAAAAATGAACAAAAATTTTGAGAATAAAATTTAATAATTATTTATGTAATTTACCTTTTTAATAATTATAAAATATCCGATGCATGTAAATACTACGTAAATTATAAAATGAGATTACAGCAAATTGACCTTTGTTTTAGCCTTTGGTCTTGGACTTGCCCTTCCTAGGAAACTGAATAATTTTGAAAACTCCAAACTTTAGAGTTCTGACTACCTGGTTGCTTCATGGCTAGTAACATCAATGGTCAGGGAATGCTCATACTGGCTGAACCACTGCCCATAAATACTAATACGTGGACACCATGTTTTTACAAGTTTGACGGTCGAAATTTTTAGTTGACATTTGTACCCATGTATTCTAACCTCATACACGGTCGTAATTGCAAACAAAGAATGGGTAGTAAAGGGAATACGAGATCGAGTGTTTGATCATTGATTTTAACCCATTTGAAAGGCCACGTGTGAGGTATCAGTATGGAAAAGAGAAGCAGGAGTTGTCACCATCATGTACATAGACATTGCATGAAACGTACGCGTGTCGAGGAGGCAGGCGAGGCTTCGGAATACGGATTTTTGGTGTTTTCCGAGGAGAAGAAGAGATTTGGATATGGCGTATTTAAGCCATGCTGGGTGTCGTGTTTTCACGCCCAAAAAGCAGTGTATGGGGGAGGGCGGCAGGCATAGGTGCATGGGTGTCATGTGCTACCGTTGCTACGCCAGCCGACAACATCCGTCCACACGAGTCATTCCCTTGGAACTTGAAACCCATGCTAACTTGTCCGACCAAATTTGTCTTCGCCACGCGCCACCTTTCACCTCCACTCCTGCCGTCTTCTTACAGTCTCATAATTTAATGGGATAAAATTAAAAAATATTTTTAACTTTTGACTGAATAATTATTTTTTATCTTTATTTTTTAATTAATTAACCCTTAATATTTTATTTTGAATTAAAATAATCTTTATACGGGTGAAAATTATTATTCAACTAACGGTAAACAATTTAATAGAATGACGCATCGAAAAAATATTTTATATTTTATATAATTTTGTAAAATTGTTTTTTGATTAATATGTTATTATGTAAAGTCAACATATTTATCTACATGACACTGCTATAGCAGTGTGCATTACCATGTAGGTTTTTTAAATCATTTCAATTGTTTATCGTCGGTTGACTAATATTTTTACCGCATAGAAACTATTTTAACTTAAAATAAAACTTTGAAAATTAATTTAATTAAAAATAAAAAGAATTGGATACAAAGGGGCATTTTTTTAACAATATACCTAGTTGAATTAGCATAAACTGGGGAATGATCCAGATTGAAATCTTGAAGCTTATCAACCCAGATTTAGAACTACAGCGACTGCCTTGCCATTAGATTATTTTGTACAATTTTAAATATAAAAAAATTTTAAAATATATATTATTATATTTTTATTTAACTACCGACATTCGACTTATTGGTCGATTAATTTGATCAATTTTACAAAAATTAATATGGAGACAACTCTCTCAACCCTTATTTATTCACAATGTCAAGATTCAAACCGCTTTCGCATTACTTAAAGGCTAATCCGTTAAACCAACATGTTGTTGGTAAAATATATATTATTATTATTTAAAAATACAAATTTTCAGATTTATTTAACAAATTAAAATTAATTTGACTTTTAAATTTGAAGACAAGAGACTTGAATTTCCATGTCCTCGGAGCTGTGGGGCATTCTAATTATTGAACATTTATTTATTTATTTATTTTCTAACAACCTCAATTGTAGCCTAAAATGAGATTAACATATAAAAGGATGCTTCTAGGAACATTTATCGGTTCGGTTGGGAATGAAAATGACATTATAAAAACACGTAATAAAATACTTTTGCTAATGATAAAAGAACTGCAACGTTTATTTGTTCATTTGATCAAATAGGTCCAGCAAGTGGAAATTATTCTCTTTCTTTACACTAACAATATATTGGTATATATATTTTTCTTCGGTAAATAATAATGTCAAAAAAATAATTAATAAAATAGAATTTATAAAAATTATTTGCTGAATTAAAGACATTATGATAGTACATATTTAAAGTCCGTCATTACAGGCTGACTTAAAAATATAAAAACCTACTCGATTATTTATTATTTTAACAATTTTATTAATTTATTAATTTTATATACAAATAAATAAATAATATACAAAATACATCACTTCAACAAATATCATTTCTATACGATATTACGGAGAAATTTTATCAGTTTTCACACTCCAACTTGGGCCTCAATTAGCTAGGCAGAATTGGTCAACCCAATGTTTTTTTTTTAGCACTATTCTTTTCCCTTTGTGCAGTTCCCGAATAAACGTCAGCGACAAAGCACACAATCCCAGGAAAATAAGGGCGTGCTACCACGCGCTCCAATGTCGGAGCTAGTTTGTCGTGCAATGTTACGGCGCTTGTACTTTATAAACAATAGTTAATAATAAAAAATAACGTGCCACGGCATTCCTAAAATATGAGCATTATAAATAAAAAGAAATTCAGTTGTAAGTTCCTATTCCTCACTATAACGGTTGTTATTAATTTTTCTCGCCGTTTAAACTCACCAGCTTCGCCCCCTATATAAGTAGCAGCCACACTCGTTAGTTTACACCCCAAAATCTAAAGCCCACCATCCTTCTACTTCTTTCAATTCCCAGAATCCAGCCATGACGAGTGACATTGAGAGTGTGTGGATCTTTGCCCTCGCTTCAAAATGCCGAGCTTTTTCTCAAGAAAGCTTTGCATGCTCCGTTCTGATCATCGTTCTTGCCTGGCTTGGCATGGCCCTTGTCTACTGGGCTCACTCCGGTGGTCCTGCTTGGGGCAAGTTCAGGTTCTTTAACCCTTCTTCTGTTTCTGCCGCTAACAAGAGGATTCCGGGGCCTAGAGGTTTGCCTTTGATAGGCAGCATGAACCTCATGGCCAGCTCCTTGGCTCACCACCGGATTGCGGCCGCTGCTGAAGCATGCAAAGCCAAGAGGCTAATGGCCTTTAGCCTCGGGGACACCCGTGTTATCGTCACGTGTAATCCTGATGTAGCCAAAGAGATTCTTAACAGCTCTGTCTTCGCCGATCGGCCGGTGAAAGAGTCTGCTTATAGCTTGATGTTCAACCGAGCTATCGGCTTCGCTCCTTACGGTGTTTACTGGCGAACCCTGAGGAGAATCGCGGCGACGCACCTCTTCTGTCCTAAGCAAATAAAAGGCGCCGAGGACCAGAGACGCGAGATTGCCTCCGAAATGGTCACCTTATTTGCTCAACATGACCAAAGCTTCCCCGTTCGCCAAGTGCTCAAACGAGCTTCTTTGAACAACATGATGGCTTCAATATTCGGACGAAAATACAAGTTAAATTCCACCAATAATGAAGTTGAACAACTTCAAGCGCTGGTGGATGAAGGCTACGATTTACTTGGCACATTAAACTGGTCCGACCATCTTCCTTGGCTAGCAGATTTAGACCCTCAAAAAATCAGAGTTCGATGCTCAAACGTCGTACCTAAAGTTAACCGTTTTGTCTCCCGAATCATATCCGAACATAGAGCTAAAACAAACAACGAAACACAAGATTTCGTTGATGTTTTACTCTCTCTCCAAGGTGCCGATAAATTATCGGACTCCGACATGATCGCCGTTCTCTGGGTAAGATATATTATCCAATAGTACTTGAGTTCTTAAAATAATCATTATTTTATCATTTATTTTTGGGACCAAAAATAAAGTTTACGTCAAATAATATTATTTCGGGGGCTGAGTTTGGGGTACTAAATACGGTCATTTGTTTATTGTTACTTTTATTTTTTTGTGTAGGAAATGATATTCAGGGGAACCGATACCGTTGCGGTCTTGATTGAGTGGATACTGGCTAGGATTGTGCTTCATCCTGATGTTCAACGAAGAGTCCACGATGAACTTGACAAAGTTGTTGGCAGATCAAGAGCCGTTGACGAGTCTGATGTGACGAAAATGATTTATCTTCCGGTCGTGATCAAGGAGGTTCTAAGGCTTCATCCACCTGGCCCACTTCTCTCATGGGCCCGCTTAGCTATCTCCGATGCAACTGTTGACGGGTATGATGTGCCGAAAGGGACAATGGCAATGGTTAACATGTGGGCCATCACGAGGGACCCTCAGAAGTGGTCGGACCCACTTGAATTTATGCCCGACAGATTTGTTACCAAAGAGGGTGAGGTGGAGTTTTCGGTGCTTGGTTCGGACCTTAGGTTGGCTCCATTCGGGTCGGGCAGGCGGACATGCCCGGGAAAGAACTTGGGTTTGACCACCGTCAGCTTCTGGGTTGCCACCCTGCTGCATGAGTTGGAATGGCTACCGTCTGATCAAAACACCGTCGACTTATCCGAGGTTCTTAGGCTGTCTTGTGAAATGGCCAATCCATTGAGGGTTAAAGTTCGCCCCAGGCGTAGATTAAGCCAATCTCTGTGAGGTGGTCACATGAAGAATGAGATTAAAAATGGAAATGAAGCTAAGACAGAATGATTACTAGTAATAGTTATCTATGCAAATCCTAAACCCGTGTTCATGTTGTCTCGGTGGTCGTGTCTCTTTTGTGTGTCGTCTTTTTAATTTCATTTGTTTTATTTTAACCGTTGTAAATATGGGTGATAAAGAGAGTAATACAAGTTCCCAAGTATTGTAATACTCTTCATTTCTTCCACCCTCCCCCCTTTTACTGCATAGCTGCTTATCAATTTTACTGCCATAACCAATGAATATGACTACAACATCTGCACACAATCCTAATACGGACATTGTTGTTATTTTGAAAGAACGTGGAGTAGGAGTTGTGGAGTCAATGTCAATGGAAAAAGTCAACATAACATTCTTTATGAAACTTGTTTTTATTTTTTCTAAAATACGGACACTGAAAACTTAAAAGGAAACCTGCAAGTTGGAAAAAGTAATACCAGAAGAAGAAGAAGAAGAAGAAAAAGACACGACCGTTTATCAGATGTACACAATAATTGTCCTGGTTATTAATTAAAAGATATGAACAAATGCATATGCGTAGGGTGTTCCTACTTTTTCTACAGATCTGCATACTCTACTTTCTGGCTTTCAGAATTCTTCCATCGCACCTTTAGCATTTTCCCCTTTGTTTCTTAATAGTATTCCCTCCCTCTCATTTATTTTATTTATTGTTAATTTTTTATATATTTTTTAAAAAAAATGTGTAAAAATACGTAAAATATATAATGTAAAATAATTGAAATAATAATTTTATCCTTGAAAAGTTAAATTTTATTTTATTGGGAAACTAAAAAAAGTATAAAATAAAATGTGTCTTATGAAAATTATTAATTTTTTTAATAAGACATTTTAAGTGGGACAATTTCAAAATACAAAAAGAATATAGTGAGTAAGACAGAAAGAGTATTAGATAATGCTACATAAATAAAAAAATATTAGAATATATAGCATGACACTTGATTTGATTGAGGTTCTCCTGTCCCGTAAGGAAAGTAGGTGAAGCAGTCAGTTAAGTCTGAGATTTCTAAAAATACCAAAGTTTGAAAGTTTGATAGAGATTGCGAGAGATAGGAGTAATCATCGTAATTCTCGCACTTGAATTCTCAATCACTTTAACGATACCAAATGAACTAATACTCGAATGATCGTTCAGTTTGGCTATTTCTGGGATTATATTCCGATAGACAAGTGGTGGTGGACGATCATAGGCCATGATGATGATCGCTCGGGAGAGAAGTGTAATAAAACCAACACGTTTTGTGAACACTTGCAAAGGGCCCAACCAGGGGGGCTGGTCTCTGGTAAGAATCCAAAACATTAAATATCATGTTGCAACTTTTTAGGAAAGGAGATGAACATCGAAATCGACAATTTTAATCCCCAACATCAGATGATTGTCAAGAAAGATATCAATGTTTATAGTTTGTCGTCCCTCCAATTATTTATTATTCTCTCTATGTTAAACTTTTCTAACTTAGATTTCTTATTATTTAAAATTTATTATTAATTGAAAATTACTAATTGGATGTCCTATCTAGTATAAGTTTGAATCTTGATATTTTCCTTGTGAATGTAATACTCTCGAGTATCTTTGATTCTTTTTCCTTTTCCTTTTTATCTAAATAAATAAATTAGTTTGCGAAATAAATTTTAAGTTCATTTGGTATTACAAGTACAACTTACTATATGATTAATTCCTGAAAAATCTTCATACTCTTAAGTTAATACATCAATAATATACGTAAATTTCATCCTCGATTTACTTCGTTTTGAAATTATTTAATATTGGGTTAATTGTATATTTTATTGGATTAAATCCAGACAGTAAGCCAACATTCATGACTGAAAAAATAAGCTCTGAGGAAGAGATGGAATTTTTTTCTGTTTTGTTTAAGGGTAGTAAAAGACAAAAAGAAGATAATAATATGGGTTTTAATTAGATCAACGTGGTGGAAAATAATTGGGTCGTTATTTTATAAAAAACGAAGTCTAACGGCGTGTTATTTTTTTTTTTACGTTTGACATATGAATATGGGTAGTTCTTGTGTGCAGTAGGAATAGGGTGCAGTTAAAAGATGGTGAGTTTAAAAATTTATTTATGAATTTAAAATGTAAGTTTTTTAATAATATTTTAGGTTGAATTTTTTATTTCTTTGACAAGTTTCGATACTGGTAAAAAATACACAAAAAAATCAACTTAAAATATTAACAAAAAGTTTAACATTTTAAGTTTTTAGACAAATATCGAAACTTGTCGTTTTTTAACCGTACCCTAGACTCGCCTATATGAATTACCAATAAACAATTACTCACACTTTGATTGAACAAAGAGAATCAATATTGCTTATTTTGAATATGTATTATTTTTTACTTGAATTTTATTCATCGTTTTATAATTTCAAGTTTATATTTTGTTAATTCTTCATCATGATATGAATTTTTACTTAACTCGGTAAATTTTATTAATTAAGAAAATTCTCATTGGGACAATTTTCGAGAATGTCATCTAAACGATATACAAACCACAAAATACAAGAGTAACGACCAATCCAACATTATCAAAGTCGATCCAACAAACACAATGTTCTGCGCAACATAATCGAATCTCAATCCTCGCACACATAAGCTAGAAGACAACTAATTAAACCAACAAGAACTGCAAAAATAAAATGCAAATACAAACAAGAGCATCCTTTGCCCAATCTACATACCAAGAAATGATCTCCAACTCGGGTCAGAACCGCATCCAAATTTAATCTCGATACCTTGCACCATGTCATATTTAATTATTTCCCTTTTGTTATTACTTATGTACCAAACATGGCATAATATTGTTAAAACATGTGCAAGTTCAATGGTTAAAGTGATTAAAAAAATCTTCAAGGGCCAAATTGATAAAGGTGGAAAAGTTCAGTAGTCAGATATGCGTTACCCTTTATTGTTCTATACGAAGGAAGAACTACCTTTTTTTGTTAGACAACTTTAATCTCATTATTAAACTTTCGACTTTTGATTATTTTAGTAACTCAATTGCTAAGTGTCTAACATCAGCACCAAAATACTATGTTTTGTGACTATTCGTTTTTTTAACATTTTTTACAATTTTAACCTCATTCTTTCATCTTGTTGGAATCCTTCTTCACTGCCATTTAACTATCACCAACCATCGTTTGTGATGCGATTGGTACTAAAATATTCCTCTTTTACCCCATTTTTTTTCAATTTATTTTTTCTCAAAATTCCCTCAAATCGACAAAACTCAAATCAAAACTTCAACCTTATCTCGGCCCGATGCTTAATTTCCGTTGTTTGATCGATGTGTAATCAAGATATATTGTTTTCTCTTTCTTCTCGACTTTCCTACCTTTCGGATTTGAAAAAAAATACTCTGGTGTTAAAGGGAGTCTAAAAAAGAAAGTTTCTAGAAATTTTTGCATAAAATTGCCCCAAAACTTAAACAACATTAAATACTTAGCGGTGAAATGACTAAAACAAAATGAAATTTGAATGTTTAATGATAAAATTACTTTTTTTAAAAAAAAAGTTAAGTGATCAAAACAGAAATATGAGTAAATTTGAGAAACAAAAAAGTAATTTACCCTTGTATGAATCAGTTCTGGTGGGTGACGCAGACTATGGGTGTTTAAAAATACCCGACCCGGCTGACCCGAACCAACGATCCGACGACTCGAACCTTAAAAAGCCAGGTAATTTTTTTTTAAAAAAATTACCCAACCCGAGATTTTTTTCGGGTAGTTGAGTCGGGTCTAGACCGAAATTTTTTGGCAACCGGGTACCCCGACCCGATACTTTTAATATATTTATTTTTTAATTTTAAATTATATTTTTATTTTAAGTTCCTTAATATTTTTACCTAAAACTAAATTTAAATCTCTAAATTATTTTTATGTTTGTATTATGTACTTTTAAGTTTTAAATTTTTTAAATATATTTTTTTGATTAAATAGAGAGATATTATATTCTCATACCGAAATTCGAAAGAAAAACGAGATTAATATTTTTAATATCTTTTTGATAATAAACTTTAATATATATATATATTTAAATATTTTATCTTAAAACTAACTTTAAAATGAGAGAAATGAGATGATACAAAATAGATAAAATCAACAAATTTTGTTGCTTTTTTCTGGGGGGGGGGGAGTTGGTAGCTACTGAGGGTTTCTAATGTGTTGATTAGTGAGTGACATTATACTATAAACATAATTAAATGGAAATGCTTCATTTTCTTCCTTTTGTTTCTTACGGCTATATTAAACATGGGACAGATAGCTCAGCCTGCACCTGCACCTGCACCTGCACCTGCACCTGCAATCTGCATCACATCAATCCTACTCATTCCTCTTGACTGCTTCCAACCTAAATCATCTTACTCAACACATCATATACATATTCGAATAAACAAAACACACCCTATTTATTAACACAGTCTAGGAGTCAATCCTATTACTAGAGAGAAAAAAAAACCTAATATCAGCCCGATTACAACGTTTTGCTCTTTCTCTAATTGTCCAGATTGATAAAAGTTGGAAGAGAAATGATAAATACTAAAATTACAATATATGAATAAAAATCTTCTACTTTTTGGTACTCTTTTCGTAATGTTAACGGTTAGAGTTAATGTTTAAGGTTTAGGTTTAGAAAATTTGCGGTATGGTGTATTTTTAGGGTGTAGATTTTAGAGTTTAGAATTTAAAATTTAGGGTTAAGACTTAAAATTTATTTTTTATTGTTGGGCATGAAAGGGTCACCCAAAAGCGCAGAAGATTTTTGTTTTATATATGATTAAAATCCACTTACACGGACTGTAAAACTCATAGTTTTACACGTTTTTTAGATTGTTGGATGGGTGAAATGGATAGCTGAGATTAACTCCTTACTTTTTTCCAATTGATAATCTTCACATAACCCTTGTTAATCTCAACCATCTATTTTATTCATCAGACGATCCAAAAAACATGTAAAAGTTAAAAACTCTTACACTGTGTAACTAGATCCTATTCCATATATATATATATATATATATATATATATATATATATATATATATATATATATATATATGCATTATGGGAAGTATCTAAGCTTGATTAGGGTTAACTAAACTGTTGGTTCATTTAATAATCGAATCGAATTTTTAAAAAAGAATTAACTACTTTTAAAATTTTTAACCGTTAACCAAACCAATTTTTTTAAAAAATATTAATTAAACCGGACTAAGTTCAATTAATTTGGTTGAATTTTGAATTAACTGAAAGATTTTAATTTTGATTCAAAATAACTAATAAAGTGGTAATAAATTAAAAACGGATTTCTTCGTTAAAATTTTTTTAGTCTTTAATTTTTTTTTTTGTTTTGGGTTGAGCTTAATATTAAGATTAAAAATATAAATATTAAATTTTAAGTATTATGAGTCATTGATAATATTTTAGCTTCAAATCTGAAGTATATTAGTTATACTTATATATTAAAATTACGGTTAACTAATAAATTTGAACTGAATTAATTGATAATTGAACTTCGAAAAAAATCTTTTACCATTGATCAACCAAACACTTTGATAACAGATCAATTAACCGAATCAAATTTCGATTCAATCAATTAATTCAGTTTTAATCGAACAACAAGCTTGGTCCTTTGAGTCGCCTGGACAATTATTTTGTTTTGGTCCCATAATTAAAAAAGAAGAAGCAAAGTTGAGTAACAAAATCTTATTGTGTACCATCCCTGATAAGTTGTTGTCGATAAACAAGTGGAGCCAAAGACAGCGATCTGATAAATAAGCCAAACCTTTCTCTCTTTATCAACCTGATAACGACCACCTACCGGTTTCAATAACCTAAATTAACAATGTCTGTAAAAACGATATAATATACATGATTACATGTACAGCGTCAGCCATGGCATGAGCCGCAACATTCATCTCTCCAATCCCTTTAGACGCAGACTGCGACCGGGGGAAGAAATCCAGTGACTAGAAACAAAACACAATCACTTCCCTTGATTTTAAGTTGATAGGACCACTTGAAGTGTGCTGAAACTGAGTTGCTTCTGTCAACTGCTTTTGGTGTTTAGTGAACTGTTGCTGCAGGAGCTTCATATCTTGTTCATTGTGGATTATGTCACGTATGACACCGATTATTTGTTTATGGATATAATGAAAAAAAAAGTTGTGAACAAAGACAAGCAGAGAATGAAGAAGACTGATTAGTGTAAGAAGAGAAAGGTGAGGCAATCACGTCATTAACCTAATCGAGCAGACTAATCATGATTTAGTTTAGTGGATAAGGTTGTTAGTTGTACTAATTAACTGGTTTGCTAAATCAACTTAGACATGGATTATCATGTTCTTTCACATCTGTCTAGTTGGTGAAACTGCGACTGCAACATATCCCATAAATCTCGGCTTTGCAATTCCCTGCAAATAATTCAAACTTGAGTGTTTGAGTTTGAAGTTTAGTCCAACCAGTTCACACAATCAGTGATAAAAATAGCGGTTTGCTATCATAATAGTGGTCGCTATATAACGATAGCGGTACGCTATTTCAAAAAATAGCGGTCCTTAATGACCGTATTACATCTATTATTGTCTGCAACTGTGATAAAACACCACGACCGCAATCATAATTTATATCTCTACGCACAGTTACTTAAAAAAGGTATTCTCCTTGGTATTTCATTGTACTAAATTACAGTTATGAATGCTACGAACATTACATAATACATAACTGTTGTTATGAACATGATTTGTTTACCAAAAATCACAATATTTCTAAAACATTACCCATTTATATATTTTGATTTGCTAATATTAATAAACTCTTTCATGTGTTTTATTTAATTTATAAAAATGAAAATTATTGGAAACAAATATAGACTATACAAATATTATCATGCTAAATCAAGGATAATAAAAATCTAATTTTATAAAAGTTACAACTCATGAGACCAAACATTAAACAACATTACAATTTTTTACTGCAAAACTCCCTACAACTTCAAAATAGGATAATACATCACCTGTGAACAACATATCGACCATCAAGTATAGCTTAAAACTTTTTGGCTTCACCGTTGTCAGCACATAGACATCTATTGCGGTGCAATGCATGATATGTTATCGTGTTACGTAACAGTTTCATTATTTCATATCATAAAAATTGTAATGTGACTCCCTCATTATGTTTGTTAATATTACGATTCGATGACCTTAAAAACCACTATGATACATCTATTACATTGTGACTGTAATAAAACATTATGTAGTATGTTTGCCGTTGGAATTTCAATAAAAAAGAAACGGAGAGCATAGCTTTGAATGAATTGACATGGCTGAATTCGTTCCTTGTTCTGCAAGTAACTAAAACATATCACATTTTATTGTTTCTGCCTATATTGTACTGATACAAGATTATACGAAAAATGTTAATTTTCAAAATTACATACTATAAGTACGGAAAAAATATGATAAATTATTTATGTTAAAAGAGATGATTTAAAAAAAAACAAATAATTTAAAATTTTGTTTATATTAAGAAATTGGTTGATATTAAAAAATAATTAAAATAGATTTTTTTTTAAAAAAAAATGAAAGACCTAAAAGGAAAGTTACTCTCTATGCCTTGAGCACCGGTTAAAAAACTCTAGTGCATTGAGTTAATCTCACTTCATTGGTGATCAGATCCAAAAGACATTAACTCATACATGACTTTGAATATGAACGTAAAACTCAAAAATTATCCTTTATATGTCTCATGTAATCTCCCAAACATGCCCAATTAATTTCAGCCGTAACCCTTAACACGTACTTAAATTGTACCTGTCCTAAAAACGTATCGACTCAAGCTGTCGTACCCGTTCTTCGTGGCTAACATTAAATTTCTTGAGACCTTTTGACCCCATTAGTTGATATGTACAGATAATTGCAGTAACACATCTTTATTATTGCCCATGTGACTTGCCCTAGTTATTTTGTTTGTTTTCTACCGGTCATAAATAATTGTGGGAAAGGGGGAGAAATAATTGGTGTTTACTGTTTCCATAATTTAGCCATCTTTTGTTTTGCCTGTGAAATCAATTTGTTTTATACTATTTATAATAACATTATTTTATCCACAAGAAGAACAGACAGGGATTTGGATTATTAATCCTTTTGTTTTTTGGTTCTCTAACCCTAGCAGAGATCTACATCCGTTGTTGTTGAGTTGTATGTGTAGGATTTTAAAACACACAAATACAAGAATGAGGAATCCTAGGAGATTAATATTGCAGATTTTTAAGCATTAAAAGGCTTGGCCTATAGGGCTATTACATCGAAACAAGAAATCCCAGCACACATATAACCGCATAGTTTTTTTTCATATCTATCTTCGTCCCGCGACCTGTTGCGAGTACAAAATTCAAAATCATCCTTGATCTATAGATTAAAATAAACCAACAATTTTTATACTTATTATCCTTATTTTCTAGATTCTCACCTCATATAAGACATTACTCCAACTGACACTCTATCAAACAAGATTACATGGGATGAAAACATATCATATAGATATGTCATAAATAAATCCCGTAAAGAGGAAGAGAATTGAAGAAGAATATGATCGTATGGGATGAAATAGAAGCTTTTGATATAGGCTAATGATGAGTAATTTTAAGGTATCATATAAAAGAGATAAAATGAGAAATTAAATGAGTTAAGTTTTAGAATCTATTAAAAATCGAGTGAACTGATGATTAATTATTTAAATGTTTATTTATTTATTTATTATTATTATTATGTATATTGGGTGGCTGGGGATGAAGCGAGACATGCGAGAATGGGGTGGGGATAGCTAGGGTACAAGGTTATACACACATTTGTTCCACCACATACGACGAATCTAATTTTTTTTTTTCATTTTTGCCCCTCTACCCATAAAATTTATACATATCTTTATTCAATCGAATGTGAAATGAAATGAATCTCCGTAAAATTTACCCATTGACATCCCTATTTCGGTGGGAAAAGTTAGGTCGTAGTATTTTAAAACTTAGGTCTCAAGCCCAAGGGAAAAATTCGTAGACAGTCATTTGTTCAAACCCAAAATCCCACCACTGATAAATACTAGTGGGCTGATCAAAGAGACCGGCAGAGTCAAAACTGGGCCAATCTTCTGGAGACATTAAAGAAGCATCGTGAAAGCCAAGGGATTTTGAGTTGTTGAGAGTCTTCCCAAGGGGTAAGTTTTTCCATTTTATGAGGCTTTGTTCGACTAATTTGGATCCTTTTTTGACCCAAAATACCGAATGAATGCGTGAGCCAGGCTGTGGTAATCGGGGTATGTACAATCCTTCTGTTCACGTTTTTTTTATATTTTAGTATGATATAATCTTCCCGGATTAAGATCCCATGCTTTTATTTTAAAAATGTCAAATCGAGACACTACGACATAATACATTGCATTAACAGATTAAAAAAAATCTATTAAAATTTAATAATTAAAATTGATTTAAGAGCTTAATTGATTCAATTTTTTTTTCCAAAAGCTTAATTGAGTATAAAAAATTTAAGGATTTAATAATTTTTTTCTTTAAAAAATTTAAGAACATTTTATTTCTTTAAATTTTTTTCAACCCCTTTAACTTTTAATTTATGGCTTTGCCCATGTCCACGTCTATAAAATTAAATGAGAAAGGGAGTTGGACACTTTAAATTTTTTACCTTTGCGGTGTTTCCATGTTACCATAGGAAGTATCACGAAAAGATGAACCCTCTGCTTCCCCGTATTGCAACTGTTGAATGAAAACACAAAATTCATAAAATTGCGAAAGTAATCAGGATGGATCGAGAAATATTAAGAATGATCGCACTCTTGAAATTTTAAATTTTCTATAAAATTTAGATTTTTTTATATTTTTATTAATGATTTAAATTCATATTTTTTTTTAAAAAAATTAAATTCTCATATAATTTCATAAAATGTAAAAATTAACACACTATTAAAAAATTACGCGTTTCTCCGTGATAGCACACTGCCGCAACAAACTTGAATTTAATTGTTGCTGTTATGATTCTCCACAATCTTAGCAACAATACTCCTCTATCTTATCTCTTGTATTTGAATTTAAATTTCTCCACTATTAGTTGCAATCTCTGCTGTATAAATAGGTTGCTTATGATTGAGGTGAATGAATGAAAAACTACAATTCTCTCCTAGCATATTTCAGTTTTCCTCTTATCATGGTATCAGCCGTTATTCTCACATCCCAATGGTTGGTGACAATAATCTTCCCAATAATCGACCAATGCGGCCTTTTTTGGGCAAATGTTAGTGGTGTCGAGCACAAGGCCATGTTGTTACTCAATGCTCTATCTTTCTTCGGTAATTCCCGAATGCGTCTCCAGCGACACGTCCCAACAATTCCTTGTCATCTCGAGCGCCTCCACCTTGGCAAACTCAAGCCCATGTTGCTACCTCCACCTCTTCCTCAAATGATCCTTAGCTGTTAGACAACGGTGCAACACACCATATCACAACCGACCTACATAACCTTTCCCTGCACAATCTGTACACTGGTCCGGATAAAATTATGATTGACGATGGCTATGGAATTCCAATTACTCACATGGTTCTACCTCTCTCCCCACTTCCTCTCACTCCTTTACACTCTCTAATGTTCTTTATGCTCCAATGATGAAACGTAATTTAATTTCTGTCTCCCAATTTTGCAAAACCAGCAATGTGTCCATTGAATTCTTACCTTTTTCCTTTCTTGTGAAAGACCTTCAGACAAGGGCAATTCTTTATCAAGGTCAACTTAAACATGGTATCTATAAGTGGCCAAATCCATCATCTTCCAAACCGTTGCTTGCCTTCTCCTCAATAAAGACCACGTCTCTAACTTGGTATCATAGACTTGGTCATCTGTCATTTTCGGTGTTCAAACACATGATTTTGTCCTTTTAATTGGATGTCAACAAATCTTCTTTATTAGCTTTGCACTGTAATGCTTTCCATTCTAATAAAAGTCACAAATTACCCTTTTCTGTGTCCACATTATCATCTTTGTCCCCCTTGAAATAATTTTTACCGATGCTTGGACCTTTCCCATTCACTCTGTTGACAACTTTAAGTATTATCTAATCTTTGTCGACCATTTCACCAAATACATATGGCTTTACCCTTTAAAACGAAAATCAGATACCTGTGAAACCTTTATTTGTTTCAAAGTTGTTAAAAAATTCTTCGCATATGAAATCAAACACTTTACTCTGATAATGGTGGCGAATATAAATTCTTGTCATCATATCTCACAATCAATGGCGTCTCTCATTTACCTCTCATGCGCATACCCCAGAACATAATAGTTATTCTGAACGTCGACATAGACACATTGTCGAAACCGGGCTCTCTCTTCTTTCATATGCCTATATGCCTTTATCCTATTGGTCGTTGTATTTTCTACGGCCGTCTATCTTATAAGTCGTATGACTACTCCTACTCTTGATGGTCACTCCCCATACTTCAAACTCCTTGGAACTCCTCCTAACTACAACAAACTTAGAAGCTTTGGTTGCCTTTGCTACCCTTGGCTCCGTCCTTTTACCTCTTATAAACTCGAACCCAAGTCAACTCCTTGTCTTTTTGTCGGATACTTCTCCATTCAGAATGCCTATCTCTGTCTTAATACATCCCCCAACCGCTTATATGTTTCTCGTCATGTTCGCTTTGTTGAATCCATCTTTCTATATGATGCAAATGATTCCCCTATTCCCAGAGTAACTCCAACCACATCTTCTAAATGGTTCTCTATGACCCTCCCAATCATTATTTCATCCACTCTTTCACATCCCACTACACATGCTCCACAACACCTCGCCACTTTACCCGACCAAAGCCCATCCCTTCCACCTACCACTGCACTCGACCTTAATCATTCACCCTATGCTTTATCAAACCAGCAAACCCAGGTCTCACATCCCTTCTCCCCCGCATTTACCGAACCTTCAAGTTCAACCACCTGTCAACCATCACCATCCCCCGGAATCATCACTCGCTCTAAGCATAACATTCGTAAACCAATCCAAAAACTAAACCTTAATACCGAGTTACATCACTCTACCCTTGCACCCAACACCGTTACTCAAGCCTTAAAATACCCCCATTGAAGGCGTGCTATGTCTGAGGAATTTAATGTTCTTGTTCGAAATGGGACATGAGAACTTGTTCCTTCTCGGTATATATAGAACTTGGTCGGATGTAAATGGATCTTTCGCACTAAATATCACCCTAATGGTTCTATTGACAAGTACAAATCACGGGTAGTAGCAAAAGGGTTCTATCAACGTCCCGGGGTAGACTACACAGAGACCTTTAGCCCAGTTGTTAAACCATCCATAGTTCGCCTGGTTATCAGTCTTGCGATAAGCCAAGGTTGGTCCCTTCGCCAGCTTGATGTTAACAATGCCTTCCTTCAAGGTACACTATCTGAAGATGTATTTATGTCCCAACCACCAGGCTTCATTGACCACAATAATCCTCATCATGTGTGTCGACTTCGAAAGGCTATTTATGGGGTAATCAGGCTCCGCGTGCTTGGTATCATGAATTAAGATCCTTTTTGCTTTCATCCGACTTCCACAACTCTGTTGCCAATGTATCCTTATTCACTTCCCACAACCAAGGTATCACTATTTATCTACTTGTTTACATTGACAATATCATTGTTACTGGTAGTTCTACTTCTTCTACACAACGGTTCATTCACCAACTATCTGCTCGTTTCTCAATAAAGGATCTTGGTCCATTAAATTACTTCCTTGGTGTTAAGGTTGTTCCCTATGCCGATGGCTTGTTCCTAAGCCAACGCAAATATATTATTGATCTTCTCCACAAGACACATATGACTACTACAAAATCGGTCTCTACGCCAATGTCTACATCAACAACTCTTATTTTGCATTCTGGTATGCCCTTACTCGATGCAACTACTTATCGCACCGCTGTTGGACGCCTCCAATATCTTTTCTTAACTCGCCCTGACATTAGCTATGCTGTTAACAAGCTCTCCTAATACATGCATCAACCAACAGATGAGCACTGGACTGTTGTCAAAAGGGTGTTACGATATCTATGTGGAACCTTGGATCATGGCTCACTCTCCGCCGCAATTTTTTTCTTAATCTGTATGTTTTTTTATGCTGACTGGGCTGGTGACAAAAATGATTTTACGTTTACAAATGCTTACATTGTCTATCTTGGTTGCAATCCCGTATTTTGGAGCTCTAAGAAACAAAAAACTGTTGCCCGGTCTTTAACTGAAGTAGAGTATCGCTCAGTGTCAACCACAACTGATGAGATACGCTGGCTGTGCTTTCTCCTGTTCGAGCATGGTGTTATCATACCCACACAACCGGTGATTTATTGTGACAATGTCCGTGCAACGAACCTCTATGCCAACCCGGTCTTTCTTTCTTGCATGAAACATGTTGCGTTGGATTACCACTTCATTCGTGAACAAGTACAAAGTGGATGTCTCCACGTCTCTCATGTTTCCACTCATGATCAACTTGCCTATATTCCTACCAAGCTGTTGCCGCGCCAACAATTTGTCACTGTCATCAACAAGATAGGACTCATTCACCACCGTCCATCTTGCAGGGGCATGATAGCACACTGCCACAACAAACTTGAATTTAATTGTTGCTGTTATGATTCTCCACAATCTTAGCAACAATACTCCTCTATCTTATCTCTTGTATTTGAATTTAAATTTCTCCACTATTAGTTGCAATCTCTGCTGTATAAATAGGTTGCTTATGATCGAGGTGTATGAATGAAAAACTACAATTCTCTCATACCATATTTCAGTTCTCTTTTTATCACCCCCCACAAACAATCATATAATTTTATAAGTGCTAGGTGTAATTGTGACACATATTACATTTTTAATAGAAAATATAATTTTAAATTTAAGAGACCATATCATAATTTAAATCTAAATTATAAAATAAATATGAAAGGTAAAAAAACGACACACCATATTCTTTTGATAAATTTAAGATATGAATATCAAATTACCTATTTGAGAAAGGGAAAAATAATCTCATATCAAATTGGATTTACAAAAGATATAAAGAACGAAAAAAAACTCAACTTTGTAAAGGACCTAAATCAGGAATCAATAACTTAGTACGTGTAAACAGATCATATCCTCTATATATATTAGATTAGAGAAGGCTTTTCCTCTACAATGATTAGGGTTTTGTTACTCTGCTCAAGGCAAGTATAAATGTAACCCCAAGACCCGTCTATGCGTTACATGTAAATCTAAGAGGTCACATTCGGATCACAGAGGTAACCCACTATAAAAAAACAAATAAAATTCTTGTTCTTATTAAAACGGTTAAAACCATAAAATAATATTTGCTTAAATTACCATTACAGAAAAATCCTTTATACATACCAGAAAAAATTCTGAAAAAATAAATTACAGACTCAAACATAAAAAGAAATACAACTCGACATACATGCCCACTATTTACACTAATACTGTACTCCGCAAGCCATGCCGAGGGAACTCCCGACAGTGATGTTGATTCGTTGAATCATGATCAACTAATATTAACCTGTAATGGTTAAAACAACGTGAGCTTGAAAAAGCTCAGTAATACAAAACTACCAGATGATGTTGTATGCAACAAGCATGTAATAGGTTAATCAGAACTGGTGCGAGGAGCCAGTATCAAAAACGTTTCGGCACGAATTGTAATTCATAAAGCTGTTACACTTGAAGGTAACATGGCTGTTCTTTATTCGATCACACGAGTGTCAGACAATAAGTCTATAGCCCGGAGATTCAGAAGAGAGATAGATTACAGAAGTTGATTCAAAGAAAATTTTAGTGTATCGCATTAAGCGCATATTAGAACATACTGAGAGTTTCTAACATTGATAAATTAATTCAGTAGGGTAGATTTTAGAATGGAACATCAAGATTTATTTAATGACCTAAGTACCCTCTAATCGTACACTAATATGTAATACCCCATAATTGTATCCAAAAAGACTTACACTAGACCCATTGGGTGTAGGAGCTTACATAAAGACTTACGCTAGGTCCATTAGGCATAGGAGCTTAACTAAAGGGATGCCTTAGGTTCAGAAGGACTTACCAACGCTGAGCCTACATATATACAATCATATTCTAGAAGTACCCCAGAGTAATTTTTTAGTGTAGTCAGACAAAATGAGAAAAACAAAAATCAGACATATATTTCCAATATATTCGACACCCGATAACTATTGTTCAAATCCAACGGAGCTATATCAATTTCCAGATATATAGAATTTACGATTCAGACAGGAAGGAGTCTTGATAATTACCAGAAGGAGAACATTGGTATTTGTCAACATCGAACAAATTTTAGAATTGAAAATTCTTATAGAGAAGATTCAAAAGCTGAGGCTATTCAGAAGATTGATACATCAATATCATTCAAAGTATCAGATATATCATGCTTATTCAGGATTTCAAATATATTAAGAGTGTTCTGGTCGATGTTTGCTCATAGGGCATTTTGGTCATTTAGCCTAATAAGGGTAAGGCTGAAACTTGAAATATTCATAATTTTAGTAATTAATTAGTCTTTTGAATCCATTTGCTTTAACCGTAATCTATAATATTGTGGTTTCCAGTATTCAAACCGGTATACCTCACGAGTTTTCATTCTTTATTAATGGTAGAATCATACAGTTGATATGGTCACCATCATGTTTATTACTGATCTTTCTCCGCATAGATAAAGATGTCTTAGTAAAATTTTCAACCAATAACAACAGTACTTGAAGTGGCCGACATATTTGGGTTAGGTTTTCAATCCTTGGGGACAATACAGTTATCTGGATTTTATCTTAATTAAGATTTATCAAGGACATTCACTTATGTCAAGGCATAAAAGTAATTAAATCACCCAAGAGGTTAAGGATATCTTAGTCGTTTTAGAAGCTTTGCTACTCGAATATACTTTGATCATTTTGGTCATTCTAGTTATTCTGGTCATTTCGGTCCTTCAAAAAAATTTATTCATTTCAGAACTCGGGAGCATATCCGTCATTCGATTAATTTATTAAATTCGGTGCTTGAGAATATTTCAATCATTACAATCATTCAAATCAATTCAATCTTTCTGTCATTTAGATCAACTCAGAATTCTAAAGTACTTCTAGAGACTTTATCTTTAAAGTTTTATCCAGAATTCCAGATAGATTCAAGTGTTTTATTTTCTCACTTACTAGCATCATGATACCGAAATCTTTCCCAACAGTTTAGGGTTTTCAGATAACGTAGTTGTTTTATCAGTTCAAGTGAAGACTCTAGATCATTTCCTTAGTTGGGAGCATACTTCTCATTCTTACATCTCAAGGGTAATTTGGTCATTTCAACCAATTATTTTAGACATTAAATCCATTAATATAAACAATCAGAGTTGGAGATTTACTGATTATTAATTATTTATTGAACTAAGAGACCTTATTCATTATCAAACTTCTTTTTCGAATATTCGATCTTGTCCATATTACTATTCTTATTTATCGTAAAAGATTTGACTTAAGCCGAGCTAACAATTCGCTTAATCATATTCACCCATGTATTAGCCATATATCATCATGTTTCATAAAACATACATGAGGTTGTAATGTATTACCTTTACTCTAAATTACATCGTTCGCCAAACAAAATTCATTTCGATCCTTGAACCCGGATTCGATGTCCCTCTAAGACTCGAATTCACGAAAATGTGAATACTTTCAATTTCACAAATTCTATAAATCAGTCATTGTTTACAAGATCATAAATCGAGTAATTAAATACAAATACGAGTTTAAGTTCAATGTTAGATTTGGAGACTTTTTGGCTAGAATTTCGTGAAACGGAGCTCAAACACGGGCTTAGTACGTCGAAAAACATAAAATAAGGATTTTTAAAAAATTTGACTTTTAGGTCAAAGTCAAAGCTGACGTCATCAGTCAATCCTGACGTCGTCAACCAATGATGATGTCAGAGGTTAACGGTCAATGCTGACATCATCAGTCAATGATGATGTCAGCAGCCAACGATTTAACTTGGACGAGTTGACTCACTGAGTTAACTCGGTTGAGTTGACTCGGTCGGGTTGACTCACTGAGTTGACTCGTCAACAGGTTGGATGGGTCAGGTCGGATCAGAACTGGTTCAAGGCAGAACTAATTCAAGGCCGGTTTATATTGAACCAGTCTGGTTTAGAGGCTACCGTCCAGGATGACCGAAATTTTCCCGGATGGCATGTGTAGCCCAAACAAAGCCAAAATGGCCCCAAAATGCATTATTTTCCAAATTTTCCCCAAAGCAACATTCCACAATCCAGAAATAGGCCAACAATGAGTCAAAACATAACTAAACTTACCAAAACAGAAAGGTCACGACCGATTCTAACGTAGCTCTAATGATGCCTTTGTCGGTGTCAAAATGATGATCGGTCAAAGGGTTTTGCACTCCTTCACACGCTGATATGCCTGAACCGTTGACGCGCTCATCTGGCGACGGAGACAGGTAAAATTTAAGGAAAAAGTAAATGGGTTCTGGGGTGTTTCAACGGGGCTTTAAACTAATTTTTATCGATGCCTTGGAAGCATAACGGCGAGCGGGTGACAAGGTTTGGTTTGAACGGAGGTGATGGACCCGACGGCACCGGCAGTGCACGCTACAAACTAATAGTGGCCAAGATCAGGCGGTGAACGTAGAATGGAGAAGGTGAAGAGTTTTTTTTCGATGGCTCAGGATATTCTCTTGATTCTTCTAATTCGAATGGGTAACCAAATGGGTAGATGAAGGGAGCAGACTATCATTTATAACTGGTATAACCGAATCATACTATGTTAAATAAAAACCAGGTAGGCTAAGACCAATAGTGGCCTTAGCTCAGATGGTTAAGCATCCCAACTCTCGTGCCAAGGGTTATGGGTTCGAGTCCCATTGGTTGCAAGCTCCCTTTATTTTTTATTTTTCATTATTTCATCATCATTTTTTAGGGTGTTACAACTCTCCCCTTTAATAAGAAATTTCGTCCTTGAAATTTACCAGAGCTGGAGGAATATAGAAACTACCATTATATTTATTCTCCTACTGAAACTCATCCATCAAGGCACGCTAATTTCTCAAGTCTTGCATACTATCACAGATCAATATGGCAGTGTCCTTAGTCACTCGAATGAACTTTAGAACCAAAGTTATCCCATCATACATCTCTGAATAGGTGATCAGAATACGATATTTGCAACTTTACAGAACCTTATACAGTGCCAAATGAATATTGGTCTCATAGTTATTCATACAAGCAAACTCAATCGGGGATATAGAACTTTCCCAACTATCACAGAAGTCAATTATAGACCCAGAAATATATCTTCTAAAATCTAAATTATCCTTTAAGCTTAACCATCAGTTTATAGATGAAAACCCGTTTACAGTTCAGACGAACACTCAAGGTCTGTAAACTAGCCTTCCAGAATCAGTATGTAGACGCCAGATTTTAGTTAGAATTGATACATAGCGGCACACCATGCCACATTATCAAGAAGAAAACCCCCTCTTTTTTCTAGGTCGATCGAGCAAATATCACTTATCTTTAACGTAACATTCAAGCAACGACTTCTTTTGTGTATAACAGTCATCACAGAATTTACATTTTCACCACTTTTATGAATGCCTTTCTTTTAAATTCACAATGTTTTTATCAAATTTCCCTTAGAATCCTTTCAAGCATAGTTATTGTCACCAAATAACCTTACTATAATCTTATATCGGTTACCTCAGACAATCAAACATTTATTCTCAATCTAAACCAGATCTTCAATTTCACATGCATGAACCATCTTAGATCTTTTATCCAAATTCAAATCCATAAAGGTAATTCAAATCACCGACAAACGTTTTAGGCATTCTTTACCAAATCAGGTCAAGCTATTATGGACAAAAAGGTTAGATGCACTTATTACAGGAAAGGATTCGACATCGGATTTCTAGCTTAGTGGACTACATTCATGATCTAGGGGCATGTACAGACCAAAAACCCTATGACAGATGATAGGCCGATCTACCCAGAAAGACGCAACTCTAGGCTCTGATACCACTAAATGTAATCCCCTAGACCCGCCTATGCGTTACAAGTAAATCTAAGAGGTCACATTCGGATCACAAAGGTGACCCACTATAAAAAAAATTCTTGTTCTTTTTAAAACGGTTAAAACCATAAAATAATATTTGTTTAAATTACCATTACAGAAAAATTCTTTATACATACCAGAAAAAAATTTCAAAAACAAATAAATTACAGACTCAAACATAAAAAGAAATACAACTCGACATACATGCCCACTATTGAACTCCTGACAGTGATGTCGATTCGTTGAATCATGATCAACTAATATTAACCTGCAATGGTAAAAACAATGTGAGCTTGGAAAAGCTTAGTAATAGAAAACTATCAGATGATGTTGTATGCAACAAGCAGGTAATAGGTTAATCAGAACTGGTATGAAGAGCCAGAATAAAAAATGTTTCGGCATGAATTGAAATTCATAAAGCTGTTACACTTGAAGGTAACAAGGTTGTTTTTTATTCGATCACACGAGTGTTAGGCAATAAGCCTATAGCCCGAAGATTCAAAAGAGAGATAGATTATAGAAGTTGATTTAGAGAAAGAGTTTAGTGTATCACATTAAGCGCATATTAGAACATACTGAGAGTTTCTAACATTGATAATTTAATTCAGTATGGTAGATTTCAGAAGGGAACATCAAGATTTATTTTAATCACCTAACTACCCTCTAACCATACACTGGTATGTAATACCCCATAATTGTATCCAGAAAGACTTACCCTAGACCCATTGGGTGTAGGAGCTTACAAAAAAAAAAATTACCTAGGCCCATTAGGCGTAAGAGCTTACCTAAAGGGGATGGCTTAGGTTGAATGACTTACCAATGCTAAGCCTACAGATCTACAATAATATCCCTAAAAGTACCCTAGCGTAATTTGTTTAATGTAGTCGGACAAAATAAGAAAAACAAAAATCAGACATATATTTCCAATATATTCGAGAGCCGATAACATGTTGTTCAAATCCAACAGAGATATATCAATTTCGGACATATAAAATTTATGATTCAGATTGAGTCTTGATTTCAAATTAGAGAGGATATTCAAGTGTATATGGTACACACTAGATGGTACGATTATCTTGAGGGTACTTGATAATTACTAGAAGGAGAACATTGGTATTCGTCAACATCGAACAAATTTCAGAATTAAAAATTCTTATAGAGGAGATTCAATAACTGAGGCTTCAACATATATTCAGAAGATCGATACATCAATATCGTTCAGAGTATCAGATGTATCATGCTTATTCAGGATTTCAGATATATTAAGAGTGCTTGGGTCAATATTTGCTCATAGGGCATTTTGGTTATTTAGCCAAATAAGGGTAAGGCTGAAACTTGAAATATTCATAATTTTAGCAGTTAATCAGTCTTTTGAATCCATTTGCTTTAACCGCAATCCATAATATTATGGTTTCCAGTATTCAAACTTGTATACCTCACGAGTTTTAATTCTTTATTAATGGTAGAATCATACAGTTGATATGGTCACCATTATGTTTATTAATGATCTTTCTCCGCATAGATAAAGATGTCTTAGTAAAATTTTCAACCAATAACAATAAAAGATACTTGAAGTGGCCGACATATTTGGGTTAGGTTTTCAATCCTTAGGGACAATACGGTTATCTCGGATTTTATCTTAATTAAGATTTATGAAGGATATTCACTTATGCAAAGGCATGAAAGTAATTAAATCACCCAAGAGGTCAAGGATATCTTTGTCGTTTTAAAAGCATTGTCGTTCGAATATACTTCAATCATTTTGGTCATTCTAGTCCTTTCGGTCATTTCGGTCATTCCAAACAATTTATTCATTTCGTAACGAGAGCATATTCCGTTATTCGATTAATTTATTAAATTGGTGCTTGAGAATATTTCAATCATTACAATCATTCAAATCAATTCAATCTTTTTGTCATTTAGATCAACTCGAATTCTAAAGTACTTTTAAAAACTTTATCTTTAAAGTTTTATTCAGAATTGAAGATAGATTCAAGCATTTTATTTTCTCACTTACTAGAATCATGATATCGAGATCTTTCCCAACAGTTTAGGGTTTCCAGATAACATAGTTGTTTTATCAGTTCAAGTGAAGACTCTAGATCATTTCCTTAGTTGGGGGTATACTTGTCATTCTTACATCTGAAGAGTAATTTGGTTATTTCAACCAATTATTTCAGACATTAAATCCGTTAACATGAACAATCAGAGTTGAAGATTTACTGATTATTAATTATTTATTGAACTAAGAGACCTTATTCATTATCAAACTTCTTTTTCGAATATTCGATCTTGTCCATATTACTATTCTTATTTATCGTAAAAGATTTGACTTAACCCGAGCTAACAATTCGCTTAATCATATTCACCCATGTATTAGCCATATATCATCATGTTTCATAAAACATACATGAGGTTGTAATATATTACCTTTACTCTAAATTATATCGTTCGCTAAACAAAATTCATTTCGATCCTTGAACCCGGATTCGATGTCCCTCCAAGACTCGAATTCACGAAAATATGAATACTTTCAATTTCACAAATTCTATAAATCAGTCATTGTTTACAAGATCATAAATCGAGTAATTAAATACAAATAAGAGTTTAAGTTCAATGTTAGATTTGGAGACTTTTTGGCTAGAATTTTGCAAAACAAACTTCAAAAACGGGCTCAAAGACGTCGAAAAACATAAAATAAGATTTTTTTAAAAATTTGACTTTTTGGTCAAAGTCAAAGCCGACGTCATAGTCAACGACGTCAACCAATGATGATGTCAGAGGTTAACGGTCAATGCTGACATCATCAGTCAATGATGATGTCGCATCCAACGATTTAACTTGGACGAGTTGACTCGGCGAGTTACTCACGGTAAGTTGACTTCGGTCGGGTTGACTCACCGAGTTGACTCGGTCAACGAGGTTGGATGGGAAGGGTCGGATCGAACGTTCAAAGAAGAACTAATTCAAGGGCGGTTTATATTGAACCGATCCGGTTTAGAGGCTACCATCCGGGATGACCAAAATTGCCCCGGATGGCATGTGTAGCCCAAACAAAGCCAAAATGGCCCCAAAATGCATTATTTTCCAAATTTTCCCCAAAGCAACATTCCACAATCCAAAAATAGGCCAACAATGAGTCAAAACATAACTAAACTTACAAAACGGAAAGGTCACGACCGATTCTAACGTAGCTCTAATGATGCCTTTGTCGGTGTCAAAATGATGATCGGTCAAAGGGTTTTGCACTCCTTCACACGATGATATGCTGAACCGTTGACGCTCATCATCGGCGACGGAGACGGTAAAATTTAAGGAAAAAGTAAATGGGTTATGGGGTGTTTTTCGGGGCTTTAAACTAATTTTTATCGATGCCTTGGAAGCATATCGGGAGCGGGTGACAAGGTTTGGTTTGAACGGAGGTGATGGACCCGACGGCACACTAACGGTGGACGCCACAAACTAATAGTGGCCAAGATCGGCGGTGAACGAAGAATGGAGAAGGTGAAGAGTTTTTTTTCGATGGCTCAGGATATTCTCTTGATTCTTCTAATTCGAATGGGTAACCAAATGGGTAGATGAAGGGAGCAGACTATCATTTATAACTGGTATAACCGAATCATACTATGTTAAATAAAAACCAGGTAGGCTAAGACCAATAGTGGCCTTAGCTCAGATGGTTAAGCATCCCAACTCTCGTGCCAAGGGTTATGGGTTCGAGTCCCATTGGTTGCAAGCTCCCTTTATTTTTTATTTTTCATTATTTCATCATCATTTTTTAGGGTGTTACAACTCTCCCCTTTAATAAGAAATTTCGTCCTTGAAATTTACCAGAGCTGGAGGAATATAGAAACTACCATTATATTTATTCTCCTACTGAAACTCATCCATCAAGGCACGCTAATTTCTCAAGTCTTGCATACTATCACAGATCAATATGGCAGTGTCCTTAGTCACTCGAATGAACTTTAGAACCAAAGTTATCCCATCATACATCTCTGAATAGGTGATCAGAATACGATATTTGCAACTTTACAGAACCTTATACAGTGCCAAATGAATATTGGTCTCATAGTTATTCATACAAGCAAACTCAATCGGGGATATAGAACTTTCCCAACTATCACAGAAGTCAATTATAGACCCAGAAATATATCTTCTAAAATCTAAATTATCCTTTAAGCTTAACCATCAGTTTATAGATGAAAACCCGTTTACAGTTCAGACGAACACTCAAGGTCTGTAAACTAGCCTTCCAGAATCAGTATGTAGACGCCAGATTTTAGTTAGAATTGATACATAGCGGCACACCATGCCACATTATCAAGAAGAAAACCCCCTTTTTTCTAGGTCGATCGAGCAAATATCACTTATCTTTAACGTAACATTCAAGCAACGACTTCTTTTGTGTATAACAGTCATCACAGAATTTACATTTTCACCACTTTTATGAATGCCTTTCTTTTAAATTCACAATGTTTTTATCAAATTTCCCTTAGAATCCTTTCAAGCATAGTTATTGTCACCAAATAACCTTACTATAATCTTATATCGGTTACCTCAGACAATCAAACATTTATTCTCAATCTAAACCAGATCTTCAATTTCACATGCATGAACCATCTTAGATCTTTTATCCAAATTCAAATCCATAAAGGTAATTCAAATCACCGACAAACGTTTTAGGCATTCTTTACCAAATCAGGTCAAGCTATTATGGACAAAAAGGTTAGATGCACTTATTACAGGAAAGGATTCGACATCGGATTTCTAGCTTAGTGGACTACATTCATGATCTAGGGGCATGTACAGACCAAAAACCCTATGACAGATGATAGGCCGATCTACCCAGAAAGACGCAACTCTAGGCTCTGATACCACTAAATGTAATCCCCTAGACCCGCCTATGCGTTACAAGTAAATCTAAGAGGTCACATTCGGATCACAAAGGTGACCCACTATAAAAAAAATTCTTGTTCTTTTTAAAACGGTTAAAACCATAAAATAATATTTGTTTAAATTACCATTACAGAAAAATTCTTTATACATACCAGAAAAAAATTTCAAAAACAAATAAATTACAGACTCAAACATAAAAAGAAATACAACTCGACATACATGCCCACTATTGAACTCCTGACAGTGATGTCGATTCGTTGAATCATGATCAACTAATATTAACCTGCAATGGTAAAAACAATGTGAGCTTGGAAAAGCTTAGTAATAGAAAACTATCAGATGATGTTGTATGCAACAAGCAGGTAATAGGTTAATCAGAACTGGTATGAAGAGCCAGAATAAAAAATGTTTCGGCATGAATTGAAATTCATAAAGCTGTTACACTTGAAGGTAACAAGGTTGTTTTTTATTCGATCACACGAGTGTTAGGCAATAAGCCTATAGCCCGAAGATTCAAAAGAGAGATAGATTATAGAAGTTGATTTAGAGAAAGAGTTTAGTGTATCACATTAAGCGCATATTAGAACATACTGAGAGTTTCTAACATTGATAATTTAATTCAGTATGGTAGATTTCAGAAGGGAACATCAAGATTTATTTTAATCACCTAACTACCCTCTAACCATACACTGGTATGTAATACCCCATAATTGTATCCAGAAAGACTTACCCTAGACCCATTGGGTGTAGGAGCTTACAAAAAAAAAAATTACCCCAGGCCCATTGGGCGTAAGAGCTTACCTAAGGGGATGGCTTAGGTTCAGAATGACTTACCAATGCTAAGCCTACAGATCTACAATAATATCCCAAAAGTACCCTAGCGTAATTTGTTTAATGTAGTCAGACGAAATAAGAAAAACAGAAATCAGACATATATTTCCAATATATTCGAGAGCCGATAACATGTTGTTCAGATCCAACAGAGATATATCAATTTCCAGACATATAAAATTTATGATTCAGATCGGAGTGAGTCTTGATTTCAAATTAGAGAGGATATTCAAGTGTATATGGTACACACTAGATGGTACGATTATCTCATGAGGGTACTTGATAATTACTAGAAGGAGAACATTGGTATTCGTCAACATCGAACAAATTTCAGAATTAAAAATTCTTATAGAGGAGATTCAATAACTGAGGCTTCAACATATATTCAGAAGATCGATACATCAATATCGTTCAGAGTATCAGATGTATCATGCTTATTCAGGATTTCAGATATATTAAGAGTGCTTGGGTCAATATTTGCTCATAGGGCATTTTGGTTATTTAGCCAAATAAGGGTAAGGCTGAAACTTGAAATATTCATAATTTTAGCAGTTAATCAGTCTTTTGAATCCATTTGCTTTAACCGCAATCCATAATATTATGGTTTCCAGTATTCAAACTTGTACACCTCACGAGTTTTAATTCTTTATTAATGGTAGCATCATACAGTTGATCCGGTCACCCTTATGTTTATTAATGATCTTTCTCCGCATAGACGAAGATGTCTTAGTAAAATTTTCAACCAATAACAACAGTACTTGAAGTGGCCGACATATCTGGTTAGGTTCTCAATCCTTAGGGACAATACAGTTATCTGTATTTTATCTTAATTAAGATTTATGAAGGATATTCACTTATGCAAAGGCATGAAAGTAATTAAATCACCCAAGAGGTCAAGGATATCTTTGTCGTTTTAAAAGCATTGTCGTTCGAATATACTTCAATCATTTTGGTCATTCTAGTCCTTTCGGTCATTCCAAACAATTTATTCATTTCAGAACTCGAGAGCATATTCGTTATTCGATTAATATATTGAATTCGACGCTTGAGTTTCAATCATTACAATCATTCAAATCAATTCAGTCTTTTTGTCATTTAGATCAACTCGAAATTCTGAAGTACTTTAAAAACTTTATCTTTAAAGTTTTATTCAGAATTGAAGATAGATTCAAGCATTTTATTTTCTCACTTACTAGAATCATGATATCGAGATCTTTCCCAACAGTTTAGGGTTTCCAGATAACATAGTTGTTTTATCAGTTCAAGTGAAGACTCTAGATCATTTCCTTAGTTGGGGGTATACTTGTCATTCTTACATCTGAAGAGTAATTTGGTTATTTCAACCAATTATTTCAGACATTAAATCCGTTAACATGAACAATCAGAGTTGAAGATTTACTGATTATTAATTATTTATTGAACTAAGAGACCCTCTTGATTATCAAACTTCTAATTCGAATATTCGATCTTGTCCAGATTACCCTTCTTATTTATCGTAGAAGATTTGACTTAACCCGAGCTAACAATTCGCTTAATCGTATTCACCCATGTATTAGCAGATATCATCATGTTTCATAAAGCATACATGAGGTAGTAATATATTACCTTTACTCTAAACTATATCGTTCGCCAAACGAAAGTCTTTTCGATCAAACTCGAGTCTGGATTCGACGTCCCTCCAAGACTCGAATTCACGAAAATATGAATACTTTCAATTTCACAAATTCCATAAACCAGTCCTTGTTTACAAGCTCATAAACTGAGTAATTAAATACAAATAAGAGTTTAAGTTCAAGGTCAGATTTGGAGACTTTCTGGTTAGAATTTTGCAAAACAAACTTTAAAAACGGACTCAAGACGTCAGAAAAATAAAGTAAGATTTTTTTTAAAAATTTGACTTTTTGGTCAAAGTCAATGCTGACGTTAGTAGTCAACGTAGACGTCATCAGTCAACAGTTAACGGTCAATGCTGACATCAGCAGTCAATGCTGACATCAGCGGTCAACTGTTTGACTCAGGCGAGTTGACTCACTAAGTTGACTTGGTCAGGTTAACTCACCGAGTTAACTCGGTCAACGGGTCGGAAGGGTCAGACAGGTCAGAGGTAGAAGTCAGATTCAAGGCCGGTTCATATTGAACCAGTCCGGTTCAGAGGCTACCATCCAGGGCGGCCAAAAATTGCCCCAGACGGCGTGTGTAGCCCCTGCGCAGCCAAAATGGCCCCAAAATGCATTTTTTCCAAAATTTCCCCAAAACAACATTCCACAGTCCAAAAATAGGCCAGAAATGAGTCGAAACATACCTAAACTTACAAAAACGGAAAGGTTACGACCGATTCTGACGTAGCTCCGATGAAGCCTTTGCCGGTGTTGAAATAACGATCGGTTAAAGGGTTTTGCACTCCTCCACACGATGATCATGCCTGAACCGTCGACGCGCTCAGCTGGCGACGGAGACGGCCAAAATTGAAGGAAAAAGTAAATGGGTTATGGGGGAGTTTTCAACGGGGCTTTATCGATGCCTGGGAAGCGTATCGGGGAGTGGGTGACAAGGTTTGGTTCAGACGGAGGTGACGAACCCGACGACACTAACGGTGGAGGCCACAGACCAACAAAGGCCAAGATCGGGCGGTGAACGAAGAATGGAGAAGATGAAGAGTTTTTTTGGAAGGCTCAGGATATTCTCTCGATTCTTCTAATTCAAATGGGTAACCAAATGGGTAGATGAAAGGATCAGACTATCATTTATCACTGGTATAACCGAATCATACTATGTTAAATAAAACCAAGGTATGCTAAGACCAATAGTGGCCTTAGCTCAGATGGTTAAGCATCCTAACTCTCGTGCCAAGGGGTATGGGTTTGAGTCCCTTGGTTGCAAGCTCCCTTTATTTTTCATTTTCCATTCATTTCATCATCATTTTTTGGGTGTTACAATGAATTTTTCTCACATTTTTATATTGTAGTAATACTTTGGCATTCGATTAGGAACCCATGCATCGATATTTATCTGATTAAAAGTTTCTTGAAATTTGGATTTGAATTTGTCATTGGTAATATGTTTCGAAGGGTATGAATCTTTGACCTTGGGCTTGATCTGGGTTTTTTATAATCAGCGTTTTACATATGTTATTCTGATAATCTGCGTTGAGTTTGATGAATGTTTGGGTGTAAAAACCTTTATTGGCATCTTTTGTTTAAAATTTTGTGATTTTTTGTATGCTGTTTTTGAATTGATCATCAAGATCTACGGCTTTTTTCTACTTAAATTGGTTGGTTTATTTTAGTTGCTTCTACTTCCCGAGGGTTTTTATTAACTTGATTTTTCAATGTTTTGTTAAGTTTTTTTTCGATGGGCAGGGACAAGATACAGTACGACTACGATGATGATGACATAAGCACGGAGGAGTTGCTGAAATATGAGGGAGAAGTGTCAGCGTCTGGGGTATGAGCTTTTGTTTTCTGTATCAACTAAATTCAATATTTTGTTTCTATTGTTCCAGAGCTATGATTTTGGGGAATACAATAGTCTTTCATACGGGTTGATAATTCCTATAGATGTTAACCATGTCAAAGAATTACCCTCATATACATAGATGGCCATAGATTACTACAATGGACAGAATGTACTAGCTTTCTCGGTTTCATCTTAGTTTCATATCTGCCTTTTTTCCCGTTGTTCCAATGTGTTGGTTTGTACTGCAGCATACAAATTTAAAGTTTGTAGAGCTTCTCAAGGGAAACGCTCGAGTTGTAAGTGGTTTCATATTCTACCTTACTTTCAAGGTTGATGATGCTAATAACGGAAAGACCGAAACCCTCCAAGCTAGAGTTTGGAGTAAAATTCAAGGGAAAAATGGTGAGGACAGGGTTGAGATTGAAGAGTGCATGATTATGTGTTGCGGACACCAGATTTCCACTTACAACTTCTGCAGATAGCAAGAGCCCGGGTTCAGCTATGGGTAAGGGAACCAGCATGATTTCAGCTCCAGGAAACGTCCCAGGTTTACGCAGAGGGAATAGGGAGAGAAAAGCTCCACGTGTTTTAACGGATTTTGTCCTTAGATACTTATTTCTTTATTGAGAATATTTGTTGGTTGTTAAAAAGACTTGGAAGGGAGCTACAGTGGCATGCAAAACCCTAATATTGAAATCCTTTCTTCTCTCTATCTGTTCTTTTCTCTATTTCTGGTTTCTTTTCCACAATCTCTACCACATTCATAAAAATTTGGTGCTTCCATTGTGTTGACGAACATGGTGAACAACACTGAATCCATCCGCTCTCTTCAGGACACGACGGCTCGGCATGAACAAACACTCACTTCTCTGGAAAACCATGTGGCAAACCAGGAGAAGTGGAACGCCACCACACAAACCACCCTTCAAGAAATGACTTGTCAACTCTAAAATATTTCTGCTCAACTGGGTTTATCGGTGACACCATCGGTATGCGGTGATCTTACGGCCGACAGCTCAGTGACTCAAGGCAAAGCCAAAGTACGTACCGAAGCTGACGACAATTTTCCTTTTCCTCCAAAGCCAGTTCAGGTGGAGCTTCCCCTCTTTATTGGCGATGATCCGGAAGAGTGGATTGCATCAGCCCAGGACTTCTTCGAGTTTTATGGTACGGATGACCATCATAAGGTCACGATGGCTTCCTTTGTATGACGGGGACAGCAAAGAAGTGGTTCCGGTGGATGCAGAGGTAACGACAGCTCGCCGGTTGGAACCATTTGGTTGAGGCTATTTGGAAACGGTTTACAGTCATGGAGATTGAGTCCCCCGCTGGACAATTGTCGAAACTGGTGCAAGTGACCACGGTGGCGATTATCAAACCCGATTTGAGGATCTTGCACTCCGAACATCTAACTTGTCCGAGGAATTTTTATTAGACTGTTTCATTTCCGGACTCCGGTCATACATTAAAAATGAAGTATTGGGCAACCGCTCTCTGTCCATGGTTGAGGTTCAAGCGTTGGCCAGGTTTCATGAAGCGCGATTACAGGATTGACGTTCCTCGGGCAGATCTTTTGCTTTCAAACTGCCTCCCCTGTTACCTACTCCCACATCGCCAGCTCATGAACCAAGGGTGCAACCAGGTCGACCCCCTCACTCGGACCAGAATTCCTCAGCTCCTGTACTTCTACCACCTGTTCGACAAATTTCCTCAGCCGACGCCCAAGAACGTAGGCTGAAAGGGTTGTGTTACTACTGTGATGAGCGTTATATTCCCGGCCATAACTGTAAGTCACTGCAGTTGTTTTTGCACGATGATGATACATTGGCCGATGATCACTTAGGTCTATCATCAGATGAGCCGCAAGTGACAGATTCGACAAATGGGGTACCTCATCCGCTTAACGAGCATTTCACAGTTTCCTTGCACGCTCTTGTTGGTTGCTATACCCCAATTACACTGCGTGTTCAGGGTACTATCCAGGGTAAGCTCGTGCGTATTCTCATTGATGGAGGCGGCACTCACAACTTCATCCAATCTCGCATAGCGCAGTTGACCTTCGAATTTACCCAGGGACAGATACGCAATTGTTGGCAAGGTGAGAAGAATTTCGGGCCACAACAAACCAGTTGCAATCCCTTCGCCGGTTGACTGAGACATGGGCAATTGTTGAATTTTTTTCGATTGCACATGGAGGACTCCACCAACACTTTGTTATTAGAACATCGTACCGACTTGTGAGACTTGCTTATAGAATTCAGTAGTGTGTTTGAGGTAGCTTCCAGTTTACCACCTCAACGCGCTACAGACCATGCGATTCACCTTGCTGCGGACAGCAAACATGTTAATGTGCGTCCATATCGTTATCCTCACTTTCAGAATGCTGAGATGGAGAAACAGATTTGTCAGATGCTTGAGGCGAGGTTGATACGTCAAAGTACTAGTCCGTTCACCTCTTCAGTGTTACTAGTCCGCGAGAAAGATGGTACCTGGCGATTTTACGTCGACTATCGTGCTCTTAATACGATAACCATTCACGATAAGTTTCCTATCCCTACAGCAGATGAATTATTTGATGAACTGGGCAACTCTCAATTTTTTTCCAAACTGGATTTGTTGGTAGGTTATCATCAGATACATATTCGAATGGAGGATGTTCCCAAAACAGCATTTTGGACTCATGATGGCCATTATGAATTTCTCGTTATGCCATTTGGCTTGTGTTAAGTGTTCAAAAGTACTATTTTTATTTCCCTTTTTACTCATATTATTGTTAGACTTAGACTCATATTAGTTGCATAATTAGTCATTCATGCATTAATTCATGTTTCTTTCCACCATTGAGCTTGATTATATTACTTGGTGATTTTTGCGGAAAAAGATATTGTTTTGGTGTGTTTTTGTGTGTGCAGAATCAGTTGCCAAAGCAAGGCTGGAATCAGTAGCCAGGGCAATACAAGAAGGAGATGTTGACGCAGTTGCCAGGGTAGCGCAAGAAAGAGATGCCGACGCAGTTGCCAGGGCAGTGCATGAAGGAGATGCTGACGCAGTTTCCAGGGCAGTGCATAAAGGTTATGCCGAGCTAGTTGCCAGGGCAATTGTCGATAATGGATAAGATGATGTGGCACTCGAATTGATGACTAAATAAAGTCTAATATGACGTGGAAGAAGATAAATCCTAGAAGAATTGGAGATTCAAAGGGAGATTAAATTCCAAGAGTTTTATGAGGAGTTTGAAGATAAAGATAAGAGAGATTAATTATCTCTTTTATCCAATTCAATTCCAACTTAAACTCATCCTTATCAACAACATAATCTGCAGAATTGAAGAGTTTAAATTGGATTAGGATCTTATCTCCATGGAATTCCAACACAATCCAACTCCAATGCAAATCCAACTCCAACGCAATCCAACCTCTCCTATCAACAAACAAACCGATCAGATTACCTCCTATAAATTGAGAGGTTAATGCAACTTTGGAGGGGAGGAAGGGGAAATCGGACAAGAGAGAGAGCTGATCGCACCTTATCATCTTCTTTATTTTTAGTTCATTCGATTCATGTTTGGGGATTATTCTTTGTATATTTTTTGAACCCAACCATGAATTGATGTTAATTGGCTTGGGTTATTTGGGGTTTTTGGTTTTGATAAACGATTAGATTTGTTTAGGTATTTGAGTTTGCACTTTTAATTCAAGATTTGCTCATTCTTGGTTTTTATTCTTGTTTGCGAGTGAATTGGGAGAGGATCTCGTAATTTCATCTATTTATCTAATATCGGGAGAGTTAGATTCAAGAAACGAATGAGCATGGTCTTTATTCAATCAATTGATGGTGAAGACTAATCCTGCTTAGGAATAAGTTTAGGATTTCAACGGCTAAGAGGAGCGCAAGATTGGTTGTTGTTCACCCTTGATTCACGCAAGGATGTATTGTCAAGGCATGCACAATTAGCTAGAGTTTTGACTTAGGGATAAGAAGAAACCATTGAAGAACGCTCTGCCGAACCATGAAGGTGCTGCCTAGTCGCCCAAGCAGTTGCCCAGGCAACCGTTCGATTAGTTGCCAAGGCAACCCAGCTGCGCAAGTTGCCACGACAACCGAGTTACCATTGCACTCTTTTACCAAGACGATCTAATTGGCTATCACACCTCAACTCACAATAACCTGGCCTATTCCCTCTCTTTTGATTTCATCTATTCTTTTAGTTTATTGCTCTTAGTTTACTCATTAGTTATAATTCCTACAATCACCTACTTGTGTTTTTTTTTCCAACGCAGTAACTTAAGAAAAGTGGCCCAAACCAATCACTGTGGAGACGATACTCGATACTCGTATCACTTTATTACTTACGACGTGTATACTTGCACTATTTGCGTAGCACTCAATACGCACAACAAGTTTTTGGCGCCGTTGTCGGGGATTGACAATTGGTGTTAGTTGTTTTTGTTATTGCATTTTTTAGATTTACTAACTTTTCTTTTTGTTTGTTTTATCAAAAATAAATTAGGTACGCTACAAGTTAAGGGACATCAACATACCGGGAAATAAAAGCCGATCTATTCGAGAGTTGATGTTGGAAGATATGAATCAATCCAATCAAGAGTTTCTTGCACCCTTCAATGATTACCTATACCAACCGAGAAAAACATATACCGTGGAAAACTCATGCACTTGTTGTGGAGAACATCACGTATTTGAAAATTACCCTCACATTTTCGGTGCATATGACTATATGGAGAACCATAGATGGAACCAGTGGCAAAATCCTTCATGGTATGATCAAAGAGCTCAAATTGTTTTTACCATAACAATTTTGCTGCAGCAATAGACATGCCTCGGCAATGTAGTCCTTATCAGCAGCCTAGTGTCACGGCAACATATATGCCATGGCAATGTAGTCCTTTTCAAGAACATTCAAATTCCTTGGAGGAAACGTTGCTAGCTTCCTTGGCTAAACTTGACGGATCAATTGAAGAGATTTGAGAGCTATCAAAGAAAATGGATGCAAGGATAGCTCAGTGGGATGTAACCTTGGGGGATTCAGAAGATCAATTGAGGAGATCCGGATATGCCTTGGATAACATGCACCAACAATCAATTCCTGGGGATACTAACGTCCCAAGGCAAGAGGATAATGAGCAATGCGAAGAGAGGTTCTTGATGTGTGGGGAACAACTAGAACCTCCAAGTCAAGATGATGCCAATGAGAGAGATTGCCCAACACATGATAAGCCTGAGCAACAAATTGCCTCGTCAATGATTGAGGAGCCTGAACAGAGCAATGCCGCGACAACACTCAGTGAAGCTGAGAACAACAATACTACAGCAAATTCTGAGGAACCTGATGCCCAGAAGGTTACAACGTTGATGTTGAAGCATGAATCTGTAGATTGCTCTCATCTACAGTTGCCACGACAATTGCACTACCACATGCAAGATCAACGAGATGATAATACTTTGTCAATGGAATATGAGCAGGTAATGGTTAAACCTTTCGAATTCTTTAAAAACTTACCTCGTCCATTGCAGGTATATCTTGAGGAACCGATGTTGGTAGATTTGAAGCCATCGAAATCTCTACTGATGGAGATGTTTGAAAGGCCAAAAGAAAAAGGTGTTTGGATTCGTAAAGCTTTTCAGAAAATTGGTTCTTCCCTTGACTTATAGCAAATTTTGGCAACTGATTGCCACGACAATTGGCTAGAGCAGCAATTGCCACGACAACAAAGGCTACATCCAACCATGATGGAGCCCGACGAGAATGAGGTAATTGAATGGTTGGGAATGGATATAATTTTTCCTATTAATATATTTGTGCCTTTAGGAAAAGTAGCAAGGTGGAAGGCATGCATGGACTACAAGGGAACACGAAAGAAAGACACCTCCACCATGGTAACACAAAGGGGAGTAGCTGAGAGCACATTGGCCTAATTCTTTTGGGGTAATATTGTCACTCGATGGAGGGTGCGGATGGACTATAAGAAGTATCGGAAACAACCCTCCTCAAGTTTTCTCAGATATGCAGTAACATTAGAAGATGCATGAAAATGCTCTTTCTGAGAATTTTTAATTTTTGTTTTTAATTTTTGGAACTTTATTTTATTTTTGTTTTTTTTATTTTTGGAATTTTTAGGAGATATTTTATTTTATTTTTCTTCATTATATTTAGTTTCCAGGTTTTCTTTGTTATCTTTTCTTTTCCACAATAAGACTCACAACCACCATGCTAAAGAAATTCTCTGCTGACTACTTGCCACGACAACCGCAACAGAGGATGCCCCGGCAACTACTATGGCAATAGAAACTGGCGATGCCCAGGCAACAACAATGGCTTCGGCAACTACTGATGCCCAGGCAAGTGAACCTGCCTCGGCAAACATGGATCAAATCAAAGCAATGCTATTCACGTGGTACCAGCCACAAGCATTCAACCATCGACCGGAATATGAATCAAGCAAACGACACGAAGGATACTTATCACTCGAGGTGACCTCTCCGACTAACTCATTTCATTTAGTTTCTTTTAAATTTTGTTTCACTTTTACATGCATTGAGGATAATGCTTCTCTCGAGTTTGGGGGATGTGTTGGTTTCTAGTTAGTTTCATGTTTAGTTGCACTCATCTTTAGCAATCACATATATGTTGAATATCCAATGATGAATTTTTGCCACTGTACTTAATTGAAAGAACCTTTAATTTTAGGATTGCATGAAAAGAACTTAAAATTTTACTATGATGCTGATTTTTTTTTACACAATTGTGGCTTGTTGATTGAAAGAAACTTAGTGAACTTAGGTTGCTTAAAATTTGGGTAAATTTAAAATTAAAAGTTAATTTCTTGCTAGAGGTGCCCGAAACTGGCTCTAGTAGTTAATGCACATTAAAGAATCGCTAGAGGTGCCCAAAATTGGCATTAGTTGATTAAAATAAAATGAGAAATTGCTTACTTTGCTAGAGGTGCCCGAAATTGGCTCTAGTGAAAATAAAAATAAATGCCCCGATAATTAAATTGATAAAAGCCTATTGTTCACATAGAATCTTGAAAATCAACTTGTACACAACTACGCACACACATTGTCACGAGCATTATAGTTTGATTTTGGGTAATTTTTGTGCTATCTGAAAAATTAAAAGGTGATCATACTTTGTGCCACGGTTTTGAGGTTTGAAGCATGTCTTTGATGATTAAAGTCTTGGCAGGTAATTGTTAGTTTGCATTGCTTGAGGAAAAGCAATAGTTCGAGTTTGGGGGTGTGTTAAGTGTTCAAAAATACTATTTTTATTACCCTTTTACTCATATTATTGTTAAACTTAGGCTCATATTAGTTGCATAATAAATTATTCATGCATTAATTCATGTATTCTTTTACCAAGAACGTTCTGCCGAACCTTGAAGTTGCTGCCCAGTCGCCCAAGCAGTTGCCCAGCCAGTTGCCCAAGCAACCGTTCGATTAGTTGCCAAGGCAACCCAGCTGCGCAAGTTGCCACGGCAACCGAGTTGCCATTGCACTCTTCTATCAAGACGATCTAATTGGCTATCACACCTCAACTCACGATAACCTGGCCTATTCCGTCTCTTTTGATTTCATCTATTCTTTTAGTTTATTGCTCTTAGTTTACTCATTAGTTATAATTCCTACAATCACCTACTTGTGTTTTTCTTTTCCAACGCAGTAACTTAAGCAAAGTGGCCCAAACTAATATATGTGGACACGATACTTGATACTCGTATCACTTTATTACTTGCAACGTGTATACTTGCACCATTTGCGTAACTCTCAATACGCGCAACAGCTTGACTAACGCTCATTCGATATTTCAGGCCACGATGAACGAGATTTTTCGGCCCTATCTACGGAAATTTGTTCTCATCTTTTTGGATGACATCCTAGTCTTTAGTGGTTCTTGGACAGAACATCTCCAGCATTTACGTATGGTCCTACATACATTGAAGTTGCATGGTTTCGTAGCTAAACAATCCAAGTGTTCCTTTGGCCAGGAGTCGGTCGAGTATCTCGGCCATGTGGTTTCGAGGAAGGGTCTGGCAATGGATGCCACCAAGGTCACGGTGATTCAGCAATGGCCAGTACCGTCTACTATCCGTGAGCTGCGTGCCTTTCTAGGGATATATGGATACTATCGGTGTTTTATTCGAAGTTATGCTACATTAGCTGCCCCACTTACAGATTTGCTAAAAAAGAGGAATCGTTTGTATGGTAAGAGGCTGCTCAACAGGCTTTCGTGCAACTCAAGTCTTCGCTTTGCATGGCCCCGATCCTCGCTTTACCAGATTTTGACAAGGAGTTTGTTGTCGGAACAGACGCATCAGGGGTGGGAATTGGTGCAGTCTTAAGTCAGGATAATCGACCATTGGCTTTTTTCAGTCAGAAGTTGAATTCAAGAATGCAGGCAGCGTCCACCTATCATCGGGAAATGTTTGCTATCACCCAAGCTGTTGGTAAGTGGCGGCAATATTTGTTGGGTCGCCATTTTGTGATCATCACAGATCAAAAGTCCCTACGAGAGTTAACACTGTAAACTGATAGGCTTTGATTTTGAAATCAAATATCGTCTGGGAAATCTCAATACCGTTGTCGATACCCTATCACGAGCCGTAGAGGGTCAGTTGTTAGCCTTCACTCGACCGATGTTCGGTGTATTAGAGGATATTCGAACAACAAGTAAAATTGATGAAACCGTGGCTACTTTATTGCTGGACATTCAGGATGGTAAGTTGACAGTACCAGGATACACGGCTCACCAAGGGTTACTGCTATTCCATGGTCGGGTTGTTGTGCCCAACGAGAGTGCCCTACGCTCGCGTCTATTGAGAGAATTTCATAGCTCTACAATGGGGGGACATGCTGGAATTGCCCGAACGTTTTGTCGTTTGTCTAGCAATTTCTTTTGGCAAGGGATGCGGAAAGATGTGCAGCTGTTTGTTTCCACTTGCCAAACATGCCAGAGAAAAGAACGACAATATGCTACCGGCAGGTCTGCTTCAACCGCTGCCAATTCCACAGCAGGTCTTCAAGGATATTGCTTTGGATTTTATCACCGGCTTGCCTCGATCTAATGTAAGGAAGCTATATTGGTGGTGGTGGATCGTTTAACCAAATATGGACATTTCTTCGCGCTAGCTCGACACTATGACGCCCCATACATCGCTAAGGTCATGGTCCAGGGCATTGTCAAGTTACATGGTATTCCGCGGTCTATGGTCAGTGATAGGGATCCGATTTTTATCAGTGCGGTCTGGAGGGAACTCGCTCGACTACAAGGCACCGACCTCTGTCTCAGTTCGACGTATCACCCACAAACCGATGGTCAAACGGAGGCTCTGAATCGTTGCTTGGAAATGTATCTTCGTTGCATGACAGGTGATGAACCTCGTAAATGGGAGTCATATTTAGCATGGGCCGAGTTTTGGTATAACACAGCATTTCAAGCTTCCGCGGGTATGACCCCGTTCCGGGCACTCTATGGACGTGACCCACCTATATTGGTTTCTTATATGGATGGGGGATCTCATAACTCTCAAGTGGATAGGGTGCTTCAAGAAAGAGATGAAATTTTACGTGAACTGAAACATAATTTATTCCAAGCTCAATTGCGAATGAAAAATCAGGCGGATAAAAAACGCAGGGAGGTCGAGCTAGCTGTGGGTGATTGGGCCTATGTCCGTCTTCAACCGTATCATCACCTTTCGCTCCGTTTGACCCGCCACCAAAAACTGAGTCCTTGTTTCTTTGGGCCTTACAAGGTCGTGCAACGCGTCAGTCCTGTGGCGTACAAACTCGTGCTACCCGATACAACCAGGATCCATCCGATCTTTCATATTTCCAAGCTGAAGCAGTGTAGAGGACAACCCTTGCAGCAATAAATTCCCTTGCCACTATTCCGCGACACACAAACCAGCATTGAGCCATACCTTGATGACAAGGTTCAGTCTTTAGGGGGGAACTGTTGCGGACACCAGATTTCCACTTACAACTACTGCAGATAGCAAGAGCCCGGGTTCAGCTATGGGTCAGGGAACCATCATGATTTCAGCTCCAGGAAACGTCCCAGGTTTACGCAGAGGGAATAGGGAGAGAAAAGCTCCACGTGTTTTAACGGATTTTGTCCTTAGCTAATTATTTCTTTATTGAGAATATTTGTTGGTTGTTAAAAAGACTTGTAGGGAGCTACAGTGGCATGCAAAACCCTAATATTGAAATCCTTTCTTCTCTCTATTTGTTCTTTTCTCTATTTCTGGTTTCTTTTCCACAATCTCTACCACGTTCATAACATTATGCATACTACTATTTGAGGTAATGATACGGTTATTTCTAAGAACAACTAAATATATTTGTTTCTAAGATTAGTAGCCATGTCAAATTTGGTTCACCAGTCAAGCAATGTTTATACTACTTAAACCCCTTCCAACTCATAAATCGGAGAATATTGAACATTTAAGCATGTTCAATTTTATATTCTCCCGTCTTTTTGCCCTATCTTGACGGGATCTACTAGAGACTAATTCTTTTTGTCCTATCCTGATGGGGTTTATTAGAGACTAATTCGGCAGGATTTGAGTTTAAACCAGGTGAAACTGCATTTCTTGCTTGAATATGGAGCACTGCTTTGGCTATGTATTTATAAGTTGGTCAATGCTTACTTGTTCAACCGAAAGACTAGTCATTTGCCTATAAGTATTTATGTTTGAATTTAAGAAATTAAATTTGTTTAATGAATTGTATAAATTTATATTTGCATTAATAAGTAGCAAAGAAAAGGCATCAAGTGCTAAGGAGCCCCTAAAACAAAAGGACAATGTAGTTGATTTAGTCTCGTTTCGATAAAAACTCGGGTTAGTATAATTTTTTGGATTGAACTAGATCTTAATTCGTAAGGATTATGAAGTTCATCTTTCTGCAAACTGATTAAATATGCTTTAGAAAGTAGAAATGAGAAGTTGCTTCTTAATTTCACATCCTCCAGATTATTAAACTCAAAACCTTCAACATCTTTTGTTGTTAATTTCACTATATCCTTTTTCGTTGTATGTAATTTAGAGAGTTGTTTGGTTGATAGTAGAGAATAGAAACCTATGTCCCTTTAAAATTGTGTATAAACAAAATAATGTACCTTTAAAATTCCTTTCTTCTTTATAACTACAAATATTTGTTTTATCTTGTAATGAAAATCCAAGCATTGCCTAGTCTAATTGTAAAAGCGTGGATATGTGGAGCCAGTATCGTCTTCTGCATTTCTCACTCTGATCTGATGAACAGTCCATAGAAATAGAAAATGGTAGAGCACATCTCCCTGCCACTCCCTTTATTTCATTTTTGTTTTGTTTTTTCAATCAAAACGCCATACCCAATTATTTATCGTTAATATAATTCTGTGAAAGCACTAAAAAAATTGTTTGGATTCTTAATTTAATTGTAAAGGTACGAAGAAAGCAGTGGTATCGTATTTTTCCAGCTGCATTCTCCTCAGTTACGTGGTTACTACTAAAAAATTTTCAGCTGCGGTTGAGAAAGATATTGACTACCGCGTGTCCAGTTTTGATGACTTTGTTTTTTCGTTTATTAAACGTTATTGTAATAGGGTGCCGGATTGGATTGCAAAAACAGTAGCAATGAGGGTGATGGCGCACGATAAAAATTTTCTCTGGGAGAACGTTAGCAGCTCTAATGTTCACCACCACGCGCACCCTTGGCCACTTGCTCTGACACCGCCTGCTCCACCGCCCCCAAGTTGTATTTCAGACCTAAAAAAAAGCAAAAAAGCAGCCATTATTATATATCTGATAAAACCAAAAAGTAGTTCAAGTTGTGTATACTTTCGGGTATTTAAACCCCAACATCTAATGTAACGACTACAGTTTTGACAGGAAGAAAAAAATAAAAATTTCCAGTCCAGCAACTCAAATCAAAAAATACAAAGCCAAAGCGGTAAACATCCTAAGAGTCATTCGTTTTTTAGATTTCTTAATCCTAGAATAGATTTAAAAAAAATAAATATCAGAATCGAGATCGAAAGGAGGAATCATACCTTAGGGACGGTTTGCATGTGTTCCAGCTACCATGGGTGGAGGCGCTCCGCCGCGACTCAGCGGAGGCCGGCAAGCCGATGATCGACTACGAGCTGAGGGGGTTGAGAGCATCATGGAAATTTTTTTATCAAATGCATAAAATGATTTTTTTGAGCAAAAAACCGAACTTATAACCCATCAAAACGACGTCGTTGGGGCATCCGAGTTTTGGCCCAAAACGACGTCGTTTCAAGCTATACCTGATTCACGACCCGACCAGGGGGAAGGATCCGCGTCTTTCTGAAAAGGGAGAAATTGTTTTTCAGGTCCTTCCGCATGGGAGAATCACAACCCCGGTCCCTATAAGTTTTCAATAGTTTTCAATTTAGTCCTTATATTGATTCAATCTGATTTTTAATGGGATACTTATCGCGTAAGTCCCCCCGCCCTACAAAAATTTTCGTTTTGGGTCTTCCGCACGGTAAAATCATTTTTCAGTCCCCGAAAGTTTTCAATGCTTTGCAATCTCGTCCCTAGATTGGATTTAATCAATATTTAATGGAATAATTTCTCACCTGGTCCTTGGATTTTGTAAATACTTTAATTTTGGCCTTGAATTCTATTTTTATTCTTTTTTTGCACTGATTTTTTACTTTCTTTAATTTCGGTCCTTTATTTACATATGTTCTTATTATATTCGATGTTTTTGGATTTTTTATTTTTTGTTAATATGTCAATATATATAATATGTATATAATATATTTGTATATAATATAATTATACATATATTTATATCATTGGTATATATTTATATTTATATGTATATATAATATATAATGTATTTACATATAATATGTATATTATATTTATATACTGTATATTATTATGTATATATATATTTATAATACTATTTGTAGTACATATACTATATTTATATGTATATGGTATATTTAGCATATTATTATGTATATATTAATATGTATATAATACATCATTTGTTATAAAAACTTTTTTTCGTTTATATTAATTTCATATTATTTTAAATATCGTATATAGTATTTTGTCCCATTATTCCGATATTTCTATTGGGAGTATCTTCCCAGCCTCTAGGTATCATCTCTCTTGAATATCGTGGATATCGAGGCAAGTTTTGAAATATCGAATATATTTTGCTATATAATATTTATATTAATAGTATTTTTATTTTATTTTATTACATATATTTGTTTGTTTATTAGTTCACACATAAATAATTATAACATGTAGTATTAGGCCTTATTGTTTCGATATTTATACTCGGAGTGTCATCCCGGTCTCCGGGTGGCATCTCCTTTGAATGTTGTGAATACCAAGGCAGATTTAAACTATTGTTCGTTTTTGGAAATTAATTATTAAATTAAATCAAAATTTTGTCTTCCTTGAATAAATATAATGTGAACTCTTAGGTACCAATTTTGGGCGTAGTGGGGGTGCTAACCCTTCCCCACTCGTAACCAACTCTCGAACCCATCTCTGGTTATTTTTTCGGTGTCCGGCCTACCAAAAGTGGCCGGTGGCGACTCCACCTTTCGTTTTTAAAAAATTAGCGGTACTCTATTGGGAGTGTCATCCCGGTCTCTGGGTGTCATCTCCTTTGATGCCGCAAAGCATTTCAGATATTATTTTCAAAAAGAAAAAGGGTCGCTACAGCTTGGCGACTCCGCTGGGGACCTTATTTTGTTTTCAAAAACAAAAGAGGAGTTAGGCCTTAGTTAGGGTTCGTATTGTAATTATTAAGTAAAATTTAAATTCAATTTAATTTTTAATTTTCAATTTTTGTTTAATGTAAACTCTTATCATTCATTAGTGTTAGAACCCTTAAGTGGGAGGGAAAATTTCGCTTCCTGGGGTTTTTGCCTTCGTATAGTGTTGTATCTCGCTTCCGGAGTTCGGTCCTTATATTTCGTGGGGTTTTCACCTTCGTATGGTATAAGGGTCGTATTCCCCCGAATCGATGTCCCAGCGACAGTGTGGGTACCCTTACTTTAGATCCAAACCGCATATAATGAGCCGTAGTGTCCACCCTGTGACCACGCCGTTACTCTGCCCCTTTAGGAATAACCCTTTTAAGGTTTTTCTTTGCTTTTTTGTTTATATTCACTATATATTTCAATTATTATTCACCATTCGATTCATTTTATTTATCTGATTATTCTATTACACTGACTCGTTTTCTCTATTATTTTTCTTCTTTTTTCGCATTCGCATTGCATATCATATCATACATAAGTGTCGATTCAAGAAGAGTCCACTTTAGAAGGCGTTCAGGTATAGAAGGGGGTTCTATAATGTCAAAAGTGATAATGCTACAGTCTGGAGAAGGTCTGAGCAAATACAGATGGAAAAAGGGGACAACCTGAAAGCAGGACATGTATCAGGAATTACTAAGCCCATGTTGAGAGTTTCCAAGTAGAACAACCTTCATGAGTTGGGAGATACGGTGAAGCTGGGATCCCGAGTGTATGCCCTACTTCAAGAAGCCGAAGTCTTAAGGATAGAAGCTAGACACTATATGTAAATGTGTTATCTTTGCTTTTTGTAACCAGACTTCTTCATCTAATGAAAGTCTTTCTAAGGGCTACTTGCGAATCAACACTTCACTTGCATTGGCATAACATTTAACTATTTAGTGGCACATTATGATAAAGATAATTGAATTAATTGTGTAAATATCATGGCAAAAAGTTTAATCTGAAATTGCAATCATTCCACATCAATACAGTACCCTTGTTGCAATTAAGGAAAATGGAAGATCGAGTAGCTGAACTATAACGAGGCCAAAAGAACTTGGAAAACCATTTTGATAAATCGGAACAAAATATCAGCGAACATATCGCCCAGTCACAAGCTGCAATCTTGGCCCAGATATATGCTTTGATCAAAAAAGATAAAGATGATACCATAGAAGAGCCAAAAGGTACTGAATCTCACATCAGGGTTCAATCGGACACGTCAATCCCTAAAAGAAGGGCATACATCAACACCACTGGGGCATCTGCCAGCCACCAAGAAGGAGCGGCCGCCAAACGACCAATTAATTTGGAAACAAGCTATGAGGAAGAAGTACCAGACCTCAACTTGGTGGAAAAGATCAGAGCAGAAATAGAAACCAAATATGAAGAGAAATTTTGCCTTTTTGAAAAACAATTCAGAGCCATGCAAGGGTAAAAGAGCAAGGGAATGAGGATAACGATCTGAGCCTTGTTTCTGATTTAGTTCTTCTGCCAAAATTTAAGAAACCAGAATTTAACAAATATGAAGGAAGCTCTTGTCCTTCCGCTCATATAACCATGTATTGTAGAAATATAACATCTTTCATAAAAAATGAGAAGTTACTGATCTATTGCTTCCAGGATAGCCTGACTGGGTCTGCAATCCGTTGGTATACACAACTCAAATGAGATGACATCAGATCATGGAAAGATCTTTCCCGGGCCTTCACTGAACATTACAAACATGTCTTTGACATGACCCCAAGTAGAGCCATGTTCGAAGGGATGGAGCAACGATCAAATGAAAGTTTACGTCAATACACCCAAAGGTGGCAGCCCAATCCATCCAGCTATCCCTGAGCACGAGATCACCCCAATGTTCATGAATACTCTAAGAGGGACACTATTTGATCGCTTGATAAACAACACCACTCAAACCTTTGTTGATTTAATAAAGATCAGGGAGTCAATTGAAATGGCAATAAGGACTGGAAGGATTTATAGTAGAGAAAACGCCCAGAAACATTATAAGAAGAAATATACTGAAGTAAATGTAGTCAGCTCCTATAATGTCGCAGCAAATATCACCATTTTTCAGCCACATGCTTATACAAGAAACACACAGAACTCGAGGAAGAAGGAAGATGTGCCCCCTAGAAAAGAGAAGGAAATGATGCCATTTGCACCTTGCCAGTATCATTTACAGAGTTGTATTCTCAGCTACATGAGGCTGACCTGATTCGGCCGTATTATGTTACGCCAATCAAACACCCTTTTTCTTCATAGTTCGACGAGAACGTTCGCTATGACTATCATGTTGGTGCCTTAGGCCATTCTACGGAAAATTATTTTGCTCTCAAGAAAATTGTTCAGAACCTGATAAATATATGAAATCTTAAAGTTTGACGATCCAAATATAGCTGCCAATATGCTACCAAGCCACAGGGGGACGTCGTAAACGTAATTGAAGGTAAAGGTAATATAAGGGCTAAAAAAGAGATATCTGAGGTTAAATCCCCTCTTAAGTGGGTTTTTCAACAACTATGCATGACACGCATGATAGAGAAACTGTAGAGTGTTCCTTCCGGGCTCTGAAATTCGTAAATGCCACTTTTGCTGTAGAAAAAACGAGATCCCATATCCAGGTTGTCTAATTACACCAAGATGACCGTCCGAGAGACCTTAGGACGAGGAGCTAAGGTTGGGCAGGACCTTGAAAAAATTTACAGGGGAACTTACACGCTGAATCAGTCGTTGTCAACAAAGAAAGGCCAGATACGATCAAGAACCCCCTACTAAAGCACGAACGTTACAATTGAAAATTTGCAACATCCGAGTTCAAGACACGCCTCATTTTGACTATTTTGACCATGCAAGTTGTTGAACTATTTTGACTACAATAGGTCCTATTGTAGTTTTCATCTCTTTTAAAGTGACGTTCTTTTGTGTATCCCACTTAAGCCCAATGGCAATGGGAAACTTTTGTAAGGGCCAAAAACTACAAGTTTTAATGAAGAACGAATTTTGTTTGTCTTTCTAGTGATATTGGTCGTGGTCATGTAAAATTAGAAGATATGGAAACAACGAATATATGACACACGTTAATGTGACCATACCATTAAAAAGTTTTGATACATCATAAGGAAAATTTTGAGCCATAAAGTTCGAATTAGCTGCAAGAGCACTTTTGGGGCATTCCCCCCGAGGAAGTAACTCCAAGAAATATGATCGAAGCCAAAAATATTTGGGGAATTCTTGCAAAACAAGACCAAGAACTCGATCTAGCCAGCATAGAGTCTGAATGCGTCTCTTTGAGGGGAAAATAAAAATTATTCACACATGCATAGGATCATTTAACATCAAATCTATATGTCATACATCCATTGAAGTTTTCATACATTTAGGCTATACGCAAGCATTTAGGCATAAAGTCATATGCACCCATGATATTCGTTGGAACATATGGACAGGTCTAGGAAGAAGATCGGAGAACCTCAATCACAGGGGCAATGACATGATGATCAACCTCTAGTCCCGAAGGCGGACGAATACGCAGAAAGCTCAAACATCCAAATAACAACAGCAAAACTTTTGAAAATTACTAACTAGTTTTTTTTCTTTCATTTTCAGGTTGTGGCTCCCGCCGTGGAGTGAAAAAACCATTTTTCTCTCGATTTTGCCTCCGTTAGTGGTGATCAAAATTTTCCTTCAAATTTCGTCCCTTCGCTAATAATGTAACAGATCTCAGATTTTTCCGATCTCGCTCATTCGTCAACTAGTTACAAGATCAAATTTTTTGGATCACATCTCTCTATCATTAGGCGTAGTGGATCCCCATGCATTCCATGTCTTGCCCCTTTATTGATGGTGCACCAGATCAGAATTTTTGTCAGGTCTCATTTTTTTACAAAAAAAGAGAAAAAAATCAAAAAGTCAAAGAAAAAGGCAAAAAAAGAGAGAAAAGAGGAAAAGTCAAAACAAAAAAGAATTAAGAAGAAATAATAAAAAAATCAAAGGAAAGATCAAAAGAAAAGATTAGAAGAAAAATCCAAGTTGTTGTTCAATCCTACTCCTCTGTTGATGATACGGTAGAGCCCAAGTTTCTGTTATCCAATCATGTCCCTCTGTTGATGGTGTTATAGCTTGGTCGAAGTATACTATCCATCAGTCCTACTTCTTCATCGAGTATTATAGTTGGGCCAAATCTACTCTTTCAAATCATGTTGCAGTCGGATCAGACACAAGAACCTTCATCTTTCGATCATATCTCTTCGTTAGTATGACGACTGGATAAGAGCCATTTTGGTAAGTCCAACAGAAATGTTGGATCAATGTGCTTAAACACAGTAAAGTTTAAGACAATGGATAATTCAAATGTCCATCGAAAATTTATTTTTATGAATGGTCAAAGAAAAATAAATCATTTGGGAAAATCCACTGTCATGATTGGTAAAAACTGATTGAACCCATGGGAATGATACAGCTAGCCCGGAGCAAATGGCTACCGGTAAAGGCAACTCAAAACCGTTGATCCTTGTGAATTTGGGAAAAATGCAAAAGAAATCAAATTATGGAATCATATGTTCAAACCTTCATTCGACTTTGCCTTTGCGACAGTGTTACAGCTAAGTCAATTTTTCTCCAAATTTTGCTTACAAGAACGACAAAGAAGATCAATTAAAGCCCAAAGAAAAAGCGATGGTCAGAGCAAGAACCCTCATGGAATGTACTATTTTAAGCCCAAGATGATCAAAATTGGGGCATCATCTCAAATATTTTTATTTATTTCTGGTACTGGCACTACCCTATAACAAATGGAGTGTCAACTTGTAAGAACTTCAAGATAAAGCGTTCTATACAGAAATGACTCCCACCTTGAAGATTCCATCCTTGGCTTTGATGAGAGTACTATACAGAATGGACTCTCAGCCCTATAATCCCCGGCTTTGATGAGAGTTCTATATAGGAAAGACTCTCAGCCCTACCTTTGGCTTTGATGAAAGTTCTATACAGGAAGGACTTTCAGCCCTACCTCTGGCTTTGATGGGAGTTCTATATAGGAAGGATTCTCAGCCCTACCTCTGGCTTTGATGGGAGTTCTATACAAGAAGGACTCTCAGCCCTACCTATGGCTTTGTTAAAGGTTATATATAGGAAGAACCTGTCATGGAGTAAGAAATCACTTGGTGCCAATGACAATTAGAAATCGGGGCATCATCTCAAGATTTTTCAGTCTTCAGCTTTCAGGGAAGTAGTGAAAATCTTCTAGTAGTCTTGTAGCGAGATATTATTCCGTGCCTATGACGATCAGAAATCGGGGCATGATCTTAAAATTTTCCAGTCTTCAACTTTCAAGGAAGCATTGAAAATCATCTGGTAAGTCTCGTAACAAGATACCATTTCATGCCCATGACGGTCAGAAACTGAGGCATCCTTTAAGGTTTTCCAATCTTCAGCTTTCAGGGAAGCAGCGAGAATCTTCAAGCAGTCTTGTAGCGAGATACCATTTTGCGCTTATGACGATAAAAAATCAGGGTATGATCTTTCAATTTTCCAGTCTTCAGCTTTCATGGAAGCAGCAAAAATCTTTCGGTAGTCTTGTAGCGAGATACCCTTTCATGCCTATGACGACCAGAAATCGGGGCATGATCTTGAAATTTTCTAGTCTTCAGCCTTCTGGGAAACAATGAAAACCTTCCGACAGCAAGATATCATCTCATACCTATGATGATCAGAAATCAGGGTATAATCTTTAAATTTTTTAGTCTACAGCCTTCTACGAAGAAGAGAAGACTCGTGCCTCTAGAAAGGTTCCCAACTCGGAGATTCCACCCATAGAAGGTTCTATATAGGAGGAACCTACAGTTTCGAAACTCGAAGGTGAAAAGTTTTATATAGGAAGGACTTGCAACCTGAAGATGTCTTCAAAACCCTAGACAGGAGAAGAGTAAACAATTTTGTAACACCTCAATCCCGTCCCGAATCCGAAGCATCACATTCGGGTCACCCAAAACTAACCCATCAAATTTTCTCATTTAAAACCACAAGTTGCCAATTCTCAAAACTATTCGTTTCCATAAAATCCACATAGATAAAGAGATTATAAGGGTTTACAAAATACGATTTCCAAATAAAATACAACGTTTGACCAAAAAATAGTAAATCAAAATAAAATACAGACTCGACTGTGGTAAGGTCCTATAAATACAATTAGTCCAAACTAAACATCAAGTATTGTACTCTGAAACTGGCCTAGTGCTGGGAAACCCTTCTCGATGTGCTCCTCCAAAAGCAACCTGTCAACCTAAGCACGAAAAAACCACAATTCCGTACGCTGAGCTAACAAAACTCAGTGGTACATTTCTACTCTACCGTAATTCATGAATTTCATAAAACAAGCATGCATGATAATATAATTAAGAGTGGACAGAAATGCTTCTAAACATCTAAGGATCATCTTCTAGCCTATCCTAGCTAGAGCTTGCAACTGTCTCAAGACACCACTATTATGTAAGAAGTATACCAAACCAACCCAGGCTTACCATATTCGAGGCCACTTCATCCGTCGAGCTATGTCCTATACCCTGATCATATAGCCCAAGGGTTAACTAGCCCATACTCGAGATCACACAGCCCATCGAGTTACTCGAGCTCACACAAACCGCCGAGTAACAACCCTACCCTGATCACATAGCCCAAGGGTAAAATAGCCAACACCTACTATCCATACAACAACATAAATAACATACATTCCCTAATGACCAACGAAGCCTACTATTTTTCCCGTACTCACACAACCATCGAGTTACCTATGATCACATAGCCGTTAGGTTAGGATCACATTCGTATCATTATAGCCACATATACGTCTTAGACATACTTGTATCACAATAGCCACAAGCAGTCTTTTTTAGAGATCACACGGCCGAACAAGTTACTCGAGATCACATAGCCCATCGAGTTACTCGAGCTCACACAGCCCCCGAGTTGTATTTCCATATCCTGATCACATAGCCCAATGATAGGTTTCGGACCGCATTGTGACAGCCCTTACCCTGGGTTAGTAGCAAACCGGTTCGGGAGCGTTACCAAGCGCATAACAAGCAAGAACGAGGCAAGAATATGTTAACTCATCCCTATTAGATGAGTTGCTTAACTAGCAAGTAACCAAGCATTTATAACTTAACATATAAGCAATCTCATATTTTGTTTACAAGTCATTATAGGTTACCAAACAATTCAATTAACATCATCATACAAATAACCTAAGTGAGCAAACATGCTTCCATTTCATTTCGTTGTTCCTTAGATTGATACATGTAACATTCCATACATAAAATTTACTAGACATGATCATTTGTACATACCTTATCACCAAACAAGCCATATGCCAAGCCTTACCATTCGGCATTTACCATACAAACTTATAAAAACACATACAACATGGTATGTTCACACAAGTGACTATATTATCTCACAAGTCATTCGAATAGTATGATAGTCTAGACCAATTACTTTGAACATTCAATATATATATAGGCACAACAAAATACTTTTCGTTTACATAGAATTTGAGTCCATTACTCGATCCACATTACCAACCAAGTTCATAGCATGATAAGCTCATTCAATAACATATATATACAAGTTTCAAGTATTCAAAATGCATGTACAAGTTCAATATATACAATCTAAGTGCCGCCAACTAGGGGATTACAAAACAAGTATGAACCATACATTAGCTATGCTTGTGCCTTGCTTCGAGCTCAAGAAATTAGGCTTCAGGATCAAGCAACGATCGAGTCCTTTATCCTGTGGTTGGGAAGAATGAAAACAAGAGAGGTAAGTACAAGAATGTACTTGTGAGGTAGTAACTAGTTCTAACCAATTGTTATATCAAGTAAAGTGTCAATTAGACAAGAATGATCCTAACTAAGTATTTCAAAGCATTCGATTAACATAAGAAGTAAAAGATAGTAATTCATACTTATATTACAAGAAATCAAGTAAATTATGGCCTCATGACAAGAAATCAAGCAATTCATTCTTACATAACAAGTAGTCAGGCTATTCATGGTTACATGACAAGTAATCAAGCAATTCACTTTTACATAACAAGTAGTCAAGCTATTCATAGTTACATGACAAGTAATCAAGCAATTCATACTTACATAACAAGTAATCAAGCAATTCATGCTTATTAGCTCATTTATATTCTTTTAACACAATCTTTGGTTCATAGTTTGTCTAGGTAATCGAGTCTCCAACCAACTGTCACCACAAGATGTACCGTAGTACTGGTCAACCCTCCTACTGTCACCAAAGACCACATACGTACCCTCCGTTTATCGCCAATTAGGGGCCTTAGCCCTGGACTGTAGTCCACCCTTACAAAATGAGCTCTAGACTCTAAGGCATGCCCTTCTACCTATTCAATTAGCAACCAAGGTTGTTTGATTACACTTAATTTATTCAAGGGTTTTCAAACTTTTCAAGTTCAAGATCATTTATCATTCAAGAATCAATTCAAGCAAGGTATAGCAACATCATGCTTTAGCCCTTAGGCCAATTGAGCCTTAGCTCTTCAATTACTTTTCACGTTTTCAAGTGTTTCATGTTCAAGGCAAGACAATTATGTTCAAGGCAAGACAATTCATGTTTAAGGCAAGACAATTCATGTTCAAGGATCACATTCAAGCAAGCATTCGATGGTTCACACCCAAGGCATCAAGCATTTGTTTTCACTTTTCTTTCTAATTAATTTATCAATTTGCATGCTATTACTTATTCACAATTTTTGTTTAGTCCACTCTTTCCTTTTATTCATATTCAAGTTAAATTAAGCTCATTATCATGGCATATCAATAGCAAGAAGGTAGTCATGCATATTTTTGGTTAAGACTTAAGTTCTAACCCTATTGTAAACTACACTCACAATACTCCAAGTTAGCTTATTTGTCTTATATCCAAATCCCCTTGTTTTTAGCTTTCGAATGCTCCACTCTCTCTTCCTCTACAAGATTTACTCCTCGCTCTAACAATTCATACAAGTAATTACATGTCAAACAAGGTATATTGAGCATAATAATTACCCATCTCAAGCAGTCAAATGTGTTTACACAATCACTTAACATGGAAACAATATTCATATATTTCATGTAACAAGCAGCATATTCATATATATACATTAATGCACATTACTACAATTTTTTACATTCCAATTTGGGCAAAACAAGGTAGTAACCAAACTGTTTACAAAACAGTTTATAAAACTGTCCAAGACATCTAAACTGTTGCTGCCAAGTAGCAGGTGCACTGCTTACTTAAACGTGCATAACTTTCATTCTGTTCGTCGAAATTCCAATTGGTTTACACTGTTGAAAAGCTAACTTAATTTTACTTCTAACCATATAGGCCTTGTATTTTATTTCTTTGCCAATTAATACAGTTTTTAGCTTAAAGACAGGGCAATTTACAACACTGGACAGTTTACACTGTCCCTAGTGTTTCTTCTCTACAATTCATTCTACAATCCAGAATTCAGTTCTGTTTTCTCCTAACGAATTTAGACATGTTAAGGCACTGTCCATAAAAATCCCAGACTTAAATTCCCTTTATAAAATTTATGGTAATTTTTCAAAGTTACTTCCCAGAACAAAGTTTTCTGGGTAGATTTCACCAAGCTAGATTTTTAGCTTCATTAATCACTTAGATGGTACTTCTAACATGTTAATTCAACTTATGTATATACTCATACATGTCTAGGTCAGTTCAATTACGTGTTAAACATGTGAAATCTGGGTATTATAGTGCTATGTTCAATTTGATCAACAACATTCCTCTAATTCACCATTTGAGCAGTCCATTACCTAGCTTTAACTAATCCAATTATATGAATTCATTTTCGGCAAGCTATTTACTCAATTCAAGTCTCAATTCACTTAGCAATGTGATCAAAACAGGGCAGCATATACAACCAAGCATGTTTACACATTTTCAACTAGCAAAACAATCTATATCCTCAATTTCCAGCAACCATACACATTTCCTTAGCAATTTGATCAATAACACTCAAAATTTCAAGGATCTTAGAAGCTAACATCAATATAACATGCATAACTTTCATCCGATTCAAATTAGGCAACAAAAACATCACAAATTCAAGATTCAAGCATTCTATAACATGTAAGAATCAAGCATTTTACCTTCTCCTAAGCTAATTTGATCAAAGCTAAGTCAAGAAACATGAATTGAAGATGGTCTATGAAGTTTTCTCTCCTCCTTTCTCTCTCAAAAATTCGGCTATAGCCTAATGAGGAAGATGAAGTCTTCCTCCTATAGTGACCGATTGTTTCAAGGGAAGAAGGACATGTGTAAGGTCCATTATCCATTTTAATTCCACCATGCAAAACTTAAGTTTTGCCTAATATTCAAGATGGTCCTTTTAATTTGGCACTCTAACTTGTTGGATATAACATTTTAGTCCTTTAGTTATTTGTTAGCTAATGTTCTTTCCTATTTAATTTGATTACTCGGTTTAGGGAGCAATACAAACTAATCACTACAATTCAAGTATCATTGTTTTAATTTCCTCAATTAACTCCCAATTCTTTCAATTTGATTAGCACATGATTCAATTAGTCTATAGCTTAGATAGTGGTAACCTTCTTAGGCCCGGTTTAGGGTGTTACAATTATCCCATCCTTAAAATAAATTCGCCCTCGAATTTACCTGAATCGAATAGGTAAGGATATTGATTCCTCATATTTTCTTCAGATTCCCAAGTTGCCTCTTCTATCTTGTGGTTTCTCCACAAGACCTTGACAAGAGGAACAGTTTTGTTCCTGAGCTTTCTAACTTCACGATCTAGAATCTGGACTGGTTCTTCTTTGTAAGACAAGTCAAGATTCAACTCTACTTCTTCAGGCTCAAGGACATGGGATGGATCAAACCTATATCTTCGGAGCATAGACACGTGAAAGACATTATGAATCTTGTAAAATTCATTGGGAAGAGCCAATCGATAGGCCACTGGCCCTATCCTTTCAATGATTTCAAACGGACCAATGAATCGAGCACCGAGTTTCCATTTTCTTCCAAATCGAAAGACTTTCTTCCAAGGGAACACTTTGAGGAAGACTTTGTCTCCAACATTGTATTGGATATCTCTCCTTTTCAAGTCTGCATAGGTTTTCTATCTATCAAAGGCTTGCTTCAATCGATCATGTATGATTTGAACTTGTTCCTCGGTTTCTCTGAGTAATTGAGGTCCTAATACTTTGTTTTCTCCCAATTCAGACCAACATAAGGGAGTCCTACATTTCCTCCCGTATAAGGTTTCAAATGGTGCCATCTGAATAGATGATTGGTAGTTATTATTGTAAGCAAACTCTACTAGGGGTAGGGACTTTTCCCAATTCTTCCCGAAGTCTATAATACATGCTCGTAACATGTCTTCAAGTACTTGTATCACCCTTTCTGATTGGCCATCACCTTGTGTATGAAAAGCTGTGCTCAAATGCACTTTGGTTCCAAGGGCTTTTTGCAAGGATTTCCAAAATCGAGCGGTGAATCTAGGATCTCTATTAGAGATTATGGATATAGGTACTTCGTGTAATCGAATCACTTCACGGATGTATAGCTCGGTTAAGGCTTCCAAGCTAATATTCATTCGAACAGGGATGAAATGAGTAGACTTTGTGAATCTGTCAACAATCACCCATACAACATCGTTCTTTCTTGGAGTGGAAGGAAGACCAGTAATGAAGTCTATTGTAATCCGATCCCATTTCCACTGAGGGAATTCGATTGGTTGAAACAGTCTAGTGGGGACTTGATGCTCGGCTTTGACCCTCTGACAAGTTAAGCACTTTGAAACAAAGTCTATGATAGCCGATTTCATGTCTGGCCACCAGTATAGTAGCTTTAGGTCCTTGTCCATCTTAACCGATCTAGGGTGAATCTAGAAAGAGCTTTGGTGAGCTTCTTGTAACATCTCGTGTCTTAGTTCATCGTTGTTAGGAACACATACTCTATCTTTGAAATAGAGGAGTCCATTGGACTTGAGGGAGAAGTCAGAATTAGACTCAGAGTCTAGCTTGGACATGATCTTCTGAAGATCTGAATTAATTTGTTAGAGTTCTTTGATTATCGAGATTAGACTAGATTGAACTTGAAATTCAGACAAGAATTTCTATCCTTTGGATAAACAAAAATGAGCATTGATAGCCAAGGAAACTACAAACGAATGAAAAAGATCATTAAGGGAGATTTTTGAATAGTTACTTGTAAGTAAAGAAATGTCTAATTCGAATGGTTACTTGCAAGTCAAGAAAGGAACATTTCGAATGAATTATTATAGGATTTAGATTTAAGGATTTACCCGAGAATGGTCTGGGACTAAGGGCATCAGCAACCACGTTTGCTTTCCCCGGATGGTAGTCGATAACTAAATCATAGTCTTTAAGTAACTCTAGCCATCTCTTTTGCCTCAAATTCAAGTATTTCTGAGTTGGGAGGTATTTGAGGCTCTTGTGGTCTGTGAACAAGTTGCATTTCTCCCCGTACAAGTAATGTCTCCAGACTTTGAGTGTAAACACGATAGCTGCCAATTCTAGATCGTGAGTATTGTAGTTTGACTCGTGTGGCTGTAGTTGCCTTGAAGCGTAAGCTACCACGTTTCCATCTTGCATTAGGACACATCCTAGTCCCAAATTAGATGCATCACTGTAAACAGTGTACTCCTTGCCTGATACTGGTTGGATGAGAATCGGAACATGAGTCAAGGCTTGTTTAAGTTGATCGAAGCTTCGTTGTTGGTTTTTCAACCAAACAAATGGTGTATCTTTGCAAGTTAGCTTAGTCAAACTTGCAGCAATAGATGAGAATCCCTTGACAAAATTATTAATAATACCTGGCTAAATCGAGAAAGCTTCTGACCTCACCAACATTCCTCGGAGGTCTCCAGTCCAGGATGGATTGAATTTTGCTCGGGTCTACTTTAATCTATTTTGCCGAAATAACATGGTCAACAAACGACAATTCCGATAGCCAAAATTCACATTTAGAGAACTTTGCAAACAATTGACGTTCTCTGAGGGTTTGCAATATAATTCGAAGGTGTTCATAATGTTCTTCCTTATTCCGGGAATACACCAAAATATCATCAATAAAAACAACCATGAACTTGTCAAGATAGGGCTTGAATACACGGTTCATGAGATCCATAAAAACAGTGAGAGCATTCGCTAACCCGAATGGCATTACAAGGAATTCAAAATGGCCATATCGAGTACGAAAGGCTGTCTTGGGTACATATTCTTCTTTTAGCCTCATTTGGTAGTATCTCGATCGTAGATCGATCTTTGAGAATACTGCAGTATCTTTGAGTTGATAGAAAAGATCTTTAATCCTTGGGAAAGGATATCGATTCTTGATAGTAAGCTTGTTCAATTGTTTGTAGTCAATACAGAATCTCATAGTCTCATCTTTCGTCTTCACGGACAAGACTAGAGCACCCTAGGGAGACGAGCTAGGCCTAATGAAACCCATGTCCTGTAGCTCTTTGAGTTACTTCTTGAGTTCTTTCGACTCAACAGGTGTCATTCGATAAGGTGTGATGGACACCGAAGTTGTTCCAAGTTGGAAATTGATCTCGAACGCTACTTCTCTAGTTGGAGGGAGACCAGGGAGTTCCTCGGGAAAAGCATCAAGATATTCAGATACAATAGGCACACTAGGTAAGCTGAATTCAAGTTCATCTTGTAAGACCATAGTAGCAAAGATTAAGGTCGGTTTCTTTTTAATTAGAAGAATTGATTCTTTCCTAAACCCCAGAGGTAAAGTCTCATATTTAGACAATCAACCAAGGCTTCATGCTTGCTTAACCAATCTAGTCCAGTACTAGATCGAACTCACAAGTTGGTAGTACATATAGATTAACAAGAAATGGTACATTTCGAATGAATAAGGGACAGTTTCTACAGATAAAACTTATGTTTGTAATTTCCCCTATAGGGTTCGAAACTACTAGGCTTTGTTTTACAATTTCAGGCTTTAAGTTCAACTTTACAATCAAGGCTAAGCATACAAAAGAATGAGTGGATCCCGAGTCTATTAAAGCATAAACAAGAGTCAAATTTAACTCAACGGTACCTGCTATAACATCTGGTGATTCTTTATCTTCTTTTTCCCTGATATGATAGATTCGAGCAGGAGCCCGAGATTCCTGGTGAGTAGGGGCATTCGAATGCTTTCACTTGCCCTTCCCCTGATTTCTAGTCTGAGCTTGTCTGGGACCTTTTCTTCGAATAGAATGAGCTGAGCTAGCGTTTGCAGGAGTTAGATTCGAAACTTTGTTAGGATTCTGAGGATAATCCCTGATATAGAGATCGAAGGCTCCACATAAGTAACATAGATTCTGTTGAGTTCTACACTGACTAGTGTGGTGCTTCTAACAAAACTTGCAATTAGGATATTGAGCAGCTTTGTCGAAATTCCCTGTACTATCAACAGAGATAATCGGGGCTGAAGGCTTGGTTACCGATTGGGGTCTCGTTATGAAGTTGCTTTTCTGAGCAGGAGTGTAATTCGAAGAGTGATCCTTAGAATATTTGGACTTCTTTGACCGCCAATGAAGCTTGTCATCATTTCTGGATCGTTTGTCTTTCTAGGAATTTCCGCTTTTGTGTTTCTCAGAGGCTTTCATCTTCGCCTCGGTTGTAATGGCCTGGTTCACCAGATTCTAGAAGTCAGTGATACCCAGGGCAGTGAATATTGGACATAACTCATCATGCAATCCATCAATAAACATCCTACACTTGTCAGCATCAGTCTTGATGTATTTCGACCCGTATTTGCAATATTTTCAAAAGTCACTCATGTACTGTTCGATAGGTCAGCCACCTTGCTTGAGGTACAAGAACCGCTTTTGGCGCTCGGCCAAGTATTGTTCACTGATGTGTTTCTTCTTGAATTCCACGATGAAGAATTTCCAAGTTATAGCTTCAGCAGGAGCAGTCAGGGTAGTGGTTTCCCACCAGCTCAAAGCTTTGTCTTCCAACAGGGCTATAGCATATTCGAGTTTATGTTCATCGGAACAGGGCAGTTGTTTGGTCAGGATTCGAGTAGTGACCTCTAACCAATACTCAGCTATTTCGAGATTGACTTCATCAGTACCGGTGAAGGTATAAGCCCGGTGTTGAGCCAGTTTATAAATCAAGACTCTAGTTGGAGCAGCAGTAGGAGGAGGAATAGGATGGTCTCGTTTTAAAGTAGTTACAAGATGATCGAAAATCTCCTTCATGCTTAGGAGACATTCCTGTTGTACAAGATTTATAGCATGAGCTTCCTATTGAGCAGCAGCTTGGGCTCTAGGTTCAGCTCGTTGCTGTGGAGGATTCTGTTTCATCCTCACACTATCTTTTTCATTTGAGGAGCCAACTGGACTTTCATCATCCCGAGCGAGCCTTGTTTCAGACATTCTACATTTAATAGAATAATTAGGAATTCGGTTTAGTTAAGCAAAGACACAAGCTATATAATTCAAGTCTCCTAGGTGGAACAAGTATCCTATATGATGCAAGAGAGCCCGGTTTAGTCCTAGAATTGACTAAAAACGCTCTGATACCAAACAAGTGTAACACCCCTACCCCGGGTTAGTAGCAAAACGGTTCAGGAGCGTTTCCAAGCGCATAACAAGCAAGAATGAGGCAAGAATAGGTTAACTCATCCCTATTAGATGAGTTACTTAACTAGTAAGTAACCAATCATTTATAACTTAACATGTAAGTAATCTCATATTTTGTTTACAAGACATTATAGGTTACCAAACAATTCAATTAATATCATCATACAAATAACCTAAGTGAGCAAACATGCTTTTATTTCATTTCATTGTTCCTTAGATTGATACATGTAACATTTCATACATAAAATTTACTAGACATGATCATTTGTACATACCTTATCTCCAAGCAAGCCATATGCCAAGCCTTACTAGACACATACAACATGGTATGTTCACACAAGTGACTATATTATCTCACAAGTCATTCGAATAGCATGATAGTAGACCAATTACTTTGAACATTCAATATATATACATATATATATATCCATAAGCGCAGCAAAATACTTTTCCTTTACATAGAATTTGAGTCCATTACTCGATCCACATTATTAACCAAGTTCATAACATGATAAGCCCATTCAAGAACATATATATACAAGTTTCAAGTATTCAAAATGCATGTACAAGTTCAATATATACAATCAAAGTACCACCAACTAGGGTAGTACAAAACAAGTATGAACCATACTTTAGCTATGCTTGTGCCTTACTTCGAGCTCAAGAAATTAGGCTTCAGGATCAAGCAACAATCGATTCCTTTATCCTGTGGTTGGGAAGAATGAAAACAAGAGTGGTAAGTACAAGAATGTCCTTAGTGAGGTAGTAACTAGTTCTAACCAATTGTTATATCAAGTTAAGTTTCAATTAGACAAGAATGATCCTAACTAAGGATTTCAAAGCATTCGATTAACAGAAAAAACAAAAGACAGTAATTCATTCTTATATTACAAGAAATTAAGCAAATCATGCCTTCATGACAAGAAATCAAGCAATTCATTCTTACATAACAAGTAGTCAGGCTATTCATGGTTACATGACAAGTAATCAAGCAATTCACGTTTACATAACAAGTAGTCAAGCTATTCATAGTTACATGACAAGTAATCAAGCAATTCATACTTACATAACAAGTAATCAAGCAATTCATACTCATTAGCTCATTTATATTCTTTTAACACAATCCTTGGTTCATAGTTTGTCTAGGTAATCGAGTCTCCAACCAACTGTCACCACAAGATGTACCGTAGTACAGGTCAACCCTCCTACTTTTGCCAAAGACCACATACGTACCCTTTGTCTGTCGCCAATCAAGGTCCTTAGCCCTAGACCGTAGTCCACCCTGACACAATGAGCTCTAGACTCTATGGCATACCCTTCTATTTATTCAACTAGCAACCAAGGTTGTTTGATTACACTTCATTTATTCAAGGGTTTTCAAGCTTTTCAAGTTCAAGATCATGTATCATTCAAGAATCAATTCAAGCAAGGTATAGCAACATCATGTTTTAGCCCTTATGCCAATTGAGCCTTAGCTCTTTAATTACTTTTCACGTTTTCAAGTGTTTCATGTTCAAGGCAAGACAATTCATGTTCAAGGATCACATTCAAGCAAGCATTTGATGGTTCACACCCAAGGCATCAAGAATCAAGCATTTGTTTTCACTTTTCTTTCTAACTAATTTATCAATTTGCATGCTATTACTTATTCACAATTTTAGTTTAGTTCACTCTTCTCTTTTATTCATATTCAAGTTAAATTAAGCTCATTATCATGGCATATCAATATCAAGAAGGTAGTCATGCATATTTGGTTAGGACCTAAGTCCTAACCCTATTGTAAACTACACTCACAATACTTCAAGCTAGCTTATTTGTCTTGTATACAAATCCCCTTGTTTTTAGATTTCGAATGCTCCACTCTCTCTTCCTCCACAAGACTCATTGCTCTAACAATTCATACAAGTAATTACATGTCAAACAATGTATATTGAGCATAATAATTACCATCTCAAGCAGTCAAATGTGTTTACACAATCACTTAACATGGAAATAATATTCATATATTTCATGTAACAAGAAGCATATTCATATATATACATTAATGCACATTAATACAATTGTTTACATTTCAATTTGGGCAAAACAGGGCAGTAACCAAACTGTTTACAAAACAGTTTACAAAACTGTCCAAGACATCTAAACTGATGCTCCCAGGCAGCATGTGCACTGCTTACTTAAATGTGCATAACTTTCATTCCGTACGTCAGAATTTCAATTGGTTTACACCGTTGAAAAGATAAATTAATTGTATTTCTAACCATATAGGCCTTGTATTTTAGTTCTTTGCCAATAAATACAATTTTTAGCTTAAAGATAGGGCAATTTACAACATTGGACAGTTTGCACTGTCCCTAGTGTTTCTTCTCTACAATTCATTCTACAATCCAGAATTCAGTTCTATTTTCTCCTAATGAATTTAGACATGTTAAGGCACTGTCCATAAAAATATTAGACTTAAATTCCCTTTATACAATTTATGGTGATTTTTCAAAGTTACTGCCCAGAACAGAGTTTTCTGAGCAGATTTCACCAAGCTAGATTTTTAGCTTCATTAATCACTTAGATGGTACTTCTAACATGTTAATTCAACTTATGTACATACTCATACAAGTCTAGGTCAGTTCAATTACGTGTTAAACATGTGAAATCAGGGCATTATAGTGCTATGTTCAATTTGATCTATTTGATCAACAACATTCCTCTAATTCACCATTTGAGCAGTCCATTACCTAGCTTTAACTAATCCAACTATATGAATTCATTTTCCAGCAAGCTATTTACTCTATTCAAGTCTCAATTCACTTAGCAATGTGATCAAAACAGGGCAGCATATACAACTAAGCATGTTTACACATTTTCAACTAGCAAAACAGTCCATATCCTTAATTTCCAGCAACCATACACATTTCCTTAGCAATTTGATCAATAACACTCAAAATTTCAAGGATCTTAGAAGCTAACATCACTATAACATGCATAACTTTCATCCGATTCAAATTAGGCAACAAAAACATCATAAATTCAAGATTCAAGCATTCTATAACATGTAGGAATCAAGCATTTTACCTTCTCCTAAGCTAATTTAATCGAAGCTCAATCAAGAAACATGAATTGAAGATGTTCTATGAAGCTTTCTCTCCTCCTTTCTCTCTCAAAAAATTTGGCTATGGCCTAATGAGTAGGATGAAGTCTTCCTCCTATAGTGGCTGATTGTTTCAAGGGGAGAAGGACATGTGTAAGGTCCATTATCCATTTTAATTCCACCATGCAAAACTTAAGTTTTGCCTAATATTCAAGATGGTCCTTTTAATTTGGCACTCTAACTTGTTGGATATAACATTTTAGTCCTTTAGTTATTTGTTAGCTAATGTTCTTTCCTATTTAATTTGATTACTCGGTTTAGGGAGCAATACAAACTAATCACTACAATTCAAGTATCATTCTTTTAATTTCCTCAATTAACTCCCAATTCTTTCAATTTGATTAGCACATGATTCAATTAGTCAATAGCTTAGATAGCGGTAACCTTCCTAGGCTCGGTTTAGGGTGTTACATGTATCCAGATCACATAGCCCATGGACACGTCAGATGTACTCGATCACATAGCTCGGAGTACCCATCCCCTTATTTAAGCGTCCTTGCACTGACTCTAGGACATCCGGATTCCTAACCAAGACACATATGTTATCACATGCTCCCTCGAGCATTAATACATCTCGCTGAAAGATGAAAGGCGTTCAACCAACCATTACCAATGCCTCAAGGCACGACTCGTATGATACAATAATTAATATATGTCTTTAGGATTCGTTACGCCTTTCTTGTTAGATTATTTTGTTAGTCGAGGCAACCAACCTATATGAGCATCCCTTCAGCACACAACAAGGACCCCAATTTCCACGTAGTATCAATCGATCCACCACGGATCCCTACGAATGATTAATACGAGCCATCCACTCATTAATCACGAAACCATTAGTCATTTATTCCACCTATGGGTTACCAACCTTAATTTCATAGTTTTAGGATTTGTTTTATACTTTTAGGGACCCATCGAACCCTTTACCACGAATTATATAGCCCTCGAATGTGAACCCAACCTTTTTGGGTAGATTGCCCAGTGAGTAACGATACTCCAAGGTCAGTATCGGTACTGCCCTCTGGGTATCGATACCCTCTATGAGTACCGATACGCAAATTAGATTCGAAAGAATTGGCCCTTGCCCCGTACCGATACGCTCTATTCTGTACTGGTACTCCATATCGGTACTGGGATCGCCCCGTACTGATCCTTACCTGTACCGATATGCCTACCATAGCGTACCGATACGCAAAGCCTTTCCAGGCAATACAACAGTGGGTACTGATACGCCCCGAGCGTATCGGTACTCAAACACGCTACTGGAATTCTGATCAAGTGAGGGGTACCGATACACGGAATGGCGTACTGGTACGCCCCTCACAACCCACCTCTCAAATTACAAAGGAGTACTGATATGCAACCACCCCGTACCGATACTCGACCCTAGATTTCAAAACCTAGAGCTCGAGATTACACCAATCCCACCCTTAACCTCCATGGTTAAGTCCCAAATCTTTCCTACAAGTTATTTAGAGTATAATAGGTGGTTTTTATCCATTTTACGCATTAGCAACATCTTATCTTTGATTTACCATTAATGGGGGTTTAAAGCTCTAAAGACCTATCTCACACCCACAAATCATAACACCAACCAAAGCATACATTTTATGAGGCTCATGAAATATAGGAGTCAGAAATGTACTGACCTTAACAAGCAAAACCCGAAATGAAGCTCCCACGAAGCTCTTACCACCTTTCTTCTTGGTCCAAGCTCCAAACTCAACCCCACCAAATCCAATAATGTTTAGCTCGAAATGAATATCCTTTGAGCTGATAAACTCTTCCTTGATGACCAATCCGTGATTCACACTCCTCAATAACAAGTTTCCATCTTTTACTTTGGGTTATGGTGGAAATTAGAAGAAGGAGATGAAGAAAGAGAGAGAGGACAAGGGTGACTTCACCAATTATGATTTTACCATAATACCCTTCCTTAAACTCATCCTAGGCCAAGCCCAACACCCATAAACAAGCCCAACAACACATGAGAGCCCAAGAAGCCCAACCACAAGGCCCACATAACCCGAACATCTGACCCAACGCGTCAGTCCAACCCCAGGACAACGCCTATTATTGACTTAAAAATTCAGGTCGTTACAACTCACCCCTCATTTATGAAATTTCATCCCCGAAATTTAGATGGATGGAAAGGGAGATATAACCAAAACAGATCTAGCCACTTCACCATTCAAATAGGATCACCATGATTAGAGAGAGAGTTATCCCTCAATTTACCTTAAACAGAACCATGGCATAAAACCACAAGCTCTCAACACTTCTCTTGAGGTCTCCATGACTCATTTTCAGCAACCAAAGACACTTATGGCGAGCCACTAAGCATGGTAACATAACCAACCTCGACCCACGTTCAAACATCAATTCTAAAGAACCCAACTCCATTGGGTGCTACCTCGGATAATGACTCTTCTAACTAGCATTTGTCAACCAAAAATCATAACTTAGACTTCATCTTATCTAAAACGCTGCACTTCTTCCACAAAACATTATTGGGAACACATCACATCTAAAAACCATACCCCGGTCAAGCCATTAAAGGACAAGCAAAACCCTAACAACCGATCATTATCATTAATTTACCTTGAATCCAACAACTCCTTTCCCTGGACTTGGGCCACCAAGAAAAGATTTAAACTTCGCTTTATCCAACTATTTTTAATAGGGTCAACAACCACTCTCGATTCCAACCACTTGGTCCTGAGAAATAACCACCGTCACTTAGGAACTCACACAAGCAACCCAAAATTTAGCCATTCTACTTGCGAAGGTCTAAACACCTTCTTCCTAACCCTTGCCTCGGTCCCAACCATCAGACGTAAAGAGCCATCTGAATGTTCTCAAAGATTTCCAACTGGTCTGTCTAAAAATATTTCTTTGCAACGCAACCATCCGGTTACCCTCAACACAACTATTGATCCATATTTCCGCTGCGTTACTCTAATAACTTCCACACTGCTTGTCTTAACCGACAATAAATTTGGTCGAACTCAATTGGGAAATCTTCCAACCCCACAAAATCTAGCTCAACAGATGCACAAGCTAAGCTATTATTCCCATAACTCGCCCCTAGGGCTTCAACTATGTTTATCACAACCTTCATTTACTCTTTTCAGCAGTACCTTTACTCCGATAAACAACATACGAAGCTCTCATGTTCTATGGCCAAAATAAGGTCGCCGATCTTACAAACCCGGCTGTGGTCTTCCACTACTGCACTACAGCTCAACATATCCAAAACCACCATACCAGCTATTCTCACGCATACATGATCTCGGCGAAGCACTTGGCAACGACACCCAATTGGTCGCTTGCACAAGTGTGCCTCCAACAAAGAGTTCGTTAAATACCATGCCACGAAGCGATGGGCACCAACAACGAACTCAACCTTACATTTATCGCAGTTTTAGACCACAATCAACTGGTAAGATTTCCCATTCACCAAGGGTACCTCCATACCCTTAAAATACTCACAACACTAAGACAAGGAACTCTAAACCCTCGCGTCTACAACGCAAGCTAAGAACACCTTGCAACCTATAGATCCTTCCTTTAGCTAGCACTAAAGAGCACAACGTCCACCTTAGAGAGGTTAAGATCCTACACAGCCGACACTAACAACCAGATTCAAGCAATCTAAAACTTCATAATTTCTTATTCACAACATACGGTATACATACACTCTCAACAACCATCTACGGTAAAAACTTTATCTAGAAAATGATGTAATTCTAGTTGCCATCTAAAGCAACAACAACCCAATATTTACCAAGATGCACATCATAAGAACCGGTCTATTACACAACCAAAGAGCTAAACAGCTAACGCAACAGCTGAAACCAACACAAAACTTAATTACCTGACACATCCTCGGTCGTAACACTGTCATTTCTGACCTTAGCAGCAAACTGCTTAGCAACAACTCGCGCGCCAACCTTGGCGGTGGATCTCACAGGACCTCCACCTCAATAATCTGACGGTGCCCTAGCTCCGCCTCTAGCAAAACTCTAATCGTGATGAGAAGCAGCCAACCTCTGAGACTGAACTGATGAATCCTCATCTGTAACTAGACAGTCCTTTGCCATATGCCTTGGTGCTCGACACCTATAGCAAACCCTCTGAAGCAAGAAACACACTCCAAGGTGATGTCGGCCACAATGCTCGCATGCTGGTGGAAGCGATGCTCTAACAGAACCATCAATACTTCATTTTACTGTAGAAATCAAAGAGCCTCTACGAACCCTCGATCTAGATCTTGTGTCGACTCTCGGTAACTGACCTGAAGCAACCCTCTTCGAACTCCTCGAAGCGTAAAGCCTCTCATGCGGATAGGGAGAAAGATTCATGACATCTTGGGTTTCCACGTCACAACCTCTAGAATTCTCGAACTGATTAGATGTTGAACTCTGAAGCCGTTCAAGTGCCTTCGCACTATTGGCTAACTCGGAGAATGTCCCAAGCGGACCCGCTGTCACATACAATTGAAGGTCAACATTCAAGCCTTTCCTGAACCTCTTGCACCTCAACTCTTCTGTGGCAACCATCTTTGGAGCATAACGGCTCAAACTCAGAAACTCTTGCTCATAAGCAAACACCATTTGGTCTCCCTGTACCAGATACAAAAATTGGTCCCTCATCTCATCCATATGTACCTCATTAATGTACTTCTTCTGAAACTCATCCACAAATATATCCCACGTCGGGAGCTCAGGCTTTAGACCCAACTCTACGGTCTCCCACCACTCGTGTGCATTGCCCTTAAGAAGGGAAACAATGCAATCAAGATCATCTTCTGAGCTTCCCTTCATCTGTCTCAAGATTCTCTGTGTGTCGCGCAACCACTGGTCAGCCTTGATCGGGTTATCCTCACCCAAGCCTTCAAAATTCTTAGGCCCAAAATGATGAAGCCTCTCTACAGGGGTCTTGCGAGGCGTCTCAGATTACCTCGAAATAACTTACACGACAAGCAAGAGGGCAGAGGTAAGGTCACAAAAGTGGCCCGCCTCTTCACTACCGGTTTCAACTTCCATCAATCCTTTTCTAAGACATAACAAACAAGGTGGCACATCAAGATTCCCAGTCTTAGAAGGTACACTTAAATTTAAGGACTTGTATTCACTAGACACCTTACCACGACCTCTATACCACCCTGGGGTTTCCTAGAACTGACTAAAATTGAGCTTTAATACCACTAAATGTAACACCCCGATCCCGTCCCAGATCCAGAGAATCACATTCGGGTCACCCAAAACCGACCCATCAAAATTTTTTCATTTAAAACCACAAGTTGGCAATTCTCAAAACGATTCATTTTCATAAAATCCATAAAGAGATTATAAGGGTTTACAAAATACGATTTCCAAATAAAATACACCATTTGACCAAATAATAGTAAATCAAAATAAAATACAAACTCGACTGTGGTAAGGTCCTATGAATACAATCAGTCCAAACTAAACATCAAGTACTATACTCTGAAACTGGCCCGGTGCTGGGAAATCCTCCTCGATGTGCTCCTTCAAAAGCAACTTGTCAACCTACGCACTGAAAAACCACAATTCTGCATGCTGAGCTAACAAAGCTCAGTGGTATATTTCTACTCTACTGCAATTCATGAATATCATAAAACAAGCATGCATGATAATATAATTAAGAGTGCACAGAAAGGCTTCTCAACATCCAATGATCATCTTCTAGCCTATCCTAGCTAGAGCTTACAACTGTCTCAAGACACCACTATTATGTAAGAAGTCCACCAAACCAACCCAGGCTTACCATACTCGAAGCCACTCCATCCGTCGAGCTATATCCTATACCCTGATCACATAGCTCAAAGGTTAACTAGCCCATACTCGAGATCACACAGTCCATCAGTTACTCGAGCTCACACAGCCTGCCGAGTAACAACCCTACCCTGATCACATAGCCCAAGGGTAAAATAGCCAACACCTATTATCCATACAACAACATAAATAACATACATTCCCTAATGGCCAACGAAGCCCTACTATTTTTCCCGTGCTCACACAGCCGTCGGGTTACCCGTGATCACATAGCCGTCGGGTTAAGATCATATCCAGATCACTATAGCCACAGATACGTCCTAAACATACTTGGATCACAATAGCCACAAACAGTCTTTTCCTAAGATCACACAGTCGAACAGGTTACTCGAGATCACATAGCCCATCGAGTTACTCGAGATCACATAGCCCATCGAGTTACTCAAGCTCACATAGCCCCTGAGTTGTATTTCCATATCCTGATCACATAGCCCAAGGATAGGTTTCAAACCGCATCCGGATCACATAGTCTATGGACACGTCGGATGTACTCGATCACATAGCCTGGAGTACTCATCCCCTTATTTAAGTGCCCTTACACTGACTCTAGGATATCTGGATTCCTAACCAAGACACATCGTTATCACATGCTCCCCCGAGTATTAATACATCTCACCGAGAGATGAAAGACGTCCAGCCAACCATTACCAATGCCCCAAGGCATGACTCGTTTGATACAATAATTAATATATGTCTTTAGGATTCGTTACACCTTTCTTGTTAGATTATTTTGTTAGTCGAGGAAACCAGCCTATATGGACGTCCCCTCAGCACACAGCAGGGACCCCAATTTCCACGTAGTATCAACCGATCCACCACGGATCCTTACGAATGATTAATATGAGTCATCCACTTATTAATCACCAAACCATTATCATTTATTCCACCTATGGGTTACCAACCTTAATTTCATAGTTTTAGGATTTGTTCTATACCTTTAGGGACCCATCAAACCCTTTACCACGAATTATATAGCCCTCGAATGCGAACTCAACCTTTTTGGGCAGATTGCCCAGTGAGTATCGATACTCCAATGTGAGTATCGATACCCCATATGAGTACCGATACGCAAATTAGATTCGAAAGAATTGGCCCTCACCCGTACTGATACACTTCGTTCTGTACCAGTACTCCATATCGGTACTGGGATCGCCTCGTACCGATCCTTACCCATACCGATACGCAAAGCCTTTCCAGGCAATGCAACAGTGAGTACCGATACGCCACGAGCGTACCGGTACTCGAACACGCTACTGGAATTCTGATCAAGTGAGGGGTACCGATACACGTAAGGGCGTACTGGTACGCCCCTCACAGTCCACCTCTCAAATTATAAAGGAGTACTGATATGCAACCACCTCTTACCGGTACTCGAGCCTAGATTTCAAAACCTGGAGCTCAAGATTACACCAATCCCACCCTTAACCGCCATGGTTAAGTCACAAATCGTTCCTACAAGTTATTTAGAGTATAATAGGTGGTTTTCTATCCATTTTACGCATTAACACCAAGCAAAGCATACATTTTATGAGGCTCATGAAATGTAGGAGTCAGAAATGTACTAACCTCAACAAGCAAAACCCGAAATGAAGCTCCCACCAAGCTCTTACCACATCTCTTCTTGGTATAAACTCAACCCCCACCAAATCCAATGATGTTTAGCTCGAAATGAAGATCATTTAATGTTGATAAACTCTTCCTTGATGACCAATCTGAGATTCACACTCATCCACAACAAGTTTCTATCTTTTACTTTGGGTTAGGGTGGAAATTAGAAGAAGGAGATGAAGAGAGAGAGGGGACAAGGGTAACTTCACTCCCTTACAAAGATGGCAACCCACCTTAATGAGGCATCATCGCTTGTCTCCCTCAATTATGATTTTACCATAATACCCTTCTTTAAACTCATCCTAGGCCAAGCCCAACGCCCCTAAACAAGCCCAACAACACATGAGAGCCCAAGAAGCCCAACCACAAGGCCCACATAACCTGAACATTTGACCCAACGCGTCGGTCCAAGCCCCGGGTCAACGTCCATTGTTGACTCAAAAATTTAGGTCGTTACAAGTTCTATATAGGAAGAGCTTGTTACCTCGAACTCCCGACTCAAAGATTTTGTCTACTCAGCAGAGCATTTTAGTTTGAAGATTTTGCCTCCAAGAGCGGTCGAGCGAATCAACTGAAGATCAAGAGAACGAGCGGTGGTCAGAGAAGAACCCTCAGCCTACCCGGACCAAAATGGTCACTATTTTGTCTTTGCTCTATGCCCGTACACAACAATGAGCAAAGAGGGGCAGCTGTTGTAGCCCATTTTGTCCGGGCCCATTAACCACATCCAAACCTAAATCAAACCTTTTTATCAACCAAATTTAAATTACACCCCATACCCAATTACAAAGCCTAATCAGCCAATCCTTTTTTACCCAAACTTATTTACATCATATATGAAAAAACCCTAACCCTAATACCCTTGTTAGCTGCCGCAATCCTTGCATCTTTTCGCCTTCAGTGTGTGCATCGCACGCGCCGGCAACCCATGGTCGTGCAATGTACGCGCTCCCCTGCCATTATCACCACGCGCACCCTTGGCCACTTACTCTGACACCGCCTGCACTACCGCCCCCAAGTTGTATTTTAGACCTGAAAAAGCAAAAAAATCAGCCATTATTATATATCTGATAAAACTAAAAAGTAGTGCAAGTTGTGTATACTTTCGGGTATTTCAACCCCAACATCTAATGTAACGACTACGATTTTGACAAGAAGAAAAAAATAAAAATTTTCAGTCTAACAACTCAGATCCAAAAATACAAAGCCAAAGCGGTAAACATCCTAAGAGCCATTCATTTTTTTAGATTTCTTAATCCTAGAATAGATTTAAAAAAAATAAATATCAGAATCGAGATCGAGAAGAGGAAACATACCTTAGGGACGGTTTGAATGCGTTCCGGCCGTCGTGGGTGGCGGCGCACCGCCGCGATTCAGCGGCGGCCGGCAAGCTGATGATCGACTACGGGCTGAGGGGGTTGAGAGCATCTTGGGGAAAATTTTTTTATCAGATGCATAAAATGATTTGTGAGCAAAAAATCGAACTTATAACCCATCAAAACGACGTTGTTTTGGGGCTCCGAGTTTTGGCCCAAAACGACGTATTTTCAAGCTACACCCAATTCACGACCTGACTCAGGGGAGGATCTACGTCTTTCTAAAAAGGGAGAAATTGTTTTTCAGGTCCTTCCACATGGGAGAATCACAAACCCGGTCTTTGTAAGTTTTAAATAGTTTTCAATTTAGCCCCTATATTAATTCAATCTGATTTTTAATGGGATAATTATCGCGTAAGTCCCTCCGCCCTATAGAAATTTTCGTTTTGGGTATTCCGCACAGTAAAATCATTTTTTTAGTCCCTGGAGGTTTTCAATGCCCTGCAATCTCGTCCCTAGATTGGATTTAATCAATATTTAATGAAATAATTTCTCACCTGGTCAATGTATTTTGTAAATACTTTAATTTTGGCCCCAAATTCTATTTTTATTCTTTTTTTGCACTGTTTTTTTACTTTCTTTAATTTCGGTCCTTTATTTACATATGTTCTTATTATATTCGACGTTTTTGGATTTTTTTATTTTTTGTTAATATGTCAATATATATAATATGTATATAATATATTTGTATAATATATACTATAATTATACATATATTTATATCATTGGTATATATTTATATGTATATATAATATATAATGTATTTACATATAATATGTATATTATATTTATATAAATATACTGTATATTATTATGTAGATATATTTATAATACTATTTGTAGTACATATACTATATTTATATGTATACGGTATATTTATCATATTATTATGTATATAATACATTATTTGTTATAAAAACTTTTTTTGTTTATATTAATTTCATATTATTTTAAATATCGTATATAGTATTTTGTCCCATTATTCCGATATTTCTATTGGGAGTGTCGTCCCGACCTCCAGGTGTCATCTCCCCTGAATATCATGCATATCGAGGCAAGTTTTGAAATATCAAATATATTTAGTTATCTAATATTTATATTAATAGTATTTTTTTGTTTTATTATATATATATTTGTTTGTTTATTTGTTCATACATAAATAATTATTACATATAGTATTAGACCTTATTGTTCCGATATTTCTGCTAAGAGTGTCATCCCGATCTCCGGGTGGCATCTCCTTTGAATGTCGTGAATACCAAGGTAAATTTAAACTATTGTTCGTTTTTAGAAATTAATTATTAAATTAAATCAAATTTTTGTCTTCCTTGAATAAATATAATGTGAACTCTTAAGTACTAATTTTGGGCGTAGTAGGGTGTTAACCCTTCCCCACTCGTAAACAACTCACAACCCATCTCTGGTTATCTTTTCGGTGTCCAGCCTACAAAAAGTAGCCGGTGGCGACCCAACCTTTCGTTTTTAAAAATTTAACAGTACTTTATTAAGAGTGTCATCCCGGTCTTCAGGTATCATCTCCTTTGATGCCGCAAAGGATTTCATATATTATTTTCAAAAAGAAAAAGGGTCGCTACACATTCAATCACCTCTTCGAAGGAGAGGCTTGAGTTTACCAAGGTGTGTGTTGAGGTTGAAGCCGGTGTTGCCCTTCCTAAGAAGATTAATGTGATCATGCGGGATGGATCTACTGTTGTTGTTAAGGTGTTTGTGCCCTGGATTCCTATGTGCTGTAGCAAATGTAAATTTTTTTGCCATAATGAGAAATCTTGCCCCTTGGGGTCCCCTGCTAAGGATTCTCCTGTTGCTAAGGTCTGAAGGAAAAAAGAGGCCAGGATAGTGTATCAGAATTGGGGGAGTGTTCTACTAAGATGAAAGGCGATAAGCAACCTGCCAATACAGAGACTGATACACTTGTTGCAGAGAATTCTCATCCTACTGGTGATGAGGGGGTTGAGCCTCTGTCCCCAAATGTTGAGCCTGTTGGTGATGAGGGGGTTGGACCTCTGTCCTCAGTTGCTGGTGCTGCAGACGCTACTAAGAGTTTACAGGACGCTAATGAATTAGCTGGTGGGGATGCTGGTATTGAAGAATTAAATGATCAAGAGTTCCCCTTATTGCAGGATTTTATGTCTCAAAAGAAAAAGGATAGAGGTAGACCTGCTAAAGAGAAGCAATTTACTGATTCTTCTAAGGCATCTGAATCTGCCAGTTGGTGGGGGTGTGGTCCTTTCTTCCCAGTGACTATTTGCTATTTGCTATTTGCTTTTGGAATTGTAATACCCATTTTTCGTTCGGATGTCAAACTAAATTTAAACTATTTATCCTATTTAAATTAAATTCTAATAAAAAAAAAAAAAAAAACAAGGCATAGTCTCCTGCACCGATTCATGTCCTGCACACCTATGTCCTGCACCGACCCATGCCCTGCCTTTCATCACCATCACCCTAACCAACCTAAAACCCCACAGCCATTTCATCTCCACCATATTTTTATCAAACTACAACCAAGCACCAAGCTTAAATCCTAAACGAAGGGAGGATCCCTTCACGACCATTTTCAAAAATTTACCCAATCCTCATCTCCCTTCACCATCGAAGCAACCCTTCATTAAAACCAATCCCTAAACCACCATTGAATAATCAAAACTAAGCTCCCCAACTCCATCACTGAGCCAACTTTCATCATTCCTCAAGCTTCTTCACCCTTAACCCGAACTATTACGTACCCAACCAATAAATCAAACAAACTCTCTTTTGTCCAAATAAACCAAATTATCAAAGCCACAATACCTTAACCAAAGAAGAAAGGAAAAGAAAGAAAGGCCCTTCATCGTCGACCTTGGCGATTTCCAGTGGTTGGAGTAGTAACTCGGCGATCCCAACGGTGAGGATGTAGCCCATGACGACGAGAGTGACATATCTCAATTTCAGGATGATCCAACGACGAACAAAAGCGATCCGGTCAGAAATCACTTCGCGAATCAAGTTTTCCTTTCAAGAATTTGGAGGTTTGTTTCGAGAAACGGAATCGAGAAATGAAAGAGAGGAAAGACGAAGAGCCGTTCGGTGGTGTCGATTTGTCGAAGAACTCGCCGAAGCGGCGACAACGATGTTGAGAGCACATGACGTTAGGATTTTGGTTCAAAGAGAAGTTTCTTTTAAATTAAATGACATGTTTAGTTTATTTATTTATTTAATTAGTATATTTTAATTAATTACTTTAAATTTAGATTTTTTTATGGATAGATTTAGGGATGGGCATTTTAACCGGCTAGATCAGGTTCCGACCCGATCTGATTCGACCAGGTCAGATTTTTTAATGAAAAAATTGGGTTCGGGTTAGTTCGGATTTTTATTAAGGGTAAACTCGGGTCAGGTTTAGAGTGAAAAATATCCGACCCGTGATTAATTGTGTAATTTTTTCCTAAACTTTTTAGGGATATTTATAATAATACCCCTCTTTATATATTTTTTTATAATTAGGTCCTTAAAATTAAATTTTTATTTATAATTTAGTCATTTAAATTATAATTTTTTATGATTAAATCCCTTAAAATATTTTTTTACAATTAGGTCTCTAGAATTAATTTTTTCTATAGATTGGGTCGGGGTCGGGTTTACTATATTTATTTTTGGGTTGGATCGGATTTTTTAAAGAATATGTTCGGGTCAGATTCGGGTGGACCAAAAACCCGACCCGGCCTGTGCCCATCTCTAGTTAGATTTTTTTTAATTTGTTTGCTCTTTACCGTATAATATGTAGCTTATATATATATAGACATAGTTTTTATATATATATGATCGTATGATATATTATGTATAATCATGTTTTTTTTATATACTATGGCTTATATTATTATGTGTTTTTTAATGTTTATATAGACATATCCACATCGCATAGCTTTTATATATGTCCTGACCTCACATATATTATATCGCATAGTATAAATGATGTATCTATAACTTTTATTGGTTGTTCTTATTTATCTTCTTGTTGATTTTTATTGCTCATATTGTTTGGAGTTATGTATTTGTTTATTTTAATCATGTCTTACGTTTATTTTAGCCATTATCTTGTCCATGCATTTATTCTGTAGTATTTAGATCTAGAACTCAAAATTCTGGTATCATGTTGTGAGTGTCGTTCCGAGTCTCTGGGTGTCATTCTTCTTTTGATACCGTAAATTGTGAGATTATATATTCATACGTTATCATGCATGCATTTTAGGGGCTAGATATTAAATTAAATCGAATTTTAAATTTTCTTTGCAATTACAATACGAACCATTTAGGTACCGATATTCGAGCGTGGTGGGGGTGCGAAACCTTCCCCACTCGTAATCGACTCTCAAACCCAATTAATTTTTGGTTTTCCTTTCGGTGTCCGGTCTACCTAAACCAAGTGACCGGTAGCGACACCACAAATTTTATACCAAAATACAAGCTTTTTTTTTTCAAATTCCCCCTTACATCAAATTTTTTAAGAAAAGTGGGAAACTTACGGATTTTTTAGTCGCTACAGCTTAGCGACTACGCTGGAGACAATTTTTTTATTTTCAAAAATAAAAAATAGAGGGTCAAGACTTAGTCGAGTTCGTATCATATTTGCCAAGAAATTTTTGAATTCAATCTAATTTAATTTTTAATCCTTAATCTTATTTATTTACCACTTTTATTTACACGTTGTTTGTTATATATTGTCATTCATGCATGAGTTATCCGGGCTCCACAACCACTAAGTGGGAGTGATTACTTTGTCTCGTGGGGTCTTCCCCTCCGTACGGCATTGTAATTCACTTCCAGAATCCTATCCTTATATTTAGTGGGGTATTCACCCCCGTATGGTATAAGGGTCGTATTCCCCTGAATCGATGTCCTAGCGACAGTTCAGGTACCGTCACCTCAGAACCAAACCCGCATATAGTGAGCCGTATGAGCCAACCCTTTTAGAGCCATGCAAAACTTTGCCCGTTTAGCGTTTACCCTTTTTAGGCTTTGATGCCTTCGTTTATTTTTATGTACAGTTTTTAATTTGTTTTAATTTTTTTTACCTCATTTACCATTTAATTTATTCATTCAATTATTTTTAATCCAAACTGACCCATTTTTTCTTTTGTGATCACATCATATTAAATCGATTCATTTTTGCATTAACTACATGACATATCATAACATTTTAATTTTTTCATTTTACCAACATGAAATGCTTATTCACGACTGGTTCTTAATTTGAAAAACTATCATCGGGAGAAAATCTAGTACTCTAGATATCAATGCAATATTCAAAGTTGCAAATGAATCTCGTAAGTTCAGAAATTTGTACTATGAGAACCATTTTTTAATCAGTACTTTCGCATCTAGGACATGCACCTCGCATTTACATGCATACATTTTAAAATTTTGAAATCGGTCCCCAGGTTACCCCGTTAGATACAACAAAGTTGGTCGATCTAGCACCTTACAGAACTCTAAAAAAGCCCGATCTTGGGGCATGTCCAAAAGCGCCTGCTATATTTATACAAACACCATGCCTCCGACAAGGCCTCAGTTTGAGGGCATTCTCCATCAAGGTTCATAAGCAAGCCTTCGATAGATACATCAATCTTTATTTTCACCGCTCCACATTGATCCCTAAGAGATGAGTTGCCATGAGCCAACACAACAAATTTGTGAACCTGACCTAGGGGGCAACATAATATCTTCATGAGGACAATGAAAGCCCCTCAGAAAAAGGCAAACATGAAATTCAAAATTTGCTACAAGAGCAGTCTCAGACGATGGTACAAAATGAACAAAAGATTTTTAGGGCATGTATCCAGGTGAGAGTTGATCCAAGAAAATGTGATCAAACACGAAAGAGGTTGGGGGCACCGCCGCATGCACAAGACCACCAGCCCGGCATGGCCAGTGGAAAGTTAGAAACATCCCTTTGAGGGCCAAAAGAAAAAGTCACGTCACGTCACATTCATTCATTTTGTTACATTCATCATCATGCATCAAATCATTTTTACATACATTTAAAATCATCATGCATTTAGATTATGTGCAGCCAAAATTATCATACGTTCAGATTAGATGCATACATGCATTTATTTTTGTTTGTACATACGAACAGGTCTGAAGAAGAGATTGAACATCCTCAACATAGGGGGAATTACATGATGGCCAACCTTCAGTCCTGAAGGAGACCGAATACACAAAAGAATTGAAACCTCCAAATAGAGGATGTCATCAACAAATTTTTGAACAGCTACTAACAAATGTTTTATTTCCTTTTAAGGATCTCATTCCTTCGACAGTGGTGTAGTGAATCTTACATTTTGCTGATTTCGTCTCTCCTCTAGTGGTGTGGCAGATCAAAATTTTCTTCAAATATCATAGCATATCAAACATTTTGAAGATCTCATTTCTCTGTTGATGGTGCAACAGATAGAACTTTTCCTCCAGATCTCGTTTTTTTTGCCAGTGATATAACAGATCTCGCTTTGCATTGATGGTATAGCATATCAAATTTTAAAGATCTCATTTTTTCGTTGATGGTGCAACAGATCAAATTTTTCTGTGGATCTAGTCTCTTTGCCAGTGATGTAACAGATCTTGCATTTCTAAATCTCACTTCTCCATTGATGTTGCAGTAGATCAAATTTTTTTCAAGGTCTCATTTTTCGTTGATGGTGCAACTAAACTGAATATTTCCCTTATATCATTTTTAAGAATTATAGTTAGGAAAAAAGAAAAAAATCAAAAGAAAGAAAAAGAAAGAAAAATTCAAAAAAAATCAAGAAAAATTTTCAGAGGAAATAAAAACAAACAAATCAAAAGAAAATAATCAAAAAAGGAAAAGAAAAAAGTAATCAAATGTCGTTATTCAATATTGCCCTTCCGTTGATAGTAAGGCTATGTTCAAGTTTCATTCTTCGATCTTGTCCATCCATTGATGGTGTGGTTGGGTCTAAGTTGCTATCTACCCATGCTCCTTCGTTGATGGTGCAGTAGGGTTCAAGTCGGTGTTTTGTTTTTCCGTTGATAGCATGGTAAAATTCAAATTATCATCCTATCCTATCATGTCCCTCCGTTGATGGTGTGGTTGGGTCCAAGTTGCTATCTACTCTTGCTCCTTCGTTGATGGTGTAGTAGGGTTCAAGTCAGTGTTTTGTTTCTCCGTTGGTAGCATGGTAAAATACAAATTATCATCCTATCATGTCCCTCCATTGATAGTGTGGCTGGGTCCAAGTTGAAGCTATCTAATCCTGCTCCTCCGTTGATGATGTAGTAGGGTTTAAGTTCGTGTTCCGCTTCTCCGTTGATGGCGTGGTCGAATCCAAATTATCATCCAATCATGTCCATCCGTTAATGGTGTGGCTGATTCCAGGTTGCTCACATCTAATCTTGCTCCCCCGTTGATGGTGTAGTAGGGTTCAAGTCGATGTTTTGCTTCTCTTTTGATGGCGTGGTAGAATCCAAATTGTTGAAATCTGATCATGTCTTTTTGTTGATGGTAAGACTGGGTTAAAGTTTTGAAATTCAATCTTAGCCCTTCATTTTTGGTGTGGATAGATCCAACTTTATAAACTTTCGGTTCTGCCTCTTCGTCGATGTTGTAGCTGAACCAAATTTGCCAAATTCAGATCCTGCCTCTTTGTCGGTGTTGTAGCTGGATTAAATTTTTTACCTTTAGACCTTGCTTCTTCATTGGAGTTGTAGCTTGGTCAAATTTAACTTTTGGTTCTGCCTATTCGTCAGTGTTGTAGCTGAACCAAATTTACTAACTTTCGGTCTTGCCCCTTCGTCGGTGTTGTAGCTGGACCAAATTTACTAACTTTCGATCCTGCCTCTTCGTCGGTGTTGTAGCCGGATCAACATTACTAACTTTAGACCTTGCCTCTTTGTTAATGTTATAGCTTGCTCAAAATTTACTGACTTTCAACTATTTATCTTTATCAATAGTTAGAAAAAAATTCTAAAAAAAGACAAAAAAATCAAAAAAGAAAGAAAAAGCAAAAAAAGATAAAAAATCAAATAAAGTTTTCAATATTTTGGTCCTGCCTCTTCGTTAGTGTTGCAGCTGGATCAAAGTTATTTTGGAAAGCCCGATAAAAATGTTGGCACAACGTGCTTAAACATAGTGAAGTTTAAGACAATGGATAATTTAAATATCCATCGAAAATCCATTTTTACGAATGGTCAAAGGAAAATAAATCATTTGGAAAAATTCAATGTCATAATTGGTATAAACTGATTATACCCAGGAAAATGGTACAGCTAGCTCGGAGCAAACGGTTATCGATAAAGGCAACTCAAAATCGTTGATCCCTGTGCATTTGGGAAAAGTAGAAAAGAAATCTATGAGCTAAGTTGTAGATATTTTTTGAATCAAATATTCAAATCTCCATGCTCCTATCCTGCCTCTTCGTCGGTGTTGCAGCTGGATCAGATATCAGAATCATCATTCACCGATCCTTCCTCTTCGTCAGTGTTGCAACTGGATCAAATTTTACAGACCCTATTTTTTGTCGGTGTCGCAGCTGGCTCGAGTTTTCTTTAGGGATTGCATCGTCATCAATAATGTAGCAAGTCATACTCATTTTGCTTCTCCAACCCCCATTTTAAAGATTTTGCTTCCCCAAGAGTGACAAAGTAGATTAATCAAGTCAAGAAAGAAGACATGTGTCGAAGGGAAAGAAGATCTACCAAAGAAAGAAAACATACGTCAAAAGGAGAGAAGCTCAGCCATACTGGACAAAAATGGTTATTCTTTTTTGTCTTTGCTCTATTCCTGTTACACAACAATGAGCAAAGAGGGGAAGCTGTAATACCCATTTTTCATCCGGGCCTCAAACTAAATTCGAACCATTTACCCTATTTAAACCAAATTCCAATAAAATCAAAACAAATAGCAAGGCATGGTCTCCTACACCGACCCATGCCCTGCACACCCATGTCATGTACCAACCCATGCCTCTGCCTTTCATCACCATCACCCTAACCAACCTAAAACCCCACGGCCATTTCATCTCTACTATTTTTTTATCAAACTACAACCAAGAACCAAGCTTAAATCCCAAAAGAAGGGAGGATCCCTTCACGACCATTTTCAAAAATTCACCCAATCCTCATCTCCCTTCACCACCGAAACAATCCTTCATCAAAACCAGTCCCTAAACCACAACTGAATAACCGAAACTAAGCTACCCAACTCCATCACCGAGCCAACTCCCATCGTTCATCAAGCTTCTTTACCCTTAACCCAAACTATTACGTACCCAATCAATCAAACTCCATTGCTAAAATATGATTTGAGATGCATTTATGATAATATACATGTTATTGATGTCATTGTTATTACTTTCATTATTTTTTGACTACCTCACTAGGCTATATAAACCTAATGCATCTCATTTTCATGCATTTTTAGGTTGAAAGTTAGTCGGATCAAGGATCGGAGCAAGTACGTCTTTGAAGCAAGTCACTAAGTTATATATAATGTAAACTTTATCCTTGAACTCCTAGAATGATGACATAGGGTCTAGATAAGTTAGTTTAGCCCCATGTTGTATGTACATGTGGTTCACCATGTTGAATGAGTTAAAATATGAAATATGGCATGTTAATGTTTTGGCAAATTTGGTAAAATGGCCTAAAATGCACTAATAAGTAAAAACATGGTAAATGGATTCGGAATGGCATGAAATTTGACATGTATTTAGATTTAGTGTTTCTAAGCTTGCTGGAAAATTTTGAAGAGCATTGGACAAGGTTAAGATCCCTAAATTGACAAAAAAAACTAGACTAAATATATCATTACAGGTTTGTCCGTACCGGTACGGGTGATGGCGTATCGGTACGGGTATGCATTTTAGGAACGTAGGTAACAGGGTGTACCGATACAGACATTGACGTATCGGTACAGGGTTTAGTCACTGGAATTTTTGCGTAGCTACATATTGATATGCATTTAGGCGTATCGGTGCAGGTCTTAATCACTGGAATGACATTGTATCACCGTATCGAACCCTAAGGTTGACTATTTTGATTTGACCACATATATCGATACCCAGTATCGGTACGATCTTAAAGAAAATAATCGTTTTAACAGTCAAGGTAGGCATACCGATACGACCCTAGGTGTTTCGGTACGGTTGGTCGGTTCTGGAATATGAGTTTAATTAGTACGAGCTTGGTGTACCGATACAAACGCATCTGTATCGATACGACCCTTAATGTCTGTAATTTTTTTAAAGACCATAACGAAGGCGTACCGATACGGCCTCTTCGAGTATCGGTACCAAGGTAGGTAAGTTGGTTAGAAGAGGTTTAAAAAGGTTTTAGAATGTTGTAATTGGGTCACCGAATCTTACAAGACTTAATTGAGGACACAAATGAACTCTAATTATGATAGAAATTTGTATGAAAGATATTTAAGTACTGAATTTCAAATGGGTAACCTTAATTTTAGGCAATACCTTGTAATTTACTGGTTTTACAATTTAGTCACTAAACTTAAATAAGTTACCAATTGGCCCCAAATCTTAAATTGAGTAAATTTTATTGATTAAAAATGTTTTCTTTATATTTCAATATAAATTATTGATACATGATTTATTGCATATAATATCGTAATCATCGATACGATCACCGTATTATTTACCGGTAACACTTTCAGTGGCCCTCTGTACACTTGGTCCAACAAGCAAGATGAAACCTTCTTGGCTCGAAAACTTGATCGTATTCTTATTAATGATCAATGGATTTATGCCTTCCCTGAATCTCCTGTCGAATTCCTGGCCCTAGGGGAATCTAACCACTGTCCTGGTTTAGTCAGCATTGCTTGTACAGTTCAAGCTATTAAACTTAAACCTTTCAAAATTTTCAATTTGTGGGCTGATCATCCTGAGTTTAAACACACTGTGCAGAGCTCTTGGGAAGCTGCGTGTGAGGGGGACCCTTTGCAGATTTTGTTTGCTAAGATAAAGAGATTAAAGCCAGTACTGAAAGGCTTTAACAAGACTTTTTTCTGATATTTTAGGAAAAGTTGCTTTGAAGTGAGACCAGTTGGAAAAGCAATAGATTATTAATATTTCAAACTTCTCGAGAAGGGACATTGCTGCTGAGTATGCCTTGCAACATGAGTTATGGGACTTAAAGAGGGCTGAGCTTCTATTTTATAAACAAAATGCCAAAGTACACTAGCTACAGAAGGGGGGCCAGGGCACTAGGTTCTTCTACTCCACTATGGCTGCAAAACGCAAGAAAAATACCATCAGATTGATCATGAATGAGGATGGTCAAAAGCTTGAGTCATTTGATGCTATGTCTGGTGAAATTGTCAACTATTTTACTCAACTTATTGGCACCCCTGACTCTAATGTTCAACCTCTTTCTATTGATACCTTAAAGGAGCTGCTACACTACTCTCTACCTGTAGGTGCTGCTGTGGAGCTTTGCAAAGAGGCCTCTGTTGAGGAGATAAAAGATGCTCTTTTCAAGCAAGGCAAGGATAAAAGCCCTGGACCTGATGGGTATACTTCCTGGTTTTTCCGAATGGCTTGGGACATTGTTGGAGCAGACTTCATTGCTGCCATCAAATATTTCTTTGCATCCTCCTCTCTGCTTCCTGCCTTTAACGTTACTACCCTCATTTTGGCGCCCAAGATGCTTAATTCCTGCATGCCTAAAGACTTTCGGCTTATCTTCTGTTGTTAAGTGGTTTACAAAACCATCACAAAAGTCTTGGTTAACAGATTGGCAGTGTATTTTCCAGAAATAATCTCACCTAACCAATCAACTTTTTTCAAAGGTCGAGATATAGCTGATAATACATTGTTGGCTCAAGAGTTGTCAAAGGTTATTCTAGAAGCTCTCTTTCTCCAAGATGTGCGTTGAAAATGGACTTACAAAAAAGTGTTTGACTCCATTGATTGGGGTTTCATGATGAATGTTCTTGAAGCTTTGGGGCTGCCTCTGATTTTTAGGAATTGGATTCGAGTGTGTGTCACTGCATCAAGGTTCTCAGTTGCTTTTAATGGCTCACTGGTGGGTTTCTTTAAGGGGAAAAGAGGTGTTAGGCAGGGGGACCCTCTTTCCCCTTATTTGTTTGTTTTGATGATGAATGTTCTATCTCCTCTTTGGATGCTGATGTTGCTGATGGCATCTTCAAATATCATCCTAGGTGTAGGAGAGTCTTTTTGACTCACTTATGCTTTGCGGATGGTTTATTGATTTTTTGCAAAGGAAATGAGGACTCCATCTTTGGTGTTCAATCTTTCATGGAGAAACTTATGAGCTGTCAGGCCTAAAGCTCAATGCTGCCAAGACTGAACTCTATTCTTGTGGAATGGATCGTATTGTATTGGAGAGGATTCAGAGTATTACATGTTTAAGCTTGGAAATCTTTCTGTCAGATATTTGAGAATCCCCTTGATGACAAAAAAAGCTTACAGTTTAAGACGGTTCTGCACTTATTGATAAGATTTGATGCAAGTTGAATCAATGGTCTCATAAGAAGCTCAGTTATGGAGGAAGGCTACAGCTTATTAGGGTTGTCCTTGTTAGTATCACTAATTATTAGTGTAGGCACTTAATTCTACCTCAGTCAATGATTGCTCAAATTGATCAGTTATGCACCAGATTCTCCTGGAAGGGCAGTGACACCCCAGCCAATGGAGCTAAAGTTAGTTGGCTGCAAATTTGCACCTTGAAGTCTGAGGGGGGCCGGGGTTAAAAAACTTGGCTACATGGAACAAGGCTTGTGCTATGTCCCTATTGAAGAAAATTCTTGCTAGTGAAGGCTCCTTATAGGTGGCATGGATAAAGGAGTATGTTGTTAAAGATGGGGATATTTGAACGATGGAATGCAAGCCCCATTTCAGTTGGATAATGAGAAAACTCCTTAAACTGAGAATTGAAGCTGGCTGTATTTTCTCCAGTGGGAATTGGCCAGCCTTTATTACCCGGGTTATTTGGAATGAGATTCGATAAAAGAAGGACAAGGTTCAATGACATAGAGTGTTGTGATTTTCATTTCACATACCAAAGCACTCGATTGTTGCTTGGATGGCAATCTTAAACAGGCTCCCCACGGCTGATCGATTATTGAAAATGAGAATGGTTGTGGATTCTACTTGTAGGTTATGTTGTCAGGAAGAAGAATCAAGGGACCATATTTTTTTCAAGTGCCCTTTCTCGAGGGAAATTTGGCCGCAGATTTTGAGGCTCTGTTGCATTCAGAGGGATGTGTTAACCTGGAAGGAAGAATTGGCTTGGGCTGCTGCATGCCTCAAGGGTAAATCGTTAATTGTTTTTATTTTGAAACTTGCTTGGAATGCATTTGTGTATAGTGTTTGGGAGGAAAGAAATGCTCGTCAGTTTAAGCATGTTAATAGGGAGACTAGTGAGATTGTAAATTGTATACGTGAGATTGTACAGATAAAATTTACTCATCATAGTATAGATAGATGTGATCAGGTGAATTTGTAGCTATGCTGTGCTTGGGGGATTTTGTAACTCCCTTGTATGATTGTATATTTTGTAGCAGTTTTCTGCTTCACTGGATTTAATATACACAATATTTTATTTTAAAAAAATTCAATATTTTGTACGTGATCAAATTAAAGCAACCATTTTTAAGAAGAAAACAATGGGATTTCAAACTTCAATTCTAGCTTTGCTAAATTTATAAACATATTTTTAACGTACTTTCTCCAATTTACTTGTCCATTTCTTTCCAAATAGATTTGACAAAAAAAAATACTATAATGGAAGAGTTTGTAATGAATAAGATGGCCTAAAATATAGTAGTCGTATAGAGAAAGGCAAAGTGAAAACGTAGTCACATTGACCTTGTAGCTTAGGATGGGTACAAAGGAAAACGTGGACCCTGACCGTATAATTCACTTTAACCCCCAAAGTAGAGAGGTGCATGGAGTCGTGGTCATCTATGGAACTTAGAAAAACAGCTGGTAGGGTCGAGTCTGCTGCTGTCTGCAGCTATGTTTTTGTCTTTTTACTCATCTTTAACCCCCACCCCCTTTTCTCACCGTATAATTCACTTCATCAACACAACCACCACTCTCCCATTTCCCTTGTCTCTGTCTCAGCCCCCCTTGAACGCAGGCGAGTCTCGTGGGAGGGGAGAAAAGAGACGAGAGAATCAGAAGAGAAACACTTGCACAAACAAGCACTTAAAAATAAGTTTCTTTTAATTGGGATGTTCCAAGGGAGTTATTCTTTGAGGGGAATGTTGTCTGGCTCGAGGATGCTTCCGTGGATCAAATTTTCTTGCATTACCTTCTTCTTACGGATCTGATTGTTGTTGTTGTCGCAAGGGATTTGAGTTTGTGCCAGCGCCGTTGGACCAGGCTTCATTTCCCCCAATTACTGCTCCCGTTTCGAACATCCCCAACAAAGGATCTATTCTAGATCAAGGACTGCAGCGTGTTAAAAGGTTTGATTTTTAGCTTGAATCATTACTCTGGGTGTTATTTTTTTTCCTGTTATGCGAAGATTTGGAGGTTTTAGATCATTGGGTGTATCTCTCTCTTTTTTTGTTTAGAGAAATCAAGCTTCTTATTTCACTTGCAGATTGGTGTAATGATAAGGGGTTTGACCAATTTTCTTCCCTACCGTAAGGATAAAAGTTTCATCATTAATCTCTTTTTTTTTCTGTGATGCCATGATGTTGTTTTTTGTCAGTCCTAACGCTCCTTAGGCAGGTGTTTACCATGATTGCTTCCAGTATCAGATCTGTCTCTTTCAGCTGTTTTTAGAACTACCTTTGAACTTTGGTAGTAATTTTCTTCTTCTTTTCCCATCTCTCTAGGGTTTCGAGGTGGAGAACTTTGTTGGATCTTCCTCAAAACGAAACCTTTCGGACAAAGCATGGCCCGGGTAAAACACCAAAGGTAAATGGAAAAGAAAGACTTTCCCTTCCTTTAACAGTTTGAAAATCCCATGAAAGTAAACATTTCTTAATTCTTACAGCAAGGAGTTCATATCAGCTGTCTTGTCCCTTCATCTGCATCATATCTCTTACAACTTACCAGCTTTGCATGCATTACTGAATTGGAGTTTTGCGTATTTAATATGAGAAGCTGATAATTCTGTATATCTCAGCTATATTTATTCCATTGCAAGTTAGAATGAACAATGGAGTTTTCAGAGTAAATGACCGCATGACATCTTAGTCTGAAGCCCTAAATTTGATCGTGAAGATGAGAATGTTGATAATCCACGTCGGTCCAGGGTTTGAGTAGTTTTGTTTATTCTTACAAACAGGGTGAAGGAGCTTTGTGCAGTAAAGCAGCAGGCTTTTTAATTAGCAAATGAGTGACTATCATTAGAAAGAAAAGGGAAATTTTCCCAATGTTATTGCTTTCTTTTGTACATATTTGGGAATTAGCAAAACAAAAAACGAGGTCTAAAACTGTTTACAATAATTTTCCCATAATTTGCAATTTGTTTGACTCATGGATGCCGAGGAACAGAACACATGAAGAAACAGTTGATTAGAAATTTTGGCAGGCTTTAGGTTAGTCCCACTTGCTTTGCTCCACGCTTCTTCCCTCCACTCCTACATTACTATTGTTTATTCGTGTTGGAACTAATTAACTAACTTTAAAATTGTTTAGAATTATCATAATATTTTATGATCGATTTATTGTATTTTTAAAGTACTCATATTTAATTTAATCTCGACTCAAGAAATTATTTCTTGTCCTTGAAAAGGACCCTACATAAATTCTCATATGTTGCACTTATGACTTAGTACTTAATGTCCTCTTTAGGGTCGGAAAAAAATCTCGAAGCTAAATGGAGCACCAACATATTGAGAATGCAATATTAAGCGTGTATCCCACTAAGCTCAAACTCTTTAGTTTTTTTTTTTTTTTTGTGAGTTTGTCTTTTCAAGTATCTGATCTGCTCTGGACTCTTTAAACCGTCTAAACAAATGTTGGGAGACAAAACTCCTATCTGAAATAATACCAATCGATCAACTTACATACAACACTTCACAAGCTTCTTCCTAAGAACTGGATGAATGACTGCTCGCTTAGAATTTAATTTAAATGAAATTAATATACTTTAAACAGTAATAATTTTCAAGTTTAAAATATTTCTCCAGGTTATTTAAACATTGAGTTTAACCCATAACATAAGATGGTTGAAGTTTTGCACAAAAAATGTGGGCTTTTATCGGTTTTTATATTCTTGCTTTTTATATATTTGATGTGTAACCAATAAATGTTGTCCCTCTCTTTGATACACAAGATTGTATAAAACTTTACACGTCTTTCAATTACACAGCAAAGGAGATAAATTCAAATATATATGAGGATTGCAAAAATTCTAAATTGTCTCTCAACTCACTCTCTATGCTTAAACTAAATCTTATTATCTCTTTATAGAATATATTACTAGATTAAAAGAATTGAACAACAAAAAATCTATTTCAGAATTTTACCAACAAGTGTGGGGTGTAACAACAAGACACATCGTATTCTTAAGGGGGAAAATCAGGTTCAAATCTTAAAAATATCATCATTAAAGGGGTTAATCTCAAATTCTAAATATTAACCATAAAATAGACATGAACTGTACTCAAAAAGTTTTGCTTTACTGGAATTCTTGTATGCAGGCTAGTGCGGATAACATTGCTTAAAACCCAATCTCTATTAAGGACGCAGACAATATTAGAATTATTTGGCGTAGGGTTATGACTAATACAAGCAATTATGGAATAAATTTTCATTTGAGTGAAACTCCATATGCTCCTATTGCTTGATTTGTACCCTTAACTACATCCCACTAATTTTATGCTCGTTTAATGTAAAGTTATTATTATAAACAATATTTTAAATGAGGTTTGTAAAATCCCATTTTTTTTATTTGAGTCCTTGACTATGCATCTTTTTCACCAACCCGTCTCTCTTACTGTATTCAATTCGAATCAAATGTTCAGCCAGTTTCATGGTTTTTAAGACATTTAGAAAAGTGTTATATTAAAATATGAAAAAAAAATCATATTTTTATGAGGGGTTTTAAAATTTCCAAAAGTAACTTTGAAAGAGTCTTATTTGAAATATCCCTTTGGAAGCTTTTTGAAGAATGAAGATTCAAGTTGACTGGAAAAGCACTACAGTAGTGTATTCGACTCATGATGACTTGGCCACTGCAAAGTTATCCGAATTCAGTGCTTAATAGAGACATATACGTTGACAAATTTGTATTTAATTGTTTTAAACACTTTTTTTTTTGCATATATTTAAAAATTCTCAAGAACGCGAGATCGAATATACTGAAGTGTTTAATATCTTTTATTTATAGATGGAGAATGATCTAAGTAGTATAGTTATTGTACACTAAATGTTAAAAAATTATAAAATTTGTGTAACTAAAATATATATCGAATAATGGTAGTTGAATTTTTATTTATTAAAAAGCCACATGACTGTAGCTCATGGACAGGGACAGATGGACGTTAATTATGGAAGGGGTAATTGTCTTTCTCAATATTGGTAGTTTAATTTCATTTGAAGTTATTGATAGTTTTAAAAGTATTATAATTAAGTTTTTACCCTTTCAAAATTTTATAAATAAGTTATTGTCTCTTCCAAAATTTACGCTTTAATTAATTTTTAGGATTTTGTTAGTTTTAAAATTAATAAAATTAAGTCTTGGCTCCTAATTTTTTAATTTACTTACCTTTTAAGTCCATTAATTTCAAAATTTAAAAAAAATAACTCCCTTATTTATTTCAAATTTAAACAGCTTGCTCAACTCAGGGGTGAATCTTGAATCCATCCCGCACATATATCTTTGAAATTCATTGTCATAAATTAAAAGAAACTTGTTGAACTTAGAACAGAAAGAAATCAATGTGTTTCACGAAATGAATGATTTTCCAAACGACTAAAATCAAGTTGATTCTCGGGGTTAAACCCACATGCTGTTGCTCAGTTCTAAGTCAAAGTGTTTGGGCCAGTCGAAATGAATTAAAGCCAAGGTCTTGTTCTCCATCAACCATATTCTGATTCGGGCAGCCAAGCTAGTGGCTAATGCCCCCAAAATGCATCATTGTTATGAACTTATTGGCAGTTGACCTGTGCTGTCCATGCCACTGTGTTTGCACGGTGTTCCGAATGTCTTTAAAGCACGATCTAAATATTAGTTAATACATATGGAATCGATTTTAGCTCTCAAAATCGAATACTCAATTGAGCGATAATATTTGATGAATCGTCAAATTTTTTAAATAAAATATGGTAATTAATAGGAAAAAGATGTTGTCAACTTGTTGAGATTTTGTATTGTTTTAAACATCAATTACATCCTTGCTCCAACATGTTTCTTTATATATTTATCTTTTAACTAAATTATAAAATACGTTAGAGAAAAAAACTCTTACCACCAATTCAGCACATGCTGCTTGCTATTCTCAAATCCAATTCTCATGTTCCATACGCATTCCTCTTCATCCACAGATACAGATTTAGGGAGAAGTAATTTTTTATTAATGCTTAGATAATTCTTCTTCTTTGTTCACTCTTTAATTCTTTTCTTAAAATTTAAATTTGTTTTTAATTACTTCAAAAAATTTAATATTTTTCATGTTTATTTTATAGTCCATATTAAAATTTTAAATTTATCTCTTTTAATGATGTCGTATCTAAAATTTAATGGTTTGTATGTAGGTTATGACGAGGGTTGTGTGACTGATTTGGTAGAATGGTTTGGTCATTTTGGATGTTTGTTTTAATGTGATAATTAACTTGTGTGTTGAACTCATTGAGTGGTTCCAGTGGTAAAGGATGATGTATTTTATCCAGGTGACTCGGGTTCGAACACCATATGTGTACGGTGTATTTTATTAAAGGGCTAAAAAATTGAACAGATATTACTTTGTAATCACACCAGTATATTAAAAAAAATTTAACTTGTGTGTTAGGCGCTTTGCGAGGATTACTTAATCTCGGATCTTTATCCTTCAATTTTGTATTTTTTATTAATAAAATAATATCAGCTTAGTAAAAAGGAATTAAACTATATTTAATATTTATTGATATTTAATTTTTTTATAATACCTATGAAGGTTGGTCTAAGTGGTAAGAATGTTGGTATCGCTTAAGCAGGTCTAGAGTTTGAGACACTGCGTATGTAAAAAATCCATGTTGAGAGATTCACCCACCAAAATTAGATGTACGACACGGATCGATTCGGATTAGTCAGAGTAAAATCCTGAAAAACTGAAAGGGCAACCATAAAAAACTTTGACGATAAGAAAATATTGCCGCCAGAATTACATTTCACATATAATTAATTAGATCTATTTACAGATCCAACTTAATTTTTTTAAAAGATAAATAAAGATCCAACTCAAAAAATTGGGAAAAAAATATTCTGCAACTGGCCAACCAACTTGAATGGATCCTCAACATCATTGCTAACCTGGACCTTGATTGGATACAGATTAAACGGTTACAAAGCTTTTAGTAACCTTTCTTCTAGAGATGGACACATTTAGCATCAATTCCAGTCTTTATCTTGGCTTTTGGGTTCCATCGTCGGCCATTGTAGATGGTACCAACCACTTCATAAATTCACACACGATTCCTTTGCATAAATTTCAAAGTAAATTATACTTATGTGTGTTTGGTTCAAAGAAAATATCATTACAAAAAAGTAACTTCTTTTTCAAAATCACATACCTAAGTTCAAGTATTTGTTTTTCTACTAAATTGTTTGTGCTTCTCCCACAAATATTATAGTACTTTCATAGATCAATACAAACAGTTTAACAGTAACTTTTTGTTGCTTTATAACAAAATGTTATTATTCAACTATTGCTTTGATCTAATAGGCTCGTTTTATTGAATTGTTTTAAATTAGGACGAAATTAATAGAATGTATAAGTTTCAAGGACTAAAAATATTATTATACTAGATCATATTTGTAACACCCCGACCCGGATGCCACAATTGGTCCTCAAACCCAAAACAAAACTATTAAAATTTCTCAAACTGGGTTTAACCCAACAAGGTATTTCTCGAAAACATTTCCAACAGTTGAAAATATAGATAAATAATTAAAACGGTACAAAGGAGCTCCAATTTAGATTTAAAACATTTGAACATTAGATTTGATTAATACAATTCAAAATAATAAGAGTTATAGACTCCACCACGTAAGGTCCTATGAATACATGGCCCACTAAACACAAGTACCGTACTCTGGAGATCACCACATGCTGGAATCTCGTACTGATGCTCTTCGATCTGACGATCAACCTACGCACGAAAACAACGATTCCGAGCGCTGAGCTTACAAAACTCAGTGGTACACATCTACTCCACTATACTTCATGCTAATCATAAACATAAGCATGCAAGCTAGCATGGGTAAAAAGGATAGATAAATAACCACGTGGCGCTACCACTAGTCACCTAAACACATGCTCTCAACATAGCAAAACATCATACATGGCCCACAAGGCCCAATCATACTTGAGATCTCTCCAGATCATCCGAGCTAAAACACACAAAGCCATAACCACAAACTTGGAGTAAGACACTGTGCCATACAGCTTTGGGAACATACACTCTGAGTAAGGCCCGATGCGCAAAGCTTCGGGAACGTACACTCTTTGGGTGAAACCTGGTGCCACACAGCTTTGGAAACGTATACCTATGCTCAGAATCTCTCGCTGAGCATCTTCGAATAAGACATGGTGCCACATAGCTTCAGGAACGTACATTCGGCATCTTTAACCATGGTGTTGCAAAACTCTTTCTCTAGGTATCCAAATCCCATCAATCAAAGGTAACTCAACCAATCAAGCGTCCAAACAACACACGACATGGACACGATGGCCACACAGCACACATCACTTACATGCTTACCAAACACTACAGTTTCTCTCAATTATCAAGCCATCATTTAAGTTTACCAGCTTGTTAATACTTTATGAAAGTGTACATTAATCATCATTATTAATTATTTCATTAATTCGCATTATCTCATTAATTAATGCATAAAACAATTCATTAATCTTCCACATTGATTTCCATCTTTAACTATTATTTAGATTATTTCGTTCACTGGGTACCGATACTCACACACATATCGATACCAATATAGCTTACTGAAAATCCTCAATTTTCTACAAGTATCGGTACGGGTCAAACTATACCGATACGATCCCTGGACGTGTATTGGTACAGTCAAAGCTCGTATCTATACCTTATTCACGAGTTTATACTATTTCCTCAAATTATGATATTATAACGCTTATTCGATCCTTAAAGCTTATGAAAGTCATTAGAGTTTGTTTACTAACGTATTCAATTAATTAATATTAATTACCGGCTTTATGATCACCTATTAGAATATTACCAATTATCAGTACATTTAATATAATTCCATCGAACATGCTAAATCATATCTCAAGCACCCAAGCAACGCAACATGTAAATCAACCAAATCAGAGAATTATACGAATATTCAAATGACCCTACACGGTCTATAAAGCTCATAACAGTCTCGAATATTCTCAGGCTCATCAGGCATCTCAATGTTTACCAAGCTCGTAATACCGGTCTTAACACATACTTATTCATCGTCTACCAATTTTGCAGATACTAACACGCAAGGCAGTCACATTTATGATGCTCATGAAACAATAGGAGTTTGAGGTGTACTAACCTTAAGACAACGCGATAAATCCTCATCCGAGCTCCTCCAAACGTTTCTTTAACCCCAATACTCGAGCCCACAATTTCTTCAGATAAAACAAATATAATTGCATAAGCCATTTCACATTACCGGACTACTTTAGGGGATAAAACACTTAAAATTAGCTTTCTGGGTTTGAATTTGGAGAAACGGACTGCACCAACAGACTTAAAACATCGAGAAATCCCTAGGTAGGGTCCCTCAGAAAAAGTCAGCGGCTACGTCAACGCGGTCAACGGCTCGGTCAAAGCGGCTCGACTCTAACCCAGCTTGACTTAAATGGCTCGACTTGGATGGCTCGGCTCGATTCAACTCAACCAGCTGGCCCGGTTCGGTCAACCAGCCCTCTGGTTTGACCCCCACCAGCTGCCAAAGCTTTCCCACGTGTAGAAGACGATGCGTGCAGCGCGTGCGGCGACTTCGGACGACGGGAATTCAACGGTGAGATCTAGACAACCATTTTTGATGTTGGTGAGGCCGATGGTGGCGGTGGAACTCAACGGAGGACGACAGAAGTCCAATTCTAAGCTATCCAAAACTTTATCTTCTCCACCCCGACGAACGACAGCTCGGACGACAAATCTGCGACTACCGTGCGATGCGAGACGACAGTACAAAGCTGATGGTGTCGGCGGTAACATTCATGACGGCACGACCGGCAGCGAAATAAACTTATGACTTTCTCTCTCTTCAAAACACCCATGTCTCTTCTCTCTCTCCTCCATTATTTTTCAAACCCCCTTTTTTCTCTCTTTCCAACATATCCTCTCTTTTTTACCACCCGCAATTATTTTAAATTTCAAAACCCTCGTCCCCACTTGGATAAAATAAAATAAAATAATAAAGCCCATCATCTTCTTTTTCTTTGCCACTAGACCCAATACTCGGGCCCGAGACTCGATTCGCTAACTCAGAGTTCAGGTCGTTACAATATTAAACATTCATTTCAATTTTAATGATTTGAGTAACTTGTTTGTGACAACATTTTAATTGAGTTATTTGTTTGTAATTTTTAAACAAATTTATCTAAAGAAAACTTTTTGAACAAAAGTGACTTGTTTGTTACCAAACTCATAATTAAATGACATTGAGTGTACTTTACTCATTAAACTAGATGTCACTCTATTATTAGTAAATTTATAATTGGATCGTCACATTTTAAAAAATCACAATCAAATCATCCAATTAATAGAATGTAACAATCAAGTGATTGTGTTGTTAAATATCAAACAAACATTAACTTTTTGGATATTTTTATATTTTGGTCACTCAACTATGAGTAAATTAACATTTTTGTCACTCAACTTTTAATTGTGAGTCAAATTTTTTGGGTTTTCTTTTCTAGTTTCTTACAGGTTGGTGCAATATCAAATCTTGGATACTTTCATACTTCTTGGATCTACAAAGAAAACTGAGAATAATATTTTTTACAAGTTATTTTCTAATTTAACTCCCAAACTTTAGCTAAAATATAAATTTAGTACATTTTACAAATTTTAACTATAATTTTATTTTTTAAAATTCTAAAAATTTGAATAAAATTTTAATTTTGAAAAAAATATATATATATATATATATATATATATATAAAAGATACGTATACATTTCTTAAAATTATAAACCTATAATTATAACAAAAGTGAAACTTTTGATCGACATGTAAACATCCTCTTTTTTTCTCTCTCTTTTTTATCATCTTAAAAATATATATATCAATCCCCAATTACAATCACTCCTTTTACGCACCATTTTTATCCTTTTTTTAACTTTAAAAACAAATAAAGAAGTACTCTTTTGATACTTTGAGTAAAGTGCCGTATCCCCTTAAAATTCATAAAGAGTACATTTTTGAGAATTTATATTTTCTTTCTTAATAATATTATTTGTCATTTGTGAATCTGAATTTACTTTTTCGAAGTGTACTTATAAATATTTTTCGATATTTTATATAAGATAAACTACACGGATAGTCCTAAACTTTTAAAACTTGTATTGCGGTCACCAAACTTTTAATTCGTTTTCATACGGTCATTATCTTCGGTTTTCTTTAACAAAAACTTTTAAGGCGCTTGCAATATAATCACTGAACTTTTAAAATTTGCATTGTAATCACTAAATTTTTAATTCGTTTTCATACAGTCATAACCGTAAGCCGTCTTTCACAATAACTCACGAGGCATGACCACATGGCATTTTCCCTAATAAATTAATATTTACCAATAAGATGATGACATATAACGCTTAATTATAGATAAAAAAATAGAGTGGCATCTTATTGTAATTGGGAAAGGCCATGTGTCATTTCCCCTAATAAACTACACATGGCCTTATCAGTAAATTTTATATATTAACTGCAAGTTTGCAATACATGTTTTAAAAGTTTAGTGGTCATATTATAAGATTTTAAAAATTTAGGGATTACCAATGTAATTTATCCTTATATATAGTAATTGACCAAGTGTTAAGAGGAGCCAAAAGAGATGTATTAAGCATTGGATAATCCTTATTTAAAGAAAATATTGTATTATGGATTCAAAACGACATCTTGCCTGTCGTGTTTGGACTATTCCCTCCCCATTCACCACCATCCACGTGTCCCTCTTGCTATGCAAAGTTTGCCATTTCGTCCGTTACAACGATAAACTAAGCAGTCTTCTCCAAATCCCTTTCAATCCAACGTCTTGGAATCAACTTGATAGACAAAAACAACAAAAACCCTAGTGCTTTCCGCATCAGATAAACCAACCTTCCATTTTTCCCTATATATTTATCTTCTCTATGTTCCGGTGGGTACGAGTTTTATTACATGTTGGCAACCATGAGTAACGTCCCAAAGTTTCTCAGATACTCTTCACTCACTATCTTCGAACAACCCATTGCAAAGGACCCTTCACCTTAACTTCCTATTTTCATTATTTTTCTTGCCTTTGGGTAATCCAATCCCGTTGTTGGGTTCTTCTTTTTTGTTGTTGTGGGAGAAATGGGCAGTGGAGAGAAAAGCTCGAGGAACTTTCATCAGCGTCAGCAGCAAGGGAAGAAACAAGCGAGGGATGTTCCGAAAGGGTGTTTGGCTATCAAGGTGGGGTCACACGGAGAGGAGCAACAGAGATTTGTGGTGCCTGTCATGTACTTTAACCACCCCTTGTTCATTCAGCTGTTGAAACAAGCCGAGGAAGAGTACGGGTTCGACCAGAAGGGGACGATCACCATCCCTTGTCATGTGGAACAATTTAGGAATGTACGGTGCTTGATTGATAGGGAAAAGTCCCTTCATCACCACCAGCACCATGTTGTCGGCTGTTTTAGGGTTTGATTTCTTCTGTATTTACTTTTTCCAAGCGCCAAAAGCCATGATCATAATTGTTAATTACTACTAGTATAATCTTATCTCCGTTTTATTTATTGGGTTCTGTAATTCTGGGAAGCGTTTTCTTCTTTGAGTTTGTACTTTCTGGCTTTTTTTCCTGTTTTTTTGTAGGCCCTTGGATTAGATGGGTTTGCTTTGGTTGAATAGGAGGGTGATGAAAGGTACAAATGTTGCTTGCAATTGTAGTGACTTTGATTATTTTGTTAGGAACCGTAATGGGAAAAAGGCAAGAAAGTAAATGCCTTTTTTTCTTTTTGTTAAATGTTTATTCTCCTCCTTTTCTTTTTATTTAAGATATGAATGGATTTTGGCATCATTAGAAATAGACAGGGGTCTTCTCTTGGTAGGATCATTGCTATAGCTCAAAGTTTGAAATATTTGGCAATATAAGTTTGGATATCAATTTCAGCCAATCATGGAATTAATTACTAAATATTTTTTGATTAATTGTAGAACATGATTTAAGATGATAGGCCTTTGCGAACAATTCGAGTAAAATGTTGTTACTCTTAAGAGTTTTAGCTTCGAGCGGCTTATTTGTAATGTATGTACATCTCTTCAAAAGACTAAAAATAATATGTAGCTGTTTTTTTTTATTATGTTTGGACCACATATGAATGGGGTATCGAAAGAGTCAACAAAATCGGATCATTTTGGTCATGTAGGTGGGTTGGCATGTCCAGGTTTGTTTTTAGGGAAGACATGCATACTCTTAATTCAGGCCGAATATTCTGAAAAGTGTACTCCTTATTAAGGTTTATGTGATATATGGTTCAACACAAACGAGTTTCTCTTCTCTCAAAGTGTGCTGTCTGGCATCCCTTGGAATTGAGAGTTGAAAGCCGAATTAAATGAAAACATTGTGGGCCTTCCACTTCCATGTGGTGCTCTGCGGTTTCACAGTTCTAAACATTTTTTAAAATGAGCTAATGCTTGCCGTTGGCACTATCCATTTAAAGTCTGCTTTTGTTTGTTAATGATTTTTTATTTGTTCATTTCATTACACATATACATAAATCTAAATTAAAAGTTTACACAATTTTATTTATTTAAACTTTAAATTTAAATCTTCCTAAACCGTAAAACTTAAATATCTAAATCATAAATCTTAAATTAAACCTCCACATCTTAAAATAGATAATGTTCTGTAAACTCAACCATATGTCCTAAATCTTAAAATAAACCTATAAATAAAAAGATATTAAATGACTAAGCAGACAGGATCCAAATCAAACCAAATCAATCAACTGTAATATTTCAAATATAAACATTAATTGAGTACATTTCTAAAAGTATTGAATTGGTGTTCGGGCCAAGCTAATGTTCCTCGAGCCGAGAAGAGGTCCATTAACTTAAAATTGAAACGGAAACGAATTGCATAGTATCATTACTTCCATGGGCCCTTGATTTTTATCAAAAGAGAGGTCTCCATTCTTGGTCAATGAATGAATTAATTAATATATAATATAAATTGGATACATTTAAATAAGAATAATTCTAGATATAATTAACATGCGATTGAGTTTTATCAAAATAAATATAAATCAAATGTAACCGTGATTTATATAGGATAAAATTCGATTATAAACAGGAGCTTGATATTCAAAAGTTTATATAATGTATTCAAATATCGCTAAACTAAAGGACCCCTTGTTTGTTGTTATTACACTACATTGGTGCATGCTTCGGTTTGGATTTTGTGGTTCAGCTTGTTTTGTAATTTTGGTTTATGATCTATTGTTGTTTGATGGTTACTTAGTATAGAACTCAATATTATTTATTGAAGAGATTATTTATTTTATTTTTAAATTTAGAAAGATAAAAAAATAAATTATATATTTTTAGGGGTTAAAATAATTTTATCATAAAATATTTTAGTTTTTAATATTTTTGTAAGAGTCATGACCTCACTAATCCATGAAAATTTTGCAACAAATCTCATCTGACATTTTGTTAGACATGACAAATTTGACTCAAGACTCAAACCGGTGTATCCAAACCGAGACTCGATATGGACCCGAACATGATGGTTTAAATTTGACCAGAACCCGAAATAAACCTAAGCGAACGAAAACTGACCCGAATTTTAGCTAAACCGAAAACCAACCCGAACCGAAATTAATCGAAACCGAAAATCATCTCGAACCGGAAGCAACTCGAATTGAAAGCAATCCAAATTTAATTTGCTCAATTATATATGTTTTATTCTCCTTTTGTATTATATTACTAATTAACAATCACCTAGTAATAGTTTAATGGTTTAATATCATTTTTCCTTTTTTTAGAAGACTATCTTCATATACTGACCCGACCCGAAAAACAATCAATTTGCTATTGACCTGACTCGAACCAAAAATCAACCGATACGATATTAACCCGAACCAAAAAGTCAACTGACCCGTTATTGTCCCGAATCAAAAATCAATCGATCATATATTAACCCGATCTGATACCCGACCCGACCCGAAATAACACAAACTCGAACTAAATCTGAATCAGACCCGATCCGAGTCAAACCTAAATCAAAAGCACCCCTACCCCTACCCCAACCTGAGTTCGATCCGAACGACCCGATTTCCACCTTTATTTTTGTATGGGGCTTCGACTTTTTGTATTGCTACCTTTGATAGTATCATTTTATTATCAATAAAATGAATCTGTTGAGAAAAATAAAGTCAAAAAATTACCCTCAACGTTCGACTGAATAATAACTTTGGCTCCTACTCTTTTTTGAAACAATTCAACCATCAACGTTTTATTTTGGGTCAAAATGGCCACTCTGTAGATGAAAATTGTTAGAAAACTGACGATAAATAGTTTGAAATGACTCGATAGAATATAAGTTAGTAGAAAAATATTTTATATTTTATATAATTTTATAAAATTATTTTCTGACTTATGTAACATTTTTTCAGGTCAAACATATTTGTCTATATGATATTGTCATATCAGCGTGCACTGCCATATAGGTTTGTCACGTTATTCCAAGTTATTTACCGTCAGTTGACTGGTAGTTTTTATCCGCAGAGACGTCATTTTGACCCAAAATGAAATATTGAGGTTGAATTGCTCTAAAAATAAATAGGGACTATTCAGTCAAACGTTAAGGGTATTTTTTTGACTTTATGCCAAAAATAAATTAATTAATTCTTAAGATATAAAGCACAAGCTTGTATGTTTCTGCCAAATAGCTTATTAGAGTTGGTGGTTTAGCTAAAGCCGTCCACTGCAAGACTTCACCCACTTCCTGTTCCTGGGGTGTGCTTGACCGTTCCTTTGGAGTAGCTTCAAAGTAACTCATAACAAATCAAACGATGCATCCCTTATTTTCCTTACATTTCCAGATATTTCAGTAACCATTTTTTTTGCATGAAATTACGATACATAATCTGTAACGCTTGTAACACAAGCATTTGTTTGCCTGAAGTTGGTTGAGGCGTTAAGATCATCATCAGTTCACCAACCATAAATGTTTTACTCATTCCTCACATATAATCAACCGACAACCACCATGCATATACATTAACGTAACGTCGGACGGTTGGCTTTGTAGATAACAATATTAATTAATGTGTTCTCGGCTCTATTTCAACATGTTTTTTTTTTATCAAGAAGACGCCCGGAAACAAGTTTTGTTATGTTTATGAGACATCAATAGGTGGTATAACAATGCATCGATAAAAAAAATAGGTGGTATAACAATGTCGGATTAGTTGCATTCTGCGTAAGAGTGTAAATGAATCGAGCTTGAACGAATAAGATTATGTTTTTGTTTATTTAAATTTTTAATATTGTGTTCATGTCGTTTATTTATTTTTGAAGGTGTTCGTGTTCGTTTGTTTAGCATTCGCGAGCATGTTACTTTATATGTTTTTCAAAATAGTGAAATTACATCACTAGTCCTTAAGCTCCTTATGTTTCACATTTTAAACTCCAAAGTTCACCCTATGTTCAATTTAGTCCTTACCTTTACAAATATATAAAATGTAAAAAATAAAAGGAAAAGGAGAACCAAGTAAACGAACCGATAAACAAGCTTATTTGTGAACATAAACAAACCAAACACACATTTGTTCGTGTTCGTTCGTTTATTAAACGAACATAAAATATTTTTGTTCATAATCGTTTATTTAACTCAATAAACGAACACAAACAAACATTATACGAATACTTCATGAACAGTTCGTCGAACACTCTATTTATTTACTCTGATAAATTCTGCATGATAGATGTTCAGTTTTCACGTGTCTATCTCCATCTGTTTACCCGTATATCAAATCTGATAATGCCTTTCGACGTATGCCTTAATTTGCCCCTACTTCTAGAGAAAAAATTTCCTCATAAGCTTCGACCAAATCTAATGGACCGCTCTGTACTATCATTATTCGTGGATTTAAAAAGTAATATTTAAGATAGTTAAATTTGAGACTCCATCTAACTTCAAAAGCTAATTCTCAAAAGTATCAAATCAACCGGATACTTTTGTTAGTACAGTATTATAAATTAAATTTTAACACATGCACATGCTATAGAGAAAATTTGGATCAAACATATAAAAAATTGCCAACAAAAATTTAACGCGGCCATTTCTTTTTTAACATATCAGTCCAAATTGTCCGCATAAACAATGCACAATGTTTACAGTTTAATCCATGTACTTTAAATATTTTTTGTGTCTGATCTAAGCTAGCGTTTAATGCATGAATTGATTATTAGTCTAACAAAAGAACTCGATTAAAACGATATTGAAGATGAAAGACTTAATCAGAACATTTTAAAATTTTGGGACCATTTCATAATTTAAACCTCAATTTGAGGATGTGTGGTGTAATTAACTCTATGTAAAAAATTGTGCAAGATTGCCTAAGCAGCTGAATGCCAATTGATGGTGAAAGATACATACGTGGGCAATGGAAAGAAGATATAGATAGTAGATGAAACCACCATTGGCAATTAAAATCTACATTCACTTAATTTTGGTACAAACGAAGATTAGCAAATGAGAATTCGTCAATGTTATGGCATAAGCGATTGGATCATATTCTAAAATGGGAATGTTTAGTTGAGGCTAAGCCTTTCAACACAAATGGATTGACTATGTCCTCTTTTTCTATGAATACGATTCAAGTATAGGGGTAATGTAATCACTCATTTTTATCTGAGTTGTAAATATTATAGTTATATTAAATAATTATAGTAGTTATTATATATGTTCGTGTGTACGTGTGGTAATATATGAGTATGTATATGTATAAGTGATATATGTGTTGCATGTAATATTTGAATATAAGTATATAAGTACGTATGTTTGCATGTATATGTTATTTGTATGTATGTATGAGTGGTAGTATGTATAGGTATTATGATAATTATATTACTATTATACATATACGTATGTGTATGCATTACTATGGTATTTTTACTATTGGTTTAAGGACATACGTGTGTGTGTATATTATATATAGGCGTATGCATGTGTATATATATATATCAATATATGTGTGTTATTATTATTATTGGGTTAAATTAAAAAATAGATCATATATAATTATTAAAACCCAAATTATAATATAAGTGTCCAAGTCCATATTACATCAAATTAAAACCCTTAATTATTGTACAAGGCCAATAGCCTGAAACCTATATCTGATAAATGAAACCCTAATATTTTTCTCTCTTGTGCGCAGCTGCATCTGAGCCGTTGGATCAGATCCAGATCAAACGGCTAGGATCAAATCAAGGAAGCCCATCAGCTGCCACGTGAGATACACGCCCCAACTCTCAGCCTTCCCACGCGCCCGTCACGTGTCACGATCCGAGGCTACCACGATACACCTCACAAGCAATCTCAGCCGTCCAACCCATGCAAGATCTCAGCCGTTGGATCAGATCTAATCCAACGGCTCCGAACGAATCTGGCCATAAGATTTTTTGGTCTCCTAATCCACGTGGCCGGCTGGCCGAGAATCATGTTGTCGCCGTACGGGCTTCACTGACTCTCTCTCTCACACCAAGCATGGCCGAAACAACACCAAAAAATAAGAAAAAGTCAGATCCATAACTGTATTTTCATTCAATGTTGGACATGCTTGTAAACAAAGAAAAATCAGAGAGATAGTATATAGTGTAAGGATTGTCAACCCATTGTACTCAACCAGATTATCATCAATAATACAAAAAAAGAGATTTCAGAGGTATATTTTTCTTTCCTCTATCCTTGCATGCATCCGAAATAATAAAACAAAATAAAAATAAAAAGAGAGTCGGAAGGTTTTTTTACTCTCGCCGCAGCCGCCGTCTGGTGATAAGCCTCGTGGTTCCTTCGAACCGTGTATGGTGAGTCGGACGGTGGTGGTTCTAAAGGGGTTTATTTTAAAATATATATATATATATAAAATATTGTTTCAGTTAAAAAAGGGAGAATTTTTAAAATGGTTTTGGTTTAGGGTTTTCTTAGATCTGGGAGGGGGGAGCGTTTTTCTAAAGCTAAAGCTTGATTCGGGTTTTAAAAGAGGAGACGGTCGGCGGTGTTGGATGGCGGCCGGTGCGGAGGCGCTTGGCCGAATTCTGGATTTTTCCCCGGTGTTCATCCTTTCAGATCAACATCCAGAGAGTTATGGGTGGTTATTTTTAAAGGGGTAAAAAAATGGGAAAGGCTTCAATAATGAACCGAATGCGTCTTTTTATAAGACTTAAATTTTCAAAAATGGTTTAATACCCTAAAAGATCCCTCATCCCTTCTCAATTTTTCACTTTGAGCTTGTTGCATGGTCTAATTAGAAGATCAGCCCTCCTTTGTTTTTCCAAAATCCCAATTTCATCCCCAAATTGAATGAAAATATATTTACACAGGGGAAATCACGGTCGAAGTCCTTTTACCCTTTCAATATTTTCAAAACTGTCTTACCGCATGGTACAATTGCACAAATGGTCCCACTGAGTTCAAATCGGTTTTTAATGTCACCCCTAAATTGGTTTTAAATGCTTTCAAGGGTAAATAACAGTTTGGTCCCTCTTTCTTTAGACTGTTTTCAGTCGAGCCATTTTCTACCAATTTCAAAACTGTTTTATGTATAGATTAATTACCTTTTAGTCATTGTCCTTTAATTTAATTTAATTTAATTTCAGTTTAATTTATATTTTGCTATTTGCTTTTTTATTTATCATATAATTATTTTCTTTTTCGATACATGTTTTCTAATGTTATTTATATTCGAATTATGTTGCTAATATTATTTTTTTGTTTTTTTTTGTTTCTCTTGTCTAAATGTTTAGATATGTATGTATGTTATAATGTTATTTTATATATTTTATTATGTACATACTAGCTAATATTATGTATTATATTTACATGTTACATACATTATATTATTTAGGTAATTTCATTGTATATGTCAGTATTGTGTTATTTTGCATATTAATGTTATATACCGTGTATATTGCTTATACATGTGGATGATTTATTCTCTTTTTTATTTACTTTTTCATATATGTGCATGTTTTTTATTTTTATTTACTTTTTATAAACTCACGTATTTTAGTTTATTTATCGTATTTTAATTTACTGTATTCATTTTTATCACGTGTAGTTTAGCCTTTTTTATCCCGATATTCTAGTGGGAGTGTCATCCCGGTCTCCGGGTGTCATCTCCTTTGGTACCGTGGATCGAGGTAAATTTTTAATATTCGAAACTTGTTTTTTTGGAATTAATTATTAAATTAAACCAACTTTTTTTATTTTCCTCTATAAATACGATACGAATCTATTTGGTACCAATTTTGAGCGTATCGGGGTGCTAACCCTTCCTCGTGCGTAATGAACTCTCGAACCCAATTAAAATCTCTGGTTTTATTTTAGGTGTCCGATCTACCTAATCTAAGTGACCGGTGGCGACTCCATATTTAAAAAAATACAAGTTTTTCTAAAATTTCCCTTTTTTAATACATTTTAATAAAAGTCAGAAATTTCCCCAACCACGATATTTTATTATTTTTCGTAGTGGCACCTTCGACGTCTAGAGAAAATAATAGTCGCTACAGCATGGAGACTCCGCTGGGGATAAAAAAAATTGCTTTCAAAAAGGAAAAAAGAGTTAAGCCCTAATTAGATTCTTATCGTAATTATTCAAAAAAAATTAAATTTGGTTTAATTTAATTTTTAATTCCTAAGTCTTGTTCTTTTTTTCATCATACAGTAGTCTTAGAACCTTGAGGAGGAGTGGTTACTTCGCTTCGTGGGGTTTTCACCTCCGTACAGTGTTGTAATTCACTTCAGGGATCCGGTCCTTATATTTCGTGAGGTTTTCACCTCCGTATGGTATAAGGGTCGCATTCCCTCGAATCGATGTCCAAGCGACAGTTCGAGTACCATTTACTTTAGAATTTAACCGTATATAGTGAGACATAGAGCCTACCTATTAGAGTTATGCCGATACTATGTCCGTTTAGCTAATGACCTATATAAGTTTTGTTTGCATTTTTGTTTGTTTGTATATCTTTAGTTGCTTGATTTGAGTGCTTTAATCACCTATGTATATTAACCATTTATTATTCTACTTAACTGATACAATGTTCTTTTTGTGTGATCATTTTTTTCATTCTTGTGCATCGCATTATCATAAACATAAAGGTATTTATTTCGCAAGTGACGTCACTGTAGAAGCAATCATAATAGACAAGAGGTCTTGTATTCAGATAAAGCGAGCCAATCTCGGGCATTATCAAAAGAGTCAAGAAGACGAATCATACAAAAAGTTTGAGCAAGATAAGGTAACTAATACTCGTATTGAAGATGAACGGGATAAAGTACAAGAATTGAAGAAACAAATAGCCGATATGATGAGTATGATGACCGTTATAGCTAAAGGTAAGGGGCCATAGAGCCAGAAAAAGAGTCGGTCAAGAACCAGAATGAAGGTATCTATAGTCAGAATCCTACTCCTAGGCAAAGTAACATCGGTAAATACGACTAGTCGAACCCTTTTGTGATTAGCGTCAACCAATTAGTGAGAGGTGCATCTGAGTCAAGCTCCTAGAAAATAGAGATAAGTTTAGAAGAAACCCGAGAAACTGATAATATGAAGTACATCCCGAAGCCTGTGAGGTATATCGAGCTGCTTCCAATGCTTATTGAAAGGAACCTTATCACCCATGTTCATTCGGTGCCTAAGGAGCCACCTTACCTTAAAGGTTACAACAGTCGAGCCAGGTGCAGTTACCACTTAGGAGGTTTAGGGCACACTACAGAGACTTGTGGGGCTTTGAAGAACTGAGTTGGGGATCTTGTCATCATGGGAGCACTGAGTTTTGAAGATGGACAACTCCAATTCTACCGTGAGACAACAATTCCTCGAAGAGCCAAGACTCGGGGCAAGGGTTAAATGAAAGTGGGTCAAATATATAGACCGAGGATAGGGGTATCCTAGAAGAGGGGCATTGTTCCAGTATAACCAGCTCGGGCAGGAGAGAGATGATTGGAGTGAGAAATTAAAGAGCCTACAAGATGAACGTTAGAAGCTACACTGCATATTCCAGAATGCTGGTTTGGGTAACACTTTGGAAGAATAAAATAACGGCATTCTACAACTGAAGAAGGATTTGGGGCACAAGAGGTGGAAAAGCCAGACTAGTAAACATAGAGCCCGACTGTTGTCACAAAAATTGAAAGAAGCCGAGAGCCAACGCGACATCTTCAATAATGAGTTAGAAAGCAGTCTATATTTGAACGAGATTCTAAAGTCAAGTTTGCAGTAAAGCGAAAATGAATCCCACACACTTCAAGCAGAGAATGCAACGCTCAAGGAACAAATAGGTGAGCTTAGGACTTCTTTGCGCACGAGCGAGATTCACGCTGAAGCATACAAGCAAACTGGTTATGAAAGCATCGAACATGTAACCCTTCAACTGCAAAAAGCCGAGCGAGAAATACAAGGGAATAACAAAGACATGAAGAGTGTTATCACCCAGGCGCGCAAGGTAGCTCAACAAGTGCCAGATGTGGCCGATGCAGCTATGCCATTAAGCCAGAACATGAATCATGCACTGGATCATGAAGGGAAGATGGCTCGTTTGCTAGAAGAAGTCCAAAAGTTAGAGGCTAGGGCCTATCAGTATTTGTGAAGTTTACAAGACGGAAATCTGATGTAACAAGCCTTTTTGTTTAATGAAAGTCTTTCTACGATGGTCACATTGCGACTAATACCTTATTGCATTCATGTTTGCATTTTGTTGATTCGAAAATAGTCCATATTAGGGGATTTTCTATATAAATGAGAAGATGTTCTATAATGTATAGAGATTGATAATACTACGGTGAAAAATAATTTGAGCATAAAGTAGTTAGAGAAAAGACAGAAGTGGGGCATTGGGTACGCATTTCGCTCCAAGAAGAATGGCTAACTGATGCATGTAGAATATTGTCAATCTTTTGTACACAGACACCCCTCATTTATAAAAATCCTCCTAAAATGACTATTAATGAATCAAAACTTCATTCATTCACTTCATTTGCATTTATTCATTTCATTTTACACTCATTTTTTGATGGTCCATACTTACTGTTGGTTTTTACATTTTAGATATTTATAATGTATTTCATACATTCATAAAATAATAATAAAATTTACGGGTTTAGTGGTAGTATCCGAGAACCAATTGAAAGAATGATGGAACAAAGACTGGACCAATTAGAAGATATAGTTAAGAGAGAGCTCAAGAAGAAGGGAAAAATAAATGCTTTTGATACAAGAGATTTTTGTCTAGTCCCTAACTTGGTCATTCCTCCAAATTTCAAGGCCCCTAGATTTAAGCAGTATGATGGCACAAGTTGTTTGAAAGTCCACCTGACCATGTTTTGTAGAAAAATAGAGGGCTACATAAAGAACGAAAAGTTTCTAATCCACTACTTCCATGATAGTTTGGTGGGGCCCGCTGTAGTTTGGTACAACCGATTGAGCAAATATCAGATTCGGTCCTGGGGTGACCTAGCAAATGCCTTTTTAAGTCAATAAAATATGCCTTAGACTTAACTCCAAGTCGCCAGTTCCTTCAGAGTATGAAAATGAGACCAGGCGAGAACTTCATAGATTATGTTTTGAAGTGGCGAAGTCTGGCGGCCCAAGTATAGCCTCCTATTATCGAAGAAGAAATAACTCTATTATTTTACGCAACGCTTCCCATTCCCTTCTTCGATATAATGTTAGAGAAATCGATAAGCAAATTTGAAGACTTCCTGGCAGTGGGAGAGAGAATAGAGCACGCCATCCAAGAAGAAAAATTGGGGTCTAAGTCTAAGAACCAAACCGATGAGGAAATAGAAGAAGTCAAAGAGGTAAATAAGTGTTGTCTCCTTAGCACTCATAATTGCAAGAGAATAAGGCCCGTTAAGTATTCTGAGCCACCAAGGAAAGTTCCCCGAACAAGTGTAGACCTGGAAGTGTTTGGGGTACCCATTTCAGATATATTTCCTCGTCTAGTTGAGGGTCGCCACATTATTCCCAAACCGATAAAGATTACGCCTAATTCATCTGCCCATAGTTTTGACCCGAGCAGTATATGTGATTTCCATATGGGAGCACTGGGGCATCCTACCAAGAAGTGTCGACCGTTGTTGGAAGAAATCAAGAAGCTAATCGACAAAGGAGTTCTGACAGAAGGTTTAATCCAGCAATGGAAGGCGTAAGTATTGGGGCAAGTCTGCATCAATCTAAGTAGTTCGGAACGAAATGGTCCCTATGCTTGGATGTCTCACATTTTTTGCAAAAATGGCAGTTTGATTCACCATATTTTGTTCTTTTCCTTTTGAACTGTATATAGAAAAAGCCTACGGCTTAGGCCCAAAAGCAGTAGGGATGTTTTAAAGATATATGTCTAATTACTTTTGAAAATCGTATTTAGAAAATATTTTTGCCTTGTCATTCTTTAACTCTTTACATTTTTATTCATTATAGGGGTAGTTTTTGTTCTCCCATACTCATACACATATTCATAAAAAATCATGCAATAACATACTATTTTGTTAATGTCATTAAATTTCCAATATAAACGTATCTTTCAATTTAGATTCACATGTCAATTCTAAACTGTTTATATTTTGAAAAAATTGAATACCGTAGAGGATATTGCGAATCTTAGTATCCACTAGTCCGTTTAGGCTGACAGAGGAACAAAATGAGTGTTTAGATAATGGGCAGTTCCTATTTTAGGAAAATTCCCCTCTCGGGCACTTGTCAATTAAGATCCATGAGTCGAGTGTTGACCCTAAACTTCTATCCCCTGAAAATTTTCTCAATGTCTATGAACGAGATGACAAATGGTACTTTTTTCACCTGCCAAGTAAGAAGAAATGAGGCCAAAAATATTGGATACAAAAACCATGGAATCACCAAAGAGAAGTGATCGAAGAAAGTATTAGGATCAGCAAGCAAACCAAGCAAAGAACAAATGATGGGCAGAAAAATGAAACAATAAGGAGTGAGTGCTTTAAGTCGAACAGTGCAATAAAAGAAGACACATGAATAAGTCACTAGCCAATAAACATCAATTTAAGAGAACCGTGAAGAATTGGTTGCTTCCAAGCATAAATAAACATCAAGAGTTAATACATATACAATAAAAGAAGAGAAATTCGAGACTGAAGACCCCAAAATAGTCAGGAAAAAGAGAGAGAGAAAAAAAGAAAAAATATGAAAAAATAATAAAAGAGAGGAAAAAGAAAATAGAAAGGAGAAGAAAAAAAAAGAAATGAAAAAGGAAAATAAAAATAAAGAAAAATAAAGGTAAAAGAAAGAGAGAAGAAAAAGAAAAGAATACATTACAAGGACGAAGCTTAGATGGAAGAAATAAGTAGGAGACCACAGGAAATCTCAATTTTTGAAGAACTTTAGAAGACCAGACATCTTTGAACAGAAAGCAAGCATTAATGCCGATCAGAATGCAAGTTGGTCAAAAGGTACATGAAGAAAGAAATGACCTCTAGGGTGAAAACTCAAAAAATGGACAGTCTAGAGTGATCCAGAAAATAAAGAGAAAATAGTGATTTGCCTGAGTATGTTGGCATCAAAGTTCGACCATAATACATCAATCCAAAGATACAGAAGATGAAAATGACCTCTAGGGTGAAAACCAAAAAAATGGGCAGTCTACAGCGATCCTTAAAATAAAGAGAAAAGAGTATCCTATCTGAGCGAGTTAAGTACATGACAAAGATTTTGGCTAAAAGAAAAATCCCAAAGAATTCAAACAAATTTCTTCATTCAAGTGAATATCAGTTTTGAAGAGTTATAGAAGATTGATTACTTAGCCGACCAAATTCTAAATCGGTTTGAAGATAGAGAAAGGAAATGAACTCTAGGGTGAAAACCCAAAACAAGTAGTCTAGAGCGATACGATGAATGAAAGAGAATAAAATACTTCATACGAGCATATGCTTATCAAACGAGTGTAAAAGCATGACACATGGTCCACAGTACAAGCCTCTAAAGACTATTTTGATCATTTATAGATATCTAAATGAGATAGTCTTCAGATTACATCCCGCCTATAAAGGTTAACCTTTCTTCAGGGAACGTCAAACCTCGAAGTGCCTGATTGACACCTAAATGAGGGAAGGACGGAGGGCGTAATGAGTGGTGAGATCAAAAAAGCCACCTTAAATGGGTTAGACAATAGGTAGGGGAAGTGTTCCTCTCGAAAGCTTAAATGGACTAGGGGATACCATACAAATGCTTACATCACCAACATAGACCAAATTTTCTAAACATTCAATTCTGCTAGTAGGATTAAACATTAGTTTTCAAAAATGTCTAAACCCTAAAAAAATCAATTCATCTACATATTTACTGCTTGTTCCAAGCATTAGTTTTCAAAAATGTTTGAGCATGTTTTCTCCAAATTTTAATTCTTTGAATACTTCCTCCAAGCATTGGGATTTTTTTTTCAAATTTCAATTCTTTACACATTTGTCATTCACTTACAAACATCAATTGTCAAAAATGTTTGACATTTAGAATCTCAAATCATCCAAACATTAGTTTTTCAAAAATGTTTGGTATTTTTTTAAATTTTATTTCCAAACATCAAAAAATTTTGACATTCTTTTCTAAACTTTGATTTTTAAGATATCTACAATGTTTCTCCAGCACTAATTTTCAAAGATGCTTGACATTTTATCAAAGCTTATTTTTTGAAATGACTGCCTTTTTTGTTAAAATTTTAAATAAGAATTAAAGTATAGAGACCGAGAGTTAGTTACCGCTCAGACGCTATAAAAAGATTAGATTTCATAAATAAGTTCAGGGCGTGGGGCATTTCACCCGCCCTGATGATTGAGACGGATCAAGACTCTGAATGTTAGGTAAAGAACTTAGAAGTAGCTTATCCATAGATTGGATGGGGCAATGTGGAGGCGAGAAAAATGGTAAAAGTCACTACCTGAGGATAGAGTGAGAACTAGAAGAAAGACTTGCAAAGAGGGTAGAGACCCCAAAGAAGAAGAAGAGAGTTACTCGCGCACGAGAGATAAGAGCGTGGACTTTCGATTGATGAAGTAAAGATTGATAAAATAAAGATTAACGAGAATGCTGCAGAGAGACAAAATGAAGAAATCTGAAGAATAACCTTTCAGGGAATAGGATTTCAAAATAGAATGAAAGAGAAAAGAAAAAGAAAAAAAAAGAAAGAAAAGAAAAAAGAGAAAAAAAGAGAAGGAAAAAAGAGAAGAAAAAAATAAGAAGAAAGAAGAAGAAAAATAAAAATAAAAAAGAAAAAAAAAGAAAAAAAAGAAGAAAAAGAAAAAAAAAGAAAAAGAAGAAAAGAAAGAAGAAAAGAAAGAGTTTTACACTGCATGCATCATATAGATAGGATCATGCTATTTTAAAGACATTTTACTTCTATTTAAATAGATATTTGAAGATTTCTAAAGATTTTGATCTACAACTTCATGTTGAAGAAGCATATTTTATTGAAGATTTATACCGGTAGCCATTTTCGGTGTGAATCCATATTTTAATGAAGTTTGATAGCTATTTTCGGCGTGAATCCAGATTTTAAGTCCTTCGGGCCATCAGTAAGTCCTTCGGGCATGGTGATAAGAGATTCGGGCCACTGGTAAGTCCTTCGGGCATGGTGATAAGACCTTCGGCCATCAATAAGTCATTCGGGTATGATGCTAACCTTGTTGTGATGTCAAGACTAGTAAGAACCGGAGCATCATTGTAAGGGATATTGGTAGCCATTTTGGCGTGAATTCAGATTTTAAGGGAGATTGGTAGCCATTTTCGACGTGAATCCAGGTCATAAGTCATTCGGGCCATCAATAAGTCCTTCGAGCATATGATAAGTCCTTCGGGCCACTGGTAAGTCCTTCGGGCGTGGTGATAAGACCTTCGGGCCATCAATAAAACCTTCGGGCATGATGTCAAGCTTTCTTTTTTAATGTCAAGACAAGTACAAATCGGGACATTAGAAAGATCGAAGCTTGAAAATATGGCCGATGAAGAGCGAAAAGTTTCAGAAGAACCAATGATTCTAGAGCCGAGGACAGGAAAGTAGGACAAAAATGAGTGTTTTTTGGTCTTTGCTTTGTTCTCGTTTCACTAGAACAAGCAAAGAGGGGCAACTGTAATCGCTCATTTTTGTCCGGGTTGTAAATATTATAGTTATATTAAGTAATTGTAGTAGTTATTATATATGTTCGTGTGTACATGTGGTAATATATGAGTATGTATGTGTATAAGTGATATATGTGTTGCATGAAATATTTGAATATAAGTATATAAGTACGTATGTTTGCATTTATATGTTATTTGTATGTATGTATAAGTGGTAGTATGTGCAGGTATTATGATAATTATATTACTATTATACGTATACGTATGTGTATGCATTACTATGGTATGTTTTACTATTGGTTTAAGGATATACGTGTGTGTATATATATATTAGTATATGTGTGTTATTATTATTATTGGTTAAATTAAAAAATAGATCATATATAATTATTAAAACCCAAATTATAATATAAGTGTCCAAGTCCATATTACATCAAATTAAAACCCATAATTATTGTACAAGGCCCAATAGCCTGAAACCCTAATACCCATATCTGATAAATGAAACCCTAATATTTTTCTCTCTTGTGCGCAGCTGCATCTGAGTCGTTGGATCAGATCCAGATTCGACGGCTAGGATCAAATCAAGGAAGCCCATTAGTTGCCGCGTGAGATATACGCCCCAACTCTCAGCCTTCCCACGCGCTCGCCACATGTCACGATCCGAGGATACAAGGATACACCTCAGAAGCAATCTCATCCGTCCAACCATGCAATATCTTAGCCGTTGGATCAGATCTGATCCAACGGATCAAATCGAATCTAGCCATAAGATTTTTTGGTCTCCTAATCCACGTGGCCGGCTGGCCGAGAATTATGTTGCCACCGTACGGGCTTCATCGACTCTCTCACACACACCAAGCATGGCTAAAACAACGCCAAAAAATAAGAAAAAGTCAGATCCATAATAGTATTTTCATTCAATGTTGGACATGCTTGTAAACAAAGAAAAATCAGAGAGATAATATATATTGTAAGCATTGTCAACCCATTGTACTCAACCAGATTATCATCAATAATACAAAAAAAGAGATTTCAGTGGTATTTTTTCTTTCCTCTATCCTTGCATGCATCCGAAATAATAAAGCAAAATAAAAATAAAAAGCGAGCCGGAAGGTTTTTTTTAGCCTCGCTGTAGCCGCTGTCTGGTGATAAGCCTCGTCATTCCTTCGAACTGTGTATGGTGAGTCGGACGGTGGTGGTTCTAAAGAGGTTTATTTTAATAAAATATATAAAAAATATTGTTTCAGTTAAAAAATGGGGATTTTTAAAACAATTTTGGTTTAGGGTTTTTTTAGATCTGAGAGAGGGTGAGTGTTTTTCTAAAAACTAAAGCTTGATTCGGGTTTTAAAAGAGGAGACAAGTCGTTTTGGGGTTCATCGTCGTCAGCGAACGGCGATCGACGGTGTTGGACGGTGGCAGGTGCGAAGGCACTTGGCTGAATTCTGGATTTTTCCCCGGTGTTATCCTTTCGGATGAACATCCAGAGAGTTCTGGGTGGTTATTTTTAAAGGGGTAAAAAATTGGAAAGGTTTCAATAATGAACCGAATGGGTCTTTTTATAAGACTTAAATTTTCAAAAATGGTTTAATACCCTAAAAAATCCCTTCGCCCTTCTCAATTTTTCACTTTGAGCTTGCCGCATGGTCCAATTACAAGATCGTCCTCCTTTGTTTTTCAAAAATCCCAATTTCATCCCCAAATTGAATGAAAACAGATTTACAAGGGGGAAATCACAGTCGAAGTCCTTCTGCCCTTTCAATATTTTCAAAACTATCTTGTTGTATGATACAATTGCACAAATGGTCCCACTGAGTTCAAATCAGTTTTTAATGTCACCCCTAAATTGGTTTTAAATGCTTTCAAGGGTAAATCACAGTTTGGTCCCTCTTTCTTTAGACTGTTTTCAATCGAGCCTTTTTCTACCAATTTCAAAACTGGTTTATTTATAGGTTAATTACCTTTTCGTCCTTGTTCCTTTAATTTCAGTTTAATTTATATTTTGCTATTTGCTTTTTTATTTATCATATCATTATATTCTTTTTCGATACATGTTTTTTAATGTTGTTTTATATTCAAATTATGTTGCTAATATTATTTTTTTGTTTTTTTTTGTTTCTCTTGTCTAAATGTTTAGATATGTATGTATGTTATAATGTTATTTTATATATTTTTATTATGTACATACTAGCTAATATTATGTATTATATTTACATGTTACATATATTATATTATTTAGGTAATTTCATTGTATATGTCAATATTGTGTTTTTTTGCATACTAATGTTATATATCGTGTATATTGCTTACACATGTGGATGATTTATTCTATTTTTTATTTACTTTTTCATATATGTACATGTTTTTTTTATTTACTTTTTATAAACTCGCGTATTTTAGTTTATTTACCATATTTTAATTTACTGTATTCGTTTTTATCACGTGTAGTTTAGGCCTTTTTATCCCGATATTTTAGTGGGAGTGTCATCCCGGTCTCCGGGTGTCATCTCTTTTGGTACCATGGATCGAGGCAAATTTTTAATATTTGAAACTTGTTTTTTTGAATTAATTTTTAAATTAAACCAACTTTTTTTATTTTGCTTTATAAATACGATACGAATCTATTTGGTACCAATTTTGGGCGTATCGATGGTGCTAACCCTTAATGAACTCTCGAACCCAATTAAAATCTCTAGTTTTATTTTCGGTGTCCGATCTACCTAATCCAAGTGACCGGTGGCGACTCCATATTTAAAAAATACAAGTTTTTTTCCTAAAATGTCCCTTTTTTAATATATTTTAATAAAAGCCAAAAATTCCCATACACGATTTTATTATTTTTCGTAGCAACCTTCGACGCCCACATTAGAAAAAATAGTCGCTACAGGTAGAAGATGATCCTATCACTTTTAGTCATGTCAAAACTTAACACATGGATTGAAGCCATGAAGGATGAGTTGAAGTCCACTAAGGACAATGGTGTTTGGGATATTATCGACTTTCTCACATTAGCATAGTCGTTTTAGACATTTTGAGGGCCCTGAGGAGAAACTCAAAAATAGAAATTGGATACTTAATAGAACGAAAGCATATTCTATTATTTTTAATAATAAATTTAATATTTCATTAATAAATCATTGTTTTCATTGTTTTGTTAATAAAACACCTTAAATACAACTAATACAATAAGGAACATCCACTGAGTTACAAGATTATCACTTGAGAAACTTCTAAAGCTGTGAAGGTAGAAAGTGGAGGCCCTGAGCGAGAGCTCATGTTGCTCCCCTCCGAGACGGCTTTGCTTCACATTAGTGCACGTGTCGACTTTAGTAGGTTATTTTCATGGTGATATATGTAGATGGCATTCTACTAACAAGCAATGATGCGTGATGTGTGAAACCAAGAAATTTCTATCTAAGTAAATATCAAATGAAAGATATTGTTAAAGTCTCTTTTGTTTTGAATGTACAAATTCATAGGAATAGTACTAAAGGTAGGCTCGGGCTACCACAAAAGGCTTTATATTGGTAAAAAAACAACTAGGGAGTTTTGGTATGTAAAAGTGTGCACCCTGAGATACCTATGGAAACGGGTGATATTAGTAAAGTACTTGGTAGTTTTGGTATATAAAATTGTGCACCATGAGACACACCTATGAAAAAGGGTGAAAACTTTAGTTTGCTCTAATGTCTAAAAAAATAGAGAGAATAGAGACAAAGATAATGTCATATGCATTTGTTGTTGGCAGTCTCGTGTATGCAGAAGTTTATATTCGTCTTAATATATTGTTGTAAATAAACTGAGCTTGAACAAATAAGATTGTGTTTGTGTTTGTTTGCTTATTTTTGAAGGTGTTGATGTTCGGTTCGTGTTCGTTTAAATTTTTAATATTGTATTCGCACTGTTTGTTTATTTTTGAATGTGTTCATGTTTGCTTATTTAATGTTCACGAACATGTTCGTTTATATGTTCTCAAACATGCTCATTTATATGTCTGCCAACATGTTCGTTTAGCGTTCATGAACAATTCATCGAACGTTTTGTTCATTTACACCCCTATCTACGTAATAGGAATGTTAGACATATATTTAAGTAACTTAAAATGGATCATTGGAAAACAACAAAATGGATCATGATATATCTTCATAGAACTAAGGATAACATGCTCACCTATAATGAGCCTCTACAAAATCCAATCTGAATTAGTCCATCAATGGTCGGATACCGGAGGTTAGAAAAAAAATATTATTGATGACTAACTGTGATAATAAAGTCATTTATTTGTTTTAAAGAAGAAAATAACTTCATAAAATTTAGAGCACATTGACATTAATTTATGGTTATGAAAGAGAATTCAGATTATTTAGAGCAGATTGACATTAATTTATTGTTGATATTGATAAGTAGTTACGAAAGCTACTTTGATCCTACATTAATAGAATTCAGGGTTAACTACACCACATACCACTCAACAATGGCCTCTGAGTCAAAAATGCCACCGAACTTTAAAATTGTTCAAAATTATCATTGAACTTTAATATGTGATTCGAAAATACCACTCCGCCGTTAAGCTAAAACGACGTTATTTTAGTGCGGCTGTTTTGAAGCCTAATTTAGGCCAAAACGATGTTGTTTTGCTAGAGAAAAAACATTAAGACTATACGTTTGGGAGGTTTTAAACCCAAGACCTTTATGAGAAAGAATTAAGCCTTAACCACTGAACCAACATAATATTATATAATATTTTACCACAAATATTATATATCTCAACGATCTCTTCACTAGCCTCTCCTCTATGGTCAAATCTGAACTCCAGGTTTCCCTCGCTCCAAACAACAACGAAAAATTCATTTCAAATCATATGTTTTTCTCTCTGAAACTTCAATAGGTTGAATAAAATCCAGAAACGTGGCTGAATTTTTTTCTCAATCTTTTGAAGATGACCCATACATGTTTTTGTTTGGTGCATGGGACCAACAATATTTTGGAGCTACTGGAGAAGATGAATGTGAGAGTGGCGGAAGAATACAAAGGATTTGGGGATGTGGCATCTGGGTTAAGGGTATTTGTTGAACAGCTGAAAAACAAAAGTGGCAACTTTGATGAATATGTTCACTAGATTGATGCAATAGAACAACAAGTGACTGGGTTTGAAGCTGTGATTTCTGTTCTTGATAGATATGTTTCTTTGTTGGAATCTAAAGTACAATCTGTTTACCAACATCCACCTCCATAACTAGATTTTTCTTTGCTTTGTTGATGGAATAAAATGAATTGTTGGTTGAATGAAAAATGTCTGCTTTTCTTGTCTTATGTTCTTTTGCTCATCTGTTTTGTGGTATTGTGTGGAGAAAAATATTTTATATTATTTATATATTAATATTATTTATAATATTATTTATTTCATAAAATAATTTAAATTAATCTTATCTAGTTTGAGATATATAATATTTCTGGTAAAATATTACATAATGTTATGTTGGTTTAGTAGTTAAGGCTTAGCTATTTCTCCCTAAAGGTCTTAGGTTCAAAACCCCTCAAATGCATGGTTTTAGCAAAACGACGTCGTTTTGGCCTAAATTAGGCTTCAAAACAGCTGCACCAAAACGACGTCATTTTAACTTAATGGTCCGTGATATTTTCGACGCACATATTAAAGTTCAGTGATAGTTTTGAACAATTTTAAAGTTCGGTGGCATTTTCGACTCAGGGGCCATAGTTAAGTGGTATGTGGTGTAGTTAACCCTAGAATTAATGGACCAAATTATTTTGAGATATTTCAATTATGATAATCAAAATATGCATGCATTAAAGTTTTAGTTATGTACATATGGAAAAGATTTGGAGTACATTATGAATGGCGCATATGAAATTATGGGACCATATATTATATAAACGACTCTTCTTTCCCGTTTACGGTAATTTGTGTGTGACACTTTCGGTACTCTTGCGTTTACAACGACAGCTTGAATTCAATAGGGTAAAAGTAGAGAAAGAAACAGCCACCAGACCAAAGCTTAAGATTGGGGACAGGAAAGCAACAGTCGGCATGCCATATAACATCCTTAATTACATTCATTTCCCTCATTCAACAACAACAACAATAAAAGAAAAGAAAAGAAAAAACATTTTTCTCATTTGATTCATTGGTCTCGTAAAATTGATAGGATTTACTTCCTTTTTCATTACTGAATTATTGAGAGTTTTTACCGGTCTTCAATTTTTCTGGTCTCTAAATTTTAAACCTTTGAGGTATAGATGGATGATATATACGTTGTCTAATTAATTTTTAGAGATTTGATCAGTTTGAACATCTTCAAAATCAAAAGGTAGGAGACTAATTCGATGACAAATGATTTAACAAAATTGGATATTTTAACTATCACTTCCGCATCCTATTCTTGTAAAAAGTCTTTCTGATTTTTCTGATCTTCGTGTAAATTGTAATATAGCCTACAAAACTTCATTTTCTATTAAAGAAAAGAAAAAGTAATAAATTAAACTTTCCCCGTCTTCGAGTTGGTTGAGACAGAAAGATCCCAACAAAAATAGACAGGTTAATTTTTTTTATTGAAAAATTCTCTAGTTTCAGATTTCTTTTGATTTTTCAATGATAGAACATCTTTTTCAAATCTCAACGGTGGAGAGGTGGAGAACGAGAAAGAGAGCATTATAACACGGTTTTATGTTGATTGAATGGTGGATATTGTAGATCGGATTATTTTGGAGTTTTGCGCATTTTAAGTTTTGGATTGAGTTTTACAAGTTTTAAAGTGAATTTGAGAAAATATAAACTGATAGAATAGTAGGAGAAGATGAGATGAGTTTGTTGTTGTCTTAAGTGGTCGTAAAAGATGTCGAAGAATGATTATTTCAGGGTCGGCGTGACGGTGGTAAAATTGTAAAGCTTTTATTTTGGGGGAAAAATAAAAGAAAAAAAAGGAAAAAAAGGTGAAATGACATATGATTGTCATGTCAGCAAAAAAGCAATTCACGTCAGCGTACATGTTGCCATGTCACCTTACTATTTTTGATTTAACGCCCAAATAATTAAAATAAAAACAAATTGAAAGTTTAATAATTAAAGAGAATTTTTTTAAATGTAAGTGCATAAAATAAGAATAAAAAAAAGTTGAATGATAAAATTTATAATTTATCCAAATTAAAAAGAAGAAGACGACCAAACATTAATTAAACTTTCACATTTTTAAAAAAATGTAATGGAAGTTAGGTGAGCAAACATTCATAACCAAACTGTAGACCACTTGATAGAGTACCCAGGGTCGATAGGACAAATCTGTTCATAACAGTCTCTAGTTAGCTACATATAAAATTTTATCACATTTTTTAAAAAATGTAATGATTTATTTTTTTTATTAATTTAATAAAAGCATATGATAATGATTTAGAAAATCAGGAACTGGATCTAACTCAACTTCATCGACTCTTTATCAACTCTGTAGTCTTCTGTTTTTCTTATATTTACGGCTACGCTTGCGATGGGAACAAGTCCAGCACACCCAAAAACTAGACGCAAGTTTTTTGCTTTTTTCGTATTTCCAATTGCTTCCGTTTCCGCCTAACTTTACTTTCCACCCAAAATAAGGGAAACAACAAAAAGGAAATCGAATGTCACGGTCAGTCCTTTACCATTATCCAGAATCTGCATTTCCAAGCAACCACCGCCCCTTGTCTCTTTTTCTTTTCACTTCTTTATTTCATACCCTCCTTAACTTCCTCTTCTTCTATATTTATTTTTATGTTCCTAAATCCTTCCCCTTTCAATTAAAGAAGACAGAAAGTGTGTGCGTGTAAACACTGGGAAAGAGAAACGGAAAGATGACAGGGTTGTTTCGATCCAAATCCTGTGGACTCGTCGGAATCAGAGAGTTCAACCGTGCTCCTCCCAGTCCCACTCCATTCTTTAACCCAACCAAAACCAACGACGAAGATGAAGAAGAAGAGGGAAATGAGTTTTATGGGGACCCCATTGCAACAACGGCGACATTCGTGAACGGTGACCGGGAAAACCATAATCCAGCGTCGAAAGACAATAAACAGCTCCTGGATGTTTTGGCGGCGGTGTTAAGGAAGTCTCTGCTGACGTGCAGCGTGGACACTGGCGACGTGTCTTCCATGGATATCAGCTTGCCAACTGAAGTCAAACACGTCTCCCACGTCACTTTCGACCGCTTTAATGGTTTCCTCGGCTTGCCTACTGATCTACAGCCTGATGTTCCCACAAGGGTTCCCAGTGCCAGGTTTGCTTCTGATGTCTTAAAAATATGTTTTCCCTTGTTTATTTTGGAGGGAAATGTACAATTATATTGCATTAAATACGTGTGATGTTAATTGGCAAAAGGAGTATTAAATTTTTGTAGATGTATGTGTGAATATTATGACCGACTTAATTGTGTCCTTGTCTTGTTTGTTATGGTTTATGGGTATGTCTTTGAATAATGCTGTACAAGAAAGAGACATGCCAACTACTTTTGTTATGTTGGATAGGAAGCTGTTTAATGTTTTTGCAACAAAAGTTTTTACTTTTTTCAAAAAAGTTCAGGCTTTGATTAAGATGGAAATTTAAGGATGGTGCTTTCAACCTTCAGGATTTTTTTTTTTTTTGCAGTCTGCCTGCTTCATTGTTAATAACTTAAGTCAAATTGTAAACAATTTTGATTAAAATGATGCTGCAAATGTGGATTCTGGCTTTTGATTGTAAAAAATTCAAACCACTGATTCAAGTAAATTTCTCGTGAATTGAATGACTTGAATTAAACCACAAGTATTTTACACTCATAAAAATTCAACTGATCCTTTGCCAAGATTAGCTCTTCTGGATATTGACCGGTGTTTTCTCTTGATTTAGCATGTCATTCATGATTTTGGTTTTATCATACCACCAATTTGTTGAGCAGAGTTTATTTATTACCGCATTTCCATTGTTTTCAAACCAGGAAACGAAAAACGATCGATGTTTGTTGTGTATGGAGTCTGCTAGGAACCATTTCTTTGGGAATTTATGTTGTAAATTGTAACTTTTGTATCTGGAATTCATATTTCTTTTCATAATATTAAACATACAAGATGCCTTTTTTTTCATTGTCCAGTGCAAGTGTTTTTGGAGTTTCTGCCAAGTCAATGCAGTGTTCTTATGATGACAGAGGGAACAGTGTGCCGACGATTCTTCTTAGGATGCAGAAGCGTTTATATGCCGAAGAAGGCCTTAAGGTAGTTCCAAGACTATACTGGGTTAATTACTATATAGTGTCTTAATTGCTTAAGGTTTTGAACGAGCTCGATTCTGTTGATTGAAGGCCGAAGGAATATTCCGAATTAATGCAGAGAATAGCCAAGAAGAGTATGTCCGGAACAAGTTAAACAAAGGTGTAGTACCACGCCGAATCGATGTGCATTGTTTAGCCGGTTTGATAAAGGTATACAACTATATGTTACCTAGTGTTGTTTCCCAACACTGCTTTTGGAGTTCCTTTTGCCCTTCATCTTAGATTTAACATAAGAAAAGGATTATAAATGTGGTTTTCGACCTCGCAAATAGCTGAAATTGTGCCTTGTTAATCCATGCAACTCACATCTTTCGATTTTACTGTCTAATAACTCATCATTTTCACGCGTTTCTGGAATGCACCTTCTAAACTCAGTTTTGTGCATGAGAGCATTGCCAGTATTTCTCAATTGGTGGCTGCACTTGACCTTGAAATGTTTTATAGGCATGGCTTAGAGAACTTCCGAGTGGAGTTCTTGATTCCCTCACACCAGAGCAGGTGATGCACTGCAACACCGAAGAAGACTGCATCGAACTTACGAAATTACTTCCTTCAACAGAAGCTGCTCTGCTTGACTGGGCTATCAACTTGATGGCAGATGTTGTCCAACACGAACAATACAACAAAATGAATGCACGCAACATCGCAATGGTTTTTGCACCAAACATGACTCAGGTTTGTCTACTTGTCTTTCCCGATTTCTTTTTGTCCCACCAATCCGAGAAATGTTAGGAGTCATACTGGTAAATGGACACTGGATTTTCGAACCATGAACTTTGCAACAATAACTAAACTAGAGTCCCGTATCTGTTTTCAGATGGCTGACCCTTTGACAGCATTAATTCATGCTGTGCAAGTAATGAATTTCCTTAAAACACTGATCTTAAAGACATTACGAGAAAGGGAGGAGTCCGCTGCCGAGGACAGGCTCCTGCCATCATACTCTGATTCTCCTACCGGCATGACTGACATTCATTCAGAAACCATTAACAGCAGGGTAACCGATTGTCAAGCTCTAGATGCATGTGTATCTAAGGAACCTGTCACTGCTAAGTTCTTGAGGTCTGCCACATTGAGTAGACTCAAATGTGGCCCTGACTATAATCTGTGGAGTTTTCAGGAGGACGATGGAGAAGAGGAATTTGAATCCATTTCGGGTAACAGCGACTCAAATGTGCACGAAATAGAGACAGTTGAAAACGAATGCGGAGGTGGATATGGCATCAGGACCGGTTCGTTTTAAGAAAAGGTTTAGGACGATTGATTACACCAGCGCCCTGTAAATACTAGAGGAGGAGGTGGACAAGCTCCGAAATGTTCATATGCTAATCATGAGGTGATTGCTGGTATTGTATGGCATGATTCTTAGCGTTTGGACGAAATCTGTAGTTTATTGGATTTGTTTTAGGGCACTAACTGAAGCTATATAGATCAGCATTTACTGCTTTATGAGAGAACAGTTGTTAGCCTCCTTGTAGTAGCTAAGATTTGCAAAAATAGTGCGCAAAATTTGACCATGAAACGTATTCTAAAGAATTAATAGTGTTGAGATAATTTCTTTTTCTTTTTAAAAAAGAAAGACAGAAATGGCACGACACCGTATATATAGGCACAGTCATATTAATTTTTTGGATAAATTTTGATACACGGTGTAAATTTTACACAAACTTATATATTTACACTATAAAACTCAAAATTTAAATTCTTAACCCTAGCCCCTAAAACCCTAAATCTTAAACCTTAAACTCTAAATATTACAACCTAAACTCTTAAACTAAAACTCTAACCCTTAAAAATAAAAGACATGTGTAAACTAAAATTTATACAGCTTTTAGATCAAAGTTTTTTTTTAATTATTTATGGATTGGGTTGGGCCCAATATACCTTGAATTTGATCTAACAGTTTGTTTAATTAAATATATATATATATATAGTATGGTATATATTCATTTTATAGTCTATATTCAAGATTCGTAGCTTTCCCTCCTAATTATATCGTTTTCAAATTTTAAGCACGAGTCCTCTCTTTTTAAACAATGCATTCTTATCTTGCAACCAAGTCATGTTGGTTAAATATTTATATATTAATATCATATTAAAAAAGAAAAAAAAATATTTACAATTGTGTTTTACACGTCTTCGGGTTGGTAATTTTTATCACTCAATTTTTACCTCCGGTGGATGTCCAATTTTTTTTAATAATATATATTCTGATGGAACTTAATGTCACTTAACACTAGAAGAATCTAGGGATGTTTTGGCCTCAATATATTATATCCTGATCCAATATATTGATCATCCCCATTTGAATGTGTAGGACTCGTGAATTAAATTTATTTCTTAAATTATCTATTTAAATATGAAAAAAAAACTTTAATACACAAGTCGTGTAAACTTTAGTTTACACGCGCTTTTTAGTTTTAGGGGTTAAGATTTTAGTTTAGGGGTTTAGGCTATATGATTTAGAATTTAAGGTTAGTGTTTAAAATTTAGTGTACATAGTTTAAAGTTTAGGGTTTAGTTTTTTAGGGTTAGGGATTTAGAATTTAAATTTTTATAGTGTAAATACACATGTTTGTGTAAAATTAATTTTACAGCCTGTGTATCAAAGTTTTACATTTCAATATATATATATATCTTAAATCCAGAAATAAAGTTTTTAGAATAAAAAGTTAGATTTCATTAAAAACATGAGAAGGTATACAAATTCACCCCGATCATAAAGAGAAATTTAAACACTATGTCTACAAAGAACTTGTATTAAAAAAATAGAACATGAAAACATAAAGAACGCGAAGAAACAACACAATTTTCCATTGAATATGACAATCTTCTTTCATAGAAATTCAACAACCATCATTAAAATCTCTTTATCTCAATTCAATTAGACATTTAAGTAGTGATGTACGAGTGATGGTGGATATAATCAATCTTATAGACTACTCCGCTAATAGTTTTGATTATATCGACAAATTGAAACAAAGAGGGATGTAACCATGCTAGCCTTCCATAATCAGGGATGTGCGCCATGATAATCACTATACGAACACACAATCATCACAAAGGTAGATGAGAATCATGCCACAAGACTGAAAAAATTGTACCATAAAAATAACAAACACAACAAAATATACAAAAAAATAAGAATGTAAAACCAAATTTTTTTATTAAGAACAATAAAATAAAATAAAAAATCATTAATGCCAACAACCAACACAACACTAATGTTACCGTTAATATCAAAAAAATAAAAAAATGACGGCAGAGAATTTTGTTTTTCCATAACATACTTGGATACGAATAAATAATTTCAAGGGTAAACTACATAAATGGTCATCGAACTTTTAGGGTATATTTATTTTGGTCACCGTACTTTTAAAATATTCGATAAGGCCACCCAATTTTAGTTGATTTCAATATAGTCACCGAACTTTTAGGGCGGATTTATTTTGGTCATCGTACTTTTAAAATATTCGATAAGGTACCAAACTTTTAGTTCAATTTCAATATAGTCACCAAACTTTTAGTTCACTTTCAATATGGTCCCTCCCGTTATCTTCCGTTAAAAGATGTCGTTAGTTTTCGTTTTCCTTAATAAAAATGAGTAAACTACACCAATCATCACTCAGCATTCTTCTCACTCCTATTTCGGTCACTAGAGTTAAAAAAATTCAATTTAATAACTTAACTTTCAAATTGTTCATATTTTGGCCACTCTGAAATGACATGTTTATACAAATAGAAAAATTTGATTAATCCTTAAAATATTTATTTTGGTTAATTGGTAAATTTAGATTATTCAATTCTCGATCTTATATTGTATTAATTAAATCAGATAATCGATTAACTAGTTAACTAAAATATTTGATTCTGGAAATAATTTTTTACTTTGTTTATTAAAATATCAAATATGATAATATGGTAAATTTAGTAATTTTTGATTGTGATAAAAGTGTAAAAACAACTAGAAAGTCAAAAATTGAAAGTTCACACCTATTAATTTTACCCAAAGCCAAAACTTAAAAAAAAAATCAGAAGGGTATCAAAATCATTAGACTATAAGATATTTTAATGCATAAAATTTAGAAATATTATCTATACTAGATCAGATCAGTTAATCAATTTTGCTTAAAATTGTGAACCGTAATCGAATCAAAATAATTTATTTTAAAATTTTGTACTGAAATCGGGTTCAATTAATCCTTAAAAATTATTTTGGTTAATTGCTAAATTCAAATTATTCAATTTTCAATCTTATATTGTACCAATTAAATCGGATAATCGATTGACCGGTTAATTGGAATATTTGATTCGAGTAATACTTTTTTTTACTTTGCTTATTAAAATATCAAATATGGTAATATGGTAAATTTAATAAGCAAATTAAAAAATATTACCCGAATTTTTTTAAGGATTAATCAAATTTTTCTATTTGTATAACCATGTCTTTTGAGAGTGACCAAAATATGAACGATTCGAAACTTAACTTATTAAATTAATTTTTTTTAACTCTAGTGACCAAAATAGGAGTGAGAAGAATGCTGAGTGATGATTGGTGTAGTTTACCTGTTTTTTTATTAAGGAAAAACAAAAGCTAACATCATCTTTTAACGGAAGGCAACAGAAGGGACCGTATTATAAGCGAACTAAAAGTTTAGTGACTATATTGAAATTGAACTAAAAATTGGATGACCTTATCGAATATTTTAAAAGTATGGTGATCAAAATGAATCCGCCCTAAAAGCTCGGTGACTATATTGAATCAAATTAAAAGTTGTGTGACCTTATCGAATATTTAAAAGTACGGTGAACAAAATAAATCTACCCTAAACATTCGATGACTATTTATGCAGTTTACCCTAATTTCAAAGGAAAATGGATGGGCCACGCGATTTTTATATTTATTTTATTTTAGTTGCTAGGGAACCTATCAAATCTTTTTTCATAAATAAATTAGAGAAAGAAATAATAATAAAAAATCTAGCTTTCTTGAAAGCTAAACATATATATTGTTTTTCAGTTGGATTAGTTAGATTACATAACTATACTATGCTTTTATTAAAAGCAAGATTTGTCCGACAGTAACCGTCAATGCAAATGGATGGCGGTTTCAACTAATATCTAAATTAAACCATTAAGTCTCTTTAACAATTATCGAATAGCTGATAACGGATTATATTAGTTAATATTTTATATATGTTAATTAATTATATTAGTTGATTTGACTAGCTGATTGTATAAAATTGTTTGATAAAATTAATTTATTGCTGTTTGATTATTTAAACAAGAAAAATGACATATAAGAACATGATTATATTAGATACTTGTTTGAATAGTTTATTAGTTATCAATATTTTGTATCTATTAATATTAATTAGATTATAAAAAATTTAATATAATATTACTAAACATATTTGAATGACCTATATACTAATTTATTATTTATATAATTATTTTCAATATAATTTAATTAATTATTAAAATTAAATACTAATATAAATGTGTGGGAATTAAAAGAAAAAACAAAATTATTAGTTTACAAATGTCACAATGTAAATACGTGAAAGTGGAGAGTTAAAATAGAAAATGTTAAATTTAGGTTATTTAAAGATTTTTTATAATTGCTAAGGGTAAAAGGGTTTTTATAACTCTTACGTCAAAACCTCAAAATTCAAAACGCTCCATTAGCAGCTTTTTCAAAATTAAAAGTTTTAGCTCAATCCGTTATTCTAATCCACTATTCACCAAACATTCAAATTAACAGATTTGACCGGTCAAATTTTTTAATTTTAACTCTAACATCTAATTTTGTCTCAGACCGCTGCTTACCAAACAGCGCCTAAATATTATTTTACAAATCATTTGGGTTATTTTCACAGACAACTCAGTTACATGTACTTTATTAGGATGGAATCCATATTTCAGTAAAATAAAAAAAAAAGTCTAGCAAAGCCTTAACTTCATGATAAATGTGAAGAATGCTTCTTCTTTTAAGAAAATTATTATTATTATGTAAAAAAGAACACTTTAACCGATAAGTATATGGTTAGATGTGTTCGTTTTAGGTGTTGCACCATAAGCATAAAAGAATTGGACGGCAAATTATTGGGTTTAAAACAATAGTATTTATCAACCGCTTTACTCCACTTGCAATTAGGAAAAGGCTTAAATTAAAAAACAACAACTTGAAACTGTACTTTTTATCTTTAAATATATGAACTATATTTTATCAAAATAGATATTTCAACTATTGTTTATAACCGCTTTAAAATTTTATTTGGTATAAAGGTAAAAACGAGAAACAATAAAAAATTTATTTTATTTTATTAAAAAAATAAAACCTCGTTAAAAACCTTTTTAACTTACTTGATTCGGAGATAACCGAGCGAGTCAAAGGGAAAAGAGTACTTTTTTATTCAATAAGATTTCATATAATCTTTAGCTCAGCAGTTTACAGCTAGACTAATGGTTAATTAATTTCACAATATACTTATTTTAAAGATTTAAATTTGGTCCGATTGCCAACCAGACTTTGCTACGCCGTGAGGTGAGCCAACTTTTGAGGTCAAATTATATTTTTAGCCCCTATTAGTTTTAAAACAATTGAAATTAAATCTTGCTCTAATATTTTGGTTTTATTATTATTTAAGTCTAGATTAATTTTAAAATCAATAAATTAAACTTTAGCCCAAACATTTTTAATTTGGTTATATTTAAGTCCCTATAAAATTTGAAATCAATAAAATTATATCATAGTTTATATCACACTCCTATAATTACATCATATTATATATTATTAAATATACTTACAATCTCTTTTCTTGTTTCAAAATGTTAATTGGATAGGAAAGAGAAGGTAATGTTGTTGAGTTTCGAATGTGCATTACATGGCTTTCATTATTATTTTTATTTATAATTAATCTATCTTTTAGGACTTGAGTCTTGTACATAAGTAAGCTATGAGTGTCACCAGTAAACTTTTATTTATAAATCTTTAATATTATATACTATATTTGATATGTTATATTTTGTATATTAATAATTAATATAAAATGTATATATATTTTTACATTTGAAAATGTCAATTAAAAATTTACAATGAATAATCTTAGAGACAACATTGTTGGGAGGGGCAGCCTAATACCGAACATGAACCATAAAACGGACATGCATATAAAAAAAAAGTTTTACAATGAATACTTTTTTAAAAAAAGAAAGAAATATATTAAAACATAAAGTTCAATTAAACAATCAAATATATGTACAAATATTGTACATATATTTGTCCCCTCCCGAAACATTTGATATTGGCTCCGTCATTGCTAGTATAGTTGACAAAAGATGAGGTCTCGAGTTGTAGAGTTTCATCAAATATAAAGCATGTGTAAATTTTTAATATGTTCTAATTCTAGTTTGAGTTAACTTAGCTGTTGAGTTAGATATACGATTAATAAATTATTTTGGTTTAATTGTTGATTAATTATACAATTAATGATTGTTTTTTATTGTAATTGTTGTTGCTGCTCATCTTTATTCTCTCATATTCTATTAGGTCATGAGTTTTAGATCCATTAAGAGTAGTCTCCTTCCTTCCTCTAATGTCTCTCTCCCCGATTAACATTAAAATTAAAATTTATCAAAAAAATTGTTGTTGTCGTTGAAAATTATAATTTTTTAATAAAAAGAGCTATATTAGCTTAATAAATCAAAGTTGGCCTAAAACATTACAATCATCATGAAGAATCGATAAGATCTCGTACGGGAAGTCCAGAAAATACTGGACTACCCACGAGTTAAATTTCTGCAGTCTTGAACAATCTATTAGCTCCCCCGTGAACTTCACGGTAAACATGTCGCAAGGAAATAATCTAATCTCTATTCATAAGAGTAAATATATAATCAAGAAGTGCAGTAGAAGAACCTGAACGTTGTCCCTTTTTAAATATATATATATATTTATACATTATAAAATATTTCTTCTATTTTTTTATAATAACTTTAAAAAAAAAAACATTGTTCAATTTGAATTTAAGCCTAACCGGACTAAACCTAGATTGGACATTATCTCGCAGCCGAAACATTTTTATACCGAAAAGATAAAGAAACATTATTATATAATATAGTGGCTCATGAGAAACATATGAATCTTGCCTTGTAATAAATAAAGTATAAGCACTAATTTGAGTATGATTTGGGAAAACCCCAATTATTCACCGTCCACGGTATATATATTCTATGCATAAAGTAATTGCCTTACCACCCAAAGTAATACGAGAATCAATATTAAAATAAGAAGAGGAGGGCAAATTGAGAACGAACATTACCATTAATCATACCCATTGAAACATTTGATTCTTTTGGATTCATATGCAGTTAAAAGTAGAGCAAGCACATTTAACAGTTAGTCGAGTTGTTTATTTTTGTTTTCTTATATCTATTAGGTTATATGTTCTAAACCCACTAAAAGTACTCTATTTCTTTCCTTTAGAGTTCTCCTTCCCCTCCCCTCTAGGTAGGATTATGATTATATTTAGGAGTTGTCAAAAAAGTGAAGCATTTACTAATTGGGCTGGTCCAAGTGATAAGTAGCTTGCTATCGTTGTTGGTAATAAACTGCAAGATCAAACCGTTAACACTGACTGGATAATAATAAACAAAATAAAAGCAGATAAAAAAATCGTGATGTAGTATAAACCACTCCCTTAGAAACAATTTCGCCTTGATGTGTGTAATCGCTGCAGTAGGCAGTCGTCCCCCGAGATTAATACGGTAGCTCCGAATAATCGTAAACCCAAATATCAGAGTGGACAATGGTGGAATTGTTCTTCTCACCGAAAGAATAAAATATAGAGAACTTTGAAAGCAGAGAATTTGGTAAAAGCAAATGTTGTAGTTGCTTAAGATAATTTGAGAATTCTAAAAACCCTTTCTATTTAAAGGCTTTACTCAGGGGTTAAAAACGTTAAATTGAATCAGTCATAAATACTGATTTATTTTTTAAAATTAACAGCTGATTAACTATCGTAATTAATCTTTTGTAGCTGGCTGAACCTGGCCTCAAAACTGTCCAGGTTTGTTAAAAAATATAGCTGTTAAGACAACTTTTATATCAGCAAGTCAAACTGTTGAAATTAAGCCTCGTTAATTAGCAGATAAAAATAAAGAATTAAGTTAATGCATTGAAGGGTTGAATCTAGCCTCAAAACTGTCTAGATTCATCAAGTGAAAAACCAACATTCAACCTTTCAAATAACAACTATTCGATTTTATTCTGAATAATAGATAAAGTACAGACTATTTTACATCTGATAAAAACGTTCTAGTGTTAATAATTCGCCTTTCAAATTTTCCAAAAATCAATTCCAAAAAAATTATTTTGAATTTTCTCAAACAAGAGAGTTGTTTAACCATATTCAATAAGGGAGGGTAAGGAAGACTCTTTAAATACCCTTTCCAAGGGATTTACCCTCCCAATGTGGTATATTACAAACAATCGTTTAAGCGGGTTTTGAGTTTGAGGGTTGTGTATGCAGAAAATCTCGTTGAGAGACTCATCCACCAAAATTAAGTATACGACGCGGGTCGATCCAAATTAATTATAAAAAACCGTGAAGGCAACGAAAAAAGTGAAGAATTTGAATATAGTAATTCATATATTACTATTAATTATATGTTTTTAAACATGCGATCTTTATCATATGATTACAAAAAATGTAATATAGCCTTAAGAAAATGAAATGAAGTTGAGCATTTTTCTATTGGAATTATGTTAAGAACAATACAATTCGACACACGTTGAGAGAGAGTGGGAGAGGAGGGGTCCATTTTTGTTGTGCTTGCTCCAAGCATAAACTATATAATAGAAAACAATATGCAATGAATACAAATTCTAGCCATCATTGTCAAGATTAGTAATTGCATACAAATTCTGGCCATGTAAGTTTCTCTCTTCTAGTCAGCATTTCATTAATTTTTTAATAATGTGATACTAAAATAGAAACAAAACGTAACGTTAGGTACTATTTTGCTAAAAAAATTAATTAGAGTATCAAAACAGTAACAAGGGCATAGGCGAGTACTAAATAGATAGTTTTCCCTAAATGCAATTTATCATGTTTTATTAATAAAGAAAATTTCATTTAGATCCATTCATTGACCTAGTGGTCAAAAATATTCATCTTATCACATCTTATATAAGTTCGAATCTCAACATTTGCCTTTTGAATACAATTCTCTCTCTACTTAATAAAGAAAAATTCATTAGTATCTCCCATTTTATTTATGTGCATTACATTAATAGTTTTTTTTTTAATAAAAGTAGCTCGTTTTTTTTATAAAGTACATGTTCATTTTATGGTTAATATTCTAGATTCGTGGCTCTCTCTTTCAACAATGTCGTCTCCAATGATCGAACTTGGGTTATCTCCTTGAGAGAGCAATGTGCCTTGTCATTACACCCAACCCTTGTTGGTAAAGTCGCTCATTTTATTAAAAAGAGAAAATATCTAAAGTTACAATAAAGGTTTACAACCACGAAAGTAAACTAAACACATGACAGGAAAAGGGTAAACACCCAACCAAAAGACTCGAACAAAAGATAGATACGAATAACATGCAACACCCTGATCCCGATCCATATCCAAAGCATTACATTTGAGTCACTCAAAACCGACCCATCAAAATTTCTCATTTGAAATCACAAATTTGGAAATTCTCAAAACAATCATTTTTTCATAAATCCATATCAATAAATAACATTTAAGAGTTTACAAAATAGGAGTTCGAATTAAAATACACTGTTTGACCCAAAAAGTCGTAAATCAAAATAAATATACAGACTCGACTGTGGTAAGGTCCTAAGAATACAATCAGTCCAAACTAAAACATCAAGTACTGTACACTGAAGCTGGCTCGGTGTTGGGAAATCCTCCTCGATGTGTTCCTCCAAAAGCGACATGTCAACCTACACACGGAAAAACCACAATTCCGCACGTTGAGCAAACAAAGCTCAGTGGTACATTTCTACTCTAACGCAATTCATGAATATCATAAAATAAGCATGCATGGTACTATAATCAAGAGTGCACAGAAAGGCTTATCAACACTAAGGATCATCGTCTAGCCTACCCTAACTAGAGTTTACAACCATGTCTCAAGATACCATCATACCATAAGAAGTTTCACAGGCTATCCAGGCTTACCATACTCGAGTTCACATATCCCATCGAGTTACTCGAGCCCACACAACCCACAGAGTGAAGCATCCCATACCCTGATCACATAGCCAAAGGGTAAAATAGCTAACAATCAATTATCCACACGACGATTTAAATAACATATATTCCCTAGAAAATGGCCAACGCAACCCTACATTACCCGTGCTCACACAATCGTCGGGTTACCCATAACCATCAGGTTAATGGACCATATCCGAATCACCATAGCCATAGATACGTCCTAGACATACTTGGATCACATTAGCCACAAACAGTCTTTACCTGAGATCACTTAGCCAATTAGGTTACTCGAGTTCACATAGCCCATCGAGTTACTTGAGCTCACACAACCCCCGAGTTATATTTAATTATCCTAATCACATAGCCCAAAGATAGGTTTCTGACCGCATCCAGATCACATAGCTCGTGGATACGTCGGGTGTACTCGATCACATAGCCCGAAGTACACATCCCCTTATATAAGTGCCCTCGCACGGACTCTAGGACATTCAGATTCCTAACTAAGACACATAAGTAACATATGCTCCTATAGTATCTATACATCTCACCAAGAGATAAGTATAATTAAGCCAATCATTACAAATGCCCCAAGGCATAATTCATTTGTTACAATAATTAATATATATATATTTTAAGCTCATTCACGACTTTCTTGATAGATCATCTTATTATTCACAGTAACTAGCTTATATGAGAGTTCCTTCAGTACACAGCAAGGACCCCAACTTTCCACATAGCATCAACCGATCCACCACGGACCCCTATGGATTTCTAGTACAAGCAATTCACCCAATTACTACCAAGCCATTAGTTATTTATTCGACATGTGGGTTAGAAACCCCGATTCTCAGTTTTATAATTCATTTTATACATTTATGGGCCCATTTGACCCTTTACCACAAATTATATGACCTCCGAATGTAACCTCAAAATTCTTGGGCATAATGTTTTGCGAATACTGATACTTCTATATAGGTATCAGTACGCCCTTCTAGGTACCGGCACTCATCTAGTACCGATACTCAAATTAGGTTCAAAAGGTTTGGTGCTCAAGCCGTGCTGATACGCTAACCACCCGTATCAATACATAATATCGGTACGTATCCACCCCGTACCGATCCCCACCCGTACCAGTACCCCTACCCTTATGTACCGTTACGCGAAAGCCTTTCTCAGGCAATGTAACAGTAGGTACCGATACACCCCTAGCACTACTGGAATTCTAATCAAGTGAGGGGTTACCGATACATGGGAAGGCGTGTCGGTACGCCCCTAAAAAACCACCCTCTTTATTATAAAGGCGTACAGATACGCAACCACCCTATACCGGTATACGAGCCCAGATTTCAAAACTTAGAGCTCGGGATTTCACAATCCCAACCCTTAATCTAAATGGTTAAGCCCCAAAATATTCCTACAAATTATTGGAGGTTTATTTGATAGTTTCTACCAACTTTACCCATTATTAACACAAGATACATAATTTGCCATTAAATGGGGGCTTTAAGCTTCTAAAACCTTAACTATGCAACCCAACACTATAAACCACACAAAGCAATTATTTTAGGATCCTCATGAAATGAAAAAGTCAGAAATGTATTGACCTTAAGCAAGCAAATCCCGAATGAAGCTCTCAAGCTTTTGCCACATCTCTTATTTGCTCTAAGCTTTAACTCCAACCTCTACCAACTTTGGGGATATTTATCTTAGAAGATAGATCTTTGCTGTTGATTAAACTTCCCTTGATGCTCAATTCGGGATTTCCACTCAATGACAACAAGTTTCCATCTTTTATCTTTGGGTTTAGGGATAAAAATTTGAAGAATAAGATAAACAGAGAGAGGACAAGGGTGACTTCACCGTCCTTACAAAATGGCAGCCTTCTTAATGAAGCATTAGCCTTTACCCTCATTTGAGGGAGAATTACTCAAATGCCCTCACATCTAATTCATCCTAACAACCCAATACCCAAAACTTAAGCCCAACAACACATGAAGGCCCACAAAGCCCAACATATCAACCCAATGAGCTCCGAACATCCAACCCAAGGTGGTGGTCCAAGGTCGGGTTAACGCCCATCGTTGACTCAAAAATCTGGGTTATTACAACTCTTCCTCTTCAAGAAATTTTGTCCCTGAAATTTTTAAACGGTTGAAGAAAATGAAATCGAAACAGATCTATTCATTTCTCCTTTCTAACAAGATCACCTTGTTTAGGGTGAGTTCTTCCTCAACCTACCTTAATCAAAACCTCAATACTGAACCACTTATTCTCTACACCTTTTTTGAAAACTTTAACGACCTAAACACCACAACTATTAGCACTCACAACGAACTTTAACATCGAGCAATAAACCAACCTCAAGATGTGCTGTTCAAACACTAATATAAGGAAATCAACTTCAATGAATACTACCTCAGATAGCAGCTATTTCCACTAACATCCGTTAATCGAAACCCTGAACTTAAACATCAACTATGTCTAAAACATTGCACCATTTCCACAAAATATTGTCAGGAACACATCATATCTAACAACCATACCCCGGTCAAACATCAAAGGACATGCAAAACCTTGACAACAAAACCTTATCATCAATCTACCTTGAACTAACGACTCTTTCCTCCAGACTTGATCCACCAAGACGAGACTTAAAACTTCACTTTATCAAAAACTTGTTTCCCACAATCGAAAACCACTTTCGATTCATGTGATTTCCACTATTCAGGCTACTTAATTTTGAGAAATATCTGTTGTCACTTACGAATTCACACAAGCAATCCAAAACTAACCAATCTATCCTCAAAGAACTAAATATCTTCTTCCAATCAACCATTCAGTCCCAACTATCAAGCGCGATAAATAATCTAACTGCCTTTAGGGATTCCCAACTGGTTCCTCCAATAATATTTCTTTGCAACACATCCATCCGGTTACCCACAACATGGCTATTGATCACATATTTCCGATGCACTACTCTGATAACTTTCACACTACTTGCCTTAACCGAAAATAACTCCTCTCAAATTCGATAGAGCAATTTTTCAACTTCACGAAAGTTAGATTAAAATATGCCCAAGCTAGGCTACAGACCTCACGATTTGCCCATAGGGCCTCAACCACATTTATCACAACCTTCATTTACCTTTACTGTGGTATCTTTACTCTGAAGAAACAACATACAAAGCTCTCACATTTTATAACCAAAAACAAGGTCGTCGACCTCACGAACGAGGCAATTGTCTCCTACCATTACACTACGGTTCAACACATCATAAGCTACCACGCAATCCACTCTCAAATAGACATGTTCTTGACGAACCACTTGGCAACGACACTCACTAGGTCGCATGCACAGGCGTGCCTCCAACAAGAGCTTGTTAAGTGTCATATCATGGAGCAATGGACACTAAAAACGAATCTAACCTTACCTTTATTGCGGTTCTAAACCATAATCAACGGTAAGAATGCTCATTCACCAAGGGAATTTGTAGACTCTCTAGGTGGAAATACTGGCAAAAGTGGAAAAAGATATGTGTTGGAAAGTATAAAAATGTGCCAAGATGAGTCTTTTACGTGCAAGTATACACGGTCTACAAGTAATACAACTGGTAAGCTGACTATCGATCCTACAGAGATTGAATTGGAATTCAATTGCCTTGATTGTTACTTGTCTTAAGAAAAAGTTGATTTGATTTGAAGTTGGTTTTGAAAACAATAAAAAAGAAAAGGAATGAAAGTAAATTAAAGACGTTGGCAAGGAAGATGCTTTAATGAATGATGGGCGTTGGCAGAGAATGCCTGGCTTTCACGCTATTCATGTCGTGCCAGCTTTTAATAACAACCTGTCTTGGCATTGTTTGCCAAACAAATTCAAAATTAGCAAAGCCTCTCTCGATGGTCATTGCCCTAAATTGATCATATAAAAACCCATATATCTCTATAGTGTTTGTTTTTAAATAAACCAATTTGATTAAGATCCAATCTATACTCCTGAGGGGTAGATTTTACTCCTAAAGTAAGTTCATCTACTTGAACGACTTCTCTCGAAGCTTCTATCCTCAGTATTCAACAACTTATTCAATGCCGCCCCAAGTCTATTAAGATATTGAGGCACAATAGGCCAACAGTGCCAGCTCTCACTTAGCATAGTATTTAGGAAATATTAAAGTATGCCGAATATTGAAAACATTGCGAAGGCATATTCATTATTAAAAACTAAAACATGAAAATAACATTTAACGCAAACATCCCCTACTAACTATTAAATTAGTTCATGGTGAGGGATTTAACCAACAATCCACAACGTTTTTGAAATACATCATCATTAAAAATAAAATAAAATAACTTGAAAGACATAATGGGCTAGAAAGGGTCTCTCGATGCAGCATTTCAAGATCTAGGCTTCTCGTCCAAGTTGGTCAGACCACCCTTCTAAGGTACAGCTGGTTGTCAATCATCACACACCAACTCCTCACGATCTAATCTCCTTCACTTCCCAAAATCTAGCTTGGTTGGTGTTTAAATAGGCATGCGAGGAAGGGATAGGATTAGCTCTTCAATTTTTTGAATTTCAACTACCCAAGGGTTAAAGGATTATCTTCTTATCCAAATTTGAACGAGAGCTGATCAGGCTAGGGCAGACATCATACTGCCGACGTTGCCCTGGCGCCTAAGCTTGGCATGATTCTGCCAACAAGTCTTACACCATCTTATTCGCTATTTTTTCTGAGATTATTCCAATTGCTATCTTTTCGAAGCCTGATCATTTCCTATTTTTTTGGGGTCATGGCATCAAGTTCACTTTTCTGCCATCCGGTGCTTGGCATTGTCCAGTCCATCTATGCCAACAGCACTCGGCATTCTCTTTGGCATTCCTTCCCGATGTGCTTTTCTGGGCCAAAACCTATGCCAAATTTGCAAAATTGCCAACAAAACAACCCTTCACACTGGCATAGATAAAATTCTAAACTCCTTATGCAAATGCATGGTTTTATCATCCTAATGCAACTAAATGCACCTAAAAACAAGCAAAAGCATTGTAAAATTGGCATTAAAATAGTACTTTTAGAGAGGTAACACTCCCCTAAACCTAACTCATTGCTTGTCCTCAAGTAATGCAATCAAAATAAAAACAAAAACTGTGAAAAAGTTACCTCGACAAAATTTTGGTTGAATGCCAACACGTGCTGGCAAGAAGAATTTAGCTCTATTTCTTTCTCGGTATCTTAGTGCAATAATGCCAAGCATGTAGTAATTCAAGTGCAGCAATATAACTCTAGTCTAAGTTCATGAAGAGTGCATGAGTGTAGGCAATATGCATCAAGTATCCTTTCACTCCCTTAGACAAATTTTACTACCTAAACTTAGATTTTTTTCTTTTCTTTTTCTTTGCTGAGGGTTTCTGCTGGCATTCATTTAAGCTTGCTTCGTGACACTATTTAGCGTGAGAGATAAGAGGGATCATACCACGAATCCCCTCCTTAATCTAGACATCACTAGGCTTTCTCTTCAACTCATAATCTAAGGTTTTGGACTTGAGAACTAAGAGGGAGCAAACCACGAAGCCCCAAGTAACTTATTATCCCTAGGTAGAGGCGAGTTCTTTTTTTCATTACCCTGGAAGAACATTGATGCCTTATTAGTTTCTTTTACCTTGGCATCATTTGATCTTTTTTTTTTATTTTCAAATCTGAGCTTAATTTCAAAAAGTCTAAGTTAGCTAAGGAACTAGATACATTCTACGTGTTAAGTGGAATTTCAGTTCCCTAAACTAGAGATCAATTGCCAAGCTAACCTGGCATACTATTCTGCTGGCATGGCATGACAACTAAAGATTAAAATTTCCTCATTGGACAGACACCTATATCAAATTAAACTTTCCTAACAAATGCTAACATTTTCAAGATTAAACTGAGGCAAAATTTTCTTTTTTAGTGGTTCGGTATGCATCTATCCTAAATGACCTAAATGGCATGGCAACAGAAAATTAACATGAACTGCATGGCATAAATGTGAACAAATGCACACCCCCAAACCCAAGATGTGCATTGACCCCAATGCATGAAACAACACATATATACAAAAACAGTAAAATAAAATACAAGATCATGTAATGCAATGTGATGACATGTAAAGCAGTTTAGGAAGAAGAGGACTCCCCTTCGGAGACTTCTTCTCGTGTGACTCAGGTCTTTCTCTTTACAAATGGCCTACGATCATGGGCCATTCTCTTTCTTGCCTTCATTGTTGGCTTTATGGCAGTGGAAGCTCCAACATCCCGGAGGACTTCCTCTACAATCTTGGCAGGGTTTGATGCGGTAGAAGTAGCAGTGGCATCAGACTAAGCAGGCTTCACTGATAGCGTGGCATGCTTCTTGGCAGACTTTGCTTTGGCAGACTTGGTTTTGGGTTCCTTTGATTCAATCTCTGATTTAAAACTAGCAGATTGAACTTGTGTTGGAGACAACGGAACTGTGGCATCAAACTCTGAACTAGCTAGGCTGGCTGTTATAACTGGACTAGCTGAACTTGCTGGCATGGCTTCATCACTGGCAGAGGGCTCGACAAGAAAATTTGGGAACTCTGGTACAACGTCAGGGGATATCTTCTTGAGAGCTTCCTTGATTATCACATCCCTAGCCTATATGTAATGTTGCAGCTTGACATTAATCTCCTCAGCCTTCTCCAACTTACTAAGTATAATCTCCTGGCGGTGCTAGATTTGAGACAACATTGCCACTGAACCGTCTGGCGCAGTCTCAGGTATTGTGTCTGGCACAGCTTTTGACCTCTTTGGCTTAGGCGTGGCCATTTTTGCCTTCCCCTTAGCCTTGTCCTTTGGCTCGGCAGCGGTGAGGTTTTTCTATATGGCAACAGTGTTTGTTGTTCCCTTTATTATCTGGCCTTGATCTTCATCAAGCCTAGGCACATTATGGCGCATGCAAATGTTAGAAATAAGCAAAGGAAAAAACAAACTACCTTTACCTCTCGTAGCACACTTATAAGCCACTTCTATGATAATCTTCCCAATGTTGACTTGCGCCCCTTAATGATGGAGTGTAACAAAATCAGCATTTCTTCCAAAATAGTCTCATTGTGGGATGTAAGCAACAGGTTTGCCTTGATGAAGTGATTCCAGCCTCTCACTTGTGGCTTCAACGCCAATCTTTTCACCGTCTGATGGCCCGTTGATGAGACTATCCAAGTCGTGTCAGGTTCACACAAATCTGCCAGCAGTTTTTTCCTCTTGGCAGCATTCATCGAATTAACATACTCAAAATACTCATCCCCTGCACCATCCAAATCAAACATATTGTTAATATACCCTTCATCGAAACGCACGCATTTACCTCTAATCATCAGAAAGTCAAATCCTTGGTCACAAGGTACGCGTAGAATTCTTGAACGATGGTGGCATAACTCTCGCCTTTTTTGCTGGCAGAATAGATTCCACTTGTGCAAGTTAATCGTATACATGACTTTTGGAGGGAATTCGTTTGTTGTCTCTGTTTTAAACTCGAAGTGTTTCTCGTAGCAAAAATTTCTTGATGCAAAATTTGTTTTAAACTTTTTCTGAATCTCCTCGTTGAAGACCGAAAGGGATAGAGGATGAAGCCATTGAAACTCGTTAAAGGAACTTGAAACAGTGTTAAAAGATGAAGAAAAAGAACGATTTGGTTTTTGTACTTGCTTATCGAAAGAAAGTAAAAAGTGAGAGAGATTTTTTATTTCTTTAACCGGCAAGGGTGAGAAAGTAAAAGGTTTTGGGTCGGTTGAGTGGTTAAGGATAATGATGGAAAATAAAAGAATTAATTTAAAAAGAATGTGGAGTGATAAGGTGATAGGTGATAAGATAGGGTAAAGATTGGAGTGATAAGGTGATTGGTTTGAATTTTAAATTTCAACAAAATTTTGAGCCGCTAAGGTTTAAGGTCAAATAAACACAACTCTCTGTTATTTTACTGGGCCAATAAAACTAGGGATTTTCTCTTCCTTCTATCTTTTGCACCGCGTATGCCAAGCTGTTCTGGCATTATGCCTGGCAGATTTTTCTAATGAAGTGTTGGCTCATGCCTGCAACCTTGGCAGTGTTCCTGGCATAATGAATCTGCACAACTCAAAGGAAACCTTTCAACACAGAAAAGAAATAAAATCTTGAAACTTAAAAAGAAAGAAAAACAATTAAAAACCTAAGAACCTAAAAACAAATAAAAACACTAACTTAATATTTACAAAAGTTCAAACCTGATGGTGTTTTCATGTGCCAAGAGGATCACCTCTTTGGCATTGTTCTGATAACCTTCCATGTATTGCTTTAAATGTTGGCCATTCACCTTAAAGATTTCTCTCGTCTTTAATTTCTCGATGTCCACAGCTCCATGAGCATAGGGCTTCACAACTTCATAAGGGCTCGTCCATCTTGATATGAGTTTCCCTAGAAAAAAATTAAGCCGTGAGTTGAATAACAAAACACGTTGGCCTGCCTCAAACTGTCTTGGCATTATCCTACTGTCATGCCAACGTTTTGCATTTTCCTTGTAGATCCTAGCGTTCTCATAGGCTTGCGTTCTGAATTCTTCCAACTTATTTAGGTCTAGTAACCTTTTTTCTCCAGCAGCTCTTCATGCCATGCCAAGTGTTCTGATGGCCCAGTAGGATTTATGCTCAAGCTCCACAAGTAGATGGCATGGTTTTCCGAAAACAAGTCTAAATGGTGAAGTACCTAAAGGAGTTTTAAAAGCAGTCATGTAAGCCCACAAAGACTCATCTAGTCTCAAGGACCAGTCATTCCTTGATAAATTAACAGTCTTTTCTAAGATGTTTTTGATCTCTTTATTCAAAATCCCAGCTTGCTTGTTTGTTTGTAGATGATATGCCGTGGCAGTTCTCTGTTGTATAGCATACCTGCACAAGGCTTTAAAAATTAGATTACATTTAAAATGAGTTCCCTCATCATGAATAATCACCCTAGGGGTGCCAAATCTAGTAAAAATATGTTTGTGCAAGAACTTGGCAACAACCTTGGCATCGTTTGTTGGCAGAGCAACAACTTCTACCCACTTAGATATGTAGTCAACAGCCACAAGAATGTATACATTACCAAACAATGGTGGAACAGAACCCATAAAGTCTATCCCCTATACATCAAATAAATCCACAGGCATAATGTTTTGGAGCGGTAGTTGGTGTCTGCCAGAGATGTTTCCTGTCCGTTGGCATCGATCACATGCCTTGGCATACTCGTCGGCATCCTTATACAGTGTGGGCCAAAAGAATCCTGACTGTAGTACCTTGGCAGCAGTCTTTACCCCAGCAAAGTGACCTCCATATGGTACGGAATGTCGTAAATACAAGATGTTATGCTGCTCATCCTCGGGCACACACTGACGGACCACTTGGTCGGCACACTGTTTGAACAATATTGGCTCATCCCAATAGTATTGCCTGACTTCCCACAAGAACCTTTTATTGGCATTGTATGCCAAGTCTGGTGGTAGAATATTACTTACCAAGTAGTTGACAATGTCGGCATACCATGGCATGGCATTAACTGCAAGCAAATACTCGTCAAGAAATTCATCTCTTATAAAATTTGTCTTTCCATCTCCAAGGTGATGCTCTAAACGTGAGAGATGGTCAACTACTAGGTTTTCACTGCCCTTTTTGTCTCGGATCTCAAGATCAAATTCTTGAAGTAGAAGCGTCCATCGAATTAGTCTGGGCTTGGCATTATTCTTTGCCAAGAGGTACTTCAATTCTGAATGATCTGTAAAAACCACAACTTTGTTACCAATTAAATAAGATCTAAATTTGTCAAAAGTAAATACAATTGCAAGAAATTCTTTCTCGGTCGTAGAGTAATTCAATTTTGCTTCGTTCAAGGTTCAGCTGGCATAGTAGATGGCATCAAAAACCCTGTCATGCCTTTGTCCCAAGACTGTTCCAACGGCATAGTCGTTGGCATCGTACATGAGCTCAAAGGGCTCATTCTAGTCCGGTGCCACAACTATAAGGGCATTGTTCAACTTCTCTTTAAGCTCCTGAAATGCTCTCAAACAAGAATCGTCAAAAGCAAACATGGCATTATGTTCTAACAACAAACATAAAGGTTTGGAAATTTTTAAAAATTCTTTAATAAAACGCTGATAAAAATCAGCGTGTCCTAAAAAACTTCTTATACCTTTAACGCTCGTTTGAGGCGGTAGCTGCTTAATTACCTCAATTTTTTCTTGATCCACTTCTAACCCTCTCTCAGTTACCTTGTGCCCGAGAATAATGCCCTCATTCACCATGAAGTGGCATTTTTTCCAGTTCAACACTACGTTTGTCTCTATGCACCTCTTCAAGACTTGCTCTAAACTCTGAAGATATTCCTCAAATGATTTGTCAAGCACTGATAAATCATCCATGAATACCTCCATGTTGTGCTCGATCATATCGAAAAAAATAGACATCATGCAACGTTGAAACGTTACCGGGGCATTACATAGGCCGAATGACATCCTTCTAAACGCAAATGTCCCATAAGGGCACGTGAACGTGGTCTTTTCTTGATTATCAGGGGCGATGGCAATCTGATTATAACCTGAATAACCATAAAAAAACAATAGAAAGCTTTACCTGCCAACCTGTCTATCATCTGGTCAATGAATGGTAATGGGAAGTGGTCATTCCTTGTGGCATTGTTTAGCCTCCTATAGTACATGCACACTCTTTATCCTGCGATAGTTCTGGAGGGGATTAACTCAACTTTACTGTTTTGTACCACGGTCATGCCACTCTTCTTTGGCACATGATAAGTGTTCAAAAGTACTATTTTTCTTACCCTTTTTACTCATATTATTGTTAGACTTAGGCTCATATTAGTTGCATAATTAGCTATTCATGCATTAATCCATGTTTCCTTCAATCGTTGAGCTTGATTACATAACTTGGTAGTTTTTGTGGAAAAGATGCTGCTTTGGTGTGCTTTGTGTGTGTATGTGCAGGATCACTTGCCAAAGCAATGCCGAGCTAGTTGCCAGGGCAATGCATGAAGGATATGCCGAGCTAGTTGCCAGGGCAATGCATGAAGGAGACGCCGAGCCAGTTGCCATGGCAATTGTCGACAAAGAGAAAATGCAATAGGGATGTCGAAATTAATGACTATACAAGCCCAAGATGACGTAGAGCAAGGCCCAAGCCCAAAGGAATTTGATTGCCATGCAGAGATTAAAGAAGAATTAAATTCCAAGAAGATAGGAGAAGTTCTAATAGGAATAAAATTATAATAAAGAATTATATTCTTTAAAGATAATTTAATTCCAACTCAAACTCCTCCTCAAAGAAGGACTTTGGCCTAGCCCTATAAATAGATAGGAGATTTCGACAACTTGGAGAGAGAGCAAGAGGGCAAAATTCAACAAGTCCAAGAGAGAGAGCAAGAGGGCAAAATTCGACAAGTCCAAGAGAGAGCAAGAGGGAAATTTCGACAAGTCCAAGGGAGAAAGCAAGGGATTTTCGACAAGCTTCATCTTTTCTTCCTTGTTCGATTGGGTTCATGCTAGGGATTGTTTATCTTGTGTTTCTTTGGAACCTAGCCATGAACTAAATTTACTTGGCTATGGTTATTGTGTTTTGTGGTTGTGAGAAACTATTGGTTTTTGTTTAGGTAATAAGAGTTTGCACTTTTCTATTTCAAGGTTTATTCATTCTTGGTTCTTATTATTGTTTGCGAGTGAATTGGGAGAGGATCTCGTGATTTCATCCATTTATCTAATATCGGGAGAGTTAGATTCAAGAAACGAATGAATATGATCTTTATTCAATCCAATGATGGTGAAGATTAATCCGGCTTAGGAATAAGTTAAGGATTTCAACGGCTAAGAGGAGCGCAAGATTGGTTGTTGTTCACCCTTGATTCACGCAGGGATGTATTATCAAGGCATGCACAAGTAGCTAGAGTTTCGACTTAGGGATAAGAAGAAACCATGGAAGAACGCTCCGCCGAACCTTGAAGTTGCTGCCCAAACGCCCAAGTAGTTGCCCAACTAGTTTCCCAGGCAACCATCGATTAGTTGCCAAGGCAACCCCGTTGTGCAAGTTGCCGCGACAACTGAGTTGCCCATGCACTCTTTTACCAAGACGATCCAATCGGCTATCACACCTCAACTCACGATAACCTGGCCTATCTCTCTCAATTGAATTCATCTTTTCTTTTACTTATTTGCTTTCTAGATTAGTTAAACTTCTATAATCTTTTATTTGTGTTTTTATTTTTACAGTGCAAGAGACTAGATTCTTGAAGTAGCACCAATCCCTGTGGAGACGATATCTTTTATACTATAACTTGCGACGTGTATACTTGCACATTTGCGTAGCACTTATTACGCGCAACAGCACACATTGCACCGGGCTAACCCAAGAGCTATCGGAGATGGGATAAATAATCCTGGCATCAAGCCATTTTATGATCTCTTTTTTCACTACCTTTTTCATGCTTGGGTTTAGCCTTCTTTGGCCTTCAATGGTCTTCCCATTGTACTCCTCCAAGATAATCTTATGCATGCAAATGGTTGAGCTAATACCTCTAATGTCTGCCAAGGTCTACCCTAATGCTTGCTTATAATCATGTAATATTGCCAACAATCTTTCCTCCTAATCATTAGTGAGACCAGTGGCAATGATCACCGGCAGAGTTGAGTGTTCACCTAAATAAGCATACTTCAAGTGATCTGGCAGTGGTTTCAGTTCCAACGCTGGTGGCTCCTCAATTGATGGTTTAGGTGCCTTGATTTCTCTACCGGCTAACTGTAGTGGCTCAAAATAACTCACCTCGTTAGCCTCCAAGATTGGTTCTTCTGGTTCCTCAAACAGATCAGCTATAACATCTAAATTGTTGGCATCAAATTTTGTATCCTGGCATAAATGTGTCGTGTCCAAAGTGTAAATGGACTCCATCATCTCCTTTACTTGGCACTCATCAGGTTCATCTACACATTTCAAAGCTTGAAACACATTAAATGTAACTTGCTGGTCATTCATGTGCATTGTTAGTTCCCCTTTATGAACATCAATCAAAGCCCTACCCGTGGCAAGAAAATGTCTCCCCAAAATAATCGAGACATTAATATCAGCCTCATAATCCAAAATGATAATATCAGCTAAAAAATAAATTTGTCTGCCTTTTCGAACACATCCTCAATCTTACCCTTGGGATGTGCATAGGATCGGTCTGCCAGCTGAAGTGTCACCGTGGTAGGTTTTGTTTTGATGCCAAGCTTCTGGAAAACTGACATTGGCATCAAGTTGATGCTGGCTCCTAGGTCACACAGTGCCTTGCCTATAAATTTGTTGCCAATGGTGCAGGGAATAGTGAAACTTCCTGGATCTTTCAGCTTTGGTGGCAATCGATTTAGGATTATGGCACTGCATCCTTCGGTTAAAGTAACAATTTCAAAGTCTCTCAACTTTCTCTTTTTGGACAAAATGTCCTTCATAAATTTAACATAGTTGGGCATTTGTTCAAGGGCTTCTACCAATAGATTGTTGATTTGCAATTGCTTAAGAACCTCCAAGAAGCTCTTGAATTACTGGTCTTGCTTATGCTTTTGAAGTCTTGTTGGAAATGGTGGTGGAGGATAGATACGTGCTGGCTTTGCCAAGGCAGTGCTGGCATCATCTACTTTTCGTTGCTCTTTCTCTGCTTTACTGGGATTATCTGCTGGCATTGGCTTCTCAATTTGGCAATTAACTGGCTGCTTGGCAGCCTTCTCCACCTCACACTGCTTACCGCTCTGAAGAGTTATGGTCTTACATTGCTTATTTTCTTTGTGCCGAGCATTTTCTGTGTCACTTGGCAATGTTCTTTGGGGTCAATTGATGAGTGTGTTGGCAATCTGCCCAAGTTGGACTTCCAAGTTTCTCATTGACATTGCCAAACTATGGACTGTGGCATCATTCCTCTCCATGTACTCTATGAGAGTGTCTCCTTGGTTGAGTCTCTGCCCTTGCTGAAAATTGTTTTGGGCTTTCTATGCCATGACATTCTGATAGAATGCTAGAATGGCATTGTTATTCTGCCTCTGGGTATTCTGGCGCTGGGCATTGCACTTGTTACTTCCTTGATTTCCCCATGCTAAGTTAAGGTGTTGTCTCCAACCTGCATTATAAGTATTGGAGTTAGGATTATAGTAACGATTAACATTGCCAACAAAGTTTACCGATTCAGGGTTGGCAGGGCATTCATCCACATGATGATTTTCTCCAGAAATTGTACAGAAAGAGTCTAATGCTTTGACTTCCTGGGACTCGTTGTTCTTTTGCAACGTTCTTACCATGCTAGTAAGGTTGGAAATCTCAGCATGAATGGAAGTTAGTTCGTCAACCTGAAATTTCCCATTGGTTTTAGTTCTGGTCCCAAGTCTTGCAACATGATATTCAAAATCATTTATTACAATCCTCTCTAAAATGTCAACAACTTCGGTATATGTCTTGCCAAGCAATGAGCTATTTGCTAAAGCATCAACAATAGTCCTCGTTTGTGCATTCAATCCATTGTAAAAGGTCTGAATCTAGGTCCAATTTGGAATCCATGCATAGGACACCTCCTTAACAGGTCTTTAAATTGTTCCCATGCATCATATAAGGTTTCATCCTCAGCCTGCCTGAATGTAATGATCTCACCTTGTAGTTTGGCAGTGAATGTTGGCGGCTGGAATCTTGTGAAGAACTTCTAGCATAAGTTTGCCCGTGAAGTAATTGAGCCAAGTGGCAAGGAGTTAAGCCAAGCCTTTGCTCTGTCTCTCAAAGAGAAAATAAATAACTTCAGCTTCACGGTATCTTCAGGTACTCTATTTTGTTGGAATTGCTGGCAAATCTCCATGAATTGCTTCAGATGCTGCCTCGGATCTCCAGTGATTGCTCCATGAAACTGACCTACATTCAATAGAGTTTGAATCATTACCGGCTTAAGTTCAAAATTGACAGCGTTTACCTCTGTGCCAACAAGTCCTGGCATCAAATTGTCAATGGTTGGTGCCGAATATTCTCTAATAGGTATCTCATTAACAACCGGGACAATATGTGGTAGTGGTATCTCATTATTAAGTGGATTTCCTCCATGATCACCACACATTTCCCTCCATTACCTTAGTTTTGCATCTCTCGAAATCTTCTTTTTAACCTCTGTAAGGTTTTCTCAATTTTCAGATCGTATGGCCACTCGTCCACCACATGATGGCTTATGGTCATACACCGACAAAAATAAAAGGTAAAAATAAAAACAAAAATAAAAGGTAAAAATAAAAACAAAAATAAAAAAGGAAGACAAGTAAAAATTTAAAAACAATCAATTTCGTTGCAATTCCTTGGCAACAATGCCAAAAACTTGTAGATTCTCTAGGTGGAAATGATGGCAAAAGTGGCAAAAGATATGTGTTGGAAAGTATCAAAACGTGCCAAGATGAGTCTTTAGCGTGTAAGTATACACGGTCTGCAAGTAATACAGCTAGTAAGCTGAGTATCGATCCCACAGAGATTGACTTGGAATTCAATTGCCTTGATTGCCACTTGCCTTAAGAAAAAGTTGATTTGATTTGAAGCTGGTTTTGAAAATAATAAAAAGGAAAATTAATGAAAGTAAAGTAAAGATGTTGGCAAGGAATGTGCTTTAATGAATGATGGGTGTTGGCAGGGAATGCCTGGTTTTCACGCTAATCATGTCGTACCAGCTTTTAATAATAATCTATCTTGGCATTGTTTTCCGAGCAGATTCAAAATTAGCAAAGCCTCTCTCGATAGTCATTGCCCTAAATTGATCAAGTAAAAACCCTTATATCTCTATAGTGTTTGTTTTTAAATAAACCAATTTGATTAAGATCCAATCTATACTGCTAAGGGGTAGATTTTACTCCTGAAGTAAGTTCATCTACTTGAACGACTTCTCTTAAAGCTTCTCTCCTCAGTATTCAACAACTTATTTGATGCCAACCCAAGTCTGTTAAGATATTGAGGCGCAATAGGCCAACAGTGCCAGCTCTCGCTTAGCATAGTATTTAGGAAATATTAAAGTATGCTGAATAGTGAAAACATTACCAAGGCAGATTCATTATTAAAAACCAAAACATGAAAATAACATTTAACGCAAACATCCCCCACCAACTATTAAATTAGTTCATGGTGAGGGATTTAACCAACAACCCACAAACATTTTCGAAATTCATCATCATTAAAAACAAAATAAAATAACTTGAAAGAGAGAATGAGCTATAATGAGTTTCTCGATGCAGCCCTTCATGATTTAGGCTTCTCGGCCAAGTTGGTCCGACCACTATTCTAAGGTGTAGCCAGTTGTCAATCGCCACACACCAACTCCTCACGATCCAATCTCCTTCGCTGCCCAAAGTCTAGCTTGGTTGGTGTTTAAATAGGCGTGCGAGGAAGGGATAGGATTAGCTCTTCAATTTTTTGAATTTCAACTGCCCAAGGGATAAAGGATTATCTTCTTATCCAAATTTGAATGAGAGATGATCAGGCTAGGGCTGACTTCATACTGTCGACGCTGCCCTGATGTCTAAGCTTGGCATGATTCTGCCAACAAGTCTTGGCACCATCTTATCCGCTATTTTTTCGAAGATTGTTCCAATTGCTATCTTTTTGGAGCATGATTATGTCCTATTTTTTTGGGGTCCAACAGCTTCTTGGCGTGGCATCAAGTTCACTTCTCTGTCATCCGGTGCTTGGCATTTTTCGGTCTATCTGTGCTAACAGCACTCGGCATTTTCTTTGGCATTCCTTTCTGAGGTGTTTTTCTGGGCCAAATCTGCAAAATTGATAACAAAACAACCCTTCACACTGGCATAGACAGAATTCTAAACTTCTTATGCAAATGCATGGTTTTGTCGTCCTAATGCGACTAAATACACCTAAAAACAAGCAAAAGTATTGTAAGATTGGCATTAAAAACAATATTTTTGGAAAGGTAACAACATTTTCATACCCTCAAAACATCCACAACCCTAAGGCCAGGAATTCTCAACCTTCGCGTCTACAACACAAGCTAAGAACATCTTGTAACATACTAAACCTTCCTTGAGCTAGCACCACATCTACTTAGGGAGGTAAAGATTATACCCATCTAACACCATCAACCAGATTCAAACAATATGAAACTTCACAACTTCTCACTCACAACTTATAGCATACTTTGCACTCTCAACAACCATCTACGGTAAAAACTTATCTAGCAGAAGATGCAATTCTAATTACCATCTAAAGCAACAACAAACCCAAGATTTACCAAGACACGCATTCTCAAGTACCAACCCATTACACAACCAAAAAGCTAAATGGCTAAGAAAAATAACTAGAATCCAAACAAAGCTTAATTTCCTGACATATCATCGGTCGTAACGCTGTCATCTTTATTCTGAGCAGCAAGCTGTCTAGTAACACCTCGTCTACAATTGGGCATCCCTTTGCTACATGTCCTGGTGCCTGGCACCTATAAAAAACTCTCTAAAGCAAAAAGCACACTCCAAGGTGATGTCGACTGTAATGCTCGCATGCTAGCAGAAGTGACACTTTAACGGAACCATCAGTACTCTCTTCTAGAGTAGAAATCAAAGAGCCTCTATAAACCCTCGATCTAGATATTGAATTGACCCTTGGTATTTGATCTGAAGCAACTCTCTTCGAACACTTCGAAGCACAAAACTTCTCATGCGAAAAGAGAGAATGACCTATGATATATTAGGTCTCCACATCATGGCTCCTAGCATCCTCCATCCTACCAAGTGTCGTATCCTGAAGCTGCTACAATGCTTTCACACCGTTAGCTAATTTAGAAAATGTCCCAAGTGGACCCGCTATCACGTGCAACTAAAGCTCGACCCTCAAGCCTTGTCTGAACCTCTTGCACCTCAACTTTTTCTTCACAACAAACTCTGGGGCATAACGGTTCAAACGCAGAAACTCTTGCTCATAAGCGAAAATCGTTCGGTCTCCATTAACTAAATGCAAGAACTGGTCTCTCATCTCATCCATATATACCTCAATGATGTACTTTTTTTAAAACTTAACCAAAAAGATATCTCATGTCGGACGTGCAGGCTGTAGACTCAACTCAACAGTCTCCAACCACTTATGTGCATTGCCCTTAAAAAGGGAGACAATGCAATCAAGATCATCCTCTGAGCTTTTCCTCATCTGTCTCAAGATTCTCTGTGTGTCACGCAGCCATTGATCAGCCTTGATCATGTTATTTTTATCCAAGCCCTCAAAATTTTTAGGCCCAAAATGGTGAAGCCTCTCTATAGGGGTCTTGTGAGGCGTCTCAGATTGCCCCGAAATAGCTTGCACCACTTGTAAAAGGGCAGAGGTAAGATCACGAAAGTGACTCGCCTCTCCATTACTGGGTTTTTTTTCTATCAACTCTTTTCTAAAACACGAAGAAATAAGGTAGCACATTAGGATTCCCAGCCTTGTAAAGTACTACTCAAGTGTAGGGACTTGTATTCACTAGTCCCCTTACCACGACCTCTATACTACCCCGATGTTTCCTCGAACTGGCTAAACCTAAACTCTGATACCACTAAATGTAACACCCAGATCCGGATCTAGATCTAAAACATTATATTTGGGTCACCCAAAACTGACCCATCAAAATTTCTCATCTGAAATCACAAATTTGGTAATTCTAAAAACAATTATTTTTCATAAATCCATATCAATAAACAACATTTAAGAGTTTACAAAATAGGAGTTCTAATTAAAATACACCGTTTGACCCAAAAAGTAGTAAATCAAAATAAAGATACAGACTCGACAATGGTAAGGTCCTAAGAATACAATCAGTCCAAACTAAAACATCTAGTACTGTACTCTGAAGCTGGCTCGGTGCTTGGAAATCCTTCTCGATGTGCTCCTCCAAAAGTGACTTGTCAACCTACGCACGAAAAAACCACAATTTCGCACGCTGAGCTAACAAAGCTTAGTGGTACATTTCTACTCTATCGTAATTCATGAATATCATAAAATAAGCATACATGATAATATAATCATGAGTGCACAAAAAGGCTTATCAACACTAAGGATCATCGTCTAGCCTACCCTAGCTAGAGTTTACAACCATGTCTTAAGATACCTTCATTCCATAAGAAGGTTCACATGCCATCCAAGCTTACCATACTCGAGTTCACATAGCCCATCAAGTTAATCGAGCTCACAAAACCCACCGAGTTAAGTATCTTATACCCTGATCACATAGCCCAAGGGTAAAACAACCAACAATTAATTATCCACACAACAATTTAAATAATATACATTCCCTAGATAATGGCCAACACAGCCCTATATTACCCGTTCTCATACAGCCATTGGGTTACCCATGATCACATAGCCGTCGGGTTAATGAACCATATCCGGATCACTATAGCCACAGATATGTCCTAGACATACTTGTATCACATAAGACACAAGCAATCTTTACCTCAGGTCACTCAGCCAACCAGGTTACTCGAGTTCACATAGCCCATCGAGTTACTCGAGCTCACACAGACCATGAGTTATGTTTCCCTATCCTGATCACATAGCCTAAGGATAGGTTTCTGACTGCATCCAGATCGCATAGCCTGTGGATACGTCAGGTGTAATCAATCACATAGGCCGGAGTACACATCCCCTTATATAAGTGCCCTCGCACTGATTCTAAGACATCCAAATTCCTAACCAAGACACATAAGATAACATATGATCCCCGAGCATCTATACATCTTACCAAGAGATAAGAAGCATCAAGCCAACCATTACAAATGCCCCAAGGCATATTTCATTTGTTACAATAATTAATATATATATATATATATTAAGCTCATTCACGACTTTCTCGATAGATCATCTTATTATTCACAACAACTAGCCTATATGGGCGTCCCTTCAACACACAGTAAGGACCCAACTTTCTATATAGCATCAACCGATCCACCATGGACCCCTATGGATTTCTAGTACAAACAACTCACCCAATTACTACCAAGCCATTAGTCATTTATTCGACATGTGGGTTAGAAACCCTAATTTCTCAGTTTTAGAATTCATTTTATACCTTTAGGGGCCCATTGGACCCTTTACCACGAATTATAGGACCTCCGAACGCAACCTCAAAATTCTTAGGCAGATTACTCTACGAGTACCGATACTTTTATATGGGTATCGGTACACCCCTCTAGGTACTGGTACTCCTCCACAAGTACCGATACTCAAATTAGGTTCAAAACGTTTGGTGCTCAAGCCTTACCGATACGTTAACCACCCGTATCGATACGCAATATCGGTACGTATCTACCTCGTACTGATGCCCACCCATACCGGTACCCCTACCCTTGCGTACCAATACGCGAAAGCCTTTTTCAGGCAATGTAACAGTAGGTACCGATACGCCCCCTAGCATACTGGTACGCAAAAACGCTATTGGAATTCTAATCAAGCGAGGGGTACCGATATATAGAAAGGCATACCGGTACGTCCCTTACAACCCGTCGTCCTTATTAAAAATGCGTACTGATACGCGACCACCCCGTACTGGTACGCGATCCCAAATTTCAAAACCTAGAGCTCGGGATTTCACAATCCCAGCCCTTAACCTAAATGGTTAAGCCCTAAAATGTTCCTACAGATTATTGGAGGTTTATTTGATGGTTTGCTACCAATTTTATCCATTATTAACACAAGAAACATAATTTTCCATTAAATGGGGTTTTAAGCTTCTAAAACCTTAACTATGCAACCCAACACTATAAACCACACAAAGCAATCATTTTAGGATCCTCATAAAATGAAGGAGTCAGATATGCACTGACCTTAAGCAAGCAAATCCCAGAATAAAGCTCTTCTCAAGCTTTTGTCACCTCTCTTCTTTTCTCCGAGCTTTAACTCCAACCTCTACCAATTTTGGGGATATTTATCTTAGAAAATAGATCTTTGTATACATATTAAACTTCCCTTGATGCTCAATTCAGGATTTTCACTCAATGACAACAAGTTTTCATCTTTTATCTTTGGGTTTGGGGATGGAAATTTGAAGAAGAAGATAAAGAGAGATAAGACAAGGGTGACTTCACCCTCCTTACAAAATGTCAGCCCCCTTAATGGGGCATCAGCCTTTTCCCTCATTTGAGGGGAAATTACCCAAATGCCCTTACATCTAATTCATCTCAACAACCTAATACCCAACACTTAGGCCCAACAACACATTGAGGCCCATAAAACCCAATATCTCAGCCCAATGAGCTCCAAACATTCAATCCAAGGCGGCGGTCCAAGGCCCGGGTCAACGCCCACCATTGACTCGAAAATCTAGGTCGTTACACAACATTATTAATCAACGATGAAGGATAAAAATTATCAACACTAACATAAAGATGCATATAATGATTAAGCATGTTAATAATGCGATCAATATCACAACTCAATCGAGAAAAAAATAGTGATTGCGAGTGCATGTTCAAATCCAGCTCAAGGGTACAAAGCAAAAAAGACCAACATGATCGCCAAACAAGTTTCATTTTGATCAGTCGAGACGATGTCAAATCAACATTGAGAAAAAATAAAAAAGAAAAGAACAACCAAACCAAGAAGGTAGAGGAAAACATTCCACAAAAGCAGAGTTATTCTTTATGAAAACTAGAAAAAAAATAATGAAAAATAAAGAAAAAATATAATAAAACAAATAAAAATGAAAGATTATCGACGATCGACGACCAATATCAAGGTTAGTATCACCGTCGGTCAAACAAAAAAAGGACAACGAGACTTAAAGAGGAAAAAAGGTTTTACCCTAATTCTATATGCAATTCATTAATAGAATTGAAATTTGCATTAATAGTTATATAATAAATTTTTTACTCTTTCAAAAAAAATTAATTTCTTAGAATAATATGATTATTTAAAAACTATCCCTAGAGTATTATTATGGGTTCAAACAGAAATAATAAATTAAAATTGACATGTCATTAATTGATAACAAATTATTGTCATGGTTAGGGGTGATAATGAGCTTGGCCGGCTCGCGAGCTACTCGGGGCTCGGCTCGGTCAAAGCTCGGCTCGAGTAAGCTCGACTAGGGCTCGGGTCGAGAACGTAACAAGCTAAGTCGACCTAGGCTCAGCTCGAAAAAGCTCATGAATAGACTTGGAATAATTATTTATATATATATAATTATATATACTACATATGCAATAAAATTAATCTGTTTAGTAAAAAAACAATAAAATAAATAAGGAAAAAATCTACTAAAAGTAAATTAACTAAAATAAATTGGGCATTATCCACTGAAACAAATTTAAAACTACAAATAAAAAATAAAAATAAACCACAAATAAATAAATAAAAAATAAATCACAAAACCTATAACTTTTTACCTCAATTCTACCGTGCTGCTAATGCTATAGTTTTTTTTTTTTTGCAGAAAATTGATAAAGATCAATCGAATGAAATTATTTTTCTTGCTCTTTATGTTTGTTAATAAAACTTTATGAATGCTTCGCAATTTATTTTTACATAATAATAAGTTGAATTGTTTTAATTACTTTATAATAAATATGCTCAAGAAAATAAGGAGAAGAGCAAATAAGAGAGTGCTTGGAGCCTTGGATTAGAATAATGGAAGGCAGAAGTAACTAATAGATTGTTGTTAGAGATCATTTTGTTTTATGAAGATTGATGCATGTTTGTGTTTTTATTTTTCTTAGTTGGTTGTTGTTCGATTTTGTATTTTCTTTTATTAGTGTTTGTATTTTAAGAATATTTTTTGGTTATTTTGATTAATCTAATTTTTATGCACTCTTTTTTCCTTTGTTGACATTGAATTTCGTTTCACTGTTGGTTATAAAAGAATTTTTAATGAGGTCCTATCTTTTATAAAAAAACTATAGCAAAAAATATTATTTTATTACAGTAAAAAAGATGATGATATTCATCATATGATATCTAAATTCGAATATGTCTTATCAAATGGCTAAAAAATATAAACAAATACTATATTGTAATTATCTCAAGACTATTGAAATGTTGAAGGGGAAATCTTTTATTGTGTATATCTTAAAGTTGGCTTGGCAAGCTCATATATACTTTGTGTGGGAGAAAAGGAATCGAAGGCACTTTTGTGGAATTAGTAGGAGTTGTATAGATTTGTTGACCTGTATAAAGAATGTTATTTGTGCTCGCTTGAAAGGTAAGAATATTCATATGAAAAATGTAAATAGGCGAGTGTGTGAGGATTGGGGTCTCGTTTGTTGTAACAATTTTTGTTGCTTCTTGGATATGGAATAAAAGAATTGCTTATCTAAAAAAATTATCTCATGACTATTTAAAAATATTATTTTATTTTAACATTAAATTAAAATATAAAAAAATATGATAAAAATAATAATGATGCTAATAGAAGACAGATTAAGCTTTTAAGAAATTAAAAAACATAATAAGAAAGTTTTATCATTCGTGTAAATGATAAGGAGAAGAACACCCCCACAACATCAGTAATCACCGGGACAGTCGCTGTCGAATCACGTGGTAGGTGGGTCCAATAGTGACTCACCCCTGGGTCTAGTCACTAATAGGCTAGCTTGGACACTTCCGTTCGGCCACGGGTGAGGCCACCAACAACAAACTTGAGTGTCTGTTTGGATACCGAGACGAGTTCTTCCCTTACCTACAACATCGTACAATAATTATCTGTCAATATTCGATTGAGTTTGAGTAAAAAAAAATTAATTTATTTAAATTTATAAATTTAAATTTATAATTTAAATTTTATTTAAAATTTTTAAGGGATTCGATTTCAATTTAAAATTTGATTCGCTAATTACTAATTTTTTGTAGTTATCTAAAATTTTATTTTAAAACTTAAAATTTATTTAACATTTTTTGAAGTTAAATTTATAAAATTATTAAATTAGTCAAGACGAATTAAATTTTTTTAGAGTAGTTTATCCTCGACAATAATGATAATAATTGTTCTTTGATACTCTGTATGTTTTGTTTATTTAAAAATAAAAATATTTTCAATCTTAATTTATCTGTTTATTTCTCTCAATTTTGTTTTTTAACCTTTTTCTCGGCTTCCCACCTCGCTTTATGTTCTATATATACACATAATACACCATTTCCTCCTGGTAAGAAGCACAATTGCACGGCATTGAAACACTGGTCTGCATACCAGCTTCTTGTGGCGTTCTTGAACTTGGCTCCTCGGAGATTATCAGGGAAAACTGGGGATTAGTCCAACAAGTGAAGTACTTATTCGGGTCGGATCTCATCGGCCTGCGACCAAAACAATCAAATCCAAGCCCAGATTCAAATCCGATCCAGTTCCTTGGTAAAAGCATCTCGTTTTCAGACATGGGCGTATTCGCCGGAGTTCAAGAAGACCACAGAAACGAAACCAAGCAAGATTCTACAAGACCCGGGGAATCGTCCTTTGTCAACTTAGAGCATTCGGATTCCGATTGTTCACTGCTTCCCGTGAACAACACAGAGAAGAGAATCCCAAAGAAACGTGGAAGAAAACCCGGTTCGGGACGAGAGACAATGCTGAACCACGTGGAAGCCGAGAGGCAATGCCGTGAGAAGCTGAACCACAGGTTCTATGCACTCCGAGCTGCAGTCCCGAACGTGTCCCGCATGGACAAAGCATCCCTCCTGTCCGACGCTGTCTCATACATCAACGAGCTCAAGTCCAAGATCGAAGACCAGGAATCGGAGCTTCGTAGAGAGTGTAAGAGAGTGAATGTAGAAACAGTGGATGTCATGGATAACCAGAGCACAACCACCACCACTGACACGGAACGGCAAAATAATTCCTTCTTCTCAAATAAAAAATAAAGGAATTAAAACGTAATAAAAAAAAATAAGGTCGATCCCACAGAGACTAAGAGAACTTCCTGATTTATGTTTGTTCAATTGGTGAGCCAAGAAAAAAATTGAATAATATTTAAGTATGGTGGGGGTTTGTGAATTAAGTAAAAATAATAAAAGATGGTAGACAAAATTTAGGATGTGGATTAAATATGGTAAAGATTAGACTCGGGCTTTTGTTCTGACTCAGTTTTCTCGGATCATTGGAAAAAAGATTTTTCATTTCGGGGTTCACGTCGGTTACTCGTCTTCAAGGATCAATCCTTGTGACTGTGCCTTGTATACCGAATACCCAAGTGTCATCTTTGGTATCGATTTTGGAAATTGATCTAATCAACAACAATGTTGTAGATAAAAAAATGTTTAAGTAAAGCCGACTCGGACTATGTCGTTTCAATAATAACTGATTCCGATCTCAGTTTCCTCTTAGCAAACAATTTTGCTAAGTGTGTTCCCAGGAAGTCGAATGTGCTTCAATAGGCGATCCTTCCTCCCACACATTTAACCAAAACAACATCCTGATCAACGTCAATCTTTGGTTTTGAAATCATTTTGATTTTGAAATTAAGTTTAGAAAACTAAGAGAGATACCTGAAATTGTTTAGATGCTTTTCAATCCTCACGTTAGAATTGAGCCATTGCTTTAGCCCTTGGCTATGGAGAATTTAGCTAAGTATGATTATGGGAAAAATCATACTTAGCATTATAAAAGGAAAATAAATAAAAAAACTTAAAGCAATAACTAAGAAAATAAAGAATTTTATAAAACTCTAAAAGTAGAAACAAAGCTAAGAATGAGAATATGAGATATGTTTGCTCTAAATGGGGTATTTATAGCAGCCTAAAACCCTAAAAATAACCATAAAGAGATAAGAGATAAATCTTAAATTATTTAAATTAATTACAAAAGATAAATCCAAAGTTTGAATTTAAAATCCGGCTAATAAGTTATCTGATATGCGACTGATAAGCTATCGTTGCTGCTGACGTGGCGTCCAGTCAGACTTTCATGCCCACTAATCCAGTCATGAATCCAGAAAATCAAAAATTGCACAATTTCAGCAGTTTAAACAATATTCCTGGAATCTACTGTCCTGCATGGAAAATGAACAAAAGTGCCCACATTAGCAACTTAAAATAATCAATCAATGAGTAATTAGAGATAGAATAATGCATAATTTAAGCACTAATCAAATTCCCCCTCACTTATTCAATGCTTGTCCTCAAGCATTTCTTAATTATCATGCTAAAAACCTTCAGTCGCCAACTCCAATTTCAAAGAATTTCCAAGATTTCTAAAGTAAACTAAATCAAGTAAATGTTGAAATTCAAGATCAATCAATCATGGCATAATCAATTAAGTGTAAATCGACCAAGGCATTTCAATCGTCTACCAATTTCAAAGAATACAAGACTTAGCTCCTCACATTGGTTCACTCATTTCGCTCAAATGTTTCGGGTAAGAGAATCGCTCAAGCCTAAACTAATCAACTCATTCCATAGGCTTGTAACTAGATCTAATCTCCACTACTTAATATAAAAATGATGCAAAAATCAAGACTTAAAATGGGTTGTAACGGGTTAAGGTTGGGTAGGATAAAAAGGCGAAAATGAGGTTTAAAAAGTCAAGACAAGTAAAATTATTCCAAAGAATTTATTCAAGAGAGGAGAAGAAATCAATCATTTTTTTCATTCGAACTGTCCCCTTTTTTTTTTTCTTTTTTTTTCTTTGTTCAAAAAGACCGTATATTCAAGCCGACCTTTATGCGGTTCTGCAATTTTTTTTATTTGTATTTTCCTGCCTTTATTCGAACCAAACTACACTGATTTATTTTTTTGCACATGTTTTTTTTTCGCACTTTTTTTTTCTCGCACTGCACTATTTATTTTTCTGCACAGTTTTTTTTGAACTGATTCGAATCTGATTTTTTTTCTCTTTTTTCGCTTTAGAATAACCTCAACTTGTCATGAAAAAGGGCGACAAAAATAATTGAAAGGAAAATAAAAATAAAATAGGCTTGGCTTAATGATACGTTAAACAAAGAAAAGGATTAAAGACTCAAAAATGGTTCACTAAGTGGAAAATAAATAAAAGGGTAGGCTATTTTGTTTGGTAAGAGAAGTTGGTTTAATCCTAATGCCTCTATCATATTAGAGCATCATAATCAAAATGTGTAGTCTCAACAAGCATCGAGTTACAAGTTCTAGAACGCAATCAATTAGTTTGGCAAACTCAATTGAAACAAAGAGCAAGAATAAAAATATATGTTCATTAGGCTCAAAACTCACACGAAAGGTCTATTAAACTAAGTCATGCATCCAATTCAATCAACAAATTCATGAAACGACCAAGAAAAATTTACATAAATTAGTCATGCCATGCTATCATGCATCCTAAATTCAACAAGAACAAGATTGAATTCACAAAGAAATGCAAAGAAATTAAATCAAACAAGAGACTAGCAACCAAGGTCGTCAACAATTCTAATCAAGAAACAACTTAATTTCAATCGCAAAGCATAAATGAGAGTCAATTTGATTTCTAATTCCACCCCCTCACTTAATCATAATGTCCCATTATGGAAAAATAAAGTGCAAGAGAGGGAATAGAGATACTCCCCATGTTTAGTTACGGTTGCGATTGAGTCTCCCGAATAGAAGAGCCATCATCATCGGATGTCGCAAGGTGGCATCCTCTTCCATTGTTGGCTGTTCTAGACTTGACTCGTGGGTAGCTTCTACAATAGATTCGCATGGAGGAGAGGTTGTCGGCTGGTGACGATTGCGGTGCAGAACGGAAGGAAGTGGAGAATGTTGTCGGTTGTGCATGTTGCTGCCGAGAGTGTGGAAAGTGATTCTGCCGTGACTGGGAAACGTTGGCGTCACTGTGGTGTTGTGACGAGCGTGAGGTAGAATGACCGACGGATGATGGTGGATCGATCGAAGGCTCGAGTTCGAACCATGTTGGCTAGAGAGGTTGGCAAGGTCGAAGGGGATTGGGGGTATTGTGTTGACCGAAGGTAGGGGTAGAGAGGTGAGAATGGGTGTGCGGCTAACATTTGCCGAGAGTTAAGAAAAATGGGGTTAGGTCACGTGAAAAGTTTGTTTTGAAAAAGAGGAAAAGTTAAAAAGTTGGTCAAATGGGTGTGGGGTCCACTTTTGAATTTTAAATTTGAATAGGAAAGATACAGGTTTAAAAATAAGGATAGATGATATGGGGAAAAATAATAAAGATTGGTGGGGGAAGTTTAAAATTACAGATAAGGGGGAAATGAAAATTGAATTGAGTTTTGGTGAAATGACGCACACAGTCAGATAGGTGCGGGGTCCACGGAGTTTAAAATTTTAAAGAAAAGTGGGTTTTATAATAAAGATATGGATAAGGAAATGAGGGGTAGAATGGTTGTGTTTTAGGTTCGGCTAACATGCACCCAAATTAGCAAGGGTTTAGCTAATGTGCACCATAAAGGTTTCTCTACTACTGATCCACGCATAAAGTATTTCCATGGACTAAAAATAATGCTTTGTTCGACCAAATTCACCGCAGTCTTTATGAAAGTTTGATTCAAAATATTTGGGGTACCTAAAATAAAATGAAAAATGAAATAAGTATAAATAAAACAAAAAATAAAAATAAAACTAAGCAAATAAATAATAAAAATAAAAAAAGGGTTACCTCCCATTAGAGCGCTTTATTTAACGTCGTTAGCTCGACGACCTGATTCAGACTACATGTATTGCGACAAAAACTTCTTTCAATTCACGCGCTTAATCCAACTAAGAATTTCCCTATGAGAAATTTTACGACTGTGGCGTTCCTTCATTTTTTCTGAAAAGATATCTTCTTTACTCTTCAATTTATCCGACGGTAATTTTAATTCCAAATTTGGTGCATGCAAAATAGAAGGAAACGTTTTAGCTTTCGAATGAGTTAAATGCAAGTCAGAATGAACAAAAAAATATTTTCTAACTCCCTAATTTCTTTGTCGTAGCCTTCAAATTCCCTGCACAAATTATCAGATAAGTTAGTTTCTATAAACTCTTCAACGACAGGTTCAATGACATCGATAAAATTAATACTAACAACATTATTTGGATGTCGCATTGCTTTGTATACATCAAATTTAACGACCTCACCGTCAAACTCAATTATAAGAATTCCGCTTCTTACATCTATTTTGTATTTGCCGTACTAAGGAAGGGACGACCAAGAACGACTTCGGAAGAGGTGTTTAATCGGCCATTTTCCATGTCAATGACATAAAAATCTGCCGAAAAAATAAGTTCGTTTACCTTCACCAAAACGTTTTCAAGGAGTCATTCTGGGTATATCACGGACCGATCTGCTAGCTGGATCGTCACTTTCGTATCCTTTAAAGGCTCAGCAGAAAGTGAGTTGAACAAAGAAAGAGGCATTACATTTATAGATGCGCCTAAATCACACATTGCGCGCGTAATCCCAACCTTACCGATTTTGCAGGGAATATCAAACATACCTTGGTCCTTCAATTTCGGTGGAAGCTTCCGTTGAAAAACTGTAGAGACGTGTTCGCCTAGATGTACTTTATCGATTCCCGTAAGTCGTCTTTTATTGGTGCACAGATCTTTCAGGAATTTGGCATATCGTGGTACCTTTTTGATTACTTCTAGAAGTGGGATGTTAATTTCCACTTTCCGAAATACATCTAGGACCTCCCTTTCTTCAGCTTGTTTGTCGCGCTTCACCAACCTCGAAGGAAAATGATAAGGAGTAGCGTAGGGAGATGGCTCATGAGGTGAATCGGATGTACTTTGCTTAGTGGGAGATGGTGCTTTCTCTTTTTCTTTCTTTTGAACGCATTCCTCTGTAACTTTTGGTTCGACTACGGTACCACTTCAAAGAGTGATCGCACTTACATTCTCTTTCGAATTTGACTCCGTTTGAGAAGAAAGTCTTCTTTGCGGCTCTAGTCTCCCCACGATTTGAGCTAACTGGGTCATTTGTTTGTCCAAATCTTGTAGGTGGGCCTCAGTGCGGGTTTGAAACTTCTCTTGGGATATTGCCAACCATTCAACGATGGATTCTAATGATGACTTCGGTTGTTGATATTGTTGTTGAATGGGCTGTCTCTGCTGATATGGTTGACTTTGCCTTTGATTTTGAGCATAACTAAAGTTCGGATGATTTTTCCAACCTGGATTATACGAGTTGGCGTTGGGGTTGTATTGTCTTTGTGGAGGTCCTAGAAAATTTCCTATGGCATTCACTTGCGCAGTGTCATCTTCTTGTATAATCGGACAGCAGTCCGCCGGATGCTCTGGACTCGTACATATCCCGCAAAGCCTGGCTGCAATTCTTTTATCTGCAACAAGAGATTGAACAATATCAGCTAATTTATCAATTTTGTTTTCCAGCAAAACTGTACTTACCTCGTGAACCCATCGAGATGGTTCACTTGAAGGGTGAAATCGTTGCGAGTTGGTGGCCATAGTAGATATTAACGTTCTTGCCGCCGTCGGAGTCACGTTAACAAGAGCTCATCCACTTGCTGTGTTTACCACTTTCATGTCCATGGGTGTTAACCCTTCATAAAAATACTGGAGAAGCGTTTGTTCAGACAATCCGTGTTGCGGGCAGTTTGCGCATAGCTTTTTGAAACGCTCCTAGTAGTCATATAAAGATTCAGTATCCTTTTGTTGGATACTCAGGATGCTTCGCCTTAGCTCGATTGCCTTAGCTGCTGGGAAAAACCTGTCAAGAAATAGGCGAGCCATGTCAGTCCAAGTTGAAATCGAGTTGGAGGGTAAATCAAATAGCCAATCCTTAGCAATATCAGCTAGAGAAAAAGGAAAAGCGCGAAGTTTTATTTGATATTCAGAAACTCCCCGTAGTTTTGTGCTTAAACAGATCATGTGAAATTCCTTTATATGTTTATGTGGATTTTCACTTGGCAAACTGTGATAGGTTGGTAAAAGGTGTATTAAGCCTGTCTTGAGAGTGGATGGTGTCTCGCCATCGGTAATGTTATGCACACCGGCTGGTTATCATCAGGGGCCGCAGTCAGTTGTCGAATAGTTTGGTCGTTGTCTCCCATCGGACCTGGTTCTTCGATTGTGTGGTCAAAATGTGATTCTGCTTCAGATGCTATTTCTAGATCACGTTCTAATCGTTGTTGTCGCTATCTTTGCTTCTTTTCCCGAAGTGTTTGGGCGTATAGTCTTCGGGCGTATGCTTCGATCTTTGGGTTATAATCTGATTGTTCTCCCGAATTCCTCCTGATCATAAATCAAACAAAAAATAATCAGTAACTTCGCCGTAGTCCCCAACAACGGTGCCAAATTTGACACGCATCATTTTCGCGTCAAAATAATTCATTCTTCTCAAATAATAAATAAAGGAATTCAAACGTAGTAAAAGAGAAGTAAGGGTCGATCCTACAAGGACTAAGAGAACTTCCTGATTTATGTTCGTTCAATCGGTGAGCCAAGAAGAGAGTTGAATAATATTTAAGTATGGTGGGGGTTTGTGAGTTAAGTAAAAATAATAAGAGATGGTAGACAAAATTTAGGATGTGGATTAAAATATGGTAAATATTAGCCTCGGGCTTTTGCTCTGACTCAGTTTCCTCAGATTATTGGAAAAATGATTTTTCACTTCGGGGTTCACGTCGGTTACTCGTCTTCAAGGATTAATCCTTGTGATTGTGCCTTGTATACCGAATACCCAAGTGTCACCTTTGGTATCGATTTTGGAAATTGATCTAATCAACAACAATGTTGTAGATAAAAAATGTTTAAGTAAAGCCGACTCGGACTATGTCGTTTCAATAATAACTGATTCCGATCTCAATTTCCTCTTAGCAAACAATTTTGCTAAGTGTGTTTCCAGGAAGTCGAATGTGCTTCAATAGCCGACCATTCCTCCCACACATTTAACCAAAACAATATCCTGACCAACGTCAATCTTTGGTTTTGAAATCATTTTGATTTTGAAATTAAGTTTAGAAAACTAAGGGAGATACCAGAAATTGTTTAGGTGCTTTTCAATCCTCACGTTGGAATTGAGCCATTGCTTTAGCTCTTGGCTATAGAGAATTTAGCTAAGTATGATTATGGGAACAATCATACTTAGCATTATAAAAGGAAAATAAATAAAAAACTTAAAGCAATAACTAAGAAAAGAAAGAATTTTATAAAACTCTAAAAGTAGAAACAAAGCTAAGAATGAGAATATGAGATATGTTTGCCCCAAATGGAGTATTTATAGCAGCCTAAAACCCTAAAAATAACCATAAAGAGATAAGAGATAAATCCTAAATTATTTAAATTAATTACAAAAGATAAAGCCAAAGTTTGAATTTAAAATTCGGCTGATAAGTTATTTGATATGCGTCTGATAAGCTATCGTTGCTGCTGACGTGGCGTCTTCTAAAAGCTGCTGACGTGGCGTCCAGTCAGACTTTTATGCCAACTAATCCAGCCATGAATCTAGAAAATCAAAAATTGCATAATTTCAGCAGTTTAAGCAATATTTCTGAAATTTACAGTCCTGCATGGAAAATGAACAAAAATGCTCACGTTAGCAACTTAAAATAATCAATCAAGTAGTAATTAGAGATAGAATAACCCATAATTTAAGCATTAATCAACCATGTCGGTGGAACTAGATATCAAGGTCATAGGAAACGATGTCGGTGGAGCAGATGACAACAGCCATCGGAAACGATGGTTCTAGTGGGGTGGAACTAGATATCAAGGTCATAGTAAACGATGCGATGATCAGGGTCCAATCGGAGAACGTGAACTATCCGTGTGCAAGATTAATGGATGCGCTTCGTGATTTGGAGTTTCAGGTCCATCATGCAAGCGTGTCGTGCGTTAACGACATCATGCTCCAGGATATCGTCGTTAAGGTTCCTCATAGATTCAAAACTCATGAACAAGCTCTCAAATCTGCTCTCCTCAGGAGGATAGAGCACTGAAGTTTACTCTCTCTTGGTCGGACCTACTATAAATTACTCCATAGTTGTCTATATATATATACCTGCACGTTTTATATATGGACCACTAAGTATTCGTTTGATTGCTGCGTCAACTGTAAAAATGGTATATGTGTGTCATTTTCTCTCCGCAAAACCCTAAATCCCCAATCTTCGTGCTAACATCTGTGGTCATTGCTTGGATTCTTTGGTTTCGATTGTGGTTCTTCCTGGTCGTTCCAGATTCATCGTTTTTGCTGCTTTTTTAGCAGATTTTGGAGCTGGTGGTTTTCGAGTAGAGACCTTTATTTTTGCTCTCTGTTTGTTTCCTTCTTTTTGATCCTTTGAGCTGTTGCTTCACCTTCTCGAATGGTGTTCTTCGTTTGGATTTCACTCTGAGTTTGCTGGTTTATGCTGATTTTGGGAGCTATGTTTTTTTCTGCGTTTCGTTGGGCTTCGAATTTTCCAGATTCGGACTTTTTCTTGTGCTTTGTTTCGAATATTTGTGCGGTAAGTGTTGTGTTCAGGTGTTCATGCGCCTTGGTTTTCTTTTTTCAGCATTGATTGCTCTCGGGTTTTTCTTTGCTGGTTTAAGTTCTTGGTTTTTTGTTTTGGATTTTCTTTGGTCTCTTTTATGGTTAGGGGTCAGCTCCTCTCTCTTGGTTGTGTTTGATTTTGTTGTTCTGACCAATTTTGAAGCTATGAAGCTCCTTAGTTGGAATGTTCGGGGTTTGGGAAATCTTCGAACGACACGTTGGCTACGACATTTCTTGAGAAGGGTTAATCCTTCCGTGATTTTTCTTATTGAAACGAAGGTTCAGAGTTCTCGAGTGGAGAAGATTAGAAGATCATGCGATTTTCCAAATGATATTGATGTTAGCTCGATAGGCTGCAATGGAGGTTTGTCTATTGGTTGGAAGGCGGAGTGTACAGTTTCATTGCGATCGTACTCGGAGCGTCACATTGATGTCTTAATTGATGATGATTCAGATGGAAAATGCTGGAGATGCACTGGTTTCTATGGTGCACCTGAAGAGCAAAACAGACGTAACTCCTGGAACCTTTTGCGTACGATAGATGATTGCCCGAATGTTCCCTGGTTAGTTATAGGGGATTTTAACGAGATAACTGATTCCTCTTAAAAGCAAGGAGGTCTTGAGCGTCGGGAAAGACAGATGGCAAATTTTCAAAATATGCTTGTCGATTGTTCTCTCATTGACTTGGGATTTAGTGGTCAGTGGTGTTTACATGGAAGAAAAGACGTAGGTAAATTAATAATATTAGAGAACATATCGACAGGGGTGTTGCTAATGGGGATTGGACAGAGTTATTTCCTACTGTCAGGATTGAGCACTTACAACACTCTTTCTCAGACCATTTTCCTTTATTGCTTAATACTTGTATTGGGGATGGCATTATGAGAAAGTGGCACTTTCAGTTTGAAGCAGCATGGCTGGCCGAAGACTCATGCGAAGTTGTTGTTAGAAGAATTTGGGAGCCTGGTGTAGGCTCGGTTCCTGAAAGACTACGAGAAATGTGTGAAGGTTTGGACAAATGATTTGTGAATCTGAAAAAAGAAAAGAAGGTGACTATCCAGTCGCTAAAAAAACGTTTGGCTGATCTTAATGAATAAGTTGTTAATGATGATGTTCTAGGGGAAATCACCGATATTAAATTGGTTTTGAATTTGGAGACCGACAAGGAAGAATTGTATTGGGAACAAAGAGCACGAGCCAATTGGCTAAAAAATGGAGACCGAAATACTACCTTTTTTCACAAATTCGCAACTCAACGTAGAAGGAAAAATCGTATTAATTGTCTGGTGGATTCCTCGGGGCAACAAGTTTTTTATGATTTTAGTCTCCATACGGTTGCAAAGGATTACTTCAAGGGCATCTTTTGCTTTCAGGGGATATCTGATGTGAATCATCTATTGGAAGGGGTTACACCTTGTATTTCTCCAGCTACGAACAATGAACTCCGTGATTTCACTGTTGATAAAGTTTATCATGCTCTTCAAGCAATGGAACCTTTAAAAACTTTGGGTGAGGATGGGTTAGGAGCAATTTTTACCAACGGTTCTGGCATATTTTAGGGGCGGATGTTGCTAGTTACTGCATTGGCATCCTTCGTGGTATTTACCCCATTTCATCTATTAATGAAACCCACGGTTAATGTCCCAATTCTGTCTTATAAGCTTGTGTAATGTCCTTTACAAAATCATCTCTAAAATGTTAGTCAATAGATTTCAAGGGGTTTTGCACCTATGTATTGACGAAGCACAGAGTGCTTTTGTTCCTGAAAGGCTTATAACGGATAACATCCTCACCACCTATGAGATTCTTCACTCATTTCGCTCGTGTCGTTTTGGGAAAAAAAGCTCTTTTGCGCTTAAACTCGATATGAGTAAAGCGTATGTTAGGGTCGAATGGTTTTTTCTCCATAAGATGCTTAATAAAATTTGATTTGCTGATGAGTGGGTTTCACTGGTCATGAAATGTGTGGAATCTATTTCGTACTCGGTGGTTCTTAATGGAGTTGTGGGTGAGTAGTTTGAGCCAGGTAGAGGTCTACGATAGGAAGATCCTTTGAGTCCGTATTTATTTTTCATTTATAGTGAGGGACTCTCTACCCTTCTTCGCCAAGCTTCACTGAATAACAACCTGATTGGTGTGCGCATTAATAAATATGCTCCCAATGTTACGCATTTGTTGTTTATGGATGAATATGCTTGTTGCTCTGGTCAAGTTATAAATTTTGATAAGTTAAGAATCTTCTTCAGTTTAAATGTGAATGCTGATAATAGAGCTGATGTTTGCCGAATCCTTAAAGTATGTAGCACCAACAGCCCCGAGAAATACCTTGGCTTACCTCCTATTGTTGGGAGAAATAAGAAGTAAGCTTCCAAGGTTTTAAAGGAGATTTTCTATCAGTGTTTATCGAGCTAGATTTTAAGGTTCTTATCGATAGAAGGAAAGAAGGTGTTCATTAAAGCAATCTTTCAGTCCTTACCTACCTTTGTCATGTCAGTTTTCCTTCTTCTGGTTACTTTTTGTAGAGAGCTGGAAAGCATGGCAGCTCAATTCTGGTGGCAAAAGTCTCATGCAAAAAAGGATATTCACTGGTGTACTTGGTCTGCTCTTTGCCGTTTAAAGGATATAGGAAGAATAGGTTTTCGCGATTTTGCAAAATTCAACATTAAGCTTCTAGCGAAACATGGATAGAGACTGATCGACATGCCTAGTTCTCTGTTTTCTCATTTGTATCGAGGTAAGTATTTCCCTTGTTTGAATTTTCTCCAATCTTCATCGTGATCCAACCCTTCCTTGACATGGCGAAGCATTTGGTCCGCGAAGAAATTGATACAATCGGGTCTGCGATGTCAGGTAGAATCTGGTTCTTCAATTTCGATTTGGGAAGAGTTTTGGCTTCCAGGGAAAAATCAACGCCTTATTACCACTCCTCGCATTGAAGGTTTTAAAAGAGTGGCGGATCTTATCAAACCTGACTCAAACACTTGGAATCAAGTTTTGATTTCTGAGGTCTTCTCGGAGAATGATGCTTCTAGCATGCTAAGCATTCCTTTGGCTTCCAATCGACATGAGGATAAACTTATATGGGCAGGCGAACCTACTGACAAGTATTCTGTGCGTAGCGGCTACAAAGGCTTATTGGATCATACTTTTCGGGACCCCATTGATCATTTTATGTTCACTCAAACAAGGAAGCTCAAGTGCCCTGAAAAAATCAAAATCTTATTGTGGAAATGCTTGAATAATTTCTCCCTAAGTATCAAAAGAGTCACATTTTTCTCTCTGCCATCGGTGTCTTGCTAAGGAGAAAACTTTAACCCATGTTTTTTGCAGCTGTCCTTATGTGTGTGATTTATGGTCCTTGATGCACTTGCATTGTCCATTTGAAATGGAGGATGCTCGAAATAAGTATATCTTTGAAGGATTTCCCAAAGTACTCTGGATCTTCTTACCTTCATTCGAGCATATTATGCTGAGTAACAGGTGGCTTCGGCAATTTTGGGTCATCCAAATCCACAAAAGAAAGTCAGATGGTCTCCTCTTGCTCCCCCTTCAGTAAAATCCACTATGATTTATTGTGATAAAAAAATATATGGACCACTAATATAATATAATTTATAATATAATTTGTAAAAGGGCAGTCCGTTTTTTTAAAACTTTACGGTGGTTAATTTTCTATGTCAGGGTATCTTTCGTCTATTGGGCATGGGTATTTACTGAGAGTATAAGTTTCACTGTTGTTCAAAAAGAATTTACCAAATTTTCCCATGGTCAAAAAACCAGTAATGTCCCCGACTTTTATGCAAAAAAATTGGCAATGAAAGATATAATAATTTTATATTTCAGAAAAATTAGGGGAATATTGTCTCTTAGAATGATTTTTTTTAAATGTCCTTTGAAATGATATTTAGAGAAACGATGTTAAATTTTTTTTGTAATCTACAATAAAATAAACAGTTGAGGGGACGCCACCTGCAAGTGGCCGTCCTCAATTTGTTTAATATTTTTACACCGTAAAGTGTTCAGTACATGGTAGTTTTAGGAAGAAAATAAAAAAAAATAGCAGGACGCACTTACACTATTTATTTTATCGTAAATTTTTAAATATTTTTTAATGTCTCTTATTTCCTTAAATTTAATCCCTAAACACCTTATATATCCGATGAAGCCTCATATTTCCCTAAATAAGTGTAAAACAACACCATTTTCACAATTACTATTTTATTTACTATTTCCCCCTAATTTAACCGTAAACTAATTATAATAATTAAATATTTTATAAGAATTATCAAATTGTACAGTTAAATAAAATATAATCATAAATAAAAAGTGTTAAAAATTGAATTAAACAATTCAATATATATATAAATATCGCTATCGGCGACGAAAGATAATATCTATAGTAACACAAAAATGCATATAGTAATAAGGAAAATTATAGAATGGGTGACGTACAACGCTATACACGACTAACAATAGACACTGTTATACATCATTAATTTTTAATGACTTTTAAATAATTATTAAAAATCTCAAGAATTTGAGATGTAATTAATCATATTTCAAAACAAAATTAAGAGAAATTATTTTATGGAGCCTTCCCTACAATTCATTCATGGTCTTACTCAATTAAATAAAACCACATCATCTTCATTTTCACATAATATTTTCTTATAAATTGAAATGTACAAATCATCATATTCTTCCTCATACCTCATATAATAAAACTTAATTTTTATTATCAAATTTAATTATTTTTCATAAATAAAAAAATCCTCAATGAAAAATCGTTAAAATAAAAAAATCCAAAAACTTATGTGACTTTCAGGTGTTAAAGATGGAATATTTAGTTTTGATTTGTGGGTTAAGCTTTTTAAGTGTTTTTTATTTTAACAAATTTATTTATTAAGATTTTTTATTTGTGAAAAATAATCAGAATTGAGAATAAAAATTAAGTTTTATTAAATGAGGTATGAGGAAGAATATGATGATTTGTAAGTTTCTAATTATAAGAAAATATTATGTGAAAAATTAAGATGATGTGGTTTTATTTAATTGGGTAAGATCAATGATGAAGTGGTGGAAGGCTCCATTAAAAATTTTCTTTTAATTTTATTTTAAAAAATGATTAATTACATGTCAAGTTCTTGAAATTTTCATAATTATTTAAAAGTCATTAAAAATTAATAGTGTAAAGCAGTGTGTAACGTTAATAGTGTGCAACGGTATGCGTTGTCCGTTCTAGACTCATAATAATAATAATAATAATAATAATAATAATAATAATAATAATAATAATGTCACGTTGATAAATTGGTTTCAACATAACCCAACCGGAATCTAACTTTAATGATCGCAAGCACATATAATATAAAAGAACCAGTAGTATGAGGTCCAAAGCATGGATTGCATCAGTAACATACTCAAATGAAACCTCAAATCTAATCTTGAAATAGAAAAGGAAACGCAGACAGAAAATATGTTATAAAAACAAATAAAAATATTCGCCGTTTTTATATAAAAGAAAAATTAATTGAATAAAATAAAATAATATAATATAATTTAGAAAAACAAAATAATATAATTTTCGCATCAACTTAATTCCCTAAATATATATTATATCACATGCAAAAGGATACATTAAAGCTAACCCTGAATTCTGATAACTCATCGTCCGATCAATTTGCTGGGTACTTATACTTTCTGTATTTATCAAAGCAAAACATTTTTTTTCACTTTAATTGTTTTGGTCGAAATAGATTTTTAATTTCATTTCGTTCCTATTTTAAGTTGTCCGTTAATTTTTTGTTTAATGAATATGTAACACATGATTTGTTCTTCATCTTCTTTTCTCTTATTCGTTTTTCTATGGAAAGAAATAAAAAAAAAATAAAGGAAATTTTTTGAAAATTAGTTCATTTTTTAAAAATCAAATAATTTTAAATCTCAAACACTTTCATCTTGGGAACAAATTTATTGTCGAATAAAGCTGTTTTAATCCATGCCTTTTCGTTCTCATTTTTTGGAAAATAAAAATTATGAGTCCTAAAATTTTGTTTAAAAACACTTCGATTGCGAAAAATCATCTTTGCGAAAGTAAAATCAAGATATACATTTATTTATTTATTTTAAATAGTTTCAAAACACTTCGATTTCTCTTGAAATGACAAGTTGAGTAAAAAAAGTTGCTAGGCTTAGAATCACCAAAGGACGTTAAAGGTATTTTTTCAAGGATATACATTGAAAATGATTATATAATAAATGTTAAATGCATACTTTGACAAAGAAAATAAACACCTAAAATAAAAAGTAATAAATTAAGGAAAAAACTTTGATACAAAAGTTTACACGTGCCTTTTAGTTTTAAGGGTTAGGGTTTTAATTTAGGGTTTAAGGTTTAGAGGTTTAGGTTGTAAGCTTTAGTGTTTAGAATTTAGGGTTTAGAGTGTGAGGTTTAGTTTTTTAGGGTTAGGGTTAAGAATTTAGAATTTGGGTTTTTATAGTGTAATTACACAGGCTTGTGTAAAATTAATTTTTCACATACTGTGCATCAAAGTTTTACGCATAAATTAAACTCTTATTTTTTTCCAAATAAACCTTTCCTAAAGCAAAAGTCTTCTATTTTTATTTGTAGTAGATTTTATATCCGACTATATTTGGGGGTTAAATGTATTTTTAGTTATATTAACTAATTATATTCAATTGGGAATTATAGATTCAATTATTATTAAATTATTATATCGTAAGAAGAGACCTCGTAAGTCATACGCTATTGTTGTTATAGTACTAATCGTTATGTAATTTCTGGATTAGTTTAAACTAAACAAGAAGGTTGTGTGAAAACAAGTCTTCCTCTTCTATTCTAAATCAATCAATTCCATTTAAAATATACTAAATTCAAAGTAATGACTCGTTTTACGACTAAAACTGCCAGTTTTTCTTCATTTTTCAAAAGGTTGGAACCAATTTCCCAATTGTAATACGTCCCCAAGGAAATTTGATCTGAAAAAGAAAACAAAAATCCCAAAAACGTGGTCATCGATCAAAATTGACTAAATTCGGTCTTTGTAATTTATGAAAAATTAGAATTTAATTTATTTGTTAGTAAATATAATTGAATGTTGAGTTTTGTCATTTTGCTATATATAAATGGTTGTATTGTTTTTTCCTAATGGATTAAATGCTTGTATTGTTAGTTTCATGTATATAATAATTTGTCTAATTAAATTATCAATGATACTATGTTCATGATGTTGTCTAATTAAATTATCTTCTCAGTTTGATAAAATGTAAATGAACAAATTCTTTAATTTTCATAAGATAGATTAATGAAGTTCATACTGAAATGAAAAAAAAAACAATCGTATAATATTTCTCCATTAACCTGTGAATTTAATAAATATAATCATGCTTAATTGTAATGAATATTCATAATTACATACTAACAAATATAATCATTATTAATTGTAATCAATATTTATAATTCTACTAATAGAGGAAACGTACCACAAAAGCAAAAAAAAAAAAAACATGTCATACTAGAACATAGATTTTTGTTAAAAACTAAAAACATTAAGAAAAAAGAAAAAAGCATGATATGGAAAGGCAAGGGAATAACGCACACCGACGATCGACGACCAGCATTAAAACAATTGTCATCGTCAATCAAACAAAAAAAAGACAAAGAAAACCTTCGACACTAGGTTTAGAGAAAAATTTGATACAAAATATTTAATTATTAATTATATTAAAAAATTATATTAGCTGGTTGTGTAAAAGAGTTTGGTAAAGTTAACCGATAGCGAATAGCTGATTGCTTATTTTAACAAACAAAATGTCATATAAAGGCATGATTATATTCAATACTTGTTTAATATTTTATTGATTAGCAATAGTTGGATGTAACACCCAGATCCCGATCCAGATCCGAAGTACTACATTCGGGTTATCCAAAATCTAAACCAAAAAAGTTTTTGTTTACAAATCTCAGATTTAACCTTTGTTCAAAATATTAACACATCAAATACTCAAATTAAATACATAAATCAATTTACAAAATAGGAGCTCCAAGTTTATACATTGTATATCAAAATAATATTTCAAAATAATATTACACACTCAACAGTTGTAAGGTCCTATGAATACTCAGCCCACTAAATACAAGTATTGTACTCTGACAAACATTGCTTGCTGGAATCTCGTACAAACAGTGCTCCTCGATCCTACGATTTGACAATCAACCTACGCACGAAAATAACTGTTTTAAGCGCTGAGCTTACAAAGCTCAGTGGTACACATCTACTCTACTATACTTCATGCTAATCATAAAGCATAGACATGCAAGCTAGTATGAGCAATAAGGAGAGATAATAAACATGTGGCGCTACTAATAGTCGCCTAAACACATGCTCACAACATGCAAGACATCAAACATGGCACACAAGGCCCAACCTTACTCGGGATCTCACCGAATCGCCAGGGCAAAAGTACATAAGGTTTTTAACCACAACAGTGGTAGTCAACCTGTAAACCCGGGATCACCTAGACATCGGGTTTCACCCCCTTACTATATACCCGGAAACACCTAGCCATCGACTAGGAAATAACTCATACTTGGAAACACACAGCCTTCGAGTGGAGGTCATCGCATACTCGGAAACACACAACCATGAGCAGCGGGTGTCGCATACTCGGAAACACACAGCCTTCGAGTTGCGAGTGCAGCTCAAAAACACCTAGCCATCGAGTGAACGCGAATAAGAAAATAAGTACTATAGTAAAATTTTGGGTATCTGGATCTTAAGACTCAACAATCAAATGCCTATACGACATATAAGCAACGTGATCTCAAAGATACCATATTGTTGCTAATCGCCAACATATCTTTTATTTTATATTACCGAATTGTTAATACATTATGGAGGAGTACATTAACCATTCTCATTAATTATCTCTATTTGTCCATATTATCTCATTTTAAAAAGGCATTAATCAAGTTATTAATATACACATCAACTTTCACCCTTAATTTACCTTTATTGATTATTTAGCGTATCAGGTATCAGTACTCGAATACGAGTATCGATACGATATTCTTGGGTATCGATACTCACATGCATACAGATATTGAACTGCTTACTGGAAATTCTAGATTTTCACAAGTACCGATACGGATAAAGCTCGTACTAAAACCAAATTCACGGGTTCTCACCATTTCTTAAATTACGATTTTACGACACTTATTCAATCCCTAAAGCTTATAAAAGTCATTGGGGTTTGTTTACTAACTCATTTAATTAATTAATACTAATTACTAGCTTCATGTAATACCCCAAAATTTACAGTATTGTTTAAGGGTCATTTAGTACTAAGATAAGGGCTTAAAAGCTTACTTAGTGACTAAAATGACAAAAATGTAAAAGTTAGGATTTTCTCAATTATGAACCGTGGGAACGAAATTTATGAGATTTTAAGGTGTCATATGGGAGAGAACGAGTAAAACAAGATACTCGCAAAGTTTGGCTAAAATCTAAGGAAAATTGGAATGGGAATTCAAAGTTAAAGTTTAGTGACTAAAATGATAAATTTTAAAACTTGGGGTGATAGAAGTGGAAACATGAAAAGTTAAGGGACCAAAGTTATAATTTCCTAAAAGTTAGGTGTTTTACTTTATAAATAGATAGAGCACCTACAGGTGTGGATCGAATGAGGAATTACTGGTTTGATCCGATATTTCGATTATTGGAAAATCGTAGTCAAAGTTTAAGTAGAATTTTGATACCCAAATCGAACTAAAAAATTATGAAATTTTACCATATGATAGAAAAAGGTTATAAAAGTCATTTCCAAGTGTTGAAGAATTTATCAGTAATTATTTTATCATGTACATGGATTAAACAAGTCATGGAGAAAAATCTAATATAGATTACAGGAATAAAAATGCAGTATAAACTATTCTGATCTTTGAAGATAAGTTACGAGCCTAAATTATTGAGAACACATGATTGTAGGAAAGAAAGTTGAACTATAGCCTGATATTTGATGTATGACGAAGAACTGATGAAAATAGCCTATATAATTAAAAAGAATAAGGAATAAGAAAATTCCATTGGTCAAAACCCTTTGGAGGAACTATAAAGTGGATGAGGCAACTTGAGAGGCCAAGAAGAAAATGAGAGAATAGTACCCGAAACTATTCAAAACAGGTACGTATTGAAAATTCGAGGACAAATTTTCATAAGGGGGAGAGAATTGTAATACCCCAAAATTTACAGTATTTTAAGGGTCATTTAGTACTAAGATAAGGGTTTAAAAGCTTACTTAGTGACTAAAATGACAAAAATGTAAAAGTTAGGATTTTCTCAATTATGAATTGCGGGAAAAGAAATTTATGAGATTTTAAGGTGTCATATGGGAGAGAACGAGTAAAATAGGATACTCGCAAAGTTTGGCTAAAATCTAAAGAAAATTGGAATGGGAATTCAAAGTTAAAGTTTAGTGACTAAAATGATAAGTTTTAAAACTTGGGGTATAGAAGTGGAAATATGAAAAATTGAGTGACCAAAGTTATAATTTCCCAAAAGTTAGGTGTTTTACTTTATAAATAGATAGAGCACCTATAAATGTGGATCGAATGAGGAATTACTAGTTTGATTCGATATTTTGATTATTGGAAAATCGTATTCAAAGTTTAAGTAGAATTTGAATACCCAAATCGAACTGAAAATTTATGATAGAAAAAGTTTATAAAAGTCATTTTCAAGTGTTGAAGAATTTATCAGTAATTGTTTTATCCTGTACATGGATTAAACAGGTCATGGAGAAAAATCTAATATAGATTACAGGAATAAAAATGCAGAAAAAGATATTGAATTTAGATCGAACTGCAAAGTTAAACGTGCTTAAGACATAGGATGGGTGACCTATTGGGAAGATCTCATGTCAGTAATTGAGATTGATAAAAAGAAATCAACTCGAGTTAATATTATTCGTATGGATATGAGATAAAGGATTTTTAAGAGAATTTTATCCGATAAAGATTTCGGATAAATTATCAGTATATTGAACCGAGTCAAAATTTCAAGATTTTGATTTTTAAAAAACCATGGAATATTTTGTAGGTCAACAATATTTATTTATAGAGATTATAATTATGAGAATTTCAGATTTTACCTGATAGTTTGGAAAATGGAAAATCATAGTAAGTGATTATCGGGTAATCGAATGGAATTGGAATTTTAAAGGCAATTCCATAGGCTATGGAAAATTTATAAAATATTAGTTTTATGAATATTTTAATGTTTCTAGTTGGAATTGAACTAGACTTGGTTCCTTTTTTTACAAAATGGCAAAATTTTGTGATTTAAGTGATTAGTTTTGGTAATTTGGCCACAAGGGTGATTTTGAAAGTACCATGGGTAATGTGGTAATTTCCCATGTGAAAGCATTACTCTAGTTTGGTTAGAGTTGAATGGGATTTGGTTGGAATTGAACTAGAATGGCAACTAGTAAATATAAACTCAATTGGGGGACATTTTGGTAAAATAAAATAAATTGAATTAAAAATTCATTTTTAATTTTACATGTGGCATAAAATAAGAAGAACAAATTTTTTCATCTTCCTCCATGTATTTCGAAACTAACAAGGAAAGAGGGAAAAAATACACAATTTTTTCAATTTAATTTTGAAGGCTTTGAAGCAAGATTCAAGGTATGATTCTTTAGAATAATTTGTTCTACATTCAATTCTCTATATTTTGGTAGCAATATTGCATGGTGTTGTGAAGAACTACTTGAATTATTGATGAGAGACAAAATAGGGTTTTATATTCTATGTTGAGATTGAAGTATGATTTAAGCAATCAAGTGTTGTGGAGTTGAAATCAAGCTTAGATTTAGATTAATTTCATGATTGAAGACATAAACTCTAACCCTATAATTTGAGATTTTATTTAGGGTTTTGAAATTTATGATGAAAATGAAAGATTGATGATATTGGAAGTTTGATTTTGATGCTAGAATGAAAAATCCTTAACTAGTCTTTTAAGTGACTATTTTGGCATGTTTGGTAAATTAGAGAAAATATTGTAAAATTATTTTAATGGTGGATTTGAAGAGATTATGAATTTAGAAGCTTAATTATGGCATTAGGACTAAAATAAAGTCCTTGAAAAGTTTAGACAGACACCCAATTTGCCATATAGGAAGAATTTGGGGTTTTAAGTGTAAATTCTTGGAAATAAAGAATATATGTTGGAAAAATTAATTTGAGCATGTTAGAATGTTGTCCGGATGAAAAGTGAGCCTAGAGAAGTTTAGGGACCAATTCGAAATAATTGGAAATTAGGGGAAATTATTGAAAATTTTATTTTAGCATTGGAATTGGTGATTTATGATTGAAATAGCATGAATTGATGATTAGGGACAAAAAATGAAAAATTTTGGAGGTAAAAGGGGTTAAATCGGCAAATTAGGAAAAGTATGGGATTGACCTTGAATTAATGAATAATTGATGAAAATGTATGTTGATAAAAGTTGTGTAAATGATATGAAGTATTAAGTGGCATATGTGATACATGGATATGGAATAATGATTTATCTAAGTTAAATCAGATTTTAGATTTTGGGTATGAAATGCCCATTATTGAATTATGGTTGATAGTTTTGATAAATTGGATACTGAAAATGAAATATGAGATGTGAATTGCCTTATTATATGAACAATGATGATTGACCTATAAAGAAATAAATTGCCCAAATACTAGTGTGAAGTCTTAGTATAATTGGATATCCAAAAAGAGTCATAGCATCTGCGAACTAGCACTACGGTGCTGAAGGTAAAGTAGGCACTACGGTGCTGAAGGTATGAAGAGCAAAGAGCGTCTTCCAGTACGTACTCACCATTAGACGCTACGACGTTGTAGACACTACGGTGTCGGACTCGTATACCATAAGTTCACATGAGAATATTTGGTATAGTTGGATATTCATAGGGTTTTAGCAGCTGCATCAAAGCACTATGGTGCAGGAAAGACTCTACGGAGTCAGTTCAAACACTACGGTGTTAAAAGGCACAAAATGTGCTAGGATGAGGAGCAAAGAGCGTCATCGAGTACGTACTCATCTCAGTCACTTCGGCGAAGTAGACACTAAGGCATCGTAGACACTACAGTGTCGTGATGACTCGCGTACCATAGCTTCACATGATTGTTGTACTTTGGGCTATGGTAAAGGAAATGATATGCAAATGATTGCATGATGAAATTATGATTATGATAAAATAAATGATATGCAAATGATTGCAAAACGAAAGTATGGCTATAATAAGGAAATGATATGCAGATGATTGCATGATAAAAATATAGCTATAATAACGGATAGAACATGCAAACGATTGCATTATGAAAGTATGGCTACTTGTTAATCATAAACCATTGATATCATGATTTTATGACAAATTTGATAGATGATATGAATCATATTGAAATCATGTTTATGTTGAAGAAATTTTTATGCATATGAACACTTGATGAACATAGAACAATGATGACATAACTCTTAAGATAGTCATGATACATGGTTAATTCTGCATATACAAATAGCTTGACTTAATACTTAGGCTATAATACTTGAAATGCAACTACGCAAGTAGTTAAGCTAAAAAGCTTAATGTACACAATACTGGTAAAACAGATCAAATCTTGTGATTGAAATATTACATTGGTCAAATGAACTATACAAGTAAGGCAATTCTATATATGATAAAATGTTAACAATTGCAAATGAAAATCATCTGCCATCTTGCAAAAATGTGTTATTATAATTATTGTTTATATTATTATGATTATGTTTCATTAAGTTGTATTTAACGTGTATTTTGTATCACACGTAGGTACTTCAGATTAGATAGCAAAATAGGAGCTGCACATCGTTGGATCAAGTTCGTTTATATTATCAGTAAGTATCACCACATCCTATCCTAGAGGGGCATGAATCAAATTTAAATAAGTAGCTATTTTGTATGAACTAGAAACATGACTAAGTTTTGAGAAATTAAGAATATTAGAAAAGATGCATTAAACGAATTTAAATTTAGTTGGTTGTTTATTGTGTAGTGATAAAAATTAAATAAATCTGAAAATCAGTATAAATCAATTAGTAACATCTTTAATGTGTATTTGAATATCGAATATACATTGAGGGTGTTACACTTAATGTTCATTTATTCGAATATTATCAATTATCAATCCATGTAGTATAATTTCCATCAAACATGCTAATTCATATTTTAAGCACTCAAGCCATACAACATGTAAATCAACCAATCATATGAATATTCAAACGACTCTACACGGTCTCTAAAGCTTATAATAGTCTCGAATATTCTCAAGCTCATAAGGCATCTCACTATTTACCAAGTCCCGTAATACTGGTCTCAATGCATGCTTATTAATCGTCTATCAATTTTGCAGATACTAACACGTAAGGCAATCAAATTTATGATGCTCATGAAGCAATAGGAGTTCGAGGTGTACTAACCTTAAGCACTAGCGACAAATCCTCATCCGAGCTTCCTGATACTCCACTTGGTCCGATATTCGATCCCGAAAAACCCTCCTATAAAAACTAATAGAAAAACACAATAATTTCATGCATCCCCTATTCAATTCACAAGATCATATTCATAAAAACAACTTATCGAGTTTGAATTTGGCAAAATAGACTAAACCAACGGACTCAAAAAGTTGAGAAACCCTTGGGTAGGGTCCCCTAGAAAAAGCCAACGACCGGTCAACGGTTGGTCAGCTCTCTAGCCAATCCTGTACGGCGCGGTGCACGGTAGAAACGATGCACCTGCATGGCATGATCCTGTGCGGGCAAGCTCACATGCACCTGACAGAGCAAGTTCTACTGTGGCCCATTGCACTGGATATGGTGCACCCGTCTGGGCAGACCCCGCCCACTCTTACGAGTGGCGCATGCTCCGATGGTTGGACGACGGCGGCGAGCACTCCGATGGCCTCAGATTCTAATTTTGGCTGCCGAAACAGCCTTGATTCAGCTTTTTGACACTTTTTTCCCTCACTCCGACGAACAACGACGTCAACGACAACATGACGAGCACATGCTGACTCGTCTCGGCAAACTCTTTCTAATGATATCGACGGTGTAACGAACGGAGGCTTGAACGATGATAAATTGAGATTTAAAGCTCTCTCATTCTTCTTTTCTCCACTCTTTCATTTTTTTTCTCTCTCCATCAAATCATCTCCTTATCCTCCTTCCTTTTCAGACCCTTTTTTTTATTTAAATACCCCTACAAATGGATAAACCTTTTATTTAAACCATATCTCAACATGCCTAAAAATTCGGGTCCAAGACCCAAATTACAAACCCAAATTTCGAGTCGTTACATGGTATCTATATATGTATTAAATTATAAAAACAATATTTTTTAATATTACATTACTAAGTATATTTGAATGATGTATATATTATTTTTTATGAGATTATCTTTTTAATATAATGTTATTAATTATTAACTTTATATTTATATATTAGTTTCCTATTTATGAAATTATTTTTAATCTAATTTTATTAATTAATTAATTTAAATATGTATGTTGTTTTTTATTTATAAAATTATCTTTTTAATTTATTAATTATTCAAATTTAGATTATTTGAAAACCCTCTTTGTAATTATGATGGATAAAAAAATCTTTATCTCTTATATTCAATCCTCTAACCTAAAAAGAGCTTTTAAAATTTACAGGATTCACTTGAATATGTTGTTAGCCTATTACAATCATTTGTTTACCAAACAATCAAAATAGTAAATTTAATTAGTCAAACCTCTAAAAACGATTTAAACCTCTAATTTTAACTCAAAATTCTCTTCATCAAATAAGGCCAATATGAAAAGGTGATCCTATTGGATAATTATTCTATTTTTTTAACAATAGAATTCATTTTATTGAGATAAAATAAATTAGAAAAATCTGTCACAATACATATATATAGTCCTTATTTTTCTCTTTAATACGAGTGGTATTTATGATTTTTTATTTTTTATTAAATATATCTGCCATTTATATATAAAAAAAATACTACAGCCCCCACTGAAAACAACATTGCATCGAAAATTTTCGTTAAAAAACTCATCCATTAAAATTAAATATGCGACGTGAATTAATCCGGATTAGTTAATGCAAAATTTTGAAAACTGAAAGTTGCATAAAAAAAACTAGGCCAACACCAAAATAAACATTTGAGACCAATACCAATAAAACAACTGTAACACCATGAATGGTTCTCCGGTCTTGGGATTTGCAGCATGTTTAATTCGTGGGGGAAAAGCTTTTCTAATTACGGAACATAAGAATCAAGTTTTTTTTTGTCCTACGTTGAAATATTTGTCTTTTTTTCGAATTTTTGGTTCGATGAATAGAGTATTGGATTGGATACTCTTTGTCGGTTAGTGGTTAAGAAATGGACTTAAAAGACAAAAGTAGGACCATTAGGTCCTATTATTACGAAAATAAGACCTAAAATTTTATATATTTCAGACTAGTATCATTACAGTGAATTTATCGTAGAAATACGAATAGTTCAAAGAAAATATTTTTTTTTAAACTCACGGTAGAAGCACGGCAAGTTCAATAATTTTTTAAAAAAATTCTTGGATTTTAAAATAATTAATCGCGTTAAAAAATAATTAACAAATCTTAATTAGAACCTACCAAACATACTAAGTGAGTTCCACTTAAATTTTTTATGTACCTAGACAAAAATAAACTATTAGGAACCCAATTATTAGAAACCCACTTTGCATCTTCAATATATTGAAGAACGAAAATAAAAAAAATGATCTATTAGGAAACAACTTTAATATTTAGATCCATGATTTACCAAAAAAGATGTTGGCATTAGCTATATATAAGCTTATCTAGAGTGTAAGCATTTGTTTATTATCAATGTGAGATTCTTGAAACTAAAATATAGAAACAAACTCTTTAGCTCCAAGAATGCCACATTGATAAGAAACAAAGATTTACACTCTTGTTGGGCCTATATATAGCTAATGCCAACATCTTTTTTTAGAAATCATGAAGATAAATATCAAGTTGGTTCTTAATAGTTTAATTTTTTTTTTGTTCTTCAATACACTGGAGATGCAAAGTGAGTTTTTAATAGTTTATTTTTTCATTTTCGTCCTTTAGTAAAATGTTTGATTTTAAAAATTTTAATTGAATTAGGATATGCTAATCATCTTTTAAGTAACTAATTAAGTTAAAACATGAAAAAAAAATTGATATTTTTTTAAACTCGCCATGCTTCTACGGTGAGTTAAAAAAATTGAAAAAAATAATATTTTATTCGAACTCGCCGTGCTTCTATGGTAGACTTGACAAACTTGACCCGAAACCTAAATCGGTTTACCCAACCTGAGACCGATATAGACCCGAACATGATGGTCTAAATTTGACCCAAATCCAAACCAAAACCGAACTGAAGCAAAAACGACCTGAATTTAGTTAAATCGAAAATCAACCCGAACCAAAAGCAACCCAAAAATTAACTGATCTGATATTGACCCAACTCGATCCGAAATGACATGGACCTAAACTAAATCTGAATCGAACCTAAACCAAAAAAAAAACTCGAACCGAATATCAACCCGACCCGAACTTGATCCGAACGACTCGATTGCCACATTTATTATAGGACGAGTTCACTGTAATTGTGCTAGTCTAGAAAAATATTGAATTTTGGGTCTTATTTTAGTAATAATAGGACCTAATGGTCCTACTTTTGTCTTTAGGGCTCAAGAAATGGGATTCAGACAGACAGTTTGAGTGCATGAACGAAAATTCAAACATGCGGTGTTTACACGACAGAAGGATTAACCACGTGAAGGAATTGGCATTTCTCAGTGTGGCCACGTGACTACTAACATGACAACACATAGAAACATTGAATATATAGAACAAGTGTCTGTCTGCTTGTCATCCTCTCCTTGGCTTTGAATTTACACATTTTAATTTTTGTACCACGCGCTTGTTAAATATTGAAATATTAGATGTTTTTATTTTATACATAAGTTTTAAATAGTGAAGACCGAATAAGTGATTTTACTGAAAACATATGATGTTTATTTTAGAAAATTTTGATTCGAGCAATTATGTGTATATTGTCAAAGAATAAAAAAATATGAACAGGTAATATCATGTAATCATATCAGTATATTCAAAAAAATTTAAATAATTATTTTCAATAAATAAATAGTGTGTTTTGCTTTATATAATTATTGTAAATTAATTTTGTTTAAAACAATAAATATATTATTTAATTATAATTGATTAATTGTTTTGATGATTTTACAATAAAAAATTCTCAATCACAATAATTTAAAGTATTTGCATAATTTTAAAATAAATATTTGCTTATATACCAAATTGATCCCTGTAAAATTAGCTAATAATCAAGTAAGCCCGATGAATGAAATGTTGTTTTAACTGAGCATTTATTTAAATTTTTTGATCAAATAAGTTATTGAAATTTAATCATATAATTTTAAATAATGGATCAATTATATTTCAAAAAAATAATGGACCAATTAAGACGTCTTTATAACTTTTCAAATAAAGGATCAATTGAAACAACATTTCACTTGGAGACTTACTTGGTTACTGTCTAAATTGAAATTATCTATTAAATAACGGATGAATGGACTTAGTGATGGTCATAGGTCGGGTTTTTGGTCGTTTCGTACCGAAAATATAGTACCTTCGCTCGATCCCGACCCGACATTTTATGATGCTCGACCTGACCCGAACTCGACCCGACTTTTAGAGTAAAAATCGAACTTGAATCGACCTGACATAAATAAAAAATACTTTTTTATTCAATAAAATAAGGAGTTAATTGAAAAATTATAAATAGAGAGAAAACATTATAATAATTATTCTATTTTTATTAAACAAAATAAGAATATATATATATATAAAGAGACATTATAACCATTATACCAAAATATTTAGAATAAAATTAAACTATTATTTCAGGTCGGGTAGGGTCGAATATTTTTCACTTTAAACTCAAACCAAACCCGATCCGACACTATCCTAAAAAAAACTCAAACCGAACCCAAAATTTTCTTTTAAAAAAATGACCTTATAAAGTTGGGTCGGGTCGAGTCAAAACCCGTACGGTCTGAGTCAAATGGTCATCCCTAAATGGACTAAATCAAAATTGTCATATTGTTTATACGAATATATATATATATATATATATAAATATAAATATATAAGTTTCGTACACAAATTGAAAAATAAACGGGGCTCTATTTGAAAAGTTAGATCAATTGAGATATTAAAAACTAGTAATCAATTAAGACCCTAAAATTACAGAAATGTTTCCACCTTAGCTGATAATTGATATTAACTTAGTTGACATGTCAACATCATACGGAGTGAAATATGTTTTTTTTCCTTAAAAATCATTAAAAATTAAAAAAGTTACTATAAATATCTTATAAATGATAAAATGTCAACCTATAAGTAATTACAAATAATATACAATTATAAAAATTTAATTAAAATAATTTTATTTATTTTAGGGCATAAAAAATTAGTTGTGCTAGTGGAAATTTTATGGGTGAACTACCTCTATAGTAACTTTCTATTTTGACTACTGAACTATTAAATTTTTGTCAACCATGTCACCTGACTATTTAAATGATGTCAATCAAGTCACTTTTATGACACATGTTAAGTGACTTGATTGACAAAATTAATAATTCAGTGGTCAAAATAGAACTATCCTATAATTACGTAACTATAAAGGTATTTTACTCAAAATTTATTTTATGTGAAAATAAATACTTTTAATAATATAACTTCCTAATTTATAAAAACGAACATCATATAGTTTGTAACTTCTAAGAGTCGAGGACTCAAGAAAAAAGTTCTATAGTTCGGGGACTATTTGTATAGTTTACCCAAAAAATTTAATTCTCATTAAATTCTTTTAAAAAACTATTAAATAAATTAAAAGTATACTTTTTTATCAAAAATTATCACACTTTAGGTCCTATGATTTTAAAAGTTATTAAAATAGTTAATGGTGCATATTAGTGGATTTTGATCTATTAATCATTTTCACATTTTTCTCATGTAACTAACTTTTCCAAAATCACTTTCTCTCGTTTTCTTTTCAGCCAAACTATATTTTCTCTTCAAAGATTTTCAGAGATCTCTTGATCTTCATTTTACTTTGATTTCCTTTTCTTTTCCTATTCTTTTATCAAACATCTTCCATTTTTCTTGGAGTTTTACAAAGCAATTGGGCCAATTAAGGAGAGAAGTCATATTTAAAGGTAATTTTCATTTTCTCTCATCTAATCAAGGTTCTTTATTGAAATTCCCAAGTGTTTGGTTCTTTGATATTGTTTTCTTATGTGATTTTGATATTTGATTCAATATAAATGGATTATATCAAGTTTTGATTGGTGGTTTGATTAGAGATTGTTAAGTAATGAATTACTGGAGGTTTTGATCTATTTAAACCATATTTGTAATGTATTTTGATGATATGAAATGAGGATAATAAAAGAAATCCCAAAACTATTTGATTAGTTAATTTTTTAGGTTGTTTTCTTGAAATTTTGGGTTATGATTAGGTTTTTGTGGTTGCTGAAGGTATAAGAATGGTTTGAATATGTTTCTTGATGTTATCTGATGATGTTTGGATGATCAAATCATTAGGAAGTAGCTGGGATTTGTTTAGGAGTTGTTAGAGTTGGTTTTCGGTAGTGTTGCATTGCGTTTGGTTGTGGATTGTTGGAAGTTCAAGGGGATGTTATTTGTTGATGCGTAGAATGTATAGTAATGCATATTTCCTCTGGTTTTGTGTAGCCGAAATATAGGGGAACGATTCGTTGCTGATCGGTGTAAATTTGAAGGTTTCAGAAGCTTGATTTTCACGTCGGCAAGAGAGGTTTTGTGTGTCGGTGAGTGGAAATATATTTTGGAGATCTTAAAGGTTTAAAAAGTTACCTTGTGAGTTTAGTTTAAGTCTAGTCAACTTAACTAAGCTTGGAAGTAAGTATTTGGTGGTTTACTCTCAATTACTCGGTTTGGCATATGTTTTATAAATACTGTAATCACTCATTTTTATCTGTAAATACATATTAGTGTTGCATGTATACATATTATATTATATGTTTATTATGTGCATGAGTGTTATTAGTTTATGTGTGCATGTATATTATAAACTATGTATGTATACGTATTAAATACGGTGTATGTGTGTCGCGTATGCATCTATATTTAGTACGAGCGTATTTGTTTTTATAGTTAATTATGTGTATAATTATATATGTATGTATATTGGTATGTTATAATTAATGTTTGCATAGGCATAAACGTATGTATTGTTGTATGTGTATTGCTGTTATAATTATACTATTGGGCTAATATAAAATGAAAATCCAAAAAAATATATTAAACCCAAATAAATGAATTACAGTCCAAGTCCAATTACAAATATAATATTATTACAAGGCCCGGTTGGCCCAAACCCAAACCTATTTAATTCTAATTATTTTTGGTGCAGGTGACTATGGGCCGTTGGATCAAGATCTGATCCAACGACCACGATCCAAGCAAGGAACCAAAATATCTGCCAGCCGCGTGCACATCACGTTTGGACCGTTCGAGTGCCACGCGCGCGTGCGGTCCACGCGCGGACTCTTTGATATCCCACGCGGGAGTGAGCCCCACGCGCTCTGACCCCTCGACTGCTGAGCCCCACGTGGCACGATCTGGAGCCGTTTCACCAACCGAGGCTTCATCTGGGCCGTTCATCCTTCAAGCCATCCCGACCGTTAGATCAGATCTGATCTAACGGCCGAGAACACATCTGGCCGAAGACAGAGCCCACACCGCCACCATGCTGCACCATGCCGATCTTCAACCACCGCGCTCAGAACATGTCAAAACACAGCAAGAAAAGAAATATGTCAGTCCAGATCTGAAAAGAAAGCAAATATTATACTACTTGTACCAAAACCAAAGACAGGCATATATATGTACGAAACAAATATTTTGTAACAGAACAAGTTGGAATCGAACAAGGAAAGTTGTAATCGAAAGAAAAGAAATACAAAAAGTCAGTCCAGTGGTAAATACTCGTTTCCTTTCTTATTCTTTGTTGCATGCATACACAAAGGATAGGTAAAAAAAGAAGAGAGTTAGAGGTCTTACCATCGCCGTCTGTGGGTCTCCCCTCACCAATGACAAGCCTTTTCGGCTTTCCCAAGCCGAACGCGGTGAACTGAAAGGAGTGGGAGACCCCTTTGTAGTTTTGTTTTGGGTTGAAAACAAAAGAAGAGGTTTTTTTTTCGTTTCGTATTTCCTAGATCTAGGGCAAATGAAGGCTTTTCCTCTGAATCCAACCTCGGATTCGTGTCTAGGGTAAGATGGGGGTTATTTTGGTGTGTTTCTTGAGGGTCACCAACGCCGGTTAGCGGCAGTCGGCGGCGGAGAATACGGCGGCCGGCCGCCGGATTCTGGGTTCATGGGATCGAGTTGAGAGAAAACGAGAGAGGGAAGGTTATTATAAAACTGAAAAATGAAACAAATGGGAAAAAAATTGGTTCCGGCCTAAAAAAAGGGATTTTATAGGGGTTATTATTTTGTGAAATGGGTAAATTACGTACTAAATCCCCCCGCGTTTCCAATATTTTCACTTCTGTCTCGCCGCATGGTATATTTACAACTCTGGTCCCCCACTGTATTTCAAAATCTTGCAATCCAGTCCCTAAATTACACTGAATCAATTTTTAAATGGTAAAATTACCCCTTGAACCATCCCGCGTTTTTGAACTTTTCATTTCGGGTCTGCCCCTTGGTCTAATTACAGTTTTGATCCTTTTAGGTTTTGTCTATTTTGTATTTTCGTCCTTAAATTGCATATTATTATCCTTTAATTTCTGCCACTGACTTTTATTTCTTTTCATTTCAGTCCTATTTCTATGTAAATACTCATGTTCGTATTATAATCGTATATGTTAATGTAGTCTTTTGTCTTATTATATATCCCTCGTATATGCCTTGTATTTTTATGTTCACATGTATATGTGTGTTAAGTTTATAATGATTATGTATCTTTTTGTTCGGTTATTCATATTAAGCATGTTATGTTCTAGTTGATTCGTACACGGTATATTTTGTATTTTTGTATGTATGTATGTTATCTTGGCTTTTTAGGTTACATGTTAGTATATTTACTTTTTTTATATATATAATATATTTGTTCTATATATGTTGAAATGGGTTTTATTTCTAATATGTATGTCTCCTCGAAGTATATGCTTTTGTCCATACATATATTTATTCCTGTCTTGTTATTGTGACATATTAAATTTGCTTTTATCTACTGTCAAGCTTGTTATGTATATGTGTATTTTAATTACGTATTTTATTTATGTTAGATTAGTATTCTGTTATGTGAATATTTACTGTCTCTAAATTATCTGCCATGTTTTATATTTTTGCCACTAAGATTGCATATCGAGATATAAATTGTTAATGCGGTGCCCTTTTATCCGAGCGTAAACGAGGCCAGTATCAGGCGTAGTGATAGTGGTTGGGCGTTTACTCTCGGATAACGGGGCCCTTAAAATTTATTCGCAATTATAACCGAATTTTAAACTAATCGTCACTTTAATCCGGAAAATCTAATATTAATAAAGCGGTAATTATTAAAGTGCCAATTTTGGGCGGTGTGGGGGTGCTAATCCTTCCCCATCCGTAACTGACTCCCGAACCCAATAATTTTTAAATCTCTGGTTTTATGGTGTCCGGCCTACCTAAGTGGCCGGTGGCGACTTCAATTTTTAAAAATGCGGTTTTTTTTAAACCCCACGGAATAAACGTTTTATATCCGAAAAATTACAAACACCTTCGAAAACCCTCGTTTTTTTAGCGATAACAAAAAGGGACATCGCTACAGATGACGACTCCACTGGGGAGAATTTTTTTTGTTTTTCAAAAACAAAGGAGAGTCAAGCTTTTAAAATAATTACCGCTTTACTAATATTGGAAGTTCCGGATTAAAGTGACTATTAAATTAACATTCGGTCATAATTGCGCGTTTATTTTAACGCATTTAAAATATGGCATATAAACCCGTTTTTTTAAGTGGGGGGAAAACGCTAATGCTTTCGTGGAGATATCGTTCTCCCGTATGGGCCTAGCAAGTACCTTCGGGGCTCGAGTACCTTATACTTTCGTAAGGATATCGTTCCTTCGTATGGGTATAAGCGAATGGGTCCCCCTGAATTGAACCCGGTTGAAAGGAGCCTATAATGGGTGATGATCGGGGGCCTTGCTACCCTTGGTAGGGGACAGCAAGGACAATTCGGGTACCTCCTAGAACCAAGCTTACATGTTGAGAATACATAGAAACCCACCCTGTTAGAGCCATGCGGATAACCTTAGGTGTTTTAGACGGGATAAATAGGGTTGTTTTGTGTGTTTATTCTATTTAATTTTGTCCTTTTATTTATATATTTATTAATTTTATCTGGTATTGACTTGTTTTCTTTTCGCTTTTGTTTTTTTCTCATACATCATGCATTTGCATCACATAAAGGTACTGGATCAAGTGGTTTGCCTGATCAGAAAGTCTTTCACCATGGAAAAAAGGTGTCTTAGGAAAGAAGAGCTTAATTTGTCAGTCAGACATTGGTCAGAGGTCAACCAGAAAACCCAAGGGGACAGTTTGTCGAACGAACGCGTAATAGCAGGGTACACCTATGTGAGTCTCAACAGTAGCGACCTATGGGATCTTCAAAGCATTTGGGAAAGATAGGACCGAAGACTACAAGACTTGTTCTGCGATAGTTATGGCGACATTGCACACTGTTATATGTTCGGATTAACCAGCCCCTACTCCGAGCTATAGTCGATTTCGGAATCCGGCTTTTTGTCGCTTCACCTTCAATGGGCAGGACATGATGCCTACAGAGAAGAATATACACTGCTTTACTTAACCAGAAAAACATTCAGGAAGATTGGATCTACGCGAAGCCTCCGAGGAATCAGAATTACACTGCGAAACTCAAAACCTTTGCGGGAATGAGTGACGATTGGGTTAATGGCCTGCTTCAGATCCGAGGAGACAATACAGTTTTTGCATGAGAAAGTATTCGGGGCATCATACTGACACATCCAGACGAGGCAAAGAAAATGAACTTGTTCGCTTTAGGAATATATGGCTTGGTGATCTTTCCAAGAGTACTCGGGAACATTGACATAGCCATTCTGGACTTGTTTGAGCGGGTAAAACGGAAAGCAAACCCAGTACCAGCAATCTTGGTCGAGACTTTCATTTCCTTAAATGCTAGCCGGAAACATGAAGAAGGACGTTTTCGAGGATGCGCATAACTGTTACAAGTATGGATTCAGAGTCACATGTGGAAGGCACCGACGAGGGTCCTGCCGGGGATATCCTTCCAAGTTTTTCGCCTTTACTGGAGTACTTAGCAAAGGAATGGTGAGAGGATTTGAAAACAAAAATGTGGACTAGTTTCTTCAGGAACATTCAAGATGAAGACATAGCATGGAGGGTCTCATGGCTCGGTAAAGTTAATTATTTTCTATACAGTTGTGGTGATTTCAACTGGCTGATGATGTTGGGATTGCATGGAGGGATCGCCTGTGCTCCGCTTTTAGTGTCTCGACAGTTCGGATCACGACAGTTCATTCCCAATACCGCCGGATTAAGCCAAACTGAATTTCTTTTCAAAGGGGAGTTCAAAGGAAAAATTCAGACCATCATGAGGGCCTGAGACCATTGTTACCGGATCAGGGTGGAAGGAGATACCGAGCACATGACTACCCCGGACTACAATCTTTAGAGACGTTTGAGGGTTAATAATGTGACTCCCGAATCTGATCAAGAACCAGCAGTGTCACTTAAAGAGCTTACAAGGGTGGTACCGTCTGAAGCTGACATCTTAAGGAATGAACTCGAAGAAATTAAAAAGAAAATGGACATCCAACAGACCCAACATGCGAGCGAGCTCTATAAGGCAAGCTTAGAGGTTGACGAGCGGGATGTGATCATTAGGCAGTTGAAGAAATTAAATGTAGATTTGAACGACAAGAATGCTCTTTATCGAAAAGATGCCCTTCTACTACAAGCAAAAATACAGAAGGCTAGCCGGAGTCAATTCATAGCCGTGGAAAGAGAAAGGATGAATGGTATCCGTTTGGTGGAAGAAGAACGAGAAATCAGCAAGAGAGCAATCGAGAAAGAGATAGAAAGTTGCCGGTTGGCTATGGAAGAAGAAAAACAGTCCTCCAAGAAGGCCATTGATCAGGAAAAGGAAAGATTCAGGCAAGAAATCAGCAAGGGAAAACAACCTATCCATCATGAGAAAGAAAGCGTCGCCGTATGGAAAAGAAAGTCCATGAGTAGCCGAAATAGACTGTTAGAGATGCAAAAATTGTACGATGACATTATTCAAAGTCTGGAGCAAAGCCAAAGTCAGAATGGCGAATTAAAAGGAAAAGTGGCGGAAGTTGAACACTCACTTCGAATGTACTGCCACAGAAATGGTTTCACTGAGCTTCAAGAAAGAGAGCACGAAGTAAGCATGTTACGAGCACGAATTGAGTCCCTCGAAGCAATTGTTGAGGATTACAAGGAAATAATTAGTGTGTTCGAGGAAGCTGCAGCCGGAGGGGACACCTATTGGAAAAAGAGACTGCGCGACGCTGCCCGGATGGTACAAGACAGGGACCAGTATTACGCAAACTTGATGGTGGACATACAGCGAGTCGCCAGGCATGTGAATGATTTAGATGTCAAGGCTGAGACACTCCGACCTTTCATAGTCCCGGAAATGGAAGAAGCTCCCAGGTTCCTCAAGCTGCTCAGGGCAATTGGAAAATTTGGAGATAGAGCTAGAGCTTATCTATAGGACTCTGGGTTGTAATTAGATCTTTTGTATTAGGGATCTTTATTTTGTAACACGAACTCTGTTGTAATCTAGACCCTTTAATTCCTTTGGAAGTAGTTCAAAAGGGTGATTACCAGCGGAATCAATACCTTATCTGCATACATTCTTGCATTTGCATCATGACATTCGCATCATTATACATGCATTTATTTCTTGCAACCATATTAACATTATGAATATTGTGGCGTTGTGTGTAGTTAACCCGCAATCATTCATCACCCATACTTTACCCGATTACAAAGCAAACTCATGGAAGACAGGATAATCAGTCTAGAAAAAGGGCAAAAAGAGCTCGAGACAAGGCTTGAAGAGGCCCAGAGACGCCTCAGTGATCAGATTGCGCAGTCGCAAACATCTATAGTATCCGACATAACCGCATTATTGGCTAAGAGTCTTGGAAAACGAGTGGAAGGAGAAAATGTTCAAGAGCCAGAGGGTACCCCAGCTCACTACAAGGTTCAACCAACTGCACCGAATCCGGCTAGAAAGGTGTATATCGACCCTGTAGGAATGTCATCTAGTTTTCAAATAGGGGCACCTGAAACTAAACCCCTCGATGCTGAAGCACTCTATGAAGAAGAAGTGCCGGACCTGAACATGGTTGAAAGGATCAGGACCGAGGTAGAGAAAAAGTGGGAGGAGAGGTTTCGCCTCATGGAGGAAAAATTTAAAACGTTACAATCTAATGAAGAATCAGGAAATGACGCTAGCGACTTAAGTCTGGTGTCCGATCTTGTCCTACCGCCAAAATTTAAAACGCCAGAGTTCGACAAATACGATAGAACCACGTGTCCTTCCGCACACATAACAATGTACTGTCGAAAGATGGCGGCTTACCATAAGGACGAAAAGCTACTGATCCATTATTTCCAGGACAGTCTAACTGGAGCGGCGTTACGGTGGTACACCCAGTTGAGCAAAGCAAATGTTAAGACATGGAAAGATCTGTCAAGAGCATTTACTGAGCAATATAAGCATGTAACATACATGACCCCCAGTAGAATTATGTTGGAAAATATGGGGCAGAAGTCCAACGAAAGCCTGAGGCAATACGCCCAAAGGTGGAGAGAAGTGGCTGCCCAAATTCAGCCACCCATCCCGGAACATGAAATTACGCCGTTATTTATTAATACTCTGAAAGGGGCACTCTTTGATCGTCTCATTAATAACACAACGCAGTGCTTTGCTAACTTAATCAGGACTGGGGAGTCCCTTGAACTGGCAATTAAGAGTGGTAGAATTGATGGCGGGGAAGGGTCTCAGAAGTATAGCAAGAGAAATGAAGTAAACACCACCAGCACTTATACCGCCGTGAAGAACTTCACAGTCTCACAGCCACAAGCACCTGTGGGAAAAACACAACACTCAAATCAAAGAGATGAGAGAATCCCTAGAAAAGAGAAAGAGAGAAGAACTTTCACTCCCCTACCTGTTTCGTACTCAGAACTTTATTCCCAGTTGTATGAAGCAGACCTGGTCCGTCCATACATCGTTACTCCTGTCAATCCGCCCTTCCCGTCTTGGTATAATCCGAACGCGCATTGCGACTATCACGGCAGTACCCCTGGACATCCCACTGAGAACTACCTTGCTTTCAAAAAACTTGTGCAGAACTTAATCGATTCCGGGATATTGAAGTTTGAAGACCCGAGTGTAGCCAACAACCCGCTGCCTAATCATGGGAACAGAGGAGTAAATGTTATTGAAGAATATTTTACCAGGAGGATTAAGGATGATGTGTCAGAAATCAAATCTCCTTTACGGTGGGTATTTCAACAGTTATGCATGGCTCGTGTGATCGACAAAGGCATGATAACAAGGCAGAAGAGATGTGGAGAGTATTGCGAATTCCACCAGACTGAAGGGCATGATATCCAAGAGTGCGATGAGTTCAAGAGATTGGTACATCAATTAATGAATGAAAAACAAATAGAATTCTTCGAGGAGCCCATGGGGAAGAAGGGGTCGGACGTACACATGACGGATAGCCCCAAATCTAAATACGGGAAGGATAGACCTTTTATCATCTCCCCCAGGCCAGGGAATACAGGTGCCTCCCAAGGAGAAACCAACAAGATAAATCCCAAGATCATCATTTCAGCACCATCTCCATTCCCATTCAAAGATATACGGCAAACCCCCTGGAATTATGCTGTAAATGTAACCACGCCAGAAAAACCAGAACACGATCAGGTAAAAGAGCCTACGCTGAAAGACCAACAAAGCCAGAACGATGTAAACGCTGGTGAGGCAGGCCATTTTACAAGGAGCGGCAAATGTTATTCCTCCGAGACTTTGAAAGCAGCTGAAAAAGATAAAGGGGAAGAGTACAACAGTTAGCCATACGCAGATATTTGGAGAAGAACCTCCCCCAAAAATGAATGAGCTGGTAACTGAGACCCAGGCCAAAGAATTTCTAAAGTTCTTGAGACATAGCGAGTACAACGTAGTGGAACAACTACGAAAGCAACCGGCCATGATCACAGTACTGGAATTACTCTTGAGTTCAGAAAAGCACCGGGAGACGCTACTAAAAGTACTGAATCAAACTTTCGTGCCCCAAGACATTTCTGTGACAAACCTGGACATGATAGTGGGGCATATCACTGCCTATAATCACATAACGTTCAGTGACGATGAGATCCCTGAGGGAGGAATGGGGTCCACCAAAGCCCTTAACATCACTACCCACTGCAAAGGGTATGTAGTACCAGGCGTACTGATCGACAACGGGTCAGCATTGAACGTCTTGCCTATGGTGACCCTGCAAAAACTGCCAATAGATGGTTCTCACCTAAAGCCCTGCCACAATTCGGTAAGAGCCTTTGATGGTACGCAAAGAGGAACAATGGGGAAAATAGAGGTGCCCCTATTGATCGGACCAACTGAATATGTGATCGATTTTGTGGTGATGGACATAAAACCATCTTACAGCTGCTTGTTGGGAAGACCATGGATCCACTCCGTAGGAGTTGTCCCCTCGTCATTACATCAGAAATTAAAATTTGTAGTCGAAGGCAAATTGGTCACAGTAGAGGCAGAGCAAGAAATTGTTGCTTCAGTGACATCAGACGTCCCCTACATTCAAAATGATGAAGATGATGCAGAATGCTCGTTCCGAGCATTGGAACTAGTGAATGCCACTTTTGTTTCGGAGGGAAGTCGGATCCCCTACCCCAGGTTATCTAGTTGTACCAAGATGACCGTCGCAGAAACTTTAGGCCGAGGAGCCAAAATAGGAAAGGGGCTGGGGAAGAAATTACAAGGAAACCTAAGACCCAAGAATATGATAACCAAGAAGGATCGTTTCGGGCTGGGTTACCAACCAAGTGTCCAACAGAAGAAAAAGGAATATAAGAGAAATGAGGAGCAAAGAAAAGCCAGATCTAAAGGAGAAGACATTCCGTGGAGACCGATGTTCTTTCCTAGTTTGAAAACCACTTTTGTCTCCGGAGGGTTCTACCAGCCAGGTCAAGATGTTGGAGAGACAATGAAGGAAAATGAAGTACTCAATTAGGAGGAACTACTCAGTGAATCATTTGAAGGGATGTACATCAACATGATAGCTGAAAAGGACCGAGGCAGCAAAATGTTGACCAACATCCGCCCTTGCCGTCCCGGGGAAACACTCGATAACTGGAGCTGCATTGATCTACCTGTAGTTTTTAGGAATAGATCAGAGTAATGCTCCGAATCAACCTTTTGTTTTTGCCCGTAAACAATGGGGATCTCTTGTACGGGGCACCTATGTTAACTTTTTGATTGAAATGAAAATATCCCCACTTTCCTAAAAATGACCAAAGTTTCATTTATTTCATTCATGCATTCTTCATGTTCATTCCCTTCATATAAAGCCGTCTCTTTCCCAATACAATTCATTCTCATTTAATGCAGGTCGCTCATGATTGATGATATGAATGATACCGAATCCAATCCTGGAGTGAATTTTGAATGCCCTGAGGTCTCGGAGGGAATGGAGGAAGGATATGATGAGATAGAAAGTGAGGTCCCGGAAGAGTTAAAGAGAATGGTGGCCAACGAAGAAAGGCAGATCATGCCCCACCAAGAAGAAACAGAAGTTGCAAAGTTGGGGACTGAAGAAGAGAGAAAAGAAATAAAAGTAGGAACGACGATTTCCTCAAAAACCAAGCATGAACTGATAACCCTACTTCAGGAATTCAAGGATGTCTTCGTCTGGACTTATCAAGATATGCCAGGGTTGAATACCGACATAGTGGTGCACAAATTGCCAACAAAATCGGAGTGCAAACCAATACAACAAAAACTTCAGAGAATGAGACCATATATGTTGTTAAAGATCCGAGAGGAAGTGAAAAAGCAGTTTGATGCGGGGTTCTTGGAGGTAGCCAAATACCCCGAATGGGTTGCAAACATTGTACCAGTACTAAAGAAAGATAGAAAAGTTCGTATGTGTGTAGATTATATGGATCTAAACCGAGCCAGCCCTAAACACAACTTCCCCTTACCACATATTGACACGCTGGTTGACAACACTGCAGGACATTCATGGTTTTCCTTCATGGACGGCTTCTCAGGGTACAACCAGATAAAGATGGACCCTAACGACTTGGAGAAGACCACGTTCATAACCATGTGGAGAACTTTTTGTTATCGAGTGATGCCGTTTGGGTTAAAGAACGCAGGGGCAACATACCAAAGAGCAATGGTGACTCTTTTCCATGACATGATGCACAAAGAAAAAGAAGTATACGTGGACGATATGATTGCCAAGTCCTGAACAGAGGAAGAGCACCTACAGAACTTGAGAAAACTATTCCAAAGACTACGGAAGTACCAACTGAGGCTCAATCCTGCCAAGTGTACCTTCGCCGTTATTTCTGGAAAACTCCTAGGGTTTGTGGTAAGCAGAAGAGGGATTGAGATTGATCCGGATAAAGTGAAAGCCATCCAGGATCTCTCACCATCCCGCACTCAGAAGGAAGTTCGCGGTTTCCTGGGGAGGCTGAATTATATCTCTCGTTTCATTTCCCAATTAACCGACCAATGTGACCCGGTCTCGGACTTCTTAGAAAAAGAATAATCTGGTGTGTGGGATGAGAAATGTCAAAGAGCCCTAGAAAAGATCAAAAATACCGACAAATGCTCCAATTTTAGTCGCACCAAGATGCAGTCGACCATTAATTCTCTACCTGACAGTTTTTGAGAATTCAATGGGATGTGTATTGGGGCAACACGATGAGTCAAGAAAAAGGGAGCAAGCCATCTATTACCTAAGCAGAAAATTCAATGATTAAAAACGCGCGGTACCCGCCAAAGGTCAGAAGGCTGTGTTGTGCTCTAGTTTGGGCTACCAAGCGGCTTAGATAGTACATCTTTGTACCACACTACTTGGTTGATATCCAAGCTAGACCCATTGAAGTTCTTAATGGAAGCGCCAAAGACTAACGGGAAGGATGGCCCGATGGCGATGCTCTTATCCGAATTCGATATCGTATATCGTTAACGTAAAGCCGTAAAAGGGAGTGCCGTAGCAGATTTCCTAGCTAGTCGTGCTTCGGACGACTATGAGGCATTGAACTTTAATTTCCCAGACGAAGATTTGATGTGCATTACAACCGAAGAAGAGGTTTCAGATGATAAATCATGGAAGCTTTACTTCGATGGAGCCGCTAACGCCCTCGGACATGGGATAAGAGCAATGCTAATTTCTCCTGAGGACGTCTATTATCCTTTCACCAGCAGATTGGAATTCTTCTGCACTAACAATATAGCTGAATATGAAGCTTGCGTTATGGGACTGAACTCAGCTATTGAGAGAAAGATTAAGGAACTTCGAGTATTCGGAGATTCATCCTTAGTAATTTACCAATTGTGCGGAGAATGGGAAACCAGGGACCCGAAGTTGGTCAAATATTACAAATTGATCCAAGAGCTCACCAAAGAGTTCGAAAAGGTCAGCTTCAATTACCTGCCCCGAGAAGAAAATCAGATGGCAGACGTATTGGCAACCTTGGCATCCATGTTTAAAACAAACACCGGGGCAGAAATGAAGCCCATTGAGATGCAGACGTTTGAAAAGCCTGCTCATTGTTGTAATGTACAGGAAGAGATTGATGGAAACCCATGGTACTATGACATCTTGCAATATGTCAAGCTTCGAAAGTATCCAGAAGGGGCAAACGACAATGACAGAAAAACGCTCAGAAAAATGGCAACAATATATGTCCTAGATGGGGAAATTCTATATAGGAGAAGTCATGATCAGACATTGCTGAGATGTGTGGATGCCCGGGAGGCGAAGGAGATTTTAGCCGAAGTACATGACGGGCTCTGTGGAACGCACGCCAACGGGCTGTCTATAGCCCGGAAAATTATGAGATATGGTTATTTCTGGTTGACCATGGAGGGAGATTGCATCGATTACGCCAGAAAATGCCACAAATGCCAAATCTACACTGACAAGATTCACGTACCCCCATCACCTTTACACACCATGAATTTTCCGTGGCCTTTCGCGGCGTGGGGCATGGACGTCATCGGGCAGATTCATCCGAAAGCTTCCAATGGACACCGTTTCATTTTGGTCGCCATAGACTACTTCACTAAATGGGTAGAGGCAGCGTCTTACGCCAACATTACAAGGACTACAGTATGTAAGTTCTTAAAGAAGGAGATTATTTGTCGATACGGATTGCCAGAAAGGATAATCACCGACAACTCTTCCAATCTGAATAACAAAATGATGACGGACGTGTGCACTCAATTCAAGATAACACACCATAATTCCATAGTCTACCGCCCTAAAATGAATAGAGCAGTGGAAGCAGCAAACAAGAACATAAAAAAGATCATAGTGAAGACTACGGATACCTACAAGGATTGGCATGAGAAGTTGCCATTTGCCCTTTTCGCCTATAGGACGTCCATTCGCACGTCAACGGGGGCAACACCCTACTCCTTAGTGTATGGTACCGAAGTAGTACTCCCAATCGAGGTAGAGATCTCGTCTCTCTGGGTCTTAAACGAAGTAAAATTGGAAGAAGCCGAATGGGTGCAAGCCAGATACGACCAGCTAAATCTCATTGATGAAAAGAGACTAAAGGCCATTTGTCATGGTCAGATGTACCAAAAGCGGATGGTGCAGGCATACAACAAAAAAGTGCGCCCAAGAGATTCAAAGAAGGGGGTCTGGTGCTCAAGAAAATCCTCCCGATCCAGAAAGATGCTCGAGGAAAGTGGATGCCCAACTGGGAAGGACTGTACGTCGTAAAAAATGCCTTCTCAGGAGGAGCCCTGATCCTAACAGAAATGGATGGAGATGAGCTGAAAAATCCTGTAAATTCTGATGCCGTTAAGAAATACTATCTTTGAAAAAAGAAAAAGAAAAAAAAGAGAAAAAAGAAAAAAGAAAGAAAAAGAGAAAATAATAAAGAGAACAAAAATGGAGAGCTCAGGGCGAAAACCCGAAATCGGTCGTCTTGAAGCAAAGGGAGGACCCGAGTTGAAAACCCGTAAAAGGCGGCTCGAGTAAATTGAAAAGTTGAATATCCGAAGAAAAGGGTATCCCCATGAACATCATGAAGAGGAGGCTTCAGGCAAAAAATTCTACGCCGGTCGACAGGATCATGTATAATTCATATCGAAGATAACGAGGGATCTTGTATTTCATACTTAACTTTTCTTCTTTCTCATGTGTGTCATACCTTTCTTTTTTAAGATATCCCAAGCCCTTAATCGTAATAAAACTGTGTTTTTTAACATCCATTCATTGCCTTCTTGTCAATTTCAGTCAAATAAGTTAACATAGGCTTATAGTGAAACAAGAGATTTCGGAGCATTACTGTGATCTAACCTTAAAAATGCAGGTGATCAAAGAAAACGATGTTAACTCCGCCCTCTAGTTCCCTACATAATGGCTATTGATAGGGAAGGCGGAAAGCTTCAAACAACCGGATATGATGACCAATGGCGTACGTCCTGTCTATTCAAGGAAGGCATGCGAGATAACAAGAGAGGTCTATTGGGTGAAAACCCAGAATGGCACCCCTAAAAAAAACAAACAAAAAAACAAAAAAAAACTCTCTCTAAAGTGAAAACCCGAAAGGGCACTTTAGAATTCCAAGTCGTAATGGAGAAAAAGAAAGGTTGGAATGGTTGAACCTGACAGTGAAGCGGGGTATCGATGCCCGTGAGAAAAGAGAAAGTGAACAACGAGATCGAATAAGGACCAAAACAAGCCCACCAAGATATTGACACTCATGCACCATGAATAATCAGACATCACTAGGATTAGGAGCATGTCAATTCATTTGTCATAGCATTTTGTTTTATCTTAGACATGTATCTGCGGATTCAAAGAGACATCGATGGCCATCGTGGTGTGAATCCCAAATGAGAAGACAATGTTTTTACATACAAAAGACATATGTTTCCAAGCTCTAGAGAGAGGTTCTATATAGGAAGAATCCTCCGCTCTGAGGCTTCAGAAGCTGAAAGTTCTATATAGGAAGGGTGATGGCTCTAGGGTGAAGACTAATGATTCTATATAGGAATGACTCCCGATCGAAGAATTCACCCATGACACACAAGATTATATAGAAAATCTGTTGTGTCAAAAGCGAAGAGTTCTATATAGGAAGGGGCTCGAGCTTCAATGTCTTAGAGTAAAAGATTCTATATAGGAAGAATCCGTAGCTCCAAGATTTTGAGACGCTAAAAAGTTCTATATAGGAAGGACCGACGGCTCCAAGGTGAAGACTCATGAGTTCTATATAGGAAGAACTCCAAGTCGAAGGAATTCACCTATGACACACAAGGTTATATAGGAAACTGTTGTTGTCGAAAGCGAAGAGTCTTATATAGGAAAGGCTACGAGCTTCTTTGTCTTAGAGTGAAAGGTTCTATATAGGAAGAACCTGTAGCTCGGGATTTCAGACGCCAAAAGTTCTATATAGGAAGGACCGACGGCTCGGGGTTTGAAGACTAGCAGTTCTATATAGGAGGAACTCCCAGTCGGAAGAATCCATCAGCGGCGCAAAAGGTTTTATATAGGAGAAACCAGCGTTGAAGGCGAAGAGTTCTATATAGGAAGGACTCCAAGCTTTATTGTCTCGAAGTGAAAAGTTCTATATAGGAGGGACTCATAACTCGAGGCTTCAGAGCGAAGGGTTCTATATAGGAAGAGCCTGTAGCTCCAAGATCGGAAGGTGATGAAGCTCTATATAGGAAGAACTTACGAGCCTGAAGATTCAACTAAGGAAGAGCGGAGATGTCCAAAAGAACACGTTTTTCCAAAGCTACAAATAGGGAAGTCTGATAAAAATGAGTGCTTATGAATCTTTGCTTTGTTTCCCATTCCATGAGAACAAGCAAAGAGGGGCAACTGTAATCACTCATTTTTATCTGTAAATACATATTAGTGTTGCATGTATACATATTATATTATATGTTTATTATGTGCATGAGTGTTTTTAGTTTATGTGTGCATGTATATTATAAACTATGTATGTATACGTATTAAATATGGTGTATGTGTGTCGCGTATGCATCTATATTTAGTACGAGCGTATTTGTTTTTATGGTTAATTATGTGTATAATTATATATGTATGTATACTGGTATGTTATAATTAATGTTTGCATAGGCATATACGTATGTATTGTTGTATGTGTATTGCTGTTATAATTATACTATTGGGCTAATATAAAATGAAAATCCAAAAAATATATTAAACCCAAATAAATGAATTACAGTCCAAGTCCAATTACAAATCTAATATTATTACAAGGCCCGGTTAGCCCAAAGCCAAACCTATTTAATTCTAATTATTTTTGGTGCAGGTGACTATGGGTCGTTGGATCAAGATTTGATCCAACGGCCACGATCCAAGCAAGGAACCAAAATATCTGCCAGCCGCGTGCACATCATGTCTGGACCGTTTGAGTGCCACGCTCGCGTGCGGACTCTTTGATATCCCACGCGTGCGTGAGCCCCACGCGCTCTGACCCCTCGACTGCTGAGCCCCACGTGGCACGATCTGGAGCCGTTTCACCAACCGAGGCTTCATCTGGGCTGTTCATCCTTCAAGTCATTCCGACCGTTAGATCAGATCTGATCTAACGGCCGATAACACATCTGACCGAAGATAGAGCCCACACTGCCACCATGTTGCACCATGTCGATCTTCAACCACCGCGCTCAGAACATGTCAAAACACAGTAAGAAAAGAAATATGTCAGTCCAGATCTGAAAAGAAAGCAAATATTATACTGCTTGTACCAAAACCAAAGACAGGCATATATATGTACGAAACAAATATTTTGTAACAGAACAAGTTGGAATCGAACAAGAAAAGTTGTAATCGAAAGAAAAGAAATACAAAAAGTCAGTACAGTGGTAAATACTCGTTTCCTTTCTTATTCTTTGTTGCATGCATACACAAAGGATAGGTAAAAAAGAGAGAGTTAGAGGTCTTACCATCGCCGTCTGTGGGTCTCCCCTCACCAGTGACAAGCCTTTTCGGCTTTCCCAAGCCGAACACGGTGAACTGAAAGGAGTGGGAGACCCCTTTGTAGTTTTGTTTTGGGTTGAAAACAAAAGAAGAGGTTTTTTTTCGTTTCGTATTTCCTAGATCTAGGGCAAATGGAGGCTTTTCCTCTGAATCCAACCTCGGATTCGTGTCTAGGGTAAGATGGGGGTTATTTTGGTGTGTTTCTTGAGGGTCGCCGGTGCCGGTTAACGGCGGTCGGCGGCGGAGAATACGGCGGCCGGCCGCCGGATTCTGGGTTCATGGGATCGAGTTGAGAGAAAACGAGAGAGGGAAGGTTATTATAAAACTAAAAACTGAAACAAATGGGAAAAAAATTGGTTCCGGCCTAAAAAAAGGGATTTTATAGGGGTTATTATTTTGTGAAATGGGTAAATTACGTACTAAATCCCCCCGCGTTTCCAATATTTTCACTTCTGTCTCGCCGCATGGTATATTTACAACTCTGGTCCCCCTTGTATTTCAAAATCTTGCAATCCAGTCCCTAAATTACACTGAATCAATTTTTAAATGGTAAAATTACCCCTTGAACCATCCCGCGTTTTTGAACTTTTCATTTCGGGTCTTCCCCTTGGTCTAATTACAGTTTTGATCCTTTTAGGTTATGTCTATTTTGTATTTTCGTCCTTAAATTGCATATTATTATCCTTTAATTTCTGCCATTGACTTTTATTTCTTTTCATTTCAGTCTTGTTTCTATGTAAATACTCATGTTCGTATTATAATCATATATGTTAATGTAGTCTTTTGTCTTATTATATATCCCTCGTATATGCCTTGTATTTTTATGTTCACATGTATATGTGTGTTAAGTTTATAATGATTATGTATCTTTTTGTTCGGTTATTCATATTAAGCATGTTATGTTCTAGTTGATTCGTACACGGTATATTTTGTATTTTTGTATGTGTGTATGTTCTCTTGGCTTTTTAGGTTACATGTTAGTATATTTACTTTTTTATATATATAATATATTTGTTCTATATATGTTGAAATGGGTTTTATTTCTAATATGTATGTCTCCTCGAAGTATATGCTTTTGTCCATACATATATTTATTCCTGTCTTGTTATTGTGACATATTAAATTTGCTTTTATCTACTGTCAAGCTTGTTATGTATATGTGTGTTTTAATTAAGTATTTTATTTATGTTAGATTAGTATTCTGTTATGTGAATATTTACTGTCTCTAAATTATCTGCCATGTTTTATATTTTTGCCACTAAGATTGCATATCGAGATATAAATTGTTAATGCGGTGCCCTTTTATCCGAGCGTAAACGGGGCCAGTATTAGTCGTAGTGATAGTGGTTGGGCGTTTACTCTCGGATAACGGGGCCCTTAAAATTTATTCGCAATTATAACCGAATTTTAAACTAATCGTCACTTTAACCCGGAAAATCTAATATTAATAAAGCGGTAATTATTAAAGTACCAATTTTGGGCGGTGTGGGGGTGCTAATCCTTCCCCATCCGTAACCGACTCTCGAACCCAATAATTTTTAAATCTCTGGTTTTATGGTGTCCGGCCTACCTAAGTGGCCGGTGGCGACTCCAATTTTTAAAAATGCGGTTTTTTTAAACCCCACAGAATAAACGTTTTATATCCGAAAAATTACAAACACCTTCGAAAACCCTCGTTTTTTAGCGATAACAAAAAGGGACATCGCTACAAATACAAGATTTAATTTTAATGCACGTTTTTCTACCTACTATTTATATACATGATTTTTATATGAAATACAATGGAATTGGTCATGTACATGAATTCTCATGAGTTTCAGTAAATAGTTTTCGAATGAGATGTGTAAGTTGATTTATGCATGATTTATTGCATTTGAAAATGAAATACCTATTGCTTATGGAAAAATAGTGAGGTGTCATGTTTAAAAAGTATATATTGGCTAATTGACAATGAAATAAATGTTATCTCGTATATTTGGCATGCTATAAGGTTTAAAGTGCACTATAATAAGTGACTTTGTGGCTCTTAAGGGGTTGTGATTGTACCGTATGCTCGAGCTACTGAGAGCCATAGCTTTTGAGTGGTTGTGATTGTACTGTTATACTCGAGCTAGTGGATATAAATTGGTGGATTAAAGGGACCACCTGGAAATTTGGGTATCCAATGTGTTTTGTAAAAATGCTATAGGCTTGTTTTGGTCACTCTAATGCCAATATATGAACTAATTTATCAATATGGTTTAAAAAGGATTTGCATATTGTGTTGTATACATGTATTTCCCTTTAAGCTTTGCAAACGAAATGTTCATGCATGAAAAGGCTTAAATTGAGGTTTCGTATATGGAATTATGCGTATGGTATTGATACATGTTTTGCATAGATTTGATATGCAAATGAAAGAGATTTATAAGTGTATGGAAAAGAAAAGTATAATTGGCTACTTGGTTTTACATAACGGTTTAAAAATGCATTGATGAGTGTTTTTGGGCATCCTTCACTAAGCATATCATGCTTATGCTCCATTCTCATCCATGTAGATAAGTGAACTTTTGGAGGCAGCATTTTGAGCAAGAGGATATCCAATAACTTATTTCTTTTACAAGTATGGTTTTATATTTGGTTTTATAGTAATAAAGGGCAATGTGACCACGGGTGTTTGAAAGACTTGAAGTGAGGTGTTTTCTATTTGGACATGTTTCTCTATTAGTTTTGGACTTGTTCAATATTGTTTGAGGTTGATGTGGAGCTTGGGGAAGTTTATGCATGTTTGGTAGACACCATGCCTATAGGTCTACCTTGATGAATTCTTTTTATTCTATGTTGGCCATGCTCTTATGCTTTGATAGTATTCTAATGATGATTTGTTTGTATGATGTTTACATGATGTTTAGAACATATATGATTGAGCCTAGATGCTCTATTTTGTCCAAGAGGTCATTACACGTCTAGTCGTATTGATACATGTAACCCATAATCGGTACACAAAATTGTATAAGGCTCAAATGTTTAAGAATTTCAATAGGGTATCGATATTGATATGTCTAGCTGCCGTATTGGTACGCCCTTATGGAATTTATACCAGGTATCGGTACTCGAGGCACCGTATCGGTACGTGTTTTAGCTACTAGAATATTTTGTTTTTGATATTTGCTATAGGGATTGATACTCGGATAAGTGTATCGATACGTGGGAATTTCATTGGATATTATTGATACGGGGGTAGCCTGTATCGATATAAAGTTTGTTAATTTATTTATTTGCCTGCTGTAATTTAATTCTTTGTAGATTGGTCACTATTTTACTTAATGTTCGATTCGTGTTGGTTTTGTTATCCAATCTTACTATAATTTCACACAGAGGCATGTAATGAAACTAATTAAAGGCCAGTAACAGTAAAATGGAAGTAAACCCTCTATTCTATGAAATTATATTTTAGTCCCTAAAGTTATAGTCTTGCAATCGAATGCTTACTTTGATTTCCGCTGTCGTTCATTTCACCATAGGACTTAATTAAGTATTTAAGCAAGATAAAATGAAAAAAAGAAAGACCAGTTTAGGTGGTTTAGTTTGGGTTTGCTTCTGCAAACCAAATATGACACTCATAATTTGGTCTTGGCGACTAGGCTGAGTTACGAGGGTTACATTTGGTGGTATCAGAGCCAGGTTATGATTGTTGGAAGGCATGTTTATGTTTGTTAGGGGTTGATTGAAATGTATGGTGTTTGATTATGTGATATTTGCTTCAGTATGTAATGTATGCTATGATGTGGTATATTTCGGGGACACATTGCCTTATTATTACAAATGCAAAATGAATTGTTTTTGAAAATGCAGGTTATCTTGGATCTTTGCTTAATGTTGGCCTAATTATATATGTTGCATTTTTATGTCGATTCTTATTTTGAATATGCCACCGAGATGTGAGCTTTAATCAAATATGAATATTGTTGTCCGAGGGTAGGAAGTCAAGAATGAGATAATGTATCATAAGGAGTTACCTCCCCCTCCGTCTAATCTGCAATCGAAGTGGGTATTGAGAATGCACAGCCAATTCTACCTGGTCTGGCATTGAGAGACATGGCATCATTGATTCAAGCTATGACTGGAGCTTTTCAAGCAGCTATCGCTGGAGTGCATGTTCAAGCATCGGCACTTGCAGTAGCAATTGATTCAGGGCTTCTGTTGGAGCGTGTTCGTATTTTGCTAGGTACAGAGTTTAGAGGTTTAGCTTATGAAGTAGCTGAAGAGTGGTTTACGAGTATCGAGAGGATTCTTGATCAGATAGAGTGTATGAATGCTAATAAATTAGGTTGCATAGTATCCTTACTTTAGGGAGATACCTATAGTTGGTGGATTACTGCTATTGCGGGTGTGGCACCTATAAATGTGACTTGGGAGTTCTTTCGTGCTGCTTTTCGGAGAAAATATTTGGTGCCCAGTAACAAGATAAAAGGAAGTGGGATTTTATGTTATTTGTTCAGGGTAATATGTTTGTGTCAGAGTATGAGGTTCAGTTGGTAAGGTTGAGTCAGTATGCACCTGAGCTGGTTTCTAATGATCAACAACAACATAATATTTTTCGATATAGGTTTGTTAAGGAGGTTAAGACTTATATGTTGGCTACGGACTATACTAATTTTGATGTTTTGGTTAATCGAGCTAAGGATATTGGGCAAAATTTGGGCTTATCTTCTTGTTCAGGGAATTCAAGCTCTAGAAAGAGAGTTGCTGACTCGAATGTTGATGGTGGTTGATATAAGAGACAAAGGGATAAGAGGTATCGGCTAGATCAGAGACAGCATGGTAGAGGTAACGTTGGTTAAGGCCAGAATGCTCAGAATTCCTCTGCGGGGATACCGGAGTGTAGGCGTTATGGGAAGCGATATCCGGGAGAGTGCTAGGCATCGAATAATTCTTGCTAGAGTTGTAGTTCTTGGGATCATTTGGGATATGAATGTCATCGGATGGTTAAAGATGGACATGATCATGCGATGGTTGCTGCTATACCTTTGAGAGGTTGTGGTTGAGGTAATTTCCAGCATAGGAAGGAAGGTTAGAGGATTGGTTCTCATATAGTGGCTATTCAACCAGAGAGTGATGGACTTATGAGGGTGTATGCACATCGCGAAGTTTGTAATGACACAGATGTGATTATAGGTACTTTTACATTGCAGTTCATGTCATTATTTTCTTTAATTGATTCTGGTTCTACCTATTCATATATTTATTGAGCATGCACAATTGTTTGATATTCCTATTGAGGTTTTATATGTGGGTTTTTGGGTAACTAGTTCTCTGAGGGAGACGATTATCATTAGGAGGTTGTTTAGAAGATGTCTTTTGATGGTATAGAGTCATGTGTTTGCGGTGGATTTAATAGAGTTACCTTTTTATGATTTTGATGTGATATTGCGTATGGATTGGTTGAGCGAGCATAGAGTTATGGTTGATTTTGAAACCAAGCGGATTTTGTTGAAGCTTGCTGATAATTATGAAATAGTAGTAGTGGGCAAAAATGCTAAGTTTTTGTCCAATACTGTTTCGGCGATGGAAGCGTGTAAGATGTTAGAGTTGAGATGTCAGGCATTTTTAGCCTATGTTTTGAATCCGAGTTCGAAGGATATTTGTGTTTAGGATATCCACTCTGTTTGTATATTTTTTGGGGTTTTTCCAGAATAGTTACCTAGGTTATCGCCTGATAGAGATGTAAAGTTTAGCATCGAGACGTATATAGATACGGTTTTGATGTCGATTGATCCATATTGCATGGCACCAAAAAAGTTAAAGGAATTGAAGATGCAACTTTAGGATTTATTGGATTGTGGTTTCATCAGACCTAGTGTTTCACCTTGGGGAGCACCAGTGTTGTTTGTGAAAAGGAATGATGAAACTATAAAGATTGCATCGATTATCAGTAATTGAATAAGTTGATGATTAAGAAAAAATATAATTTGCTGTGAATTAATGACTTATTTGATCAATTCTGTGGTGCTTCGGTGTTTTTGAAAATTGACTTGAGGTCAGTATATTACCAGTTAAAGGTTAAGAATGAGAATATGCTGAAAACTACTTTTCGTACAAGATATGGACATTATGAGTTTTTGGTGATGCCATTTAGATTGACGAATACACCTGCAGCTTTCATGGATATGATGAATCGGGTATTTTATGAATACCTTGATCAATTTGTGGTTGTGTTTATTGATGCTATTCTTCTGTACTCACGTATTGAGAAAGAACATGATCGACATTTGTGGATTGTGTTACAAGCTTTGCTAGATAATCAGTTGTATGCTAAGTTGAGCAAGTGCGAGTTTTGGCTTAGGGAAGTAGTTTTCCTTAGACATGTTGTGTCGGAGAAAATTATTCGAGTGGATCTGCAAAAGATTGAGGCTGTGGTGAGTTTGAAGCAACCTAAGTATGTGGCAGAGGTTCATAGTTTCTTTGGGTTGGTAGGTTATTAATGTAGTTTTATTGATGGTTTATTGAGGATTGCTGCTCCATTGACTAAGTTGTTGCAGAAGAATGTTCATTTTGAGTATACGGAGGATAGTTAACAGACTTTTGAGAAGTTGAAGGAGGCTCTAACGCGAGCTCCGATCTTGATTCAACCTGGGTCGGGTAAGGAGTTTGTGGTTTATAGTGATGCATTTTATGTTAGTTTAGGGTGTGTTTTGATGCAAGATAAGAAAGTTGTGGCTTGTGCATCTAGGCAATTGATGGAGCACGAACGTAATTACCATACGCACGATTTGGAGCTTGTTGCAGTAGTGTTTGGCTTGAAGATTTGGAGTATTATCTTTATAGTGAGAAGTGTCTTGTTTACATGGATCTCAAGAGTTTGAAATATTTGATGTCATAGAAGGAGTTGAATCTTAGGCAGCTTAAATGGTTAGAGTTGCTTAAGGATTATGATTTGACGATCGAGTATCAACCTGGTAAGGCTAATATGGTAGCCAATGCCTTGAGTAGGAAGGCCGTGGTGGAGTTAAGGGTGAGTTTTGTGAGTTTAAGTGTGACGCAAGATGGAGGTTTGTTGGCTGAGTTGCATGTTAAGCTGTCTTTATCTCAAGTGATAAAAGAAAAGTAATCGTATGATGATTCGTTGGTTCCACATGTTAAAGACATTAGGAAGGGTAATCTGACGGATTTTTGTTTTAATAATGATGGTGTCTTATATTTCAAGAGTCGAATAGTTGTGCCGAATGATGTTGAGTTAAGGCGCACTATCTTGGCTGAGGCTCATTCTAGTCCTTCTGCTATGCATCCTGGTACTACGAAAATGTATCAGGATTTGAAGGAGGAATATTATTGGATTGGTCTAAAGAAGGATGTGGCATATTTTGTTGCTTGCTGTATGGTGTGTCAGCGGGTTAAAGCTGAATATCAGTTTTCTTCTGGGTTGTTACAATCGGTGCAGATTTTGGAATAGAAATAGAAAAGAGTAATAATAGATCTTGTGACAGGTTTGCCTTTGACGCCATCGAAGAAGAATTCTATATGGGTAACTGTGGACCAGTTTACAAAGTGTGCATATTTTCTGGCCGTACATATGACGTATACATTGGATAAGTGAGCGGACATGTATATTGCTGAGATCGTGAGGTTGCACGGGGTACCTAAGTCTATTATATTAGATAGAGATATGCGCTTTACAGCAAAAATTTGGGAGGGTTTGCAAGGGGCATTGGGTACTCAGCTGAACTTTAGTACTTCGTATCATCCTCAAACGGATGGTTAGTCGAAACGTGTTATCCAAGTGTTAGAGGATATGTTACGGTGTTGTGTTATTAATTTTCAAGGAACTTGGGGGAAGCAACTACCTTTGGTAGAGTTTGCTTATAACAATAGTTATCGAACGAGTATTCAAATGTCTCTGTATGAGGCTTTGTATGGTAGAAGGTGTCGTATGCCACTTTGTTAGACTAAGGTAGGAGATAAATATGTTTCCATGCCTAATATATTGAAGGGCACTAATGAGAAAGTAAAGCTTATTAGTGATCGATTGAAGGTGGCTTCGGATCGACAAAAGTCCTATGCTGATTTGAAGTATAGGGAGATTGAGTTCGTGGTTGGTGATAATGTGTTTCTAAAGGTTTCACTTGAAAGAAGGTGGTGAGGTTTAGACGTAAAGGCAAGTTGAGTCTGAAGTTCATTGGGCCTTACGAGGTGCTAGAGCGTATTGGTCCAGTTGCTTATAGGTTGAGGTTACCAGTGGAGTTGGAGAAAATACATAATGTTTTCTATGTATCGATGCTTCAGAGGAATAGATCGGATCAGTTGCATGTGATGCAGTTGAAGAGATTGAGTTGTGTTCGGATTTGACCTATAATGTAGAATCGATGAAGATTTTGGTTACCAGCCGTAAGGTTCTTCGTGAGAAGACTATTGAGTTAGTAAAGGTGTTGTGGTGACACCAATGTGTCGAGGAAGCCACGCGGGAAAGTAAGGGGGACATGAAGAAATAGTTTCTGTACCTTTTCCCTTAGGTAAATTTTGAGGATGAAATTTCTTAAGTATGGGAGAGGCGTAACGCCCCGATTTTGGGCCTAGAAGATTAAAGGGTCGAGTTAGATGGTTCGGGAGAATCGGGATAGCTAATTCGACTAGTTTCGAGAAATAATTTGAAATAAATATTTTTTGGTTAAAATAAATTTGGGAAAATATCCTAAAATGTTTAATTTATACATTAAACATATTGGAAGTGTTAGTTTGATAAAATCAATTCGAACTAAAAGACATTTCGGATTAGTGACCGAAATGTAAGATTTCAAAACTATTTTTGTGACTAAAATGTAAAAGGGCCAAAATATAGAATCTTTAGAGAGCTTTTATCCAATTGTTTATAATCAGACTTCTCACTTAACTGGTTTATTTTTAAAGTATTTTTAAAGACATATTAAGAGGTTAAAATGATTTTGACCTATTAATCATTTTTACCTTTTTCTCACGAAACTAACTTTTCCAAAATCACTTTCTCTACTTTCTTTTTAGCAAAACTATGTTTTCTCTTCAAAGATTTTCAGAGATCTTTTGATCTTCATTTCACTTTGATTTCTTTTTCTTTTCCTATTCTTTTATCAAACATCTTCCATTTTTCTTGGAGTTTTGCAAAGCAATTGGGGCAATTAAGGAGATGAGTCATCTTTAAAGGTAATTTTTGTTTTCTCTCATCTAATCAAGGTTATTTATTGAAATTCCCAAGTGTTTGAATCTTTGATATTGTTTTCTTATGGGATTTTGATATTTGATTCAATATAAATGGATTATATCAAGTTTTGATTGGCGGTTTGGTTAGAGAATGTTAAGTAATGAATTGCTAGAGGTTTTGATCTATTTAAACCACATTTCTAATGTATTTTGATGTTATGAAATGGGTATGGTAAAATAAATCCCAAAACTATTTGATTAGTTAATTTTCTAAGTTATTTTCTTGAGATTTTGGGTTAAGATTAGGTTTCTATGGTTGTTGGAGGTATAAGGATGTTTTGACTATGTTTCTTAACGTTATTTGATGATGTTTGGATGATCAAATCATTAGAAAGTAACTGGGATTTGTTTAAGAGTTGTTAGAGTTGGTTTTCGATAGTGTTAGATGGCGTTTGGTTGTGGATTGTTGGAAGTTCAAGGGGATGTTATTTGTTGATGCGTAGAATGCATAGTAATGCATATTTCCTCTATTTTTTGTATAGCCGAAACAAAGAGGAACGATTCATTGATGATCGGTGTAAATTCAGAGGTTTTAGAAGCTTGATTTTTGCGTCGGCAAGAGAGGTTTCGTGTATTGGTGAGTGGAAATATATTTTGGAGCTCTTAAAGGTTTGAAAAGTTACCTTGGGAGTTTAGTTTAATTCTAGCCAACTTAACTAAGCTCGAAAGTAAGTATTTGGTGGTTTACTTTCAATTACTCAGTTTGGCATATGTTTTATAAATGTAAGATTTGATTTCAATGCACGTTTTCTGCCTACTGTTTATATACATGGTTTTCATATAAAATGCAATAGAATTGGTCATGTACATGAATTCTCATGAGTTTCGGTAAATGGTTTCCGAATGAGATGTGTAAATTGATTTATGCATGGTTTATTGCATTTGAAAATGAATTATGCGTTGCTTATGGAAAAACAGTGAGGTGTCATGTTTAAAAAGTATATATTAACTAAGTGACAATGAAATAAATGTTATCGGATATAGTTGGCATGCCATAGGTTTTAAAGTTCACTATAATAAGTCGCATCGTGGCTCTTGAGGGGTTGTGATTGTACCGTTATACTCGAGCTGGTGAATATAAATTGGTGGGTTAAAGGGACCACCTGGAAATTCGTGTATCTAACGTGTTTTATAAAATGCTATGGGCTTGTTTTGGTCACTCTAATGCTAATATATGAACTAATTTATCAAGATGGTTTAAAAATGATTTGTATATTGTGTTGTCTCCATATATTGCTCTTTAAGCTTTGCAAACGAAATGTTCATGCATGAGAAGACTTAAATTGAGGTTTCGTATATAGAATTATGCGTATGGTCTTGATAAATGTTTTGCATATGATTTGAGATGCAAACGAAAGAGATTTATAAGTGTATGGAAAAGAAAAGTATGATTGGCTACTTGGTTTTACATAACGGTTTAAAAATGCATTGATGAGTGTTTTTGGGCATCCCTCACTAAGCATATCGTGCTTATGCTCCATTCTCATCCGTTCAGATAAGTGAGCTTTTGGAGGCAGCATTTTGGGCAAGAGGATATCCAAGGACTTGTTTCTTTCACAAGTATGGTTTTATATTTGGTTTTGTTTTAATAAAGGGCAATGAGACCACGGATGTTTGAGAGACTTAAAGTGAGGTGTTTTCTGTATGGACATGTTTCTTTATTGGTTTTGGACTTGTTCAATGTTGTTCGAGGTTGGTGGGGAGTTTGGGAAAGTTTATGCATGTTTGGTAGACACCATGCCTATAGGTCTACCTTGATAACTTCTTTTGATTCCATGTTGGCCATGCTCTTATGCTTTGATAGTATTCTGATGATGATTTGTTTGTACGATGTTTACATGATGTTTGGAACATGTTTGACTGAGCCTAGATGTCATATGTTTAGCCAAGAGGTCATTACAGGTCCAGTCTATAGATATATATAACCCAGGATCAATACGCGGGCTTGTACAAGGCTCAAATATTTGAGAATTTCAATATGGTATCGATATCGATATGTGTAGCCGCCATATCGGTACGACCGTATAGAATTTATACCAGGTATCGATATTCGGGGTACCGTATCGATACGTGTTTTAGCTACTAGAATCCTCTATTTTTTATATGTGCTATAAGGATCGGTACTCGGGTAAGTGTACCGATACGAGGGCATTTCATTGGTTGGTATCAGTACATGGGTGACCTGTATCGATACGGAGTATGTTAATTTAGCTATTTGCCTATTGTAATTTGATTCTTTGCAGATTGGTCACTGTTTTACTTAATGTTCGATTCATGTTGGTTTTGTTATCCAATCTTGCTGTAATTTTACACAGAGGCATGTAATGAACTTAATTAAAGGTCAATAACAGTAAAATGGAAGTGGACCCTCTATTTATGTGAAATTACGATTTGCTCCCTAAAGTTATAGTCTTGCAATCGAATGCTTGCTTTGATATCCGCTATCGTTCGTTTTACCATAAGACTTAATTAAGTATTTATGGAAGATAAAAAGAAAAAAATGACCAGTTTTGCTGGTTTAGTTCGGGTTTATTTGGACAAACCTAATGTGACACTCGTAATTCGGTCTTGGCAGCTAGGCAGGGTTACGGGGGTTACAATGCCATTTGTGTCCAATTTCTATTCGAATCCAAGGTCTAATGATTTAACCAACACATTAACAATAACAATATCAATGACAATGGCAATATCAATGGTTCAATAATTCAATAACAATGTTCAATGATCTATATGACCTTATTCAATGACTTCAATGACAATACTGTGATTTAATAACCAATAGTTCAATACAACAAACTTACTGATGCTTACAAATATTGCCTCTTACGAGATTTTGATGCAATGGTACCTTTTGAATGTATTATCAATGCAATATACAATAAATAATAGAAACGAGAAGGCACCTAGCTATTCTTGAGACTCTGACTACACTCACTGAAATTTTTGAGGCTTTTAAGGCTCCCGAATGACAATTCCTTTGCTCGATTGATTGCCCAGCTTTGAAGGAGTGGATAAATCCTCTCCACAAATATCTTGAACCGATCAATAGGATTGAGATGGATTTTAAAAAACAATGAAAGCTCAAGATTTTGTGTGAACAACGATGGAGGTGCTTGCTTATTCAACTATGTTTTAATATTTTTAATATAACCCTTAGTCAATAATTCTAAATTAGGATTTGATAATTGAATAATTGACCAATTGGTCAAAAGTCAATGCAATGATTGGACTTTTCGATGTTGGATTTTCAATCGCCGAAATCCAATTTCAACTAGGCCAATTTTTAAGGTGTTACAATTCTCCCCCTTAAGAAAATTTGTCCACGAATTTTACTTGAACCAAAGAGATGAGGATACTATTTCTTTATCGTTTCTTCTGGCTCCCATGTAGCATCTTCAACCTTGTGACTCCTCCATAGCACCTTGACTAGAGGGATGTTTTTGTTATGAAGCCTTTTGACTTCTCGTGCCAATATTTGTACCGGTTCCTCCTCATAGGTTAGATTCGGTTGAATCTCAATAGATTTTGGCTCTATGATGTACAATAACTCAGAATGATATTTACGGAGCATCGATACATGAAAGTCATCGTGAATCTTTCTTAATTCTTGAGTCAATGCCAAATAATAAGCCACGAGACCTACTCTCTCAATAACCTCGAAGGGTCCAATGAATTAAGGACTGAGTTTCCCCTTCTTGCCAAATTTAAGTATTTTCTTTCATGAAGACACCTTTAGAAAGGCTTTTTCACCCACAGAATATTATATGTCCCGTCTCTTAAGATTAACATAGGCCTTCTATTGGTCAAATGTGGCCTTAAGTTGATCGTGGATGACGATAACCTATTTTTTAGTTTTCTGAAGTAAGTCAGGGCCCAACACCTTGACTTTACCGAATTCAAACCAGTACAATAGAGTTCTGCATTTTCTACCATACAATGCTTCATAGGATGCCATCTTGATTGATGTTTGGTAGTTGTTATTATAGAAAAATTCAATAAGAGGTATGGATTTTTCCCAAGATCCTTCGAAGTCCATAATACATGCCCTAAGCATATCTTCCAATATCTAGATCACCCTTTTCGAATGTCCATCAAATTGAGAGTGAAAAGCAGTGCTGAGGTTAACTCTGGTGCCTAGGGCTCTTTGCAACATTCTCTAAAATTGAGAAGCAACCTGAGGATCTCGATCGAAGATGATAGACTTGGTACTCTATGGAGTCTGACAACTTCTTTAATATATAAGTCAGCTAGTTTAGAAAGACCATAGTCTATTTTAACTGGTAGGAAGTGGGCTGATTTGGTGAAAGGTTAACAATGACCCAAATAGCATCATGCTTAGCCGATGTAAATAGTAGTCCACTAACAAAATCCATAGTGATCATTTCCCATTTCCATTGAGGTAACTCAATAGATTGTAATAATTCGTGGGAACATGATGCTCAACCTTATCTCGCTGTCATGTAAGGCACTTGGACACATATTTTGTGATAGCTTGTTTTATACCAGGCCACCAATAGAGTTCTCAGAGATCCTGGTACATCTTTACCAATCACGGGTGAACTGAAAAATGGCTACGATAAGCTTCCTTGATAATTTCATGTTGTATTGACTTATCATTGGGTATATAGATTCAATCATGGAAACTTAAAAGTCCTTCAGAATTGACTTTAAAGTTAAGATCGTAATTACTTTGAAATTTAGAGACAATGGCTTACAATTCAGGATCTTGGTCCTGCAATGAATTAATCTTTGATGTAATCGTAGACTGAATCTAAAGTTAATCTACTAAGGGGCGATGCCTTTTGAGCTTGAAATGAGCATTATTTGCTCGAGGGGAAGGCGAAGGTTTGCGGCGAAGTGCATTAGCTACAATATTGACTTTGCCCGGGTGATAGTCAATGACAAGGTCATAATCTTTTAGAAGTTTCATCCACTTCATTTGTCGAAGATTTAACTCTTTTTTAGTCAATAGATACTTGAGGCGCTTGTGATCGGTAAAGAGATAGCATTTTTCTTTGTAGAGATAATGTCTCCAGATTTTTAATGCAAGCACAACTACAGCCAGTTCAAGATCATAAGTGGGATAGTTTACTTCGTGTGTCTTTAATTGTCTCGAAGCATATGCAACAACCTTGCCTTCTTGCATCAATACACATCCTAACCCGAGATATGAAGCATCATTGTACACTATATAATCCTTATCGGACTAGAGTTGGGTTAGGATCGTGCATGAGTTAATATTTGTTTGAGCTGGTTAAAGCTATGTTGTTGCTTCTTGGTCCATTCAAAATGAATATCTTTTCGTAGAAGCTTTGTCGATGGCGCTACTATTAAAAAGAATCCTTTAACAAATCTCCTATAGTAACCAGCAAGATCGAGAAAACTCTGAATCTCTCTAACATTCTTCGGTGGCCACCACTCAAGATAGCTTGAATCTTTTTCGGGTCCACATGGATACCTGCTGCTGATATATGTCCTAAAAATAACACTTCCGTGAGCCAAAACTCACACTTGCTAGGTTTAGCATGAATTTACTTCCCCTAGAGAGTCTGAAGCACGATATGGAGATGATCTCAATGTTCAGCTTGATTCTTGGAATAAATCAGTATATTATCAATAAACACCACTACGAATTTCTCACAATAGGGTCTAAAAACCCAGTTTATAAGATCCATAAAGACAGCTAGTGCATTGGTTAACCCAAAGGGCATCACCATGAATTCATAGTGGTCTTATCTTGTACGAAAATCAGTTTTAGGCACATCACATTCCTAGACCTTCATTTGGTAATATCCAGACCTTAAATCAATCTTGGAAAAGACGGTAGTATCTTTGAGTTAGTCAAAGAGATCATCGATCCTTGAAAGAGGATACTTGTTCTTGATAGTCAGCTTATTCAATTGTCGATAGTCAATACAAAGGCGCATAGATCTATCTTTCTTCTTGAAAAAGAGGATTGAAGCTCTCCATGGTAAATAACTCGGTCGAATAACTGTACTTTAAGTTCCTTGAGTTCTATTAGGGTCATTCGATAGGTTACAATGGAAACTGAGGTGACTCCAGGTTGCACCTCAATCCCAAACTCAACATCACATATGGGTGGAAAACCTGAAAGCTCCTCGAGAAATACATCAAAAAATTTCTGCACTACATCGATGTATTGCAATTGTGGTTCTACCTTATCCTTGCCTTCGATGGTATACAACGATGGATTATTACCTCCAGTGTTCATGAGAGTTATACTCTCCTTGCCAAGACCTCGGAGATACAACTTTTTCTTGCTACAGTCCACCCAGGCTTGGTGTTCACCGAGCCAATCAAGTCTTAATATAATATCAAATTCATGAATAAGGAGGGTCATGAAGTTGTCCAAAAATAGAATCCATTAAATTATTAAGGGGCAATTCTTGCATATTAAGCTAATTACAACACTATCACCTAATGGGTTTGTTACTGTAATCTTGGTAGTTATGGGCTTAGACGGTAACTTAAACTTCTTTATCAATATAGTGCTTATAAAAGAGTGAGTTCATCTAGGATCTATCAATGCATAAATAGGATAAGAGCATAATTCAATAGTACCTGCGATAATGTCTGGATCATCCTCATCCTCTCTGATCCTCACATGATACATCTGAGTAGAGGCCTTGGATTTTTGTCGGTTTAGGGTCCTCATAGAGCCGCTAAGTCTCATTGTAATTCCTAATGCTGTTTGTTTCTGTCCCTTACCTTTGAAAGATTGAGTATGAGACGTAGTGTTAGACGGTTCGGTGGTTTTCGAGGTGTTCATAGGGCAATCCCTGATGAAGTGGCCTTGCTTACCACATAAGTAACAAGCTCCCATCTGTTTATGGAACTGGCCTATAGAATATCCCCTTTGGCAATAGATACATATATGATGTTGTGAGTCTCTACTCGACCCACTAGTGCTTTCTAGAAAAGTAGCCCTCGAAGTAGAATGGGTCAAGCTTTTAGGTTTTGCCTTATAACTGGATCTAGCAAGTTGGTGCAACACATAATGCTTAGGTCCTTAATATTTTGCCTTTTTTGGAGGTAAAAGGGGACGAGATTCATCCTGAAACCTTTTGTCAAATCGTGTCTCTCCCAATCTTCTAGCATTTTACGAGGCTTCTGTAGCAATGGCTCGGCTAACTAAAATTTGAAAATTAGTGATCCTCAATGCAGTAAACAAAGGGAAGAGTTTATCACACAGACTGTTAATAAACATACGGAACTTCTCTTTGGTTTTAATATACTCAACCCCATACTTAAAATACTTGCAGAAGTCATGTATGTACTGTTCAACGAATTTTTCTCTTTGCTTCAGATACATGAATAATCTTCTTCTTTCTGCTAGGTAATACTCACTGATGTATTTCTTATGAAATTCTTTTAAAAAGAACTCCCAAGTAACAGTTTCCTCAAAAACGATGAGTATAATGGTCTCCCACCAATATTGGGCTTCGTCAGTAATTAGGGCTAATGTACATTTGAGCTTATGTTCATCAGAACACTGAAGTTGCTTGTTTAAAATCCTCAGTGTGTAGTCTAGCCAATACTCAGCTATTTCAAGATTATCATCATCTTTACTAGTAAAGTTATAAGCTCGATACTGGGCCAACTTATCGATATAGGCTCTGGGAGTCGATAAGGTAGCCACATAAGGTTGAACCCCTTTTTCAGGCCTCATAGAGACAATGAATTGCTTAAACATCTATGCCATTCTTTCAAAGTATTCTTGTTAGGAAGGATGTATCAATGGTGGATTTACTGGAGTGTTTTGCACTTCTAGATAGATTAGAGGGTCATCCCTTCTAGCTTTCCCTCTGTGAGAGGAGGATCGGTGGAATGGTCGATATCATGATGTACATGATCTTGATCAAAAATCTCGGATACTATAAGAAGGAAAGAAGATAGGGCCAGCTGCATGTCATAGATATTATGCAAAAATAACTCCTAGGTGGCATATACAATGCAATGATACATGATAGGCCTTAGTTTAGTCCTAGAATTGACTAAACTCTAGCTCTGATACCACAAATATAATACTCCATTCTCGATCTAGTAAAGAACCGGTTTAGAGACGCTACCGGAGAATAATAACAGTTTTTGGTGTTGTGATTTTAGTGGTTTAACAATGCTTTCGGTGTAATACAATGATTTAACGTTGTTTATTCGATATAATAAATCTAATAGATCAATACAAGCAACAACAAGTAATTTAGGGGACCATTCTACAAGTTTTATAAGTTTAGAGACTCGTCTGTGAATTTTGTAATTACTACATCATTATTTGTACTTCTTTTTGCCATTATAAAATTCAATACGTAATTAACGAGCATATCAATTTTCAAAGGATTTCGAGTTCATTTACTAGCTTAATTAATCATTTATATTTTTAATGACCTAATTGTAAAGTCTTAAACCAATTCCAGTATTTTTAACTAACTTACCTGTATCGGTACCGTACTCGATAGACTGTACCGATATGCTTGGTTGTTATTACCGATAGGATGGAAGGTGGGTATCAGTACGGGCTAGGCCGTATCGATATGTTATTTAAAACACAAATTCTAGTAGCGTTTTTCCGTACCGATACGTGATCAGCCGTATCAATACTTGATTTCTTAAGCATATGGGGATCAGTATGTTCCCTTTTCATACCGGTACCCCGTTTATTTTACAAATTTCAATGACAAAAATTCGTACTAATACACCTAAACCAATATCGGTATGCCTTAATAATTTAGTCCAATAATGCTTATTTGTATAGATACTCTTTTACTCGTACCGATATGCCTTATTCTAAAATGACAAATTCTGTCTAGTTTTTATCTATTTAGGCAACTAAGCAATGTCCAATGTCTATGAAACTTTATAGACAATATTCTTATAACATAATCTTGGCACACATCAAATTTTATAGCGATATGCATCCGTTTTCCATACTTAGCCTATTAGGAGCTAATTTAACCATTTAAAGCAATATTTCAAACCACAAGCTACCCATATTATTCCTTATAAGTCAACATACCCACGTAAACTACTTACACATCAAAATACCATTTTTAACACATGTTCTACTACTATGCCACTATACTAGGAGTTTAGGTACATATGAGACATTACTTTGGTTTAGTTTGTGACTTGTAAAACTTATTCTTCCCCCGATCCTCGACCTTTGAACCTCTTAAACTTAAATGTATGGAAATGAGATGTATTATGCTTATATAACCTAGTGAGGTAGTCAATAACAATTTAAAAATAGTACAATGAATGCTAATAAGCTCAATATCAATACTCCAATGTAAATGCATCTCAACTACAAGCTATAATAATATGTCTAATGACTTTAACCCTTGGATTGATATGAGATAGTGGATACGCGAATTCCCAACCAACATCGCCAATCAATGAACGATCAAACCCTCCAACATCGCCAATTGACCAAACCATAACACGCCCCCAACATTGCCAAATAAAGCCTTAGCTCAAGGACCATAGTCCACTCCGTACCAATGAGCTCATGTATTATATGGCATGCCATTTGTATCCAAATTCTATTCGAATCCAAGGTCCAATGATGTAAGCCAACACATTAACAATAACAATATCGATGATAATGGAAATATCAATGGTTTAATAATTCAATAACAATGTTCAATGATCAATATGACCTTATTGATTGATTCAATGATATCAATGACAATACTATGATTTAATAACCAATAGTTTAATGCAACAAACTTATTGATGCTTACCAATATTACCTCCTATGAGGTTTCAATGCAATGGTACCTTGTGAATGTATTAGCAATGCAATATATAATAAATAATGGAACCATGAAGGCACCTAGCCATTCCCGAGACTCCGACTACACTCACCAAAATTTTTTAGTCTTTCAAGGCTCTCGGATGACAATTTTTTTGCTCGACTAATTACCTAGATTTGAAATAGTAGATAAATCCTCTCCACCAATATCTTGAGCCAATAGATAGGAATGAGATGGAACTGAAAAATCAAGGAAAGCTAAAGCTTTTTTTGTGAACAACAATGGAGATGCTAAAGTTTATTTGGAAATATTAACCGATAAACTTTCTTTCTTTTTCTTATTTCTTTATTTCAATAGCTTAAGGGGTTTTCTTGGGGTGAAAGAATTCAATTTCCCTTGCCCACATATTAGGTGACTAATAGGTTTAGGGTTAATTACAGGGTTAGTCCCTCAACTTTCTATACCTTACACCTTTAGCCCTATAGTTTCCCTATTTACAATTTAGTCATCAAACCATGTTTCAATGTTTTTAATACAACCCTTAGTCAATAATAATTCTAAATTAGGGTTCGATAATTGAATAATTAACCACTCGGTCAAAAGTCAATACAATGATTGAACTTTTAGATGTTGGATTTCTGATTGCATGAATCCAATTTCAACTAGGCTAGTTTTTAGGGTGTTACAGAGGTGGAGACAGAGACCGAAGGAATGTATGGGGATGAAGCTTAGTGGTTCACTCATCCTGGGATGGGTAGAAAGCCATAGTAGATGGTGGTCGACTGTAGAGTCGGACGGTTCATCCTTGATTAACTTGGGGTCGAGAGCCGCAGACAGTGTAGAAAGGGCGAGTGAAACCATTTGGGAAAGGAAAAAGAGGGAGGTCGATGTAAGAGAGCCGTCGATGTTGAATGTTTGTCCCCTTTGTCTTCGGTATTGGGGGTATTTATATTCCCTTGGTACTGTAGATGGAGTGATACTTGATGAGACCGTGTCAGGCCTAGTGATGGCTATTGATAGGCTGGCAGATGGTAGCTCGGCTATGAAGCTATGGGCTCAGTCAAACTTGATGGTTGTCTTGTCTCAGCATAGTGGTCTTTGGAGCTGATGGGTCCAAAGGTGTAGAAGTGTCCAGGGGAGGAGCTCCAGGCTCTGTGATGCTTGGAGCATAGCTTGCAGGCCCGAAGGCTTGTAGACTCTGAAAACTTCATAAATCTCGAAGGTGAGCCTTTGAGGAGATGCTAGAGTGTAATGTGAAGGTGGTGGTATGTTTCTCAAAGGGATGTGTTTTGGAGGCACTCGGAGGAGGTACAACAATTATCATTGCAGGAGATGAGAGAAAAAAAATGAAGATTAGTCAAAGAGTTTAACAACTTTACTACACTAGGTTCACACCTATTTACAAGGGCTAGGGTTGTTCCTACTTCGTGTCGATTTTTTTTAAAAAAATATTGAAAGTTTGTTTGGTAAACAAGTTTTTGAGTTAAAATTAGAGGTTTGAACAATTTTTAGAGGCTTGATCAGTCAAATTCGCTAATTTGAATGTTTAATAAATAGAGGATAATATTAACAGTGACTTGAGATGAAACATCTCAATTTGAAAAAGCTCTTTTTAGGAGCTTTTTGAGTTAGAGGATTGAATAAAAGAATTATAAAGACTCTTTTGTCATTGACAATTACAAATTTTTTAAATAACTAATAAAATTAAAAAGATAATTTCATAAATAAGAAATTAATATATACATCTAAATTTAATAATTAATGAAATTATATTCAAAATATAATTTCATAAATAAAAAATTAATCAATACATCTAAATTTAATTATTATTAAAATTATATTAGAAAAGATAATTTCATAAATAAAAAATTAATATACGTCTCTTTCATATATGCTTAGAAATGTTATTAAAAATTATTTTTATAATATAATTAATATTAATAGATGTAAAATATTGATTACTAAAAAATTATTCAAATAAGTTTTAAAAATAATCTTGTTATTATATGTCATTTTGCTTGTTTAAATAATCAAACCGCTATCAGCTATTAGCTGGTTTTACAAAACACTTTTGTACAGTCAGCTAATGCAATCCGTTAATCAAATCAACTAATGTTATCATATATCAACTAAGGTAATTCTTTATCCGCTAATTTCTAAATATGTGCTTTGTCTTTTGAAAGAATTTATTTTTATGTGTGAGGATTTATGGTAAACATCCTTTGATTGAATTGCACCAGCAATTTCCCAATTTCCATAGCTATAAATTTTAAATTGTTGCATTAAATTTTAAAAGAATATATAAAAAATTCTTATAAGTAGGTGTAGGTAGATGATGGTGTCCATTTTCTCTAAGGACTCTTGATCATTTTTAAGAAGGTATCAATATTCTTTTGAAATGGTATCAATTTTATTTTTAATTTACTTTTAGTAAATTTTAAAATAAATTTTATTAAAAAACTAAATGTTGATTCAAACTTTTATTGTTCTGTTATTTAAGTTTATTTATTTTTATTCCAATATTTTTGTTCAATTATTCTTTAAGTCCTGTTAATTTTGAGATCATAAATTAAATCTTGACCCTAATTTTCCAGTTAAATTACTCTTAAGTCTCATATATTTTTTAATTTCAAAAATAGATTAAATTTTAACTTTTCATTATAATTATTTAAAATTCTTTAATTTTTAATGGAGTATTGTTCATAACTAATTTTCCAGTGTAATGATATTTATTTATATATTTTATATCTCATACTATTTTATCTTTATCTTACATGCTATATATGTATCTTAACTAACTTAAATTCTCTAATTAGATTGGTATTACAAGTCAACTCGACACCAATTAAATTAAAAAATAATCAAGCTAATCTTATTTTATAAAGTATAATAAATATTATTTTAAGGGTGTTGTCATTTCATATTTTTATAAATCATTAAATAATGCTACTAAAAACATTACTTACGATTTGAATACGTGACTTGAATTTTTTCTATAGTAATACTATTTGATTAAAGATGGAAATGTGTCAAACTTTGGATTTTATATATTATTAAACAAATTTATTAGTTTTTGAAATATTCTTGATGCTTTTTTTTTGTCATAAAAAGTTTGTGATGTTTGGTCATATGTTTATAAATAGTAGATCATTGTTAGCTATCTTATCTCTGCCACTCAAGCCCATAAGACCAATGGGGAGCTAAATTGGGCCGAATGCATTTAGAAACCCCAAATATATCAGCAAAGCGAATTAAAAATAATTAAAAAAAATGTATATATCTATTTTAGGTCTGTTTTACAGTTTGAAATCTGTGATTGTCTCTCTCAAACATGTTATTCCTAAAATTTGTATCTAAATTTTCACATTAAGAGTTCAAGGTACCTTACTACAACATCTAACATTTTTATATTTTTTATTCAATTCATTATATCTATTTTTAATATAAAAACTAAGGTTTCGTTTGATTTCAGAAAATAAAAATCATTGTCATGTTTGTTTTCTTATAAAATAGAAAACATTGAACAAATGCATTTTGTGGAAAATTTTAAAAATAATTTTTGAAAAATAAAAAAAAATGAAAATAAAAAATAATAAACATTTCCACTAAAAAGTTTTGAGAGCGTATCTCAGCTTGTTATGTGCCTGGAAGAATTATTTTTAAACTTGATATTATGGAGGCTTTAAGAATTCTCTGGTCTGACACCGTTACTCGTGGCCAATCCACCTTGGTTGCTCATCTCAATGCTTTGTGGAAAAGGCCATGGGTGGTGTGAATTCAACATTTAATGCGTTTTGGAAAAAAGTACCCGATGGGTTGGACTTTTAATTTTATTCACATATGTTCACCTCCCGTTGAGGTTTTATCTTTAATTCATGAGGACGTTTTAGTTTCTTAATTATATGTGTTATTATGTGTATTTTTTCTTCTAACTAGGCTTAAAAGTTTTTTTAATAAGACACGTGGTAGTACCCCACCTTTATTTTAAAAAAACTTGAAACAATTTTTAAACATAAAATCCTTAACTCTGTTTTTTTTTTTGTAATATGCATGGCCATTTTATAGTTCATTTTTGGCGTGCGAGGTTGCTCCTCCTAACAATATTCTCTCAAAGGTTTAAACTCGCGTCCTCCCCTTGAGAGTGCAATGTGCCTTACCAATGCACCAAATACTTGTTGGTAATCTTTAACTCTAGTTTGATTGCATATAAATATGATGTTTTATTATATTTTCATGTTTTTATTATGGAAAAAACTTTTATACACATGTCGTGTAAATTTTAGTTTACACATGTGCCTTTTAGTTTTATGGATTAGGTTTTAGTTTAGGGGTTTAGGTTGTAGGGTTTGGAATTTAAGGTTAGTGTTTAGAATTTAGGGTATAGGCTTTAAGGTTTAGGGTTTAGTTTTTAGGGTTAGGGTTATGAATTTAAGATTTGAGTTTTATAGTATAAATATAAAAGCTTGTGTAAAATTAGTTTTACATAGCATGTGTATCAAAATTTTACAGAAAACTAGTTTGTATATCCATACAAATTATTGTAATGTAAATACGGTGCCCAACTTACTGTATTATACGATTTACACACAAAAACAAACACAATGATTTGTAAAAAAAAAGGAAAAAGAAAACGTGATAAATATAATTTTCTTTTTATAAATTTTAAATCTAATCCTAATCTTATTTAGAGGGGAGGGGAAAGAAATAGAGTGCTTCTAATAGGTCTAGAACTCATGATCTAAGAGAATATATGAGAACAAAGATGAACAGCTTGACCAACTAATAAATATGCTTACTTAACGAATATAAAATTTTAGCGGTGTAAATTTTAATCATGAAATTTTATTGGGTTAATCTAATATGAATATATTATTTTATATCGATATCTATAAAATAAGTTTTTGTTTTAAATATTTCGGGGTGTCATTTGGCTCCGCATAAATGTGACTCTGTCACTGAATGAGTCAAGTTAGAAAGGTGCCTAATTTTTTTAAAAAAAAGGATTGAATCTGGATCCTAAGTTATCTATTTTTAATTTAAAAATGATATGGTGATAAAAATGTAATTTAATATTAAATTTCACATATTTTTACAATTAAACTTAAATGAAATAATTTTAGTTTAGTTAAATTATATTCGAATTGAGCCAGACTGGCCATCCGATTCATGAGCAGATCCAATTTTGAAAAATTAAATTGACAAAACAATAAATTTTAAGGATAAAACTGTCCATGAGAATGTTACATTACTTAAGGAAAGAATGGTGATGACGTTACCTAAATATTCTCAAATAGTGTTTATTGATCACCTTGTATTACTACCGGAGGCAGATCCTTTACGGATGCTAGGGTGAAAAATAAACTGCAACTGTTAATTATATAATCGTTTATTTTATAAGTTAATTAACTTAATTTTAAGGTTAAACAGTTTCAGTTAACCGAATCGCTAAAAAAGATGGTTAATGATTAATTTATAGGTACTTTTTTAACTAAGTATAAAGTTTGTGTTTAAAATCTGTCTATTTAAGTTTTTTTAATTTTAATACAATATTTATCAGAGAGATAGATTTATTATTCTAAAAAAGAAATAATGAACATTTGAAAAGAAAATTGTAATAGGTTATAGGTTAACCTGTAACCGAACCGTTTCTTAACGGTTAATCACTATAATGGTTAACCATTTAAAAAATTAACGGTTAATAATTTCTTAACGGTTAAGAATTGTAATTACTCGTTTTTGTCCGGGTTATCCAAACCATGACTGACCCGAGTCCAAACACAAATTACAACTCGTTTACCCAAACCCGAATCCAGGCCCAATACCGACCCGGATCTAAGGCTAACCCAACTCGACCCTAAAACAAAAAACCCTAACCTTAAAGATAAACCCATCTACCACCGCCACCACATCGCCGGCAACCACTAAAATCCCAAATCCAACCAAAACCTCTAAATTAAAATCCAACCCTAAATTAATTTCAACCCATAAATCCGAAAAAAAATCAAAAAATCAAAAAATCAAATCAAACCTAAAACCTAACCCTACCAACAACCTTGTCATCACCCATGCCTCAATCTGCCATCATCATACCCCTAAAATTCGGCCATCCATCATCATATCTGCAAGATTAAAATAGTGGAGTGGTTATTGTTTTTTAGATCGGTTATAAAAAGAAACCGAAATGAAAATATAAAGGGGATTTTTGATAAAAAAAACTGTAAAGGGTGTTGTTCGAAATAAACAATAGAGGTATTTTTTCAGTCTTATGGTTTGCATGTTTAGTTTCATTTCGAATAAAAAAAGAAACAATAAAATTTTTTAGTTTGCTTGAAAATCAAAAGTTTTTTTAATTTAAATCTTAGATCAAAAAGAGGAATCGAGAGCTTACCGACAGTTGGATGAGGGTCGCCGTGTCCGCCTGAGGCCTTTGCCGATGAACGGCGTCGAGCGGAGCTGAGGGCGGCCACCGCTGTCTCTTGCTCGAGTGGGAAAAGAGAGTTAAAATTTTAGGGGTTTTTTTGTTCTGTTTCAAATAAACATTAACCCTAATATTTGTTTTAAACTGATAAGTATCAAAATGGCACCATTTTGGTAGCCCGACCCGCTATGACCCGGATACCCGGGAAGGATTCGCGTCTTTTTAAAATGGGATAATTGACATGTAGGTCATCCCTTTCTTTTCCCGTTTTCACTTATGTTCGGGGATAATCATGTGTTTGGTCATTCTGGTTTTTACGCGCCTTTAATTTCGTCTTTTTGTGTTGTTTTTAGCTTTTAATTTTATATTTTATTTTAATTTGGTCACTATAGCTTATTGTTTAACTTCCAGCACCTTATTTCTGTTTATTTATGTTTATTCTCTCATATTTTACCTTTGTTTCATTTTAGTCCAGTGTAGGTTAACATATATGCCATGTAGTTCAATATTCATGCATTTTAGCCCTTAGTCTTTAATTTCATAGTGTTTCATATGTTTTAGTTAGAATCATGCTTACATATCATCATCATCATCATTATTATTATTATTATTATTATTATTATTATATTTTCATGTGTTAGATTAACATTTATGTATTTATGTTAGTATTTATTTATATTTTATCGCATTGTATTTATTTATGTTTGCTATGTTCTAAGATTGCATTTCAAAAATATATAATTGTCAATGCGGTGTTCTTTTATCCGAGCGTAAACGGGGCCAGTATCAGGCGTAGTGATAGTGGTTGGGGTTTACTCTCGAATAACGGGGCCTTTAAAATCTACTCGCACTTATAACCAAATTTTAATTTAATCGTCACTTTAATCCAGAAAGTTTAATATTAATAAAGCGGTAATTGTTAAAGTACCAATTTTGGGCGGTGTGGGGGTGCTAATCCTTCCTCATCCGTAACCGACTCCTGAACCCGGTATTTTGAAATCTCTGGTTTTTTTACGGTGTCCGGTCCACCTTGAGTGGCCAATGGAGACTCCATTTTTAAATAAACACACGAGTTTGAAAAAACTCCATGCGGAAGACATTATTTTTAAAATAAAACAAAGAAAATAATAAAACCACCTTTTTTAGATCGCTACAGATGGCGACTCCTCTGGGGACATTTTTGGTTTTTCAAAAAATAAGAGAGTCGAGCTTTTTTTAAAATAATTACCGTTCCACTAATATTGGAAATTCTGGATTAAAGTGACTATTAAAGTAACATTCGGTTATAATTGCGCGTTTTTAACGCATTTAAAAGTTGGCATATAAACCCGTCCTTTTAAGTGGGGAAAAACGCTAATGCTTTCGTGAGGATATCGTTCCTCCGTGTAGGCCTAGCAAGTACCTTCGGGGCTCGAGTACCTTATGCTTTCGTAAGGATATCGTTCCTTCGTGCAGGCATAAGCGAATGGGTCCCCCTGAATTGAACCCGGTTGAAAGGAGCCTATAATAGGTGATGACTAGGGGCCTTGCTACTTTTAGTAGAGGACAACAAGGACAATTTGGGTACCTGTTAGCACCAAAACTGCATATAGTGAGTCGTAGGAGCCAACCCTTTAGAGCCATGTGAAACTCTGCCCGATTAGTGGTCACCCTATTTAGGTTTTGGTGCCTTATTTCTTGTTCATGAACAATTTTAATTGCTTTATTTTGTTTGGTACTAACTCTTTATTCTCAGCGCATTGATTTCATCTGCATCATTACACAACATTATCGTAATCTTAATTTTGCATTGCAACGATTTAGGACACAATTTGCATACATATACATTCATTTTCAAAATAAGAAAACTGACTCTAGGGGTGCCCTATGACAGCGATACTGGATAAAGTAGAATATCAGTCAGCTCAGCATCCATACGAAACCAGGTACAAAACAAAGATGATGAATGATGAAAGATTGAAAAAAATTAAGCAAGATCAGAAAGAATTGCAAGCGAACATAGCCAAGCAGGTTAAGGAACAGTTGGCGAGAGTCCAACAGGATATGAGGGAACAACTTGCAAAGTCACGGCAAGACATGCTGGGCCAAATGGCACAAATGCTGGGATTAAAGCTTCCCGAGCTTGGAGAGGCCTCTGTTGTAAATCCCACTGCAAATACTAAACCCACTGTTGGGGACGAGGATCTTATGTATCCTCCGGGGTTCATGCCCACTCAAACCAGGATACAACTAGAAACTCAACCTCAGGTGATCATTTCTCGGGGAAAGTCTCATCTACATCAGGTCGGTACTTCGATCCCTATAAATCAGCCATCTGCATCAGAAGTTAAGCCCGATGGCAATCAAGCTGAAAATTTTATCTTAAAAATGGATCAATTGTTTGAGACCGAGAAGCTGAAGGTAGAAGCTTTGAAAGAAATCGAAGATCGATGTAAGAGACTCGAAGAGAAGCTAGAGGCTATGAGAGTAGGGGATACCTTTCGAGACGACAAGCTGTTAATTCACTACTTTTAGGACAGTCTATCAGGATCTACCGCCCGATGGTATAATCAATTTAGCTGACATCATATCAAAATTTGGAGAGACTTGGCCAAAGCTTTTTTGGAGCAGTACCGACATTTCAATGATATGATGCCAGACCGGTGGTCGTTGCAACAGATGAAACAAAAGCATAATGAAAGCTTCAGGCAGTACGCTCAGCGCTGGAGGGATATAGCAGCTCAGGTCTAACCCTCGCTCAGTGAGAGGGAGACGGTGGTCACATTTGTACAAACTTTGGAGGGTCCAATCTTGGGTCGCTTGATAGGCAACGTGACTACCAATTTTTCCGACCTCGTATTATCCGGTGAGCTCATCGAGAATGCTTTCAAGACTGGAAAAATTGACGATGTGGGTAGTTTGTCCTATAAAAAGCCTTACCATGGAAGGAAAGACCAGGAAGTGAACTCTTCAGGAGTTTACAATGCCAATTATTCCAAGCCCAGCACAGTTGTGCAATCTAAGGCTGTGCCAAGTGCTCACGTTGCCTCAAGCCAAGGTTATAGTCAGAGGAAGAACACTGAGAAGATAGAGTTCACTCCCTTTTCGATGTCGTATGGAGATCTGTACAAGGGTCTGCTAAAAGCCCATATAGTGGTACCTTTCTACCAGGCTCCGACGAAACCCTCATTCCCTAAGTGGTATGATCCTAACGCGAGTTGCGAGTATCACGCTGGACAGGTGGGCCACACGATTGAAAATTGCTAGGGCTTCAAGAGGCTGATAGAAAGGTACCTCAAGCTCGGTATTATAAGTATTGAAAATCCTGCAAGTTCAGCCACAAGTGGGAATCCCTTACCACAACATGAAGACCCCAAGTGAGAATTTTTGAAACCCAATATTAGGGCATGCCCCGTTATTAAGGATCTTATTTTGAAATGCTGGATATTAAGCTATTCCGACCCTTGTAGGTCCACTTCTAGTTTTTCTCTCTTTCAAGATAACACTTTTTGGATTAATTTCACTATCTCAAGCATGAGGATAGTGAAAATCTTTTGTAAGGGCAAAAAACTACAAGTTTTAATGAAATGAACCTTTTTGATTCAACTATGTTGACTCTGATTTGAAGACTGTTGTGATCGCACTAATGGATAAAGGAAATCAGAAATTGTGAAAACAACAAATGTTTGGATAGTATTATGATCTAATTTGGGGGCATTACATTTTCTACAAAGGGACAAAAGAAAAAGCCACTATGTACTCTGAGGGATCAAGTTTGATGTGTAAACCTTTTTGGGGCATCCATTCGAGATAAATGAGGATATATGAAGTCGGTTGACGTTGGGGGCATCATGTTAGAGACCATAAATCTGACAAGACCAATGAGAAGTCAAGGGCATCCCTTTGAGGACCGAAAATCGCATTCACACGTTCAAATCATTTTGCATGTAGGATAAAATGCATACATCTTACATATATTTAAGTTGCTATGCATTTAGACTAGACACGTGTATTAGGCACAAATTTAGGTGCACTCATGGTGTATTTATTTGTGCGTGCGAACAAGTCCAGGGAAGAAACCGAAGAACCTCAGCCATGGGGGCAACAACACAACTGCCAACCTCTAGCCATGAAGAAGGCCAAACATGCAGAAGAGCTGAAACATCAATAAAAGGTAACAGTGACAAATTTTGAGAACATTTACTAATTAATGTTTTTTCCATTTTCAGGTCATACCTCTCCGCCAGTAGAGCAGCAGAAGTAGCCTTTTTCAGATCTTGCCTTCGTCATTGTTGATAGGCCAACATTTCCAGATTTTTCTTTACCACTGATGGTGCAGCAGTATAGACATCCTGAAGATCTCGTTTCTCCGTTGATGGTACAACAGAGAAGAATTCTATTCAGGTCTTGTTTTTCCGCTAACGGTGCAGCCAGAACTAATTTTTTTCTCGAGTACATTTCAAGAAAAAAGAAAAAAATCATCAAAAAAATTGAAAATTTTTGAAACAAATAGAAGAATTCAAAAAAAATCAAAAATCAAAAAAATGAAATGAAAAATCAAAAGGAAATTTATCAACTTCCATCTCCCGATCTAGTCTTTCTGCTGATGGAGTGGCCAGGTACAAGCTATCGTCGTCCTCAGATCCTGTTCTCCGCTGATGGTGTAGCTGGTTCCAGGTCATCATTATCTGATCCAGTCCTCCGTTGATGGAGTGGCCGGGTCCAAGTTGTCGTCGTCCTCAGATCCTACTCTCCGTTGATGGTGTAGCCAGTTCCAGGTCGTCATTATCCAATCTAGTCCTCCGCTGATGGAGTGGCCGGGTCCAAGCTCCTGTCGTCCTCAGATCCTGCTCTCCGTTGATGGTGTAGCCGATTCCAGGTCGTCATTATCCAATCCAGTCCATCGTTGATAGAGTGGCCGGGTCCAAGCTCCTATCGTCCTCAGATCCTGCTCTACGCTGATGGTGTAGCCGGTTCCAGGTCGTCATTATCCAATTCAGTCTTCTGCTGATGGAGTGGCCGGGTTCAAGCTCTCGTCGTCCTCAGATCATGCTCTTTGTTGATGGTGTAGCCGGTTCTAGGTCGTCATTATCCAGTCCAGTCATTCGCTGATGGAGTGGCCGGGTTCAAGCTCCTGTCGTCCTCAGATCATGCTCTCCGCTGATGGTGTAGCTGGTTCTAGGTCGTCATTACCCGATCCAGTCCTCCGCTGATAGAGTGGTTAGGTCCAAGCTGCTATCGTCCTCTAATCTTACTCTCCGCTGATGGTGTAGCCGATGGACGTTTTTTTTAATTTAAATCTTATATCAAAAAGAAGAATCGAGAGCTTACCGGCAGTTGGACGTGGGTCGTTGTGTCCGCCGTGAGGCCTTTGCCGATGAACGGCGTCGAGCGGAGCTGAGGGCGACCGCCGCTGTCTCTGGCTCAAGTGGGAAAGGAGAGTTAAAATTTTAGGGTTTTTTTGTTATGTTTCAAATAAACATTAACCCTAATATTTGTTTTAAACTGATAACTACCAAAACGACACCGTTTTGGTAGCCCGACCCGCGGTGACCCGGATACCTGGGAAGGATCCGCGTCTTTTTAAAATGGGATAATTACCACGTAGGTCATCCCTTTCTTTTCTCGTTTTCACTTCTGTGCGGGGATAATCATGTGTTTGGTCTTTTTGGTATTTACGCGCCTTTAATTTCGTACTTTTGCGTTGTTTTTTAGCTTTTAATTTATGTTTTATTTTAATTTGGTCACTATAGCTTATTGTTTAACTTCTAGCACCTTATTTCTATTTATTTATGTTTATTCTCTCATATTTTACCTTTGTTTCATTTTAGTCCAGTGTAGGTTAACATATATGCCATGTAATTCAATATTCATGTATTTTAGCCCTTAGTCTTTAATTTCATAGTGTTTCATATGTTTTAGTTAGAATCATGCTTACATATTATTATTATTATTATTATTATTATTATTATTATTATTATTATTATTATTATTATTATTATTATTATTATTATTATTATATTTTCATGTGTTAGATTAACATTTATGTATTTATGTTAGAGTAGTATTTTATTATGTTAGTATTTATTTATATTTTATCGCATTGTATTTATTTATGTTTGGTATGTTCTAAGATTGCATTTCGGAAATATATAATTGTCAATGCATTGTTCTTTTATTCGAGCATAAACGGGGCCAGTATCAGGCGTAGTGATAGTGGTTGGGCGTTTACTCTCGGATAACGGGGCCTTTAAAATCTACTCGCACTTATAACCAAATTTTAATTTAATCGACACTTTAATCCGGAAAGTTTGATATTAATAAAGCAGTAATTATTAAAGTACCAATTTTGGGCGGTGTGGGGGTGCTAATCCTTCCCCATCCGTAAACGACTCCCGAACCTGGCATTTTGAAATCTCTGGATTTTTTTACGGTGTCCGGTCCACCTTGAGTGGCCGGTGGCGACTCCATTTTTAAATAAAACACAAGTTTTATAAAATTCCACACGAAATATATTATTTTCAAAATAAAACAAAGAAAATAATAAAAGCCACCTTTTTTTAGATCGCTACAAGAATCGCTATAATGATTAACCAACCATTTAAGCTAAACGGTATGGTTAACCTACCTTGAACACCCCTAATGGAGGTAAGGGTGCCTTAAAATTTGAAAAATTTGTGTTATCATCCTTCAATTTTTTTTTATATATAATGACTCCCAAAAAATTAAAAATTATCTTAATGTCTAATTTTTTTTTTTAAATCTTGTAGTTTTACAATTGACTCCTCCAAATTCAATATCAATATCAGTTTCAACATGGACGGAAACAGAATTTTATGTTAGAGGGTGAACTTATAAAAATTCTAAGGGGAAAAAATAGATTTTTAATCGAAAATACATAACAAAATTTCTAAAAAATTCTAAATTATATATGAATTTCAAATTTTTAGGAGGACGACTGCACCCTCCAACCACCTCTGAGTCCATCCCAGAATTTCAATTACTGTTTTTTCTTAATATTCAATTACTGTTTTTAAATAATATTCTGAAACCAAATGATATAATGTCATTTCGAAATTCTACATTAATAGAAATAATATAACATTTCCCGAACTAAATGCACCATAGGCTATTTTATCTTGTTATGTCAGAACAGGAATCCTCTACCCTTTGTAGTTTCTCTATATATCTCAAAGTTCAGGGATGAACTAGAGGGGCTAGAAGGGCGATTGTCCTCCCTAAATATTTGAAAATCTTATAATTTTTTTTATTTTTTTGTATTTTTTATTAAAAATTTATTTTCGCCTCTCCTAGAATTCTACAGGTTTACCCCCTAGAATTCTATAGGTTCGCCCCTAACATAAAATTATGCGTATGTCCTGTCAAAGTTAAAAAAAATTAGGGGCATAATGTCAAAAAATGTTTCTAACGTTTGATTGAATAGTCACTTTGGCCTTTATTTTTTGGGGAGCAATTTAACCCTCAACATTTCATTTTGAATCAAAATAGCCCATCTGAGAATGAAAACTGCTAGTTAACTAACGCTAAATAACGGAGGGGCCATTTTGACCCAAAATAAAACGTTGAAGGCTAAATTACTTTAAAAAAAGAATAGGAACCAAAGTGACTATTCAGCCAAACGTTATAGTCATTTTTTGGCATTGTTCCAAGTTTAGGGTTAAAGTTTAAAATTAGGGTTTAAAGTGTAGGAGACAGGATTAGGCTTAATTAAAGTAATCGACTAGGTGGAGGGATATCAACAAACAGGTGGTTGATATCCATATCTACGTGATTAAATCATTCGTTGAATGAATTAGTTCATGGTTAGGGGTTACAAAGCCATGCCTTGTAATTTTATAGTTTGGTTGGCGAATGAATTGAATAGATTGGGGGTCAGGAAAATGACTTATATTTGCTGCGCTGTGTGACAACTTGGTTCTTTTTTTGTGAACAAGGACAACTTGATAAATTTTAGTTTTTTTTTTGTCCCAACCAATCCTTCATTCATTGATTTTCCTATCGGGTGATGAATTAAAAATATATGGTTATAAGAGATCCTTAAGTAACATGTGTGTATATTTATTCAAAAAAACGTATATATATAAATTGTTTCACAAGTCTGAAATAATGTTAATATATATGAGTTAATTACATCACACGTCTCCAAACTATAATTATCATTCTAAATTGGTCTTTAGTCTTTTAAATGTTCCATTTACATATCTAAACTATGACCCTTATTCTAAATTGGTCTCCCAAACTTTTTAAATTTTCTAATCTCATTCTCAAATTATCATTTATGCCACATCATATTAGTACATAATACACATCAGTGTTTCATGACAATTAATAATTTTTATAATGGTTTTATTAACATAAGATACGATGATTAGCATATACTGATAATTTGGAGATGAAACTAGAACATTCAAAAAAATTGAGGACCAATTTAGAATGAGAGTCATATTTTAAGGATGAAATTGAAATGCTCAAAAGTTTGAGGACCATTTTAGAATAAAGGTTATAGTTTGAGGATGAAATTGGAATGTTAAAAACTAGAGACCAATTTAAAATAAGTGTTATGGTGCAATTAACTCAATATATATTAATCATTTTAAATACATTTACTCAAAGATATTATATATAATAATTGTCTTAAATATTTTATCAAAAAAGTAAGTCTTAAATAATGTATATACTTATTACTTAGGGCTAGCTAATATTGCTCTTGAAAAATGCGATAAAAAATACTTTTGAAAAGTGCTTTCCATAAGTGTTTTTGGATTTTTGGGTTTGAGAAGTGTTTGGTATTGCTATCAAAAAGTACTTTTAAGAAGATAAATGACTATTTTAGACATGATATTGTAAGTTACATATATATATATGGCATAATGTCAAAAGTAGCCCCCAACGTTTGACCTTTTGGTCACTTTAGCTCCTATTCTTTTTTTGTGCAAACAACCACCTAACGTTTCATTTTTGTTCAAATTTCACCCTCGTTGGATGGAAATCATTAGTCAACTAACGGTCAACGCCCGAGGCTGATGTGGCATGTCTGCATGGCATGGGGCACTGATGTGGCATCGTGATTAAAAAAATAATTATTTTTATATTAATTTCTAACCAATCAGATGCTGCCACATAACACTGCCATATGATGACGCGTAGCAGATTGGTTATAAGGCATAAGAAAGAATCAAAATTCAATAGGCGTGCTTGGAGGATATGAACTTGGGTCACCAGGTTGGGAGACCCAACGCAAAACCATCAAGCCAACCTACTATGTTGTTGTTTTTTCACAACTTATTTTATTTATTCATTACTTTATTTATTTGAAATTGAAGAAATATTCATTAAAATATTCACTAATATATCATAAACCCTAAACCCTAAAATCCTAACTCTAGACCTTAAATATAAAAACCCTAAACCCTAAAAACTAAACCATAAATATTGAAACACTAAAAACCTAAACCCCTAAACTTGAAACCCTAAAATAGAAACCTTAAATGCATAAAATCTTAAAACCTAAACCCTAAATACTAACATTTAAACCTCTAAACACTAAACCATAAAATAATAAACCATAAACCCTAACCCTTAAACCCTAAAATTAGGTTCATAATATTATGTTTAGGGTTTAAAGTTTAGTGTTTTAGGGTTTAGTGTTTAGGGTTTATGGTTTATATGTATATGGTTTTGGTTTAGGGTTTAGGGTTTAGGATATATTAGTGAATATTTAATGAATTTTTTTCACTTTCAAGCAAATAAAGTAATGAATAAATAAAATAAGTGGTGAAAACACAACAACGTAGTAGGTTGGCTTGGTGGTTGTGTCACGTGTGTTGGGTCTTCCAACCTGGTGACCCAGGTTTGTATCCCCCAAACACAAGTATTGAATTTTACTTCTCTCTTATGCCTTAGAACCAATCAGCCATGTGGCATCATCATATGATGCCACGTGTCATCATATGATGGTGCCATGTGACACCGTCTGATTGGTTAGAAATTAATGTAAAATAATTATTTTTTTTCAAAAAAATTCACGATGCCACGTCAGCAAAGTTCCATGTCATCTCCCCATGCCATGCAGACATGCCATGCCAGCCTCAAGTGTTGATCGTTAGTTGACTAACGGTTTTCATCCAACGATGGTGAAATTTGAACAAAAATGAAATGTTAGGTGGTTGTTTGCACACAAAAAAGAATAGGGGCTAAAGTGACCAAAAGATCAAACGTTGGGGGCTATTTTTGAAAATTATTTTCTATATTTTTATGTTGTTAAGTTGATATATTTCATATATTATAATATTAAAAAATTGGATATCATATATATATAGGCATAATGTTATTAATAAATACATATATTTTTAACAATTGTACATGTTCCATAAAAATATAATAAATTTAAAATATTTTATTTAAAAACTTGAAATGAGTATATATAATTTTTAAACTAAAAAATAATGTATTAATTATATAATTATTTTTCGTAAAAAAATATAAATTTATAAATTATAAATAAATAAATACAATAACAAATGAATGTTAAAATTATAATTTAGCTTTTAAAAGTATTTTTTCAACAGTAAAGTAGTTTTCAGAAACAATACTACACGGACCTTAGTAGTTTGTATGACCATTTCCCCAGACAAAAACAATTCCCACACGCAACATAGAAAATCGGCCACAACACCAAGTCCACAACAACAATAATGACCAGTTAAGTAAACCATTTCCCCAAGATTGAAAACAGTGGCGTTTTCACACGAATAACACCATTAAAAGATCATTTATCATTCTGACACTTATGCAAAATTATTTATATATAGCATTTTTTCCCAGTGAATTCGCTAGATTGGTTGGAGAATTTAGGGGAATAATGTGGTTGGAAAAAATTTGAAAAATAGGGTCCCAATAGCTTTATTTTGATTTCTACGGCAAAAGTAACAGTGATGGGTCAAGAATTTTTTTATATATTTTTTAATTATTTTTACTCCGATTTGACATTGTTGTAGGTGTTAGATTTTTTTTCTCTTGAACGCCTCCGCAGAAGTCGTTCATGTATATTGTAATTATTTTTGTTTTGATTTGACATTGTTGCAGGTGTTAAATTTTTTTCCCTCTTGAACACCTCCTGCAGGAGTTATTCATTTATATTTTAATTATTTTTACTATTGAACTGCTCCTGCAGGAGTTATTCATTTATATTTTAATTATTTTTACTATTGAACTGCTCCTGCAGGAGTCGCTTTTTTCATGCGTGAATAATTGCTGGCAGCCTTTTAGTAAGAACGACTCCTGCAGGAGGCGTTCTGTACATGCTGGATTATTGAAGGCTGCTCTCATTTTTTCTCTATACAATGAACAGGTTGAAGGATGAATACAAATGCTAAACAAGAAAGAGGGGTTGAAGGCAATTTAGGTATTTTTTAGGGATGCTTATTTTTTGTTTATTTATTATTTATGTTCATAAATTTTTAATATATTTTTTAATATAGATTTTTATCTGTGTAGGGAATTTAATTTTGTTGAAGAAAATACTTATCATATTTTGGAGAAAAATTTAGATTTGGTCGTATATTTTGCTCAGTGAATTGTCAAGTAACTTTATTTTATTTTTAACCAAAATCTAAATTTTAAGTATTTTTTTTAGTTAATTAGTTAGTATATTAAGTTAGTAATATAACATCGGATAAATTTTTTAACTAGTTAGTAAGTTATATAAGACATACATTTTGTCTTAGATGATACTGTTATACGATTATTTAACTATTCAGTAATAAAGAAATTATTAAGGTAGAAAAAAATAAATTTCTATACTAAAATTTAAATAATAATGTTGTTATACACAAGCTATTTTACATATTAATAACAATATTTTATAGTTTTTGAGCTATTTAGTTAGTTGGTACTACTATAATTTAGACGATGATAATAGTAATCAACAAATTAATTTATGTTGAAGGATTTAGAGGAAATTTTTTTGTTTCTCTTCAAATCCGGTAAATTTTTGTCATTTATTAAACTTTAATTAGTTAATAATATTTTTAATCAAGAAATTACTAAGGTAGAAAAAAATAAATTTGTATACTAAATTTTAAATAATAATGTTGTTATACACGAGCTATTTTAAATATTAATAATAATATTTTATATTTTTTGAGCTATTTAGTTAGTACTACTATAATTTAGATGATGATAATAGTAATCAATAAATTAATTTATGTTGAAAGATTTAGAGGAAATCTTTTGGCTTCTATTCAAATCCAGCAAATTTTTGTCATTTATTAAATTTTAATTAGTTAATAATATTTTTAATCAAGAAATTATTAAGGTAGAAAAAAATAAATTTGTATACTAAATTTTAAATAATAATGTTGTTATACACGTGCTATTTTAAATATTAATAATAATATTTTATAATTTTTAGCTATTTATTTAGTTAGTACTACTATAATTTAGATGATGATAATAGTAATCAATAAATTAATTTATGTTGAAGGATTTAGAGGAAATATTTTGGTTTCTCTTCAAATCCGGTAAATTTTTATCATTTATTAAATTTTAATTAGTTAATAATATTTTTAATCAAGAAATTATTAAGGTAGAAAAAAATAAATTTGTATACTAAATTTTAAATAATAATGTTGTTATACACTAGCTATTTTAAATATTAATAATAATATTTTATAATTTTTTAGCTATTTATTTAGTTAGTACTACTATAATTTAGATGATGTTTGCGTGATGATAATGTTAGTAATCAATAAATTATTTTTTGTTGAAAGATTTAGAGGAAATTTTTTGGTTTCTCGTCGAATCTAGTAAGTTTTTGTCATTTATTAAATTTTAATTAGTTCATAAATTTTTAATATTTAATGTTTTTGTTACATCTATGAAGTTTTTTGTATTAACAAATTTTAATAACAATATTTTAATCTATGCTTTTGACTGTTTTCTTTTTTTAATATGTAGTTAGAATGAGTTCATCAACATATTGTGACACTGAAATCATAGTTGGTCGTTGGGGCGAATCGCTTGATGATTTCAGCGAGGATGAAGAAAATATTGTGCCTATTACGGAAGATGACAGAGTTCATTTACTCTATGTTGATGATGCTGAGGCTGTTATGACAGATACGAGTAAGGATAATGGTTTGGATGTTGAAGATGATGTTTGGGCTGCGGCTGTCGCTAAGCTTGGATTAGTAAATGATCAACCTATTTGGGGTTATGTTGAACTATAGCCCGAGCAACCGGAATCCATTTATCCAGCTTATGAACCTCCAGCCCGTATGTATGAGGTGGACTATGCTGCAATGCGAGATCCAGAATATGAAGGGCACATATTTGGTTCTTCATCATCTTCAAACCACGGGGAATTAGTACTGAAGGCTCAATTTGAAACAAAAAAATATGCTCAGCTGGCAGTTAAAGAGTACTGCATTAAATGGCATACGAGATCATGTGTTGCTGAGTCCGACAGGCATACATATTACGCCAAGTGTATTAATGGGAGGAGCAAATGTCCTTGGATGATAAGAATTTCATACCGGCAGAGGAGTCAGATGTGGGAGGTGACACGGTTCAATGAGCAACACACTTGTTCAAATATATCATTATCACAAGACTACATTAATTTAGACTCCGATCTAATATGTGCCTACACTAGGTTATTGATTGAAAAGGATCCAAGGATTTCAATTGCAGTGTTAGTAGCATCCATCAGGAATCAGCTTGGATATATTCCATCTCACTACAAGACATGGATGGCAAAGCAAAAGGCGATGGCGCAGGTGTATGGTGATTGGGATAAATCGTATAATGATCTACCAGCTCTTTTACGAGCAATGCAAATATTCATCCCAATAACCATGGTAAAATACTAAATAAAACCGGCATGTAACTTACAAGGCACACTACTTACTGGTAAAAGGATATTCAGTAAGTTATTTTGGGCGTTCAATGCGTGCATTGAAGGGTTCCCATTTTACAAACGCATGATTCAAGTGGATGGTACTTGGCTGTATGGGAAGTAAGATCATATATTACTCGTGGTCGTTGCACAAGATAGAGACAATAATATATTCCCAATTGCCTTTGCCATAGTTGAAAAGAAAGATGTTGATGGATGAGAATTCTTTTTGAAATATTTACGCAATCATGTAATAAAAGAAAACGGAGTTTGTATGATTTCTGATAGAGGGACTGTGCTCTTATCAGTTATTGATGGACAGAGGAGTTTATGGAAGCCGCCGTATGCATATCCAACATATTGTGTACGGCATATTGCGGCAAATGCGAAAACGTATTTCGAAAACAATCATATACGGAAAGAGATCTTAGGTGCGGGTAAATTGTTATTTCGTTGTTTATAAAAATTATATTAATTTATTTTTGAGTTGACATTTTCTTATTTGATTTAACTAACAAATTTTTTAAATAGGATATGAACTAGTTCAAGCAAAATTCGACGCAAGGATAAGAAAGTTAAGGCGACACGGTCAACATGTATTTAATTTTGCAAATGGCATCCCCAGGGAAAGATGGTCATAAGCCTATGATGAAGGTCGGCGTTATGGCCATATGACAACTAACCTTGCTGAGGCCATAAACTCGGTGCTAGAAGGAATACGCCATCTCCCAATTGCAAGTATTGTGTGGGAAACTTACTTCAGATTGGGTAAAGTTTGGTCTGATAAAGAGCAGGAAGTTAACGCCCGAATAAACAACGAACAAAATTGTTCTCAAACCCTCATGATAGAAATGATCACTCTTTAAGTGCATGCCACCTCTATGAGAGTCAGAACATTCGACCCAAATAATTTTGAATTTTCTATCGAAGCCAAGGTCCGAGGTGAGCAAAGAATGTTCACCACAAATCTTGATCTGAGATGGTGTAATTGTGGTGAATTTCAAGCATTTAGGTACCCCTGCTCTCACGCACATGCTGCATGTATGCATATTCGTGTGGACTCTTACAGGTTTGCGGATGTGTGTTATAGCTTGCAGACTATGGCAAATATATACAGATTTCAGTTCAACATCATTTTGAACCAAGATTATTAGCCGGTAGAGCCAATATACGAAGAGTGGTTACCAAATCCAGAGCTTCATAGAAAGTTAAAGGGTCAACCGACTTCCACTCACATTCATACGAATATGGATGATCCGGATGACAGAGAAGGGGGAGTTCAAGTTAAGCATTGTACACTTCGCACGGGACCAGGTCACACAAGAAATAAGTGTTCGAAAAAATCCAATCTTTCCAACTATCGTGCTGGACCATCAACTTAATTTTCTGTTAATGTGAACTTATTTTAAAATGCTTTTTGGTTTTGAAATATTTGGCAATTTATTGTACAAGCAAAATCAAAGTCCAAAAAACTTCAAAAATAAATCAAAGTCCAAACAAACTTGAAAGTACGAACAAATATTATACTTAATGTTATTAATGTCATGATTAAAAAAGAAGACAAGTTTTAATGTTTCTCAAACAACCATAAAATTTTCTCCTCCTCCTTGGTAATTCTTGTCGATGTAAAGACGTCGTTTGATCATATCGTCGAGGGGCTTGTACCATTCTTCGTGGAAATTGTGGGTCATTGGGAGTCTGCTCATCCTGATTGACCTGATCATCTATCATTTGCATGGCAGGCGGTGTAGAATACACATTTTGTGCAAATAATGGAGTGGAAATGGTCGTAGTCGACAACAAAGATGTCATACTATCAACACTCATGCTATGACCATATCCATATGATTGATTATGCTCAAATGGTGTTATGTATACATCATCATCCTGGCCTGGATAAGATGATGAGCTACCAGCAAATGTTGTATGGACAAGTGGTTGTTCGAATACATTACTCAGTCCGGATGAGTTCACTTTAGTGTGCTAATATGAGGTTTCACCAATTGTTGGATATCTACAAATTGCCTATTTCCCAAGGATTACTAGGTTCAGATGACCCCTCTACAGTTATTGTGGGCGCGTGTATTGACCCCTATGGAGACCAATCCGTAGGCGCACTTATTTTTGTATCATTTGGTTGTTGTGGCAAGCTATGATCAGGTTCGGGTTCAAATATTCTGTCAACATGTTGATATGAACATCCATGCTTCATCTTCCATTTTTGACTCATTTCGTGGCCTACCAAGAATGGTTTTCCATTATTATTAAACCACTCCGAGTACTCTGGACAACAATCAAAAGCATCGTCTTCAATTGGAGTACAATCTCCTGGCAGCCAGCTTGTTCTATCATTCTATAGAGTAATGACACAATCTTTTAGCTCGTCGCTCAAACCTCGAGTATGTATATACTCAATATCAATCGGAGGTTTAGGAATGGGCAGAAAAAAAGTTGAATTGCCGCAACACTCGATCAACACACTAATACTCCACAATAGAAAAATGGATCAACGATATAACCGCACCCCAAAATGTAGAAAATTCCCACACATCTCACGATATGCAAGAAATCGCTTCTTCACTTTCGTACGGCCTCCAAATAAACTGTAAATAAAATTACGATATATATTTATTTATATAATTAAATGAAAGACAATAAGCTAGGAGTGTATTTAAAAAAATATGATACATGATTTCTTCCTTCAGATTCGATCTGGAGTCGTATATCTACAACATTATTGTGCACCACTCCCGCTTTTCTCATATCATGCCTCCATCTGCATAGAAATTAAATATTTTATTCTAAGTAATTTCAGATAAAGCTAATAATCAATAACATATTCACAACAAATTTTGATTCATTGTATTACCTTTCTGCAAATGGATATTCAATTACGTTCGCGGCTGAGATTCCCTGCTGCTCCCTGCTGAATCCTGCAGCTGCTGCCCCTACTGCCCCCTCTGTGATAGCTCATGCATTCATGCATGTAACATGTAAAATTTCCTCTTTGCCTGCAGCCACATCAAATCGGAGTAAAAATAATTAAAATTAAGCTCTTTCCCCCAGCCACGACTTTTGCATAAAAAGTTTTTTGCCCCATCATTGTTCCTTTTTCCATAGAAAATAAAATAAAGTTGTTGGAACCCTATTTTCCAAATTTTTTTCCCAACCACATTATCTTCCTAAATGTGCCAGATTGGTCTGAAAAATTCTAAAAAATTAATTATTTATTAAACTCATCAGGTTACTATGGCAAGTTTATTAAAAAAATAATTTTTATGTTTAATTTTATTTAATTAATCAGTATTAATAAATACTTAATTGAAACTCGTCAGGCAGACATGGCGAGTTCCACTTAATATTTTTAAAATTCATTTTAGAAATACAATTTAAAAAATGAAAATGTATTTTTCTGAAAAATTAATTTTAGGAAAATAATGGAAAAACTCATAAAAGTTTTATAAATAAGTGAAATTAATAAATAAACTATTTAGGATATAAAGAAGTAATAAAGGAATAAATATTCAATGTGTTGAATTGATTTATATCAGTCCATTTTGGTTTAATTAATTATTGGTTAAAGTGGTAAGCAGTTTGGTATCGTTTAAGCAGGTCTCGAGTTTGATGTCTTGTGTATGCAGAAAATTCTCGCTGGGTAACTCACCCACCAAATTTTAAAATAATAAAATTAACTTTTTTTATAAAAAATACATAAAAATTTAATTTTTTTAAAATAATATACGAATTTTAAATTTTTAAGGATGACCGCTTTTCCAACTCTTCTCTCGGTCCATTGGCATAAGGCATCAGGTCCCCCACAATCCCCAACTTTATTTTTTGAATCTTGTACACAAAGATGGGGTTTTAGCTCACTACTTTCTGGAAAACTATACGAGGATTTAAATTATCTATGTTCAATATATTAGTGTACATGACGCATGCAATTATATATTTTTAAAGTTTATTGGTTTAGAATTATAATAAATTATCTAAAATATGATATTAATTAGGATATGACATGATACAAACATACATAAGAAAATAATTACAATGTAATATTATTGACATGAACACTATACAAATACATGAGGAGTTTGTATATATTTATAATATTATTGACATAAAATCTATATAAAACAGATTACTAACGTATAAAAATTCGTATGAACTTAAATGTTTTTGGACAAACAGAAACAATACAATTGAATTTAAAATTTTCTCTGTAACAATTTTTTATATAGGTCTAATGACTTTTTTGGTCACAAAATTTTGAAGATAAGTTATTTTAATCCTTAAACTTTTCACATTTTCGACATTTAAAATTTTTAGTTTTTTTTTTAAGTTGAACCAACATACAAAAAAAAGTACCGGTTCCGTTAATTTGACGTCAACTATTTCTCATGTTTGACAATGGTGATGTCAATTAATTTATATTATTAAATTATAAAAATATGAAAATTTTAAATATAGATAAAAACTCTTAAACCCCGTTAATTTTTCTTTAATTGATTCAATCTGACAAAGAAAATAAAAATTTGAGAGCCAAAAAGGTTATTAAACATTTAATATATTGTGATTGATACACAATGTAAACACACATTTTCTAAATTAAATTAAAATAATAAACTATATAACTAAATTTAAATACGGATATAGTAATTACTCCATATAATTATATTTCTGTATTGTAGCTGATTAATTGTGATTATAGTCTTATGCGTATATAGTTTATAACCATTTGCATTTGTAACTCCAAAAATATTCCTCACTTCCTTAAATCTATAATGATCAAATATTTCTGTTCAAAAAAATTTAATGATCAAATATTTTAAATATGCAATTATTTTAATTTTCATTTATTATTATTTTCTTTCCAAATATTATTAATTGATTTTATGATATCTCAACGTACCAGTCTAATCAATCGAGTAGAAATTTTGTCCTCTTTTTGGTGTTTTTATTTATGTCTCACACTAAAAAATTAGGTTTATGGTTAAGGTTTAGTGTTACGGTTTAGAGAATTGAGGGTATAATATATTTTTAGGATTTAGTGTTTATGATTTAAAATTTAAGGTTAAATTTTAGAATTTAATTTTTTTAGTGTTGGGGCATATAAAAAGGCACTGAAAAGGACCATATGAATTTTGTTCTAATCAATCCCATACTATATTCCTAGTTTCCCGAACAAAAATCATCTCTCTATTTTCAGTGTCTCTTTCTATGGCTCAATAATAACAATTAAACCCTAAGTACTTACCATAATTTCTAAGCCTACCCTTTATATCATGACCATAAACCATACTTTAATTTTAAACCCTAAATTTAAATTTTTAGTGTCGGAGCATAAATATAAACACTGAAAAGATACAAAAGATTTCTATTACTAGTCTCCCACGATGGTTGAGCAATCCATTAATTCCACCATTAACCCATTTCTTGTAGCTGTTATTAACTCTCGCTTAGTTCCCCATTCTTCAGGTTTCACTTCTAACTTTCTCTACCTCTTTTTTCATACTCTTTTCCAGCTGGCCCTTTGCTTTTATTAAAGATAAATTCTTTTTTCAGAGCAAGTATTATGGATAGGGAAAGCATAGAGATGGATAAAGAGCGGCTGATGGCGGAAATGGCATTCGAAGACTCCTCCGCCATCATAAAAATCCGGCAAAAATTGCCTGATTTCCTGCAATCCGTGAAGCTCAAGTACGTAAAGTTAGGCTTGGGCTATGGTTATTCATGTAACCCTGCCACCATTCTTATCCTACCATTCATTGTCACTTTGGTTCAGATCTACGGTCTGAAACCGGACTGGATTTACGAGTTATGGACCAATCAAGATGCTGCCGCAGGACTAGCTGCTTCACTAACCCTTTTCTTCCTATTTGGTTTCTACTTTACGAACCGGTCCAGGCCGGTTTATCTCGTCAACTTCGCATGTTACAAATCCGGAGATGATCGTAAATTGTCGATTGACTCATTCCTGAAGATGACTGAAGAAACCGGAGCTTTCAAGGACGATGTGCTTCAGTTTCAAAGAAGGATATGCACACGGTCTGGTTTAGGCGATGAGACGTACTACCCAAGAGGAATAACATCTAGACCACCAAATCTGTGCATGGAAGAGGCTCGGTCTGAAACTGAAGCTGTTACGTTCGGAGCCCTCGACTCCCTTTTTGATCAAACCGGCGTGAAACCGAAGGATATCGACATCCTTATCGTGAATTGTAGCTTATTTAACCCCACACCGTCGTTCTCAGCCACGATAATCAACCATTACAAGCTACGTACAGATATCAAGAGCTACAATCTCGGTGGGATGGGTTGCAGTGCCGGCCTTATATCCGTCGAGCTCGCTAAAAACCTCCTTCGAGCCAATGCTAACATGTATGCGGTGGTGGTAAGCACTGAAAATATTACTGTAAATTGGTATTTCAGGAATGACAGGTCCATGTTGCTATGCAATTGCTTATTCCGCTTGGGTGGAGCCGCTGTGCTTTTGTCGAACAAGCCACAAGACAGGGCTCGTTCCAAGTACGAGCTCCTTCACTTGGTTCGAAACCCATAAAGGCGCAGACAATAAACACTACAACTGCGTTTACCAAAGAGAGGATGACAAAGGAACTGTTGGGGTTTCATTGGGTCGTGAATTAATGGCCGTGGCCGGCGACGCATTGAAAACCAATATCACCACTCTCGGTCCCCTTGTCTTACCCTTGACGGAGCAGTTGATGTTCTTTGTTACCCTTGTTCGAAAGAAGGTTTTTAAAGCAAAAGTTAAGCCTTACATACCCGATTTTAAGCTTGCTTTTGAGCATTTCTGTATCCATGCGGGTGGAAGGGCGGTTTTGGAAGAAGTGCAGAAGAATTTGCAGCTAACGGATTGGCATATGGAACCTTCAACGATGACATTACATAGATTTGGAAACACTTCAAGCAGCTCACTTTGGTATGAGTTGGCTTACACGGAGGCCAAGGGTCGGATCGCGGGTGGTGACCGGGTGTGGCAGATTGCATTCGGGTCGGGTTTCAAGTGTAACAGCGCTGTCTGGAGAGCTCTTAGGTCGACTCCCTTGAGTGAGTCAAGGGGTAACCCGTGAAAAGATGAAATTGACAAGTAGCCGGTCAAGGTTCCTCTTGTTTGATATCTCGACTAGTGTCAAGTAACTGCTGGCATGAAGCATATAATATAAGAAGTGACAAAGTTTTAGGATTTTAGGATGTTGCTGTGTTGTTTCGTTTGCTTGTTTCTTTTTCTTGTAAGAAAATTTAATCCGATTATCACGTGCAACAATATACTATTAGATTTATAGTTAAATAATTCTCTTTTAAGAGTTGGTTTGATTTCAATAATATACTTTTTATACTATACATAAATAAATGTGTGCATTGATTGAATTAGTTCAGGATTAGGGGTTTGAAACAACGTAAGCATGCCTTTTATTTATAGTTTGTAGCTTTTTAAAAAAAAATTATAGCCATGTAAACGAACCGAACTAATACGAACGAGGGTGTGTTCATGTTCGTTCGTTTAACTTTAATCGAATAAATGAACGGACACGAACATAAATGAACACAAAATTTCTTGTTCGTGTTTGTTCGTAAAAGAATGTAGTTTGTTTGTGTTCGTTTATGTTTGTTTGCTAAAATGATAAACGAACACAAATGAACATAAATAACATATATAATATGTTAAATATTTAATATTTTGGGTTAGTTCGATTAATTCAGTTAATTAACCGATTTTAAACTGAATTAATCAATAATTGAAATTTGAAAAAACTCTAAATCATTAGCCGAAACCTATAATTATGTAACAAATTAACCAATTTTGTTTTGGTTCGGTCGGTTAGTTCGGTTTAACCGAACAATGAACACCCCTAGCCGATAAGAAGGAAGTTTTTAACGAGTCATAAAATAAGACTTGTCAACTCGAATAACTCAAAATTTTTTACTCGACTCAATTCGATCTAATGCTCACCTCTACACACATGTAAATAAATTTAAACGAACGTAAACGAACGAACAGATTACTGAACGTTCACGAACATAAATAAACGAACGAGCCCTTATTTTGTGTTCGTTCATTTAATTAAACGAACAAAAAAACTTGTTTATATTCGTTCGTTTAATAAATAAACGGATATAAACAAACTTCTCGCCGAACAATTTACGAACGATTCGCTGAACGTTCAGTTCGTTTACATCCCTAATAGTTTGCTTATCAAATGAACTGAATATGGGTGAATCTAAAGTGCAACAGGTCTAGGGTGCAGTTAAAAAAGATAAATTTTAAAGTTTGTCCAAGAAACCTTAGATATTAAACTTTTTTATAATATTTTAGGTTGACTTTTTTCATGATTTTTGATAATATATATATATATATATATTACCGGCTTCGATCCAAATTAATTAAGAATATTTTTCTAAAAAATTTGGAATCAATTCAAGTAAAACTTTAAAACTGATTAGGTCGGATTAGGATTCAAGAATAATTATGAAAATAGTTTTTTATATTTATATGTTGTTAGTTAAGTTTTAATAATAGGGTAATTATTTCATGCACAAGCAATCACTTTAATTTTAGGGTTTAAAGATTTTATTTAGGGTTTTTAGTGGTTGAGTTTTAAATTTAGGGGGTATGGTTAGAATTTTAGAGTTTAAAGTTAAAATTTAGGGTTTATAGATTAAAACCTAAATCTCTAATCATATTATCCTAAAAACTAAACCCTAACGTCTAAACCCTAAATCCTAACCACAAACCCTAAATTCTAAACCCCTACAATTAAACCCCTATACCCTAAATCACATTCCTAAACCTTAAAACTAAAGAGTTTATAAAAAAATTTCGTTTTCACCACCGGTGCATGAGATGTTTTTCCCTTGATAATATATATAATTAGTATATGAAGTACTAAATTTATGACACTGAATTAAACTTTACTTTGAATTAACTATATCTATATCGGACGCGGACACATTCAAATCTAAATAACATTGGATTTTAGTTCTACTCACCCGTTCCCCATAAAATCGAAATGGAAGACATTGATTCCTTCTTGCTCTAAAGCAGCAGCAAGCATCACGGTTCACATTAGTCTTGTAATCCTTGAGTAGAATTGAAGCAATTGAGTTTTTCCACGAATAATGACTATTCCCCAATAAACAAACATTTCCAATCAATACATTGGCTACCAGATGAAAAGTTAAAAGAGATTCAAATGACCCAATTTATTAAAATCAAGTACAAACCTTTCGAGAACATTAAATTACAATCTCTTTGGTCCAAGCCATAGCCATGGCTATGTAGTTGAGGCATCGGCACTCACCCTGCATACACTGCATTTATACGACAAGGGTTTTAAACAACAATGGACAAATTATATATATATTTTTTATTTCTAAAATACGTATATGCAGCGGTAATATAGCATAGTCAGAGAGAAAATAAATTACAGGAGCCATGGAGGTGGGCTAAGCTTTAAACCCGACCTATTTTTTCTCAACAGAGGACACCAGGCACTGCCTTACAGCATTTTGACCAACCTCTTTTCTCTCTTCTTCTTGGACAAATTTTCAGGCCCTCCTTGCTACTGCTATATATATTTACCCATGAAACAAAGCTTTAGGGTCACTGCATCCATTTAACTTGATTTTCTTTGTGTCCACACTCCTTATCCCACAACCAAAGGTACTTTCTCTTTTCACTTTCTACTTTCTTTATCATCATAAATGAAACCCTTTCCATTGTTCTGTATTCTATGCAACATAGTAGACTGACATAATTTACAGAATTTGATTGAATGATTATACCATTTATTCTTTTGAAAATAAAAAAGATGAGCAACGAGACAACCGAGAGCCCGCGTGGACCGCCCCGTCTAAATGAGAGGATCCTTTCGTCTTTGTCAAAGAGATCTGTTGCTGCACATGCTTGGCATGATCTTGAGACTGGTACCTACACAATGGCTGAACAATCAGATTCCGAGTTTTTAGTTTATATCATATCATTCTCTGAGTGAATAATCAGACAGGGGAACTGACATGTTTTAAAACTATTGCCTGCTGCAGGATCTGAAGCTCCAACCATTGTCAATTGTGTAAGCCTCAATCTGTTCAATCATTTATATTGTCTGAGTGAATAATCAGAGTGGGGTTTTTTCTTTTCTTTTTTTGGTCCAACCGTACAGGTTGTTGAGATATCAAAAGGTAGTAAGGTCAAATATGAACTTGACAAAAAGACCGGAATGATTATGGTATGAAGAACTTTACACCCTTTAAAGATAAAGTTCCTTGAGCTACTATAAAATATAGATAAGAGGAATACCTCATATGCCACGGCTTTTCAGGTTGATCGGATTCTGTATTCATCGGTAGTCTATCCTCACAACTATGGTTTCATCCCTCGCACACTATGCGAAGACAACGATCCCATGGATTGTTTGGTTATCATGCAGGTAAAATTGCCTCTCATCTTCCTCTATCCATCTCCAGCTTATATGTTGGTGGACTATGATGCTCAACCATAAACTTTTCCATCAAGGTGCCAAGGAATTCATAGACTTGGTACCTGTCCATAAGTACAATGTGCCAAATTTAGCCCTACAACTTGATACTTGCATGTTAACAGTTACCTGCAAGTACTTAGATTATGTCATTTGTTTGAATAGGAGCCAGTTCTTCCTGGATGTTTTCTACGAGCCAGAGCCCTCGGACTTATGCCCATGATTGACCAGGTATTTCATTGAAGTTCAAAGAAGTTTGACCTTTCTGATACTTCTTCCCTTCAGTTTGTGTGATGACTGCTTCATTATTTGTCGCTCAGGGGGAGAAAGATGATAAGATCATTGCAGTTTGTGTTGATGATCCAGAGTACAAACATTTCACTGATATCAAACAACTCCCCCCTCACCGCCTTACTGAGATCCGCCGTTTCTTCGAAGACTGTATGCTTTACAATCTCAAATTATGAACTCATAGCATCACAACATTAAATTTTGCTTCCTAATGTGAGGGAATACGACATTGCACAGATAAGAAAAATGAGAACAAGGAGGTTGCAGTCAACGATATTTTACCAGCAAACACTGCTATTGAAGCCATCCAGCACTCAATGTATGCCTTAAGCTGATGGTCTACAGTTATTAGTCAGTGGTGCTCTATCGGTTCTATATCTGACACAGGGTTTTATGTTGTTATGGTGCAGGGACCTTTACAACGAGTACATCCTACAAACATTGAAGCAGGACAAATGACCTAATACCACGTCTTTTGGCTATGATTTCATTTTCTTATTTTATTTTAATTTGATTTCTTGTTCTTTACGTGTTTCTTATATTATTTGATTGATTAACTGTTTGAAATCGCTCTTTTATATTTATAATTTTAAAATAAAAGATTTATGATTATGATATTGGTGGTAATTGATTTTCGATCAAAAGAACTAAGTGAAACCTTCGGTTTTTTCGTCTTTCTCTATCCCTATCCAATAGGTAGGGCATTTGAAATGATAGAGAACCTTTTCCTCATATTTATTACATTCCAATTCCTTACTGATACCCCGAAGGAAAATCCCGAATTGGATCCCAATAGGCTCATATACATCGCTATTTTCCATTCATTCATGGAGGGAAAATGCATTCATTCATGGAGGGAAAATGCATCATACTAAAATAAAAGCATATTATCAACAGCAGTTGAATGAGAATGAAAGCCCCATTGACTACATTTTTTGTAGTTTCAAATGATTATGGTTATCATTATTATAATTAATTTTTAATAGCTTGTTGGACTAAAATATCATGTGAAAAGAAATGATAAAAGGAATGTATAAGTTTACTAGAACTAGTAATATGAAAATACTTACACATTTTCTGTTGATTAGGACTCTTCCTTTGAAGTCAAAGGAGTTTGGCTCTTCCTTTGAAGTCAAAGGAGTTTTCAACCCATATTTGGAGAAGACCCCTGTTAGCTGAGCCTTTTCCTTAATCTTTAACCTGCACAAACATGATAAAACAACTTATAAATTTGAATCACATTTGAAGGGGGGAAAAAAACTCTTTACCAATGAGTTTTTAATAATGTAGATAAAGACCTCTTTGCATATCCTGGAATATCAAGCTTTTGATCCTTTTGCTCTTTCGGAACTTTTTGTTGGTTTCGTTTAGCAAGTACCTTTTTTCTTAATAGACCTACCTCTTTCTAGCTTTTCTCTTGGAACTCTTGTTTTCCTCTTGTAAGTAGCTTTTCTCAAGAGCCCTAATGCGTTCCAGCCGAAATGAATCAGCATCACATTTAAACAGTCGGTTCCATGATATCAGCATCATTTGCCTCTGCTTCACTAATAGCATTAATATTGTTTCTACCTTCTCCTAGTTCTAGTTCGTCAAACTCATCATCCTGGTCATCAAATTCTTCAAACACAAGCTTATCATCCCAATCATAAAATTCATCCGATACAAGCACATCATGCTGATCATCAAACTCATCCAATACAAGCTCATCATCCTGATTCTCAAATTCATCCAATACAAGCTCATCATCCTGATCAATGACTTCATCAGATAAACTTTCCAATGATAAGTCTGAGGAAGAGTTACATCGAAATTAGCATTCGAGCTGTCTACGAAGCGAGAAATGGGCACTACAGTTGTGAAGGATTCATTGTCACTCAATCCTACATGAGCAGGATTCATCATCTCACATTTTATTTGCTTATGAATCCTACCAAAAGTGAGCTTATGTCCAGAGAAATTTCGCTCAAACCTACCATAAGAAAGACATCATTTCAGTAGAGGGATCATAGTACAGTGCTAACTCTCTAAAAACAAGAATGGTAAGCCACCTGAAGTCAATTAGATCAAGATGCCATACCGCATTATCGATGAATTTGCCAGTTCTTAATCTTATTGCATGAGTTTATAATAACGCGGTGGCTTCTGTTACACAAAATTCTGAATTACCAATGGTTAAAGTTTGCAATATAGCACACCATACCTAGTTGCATCTACCTCACGCTTAAAAGCAACGAAGGCAAAACCTTTGCAAACAGGGTCTTTAGTCTTCTTATCCCCAGAAACAGCAGGAGACATTGAAAAATAAACAAAAAAGGGCCATAAAAGAATCCCATAAAAAACAGAGTGAAAGAGAGCAAACCCTTTCAACAAATTTGCCAATAAAATTGGAAAGGCCCAACCTAATACCTTCCTTGTTTTTCTGATCATCCTTCTTGGAACCAGGCTTGATAGGATCGTTTTGTGCTTGTCTGCTTTGCGCTATTTCATCGAGCAGCTTGTCTGCAATGGAAGTATCGTATACGTTCCCTTCACCGGACCCACGAGGGTTGCTCTCAAGCTACTTCTTCATTTTGCCAAGCGGAAGAAACATGCCCTCTTTGCCGTCGTCTTCATCAGCACCGTCGAATTCATCGTCGTCATCCTCTTCCTCTTCGTCCATTTCGAAGAGGGTAGTGTCGCCTTTTCTTCCTTTGTTAAAAGCAGAAGCCCGCACTCTATTAGAATCTATTACATCAGAGAAAAAAAGAAAGTGGAGGGAAATGGGTAGGTTGGAAAAGTGGAAGCAAAGAAGAAGAGAGAAAGAAAGTGGTGGCATTCTTCTAGTTATGAGCGTGGGAGCTGCCGCTGCCTCCACTGAAGAGAAACGCCGAATTAGACAATGAAGACATTCCCATCGTCTTCATTCTCCACACTTCCACTTATCTATATACTTGTTTTCTGTCGAATTCAGGTTATCCTCTCTTTTAAGAGCTTACCCTGATGATGATGATCTTTTGGTAAATACTTAAGAGTTGGTCTTATTGTAACCGCCACACTAGTATGTTTATCCATTTAAAAATAATATTAATCAAATCATCGATATAAACATTGAATTCATTTACTAAATGTTTCTGATTGCATTTACTTAAGAAAAATGAAGGTACTGGTTAGTTCAATGCTTTGGCGTTGAAAAAAAATGCAACAACGAGTTAGATGACATGCTACTGCATTCAATCTTTAAATATGCATGGTTTTGAATCATCGATTATAGAGGCAAAATCCTGGTACAAGTAAAGTTCATATTCACCCATAATTCTAAGCGGAAAAGCGGATATTGTTCATTCGAGGATATACGAGTTCAAATCGTCTTGTCTACAAGGTGTATGTGCAATTGTCAAAGGTTAAGAATATGTATGAGTATATACTACCTTGTAATCACTTTTAGACTATTAAAAAAAAAGCATTTCTCAGAAACCTTCAAGTAGCAAGTCGGGATGGAAGAACCAAATCTTCTCATTGGAATGCATGCATAATGTAGCCCCCTAAACCGGGCCCAGAAGAAAAAACCGAATTTAGAAAGTTACGATTGAAACTTATCGTTCAAGAAAACCAACTTGAAAATTATATTTTAATTTAAAATAAAATAACAATAATTTAATAAATAAATAAATACATAAAATATTAATGTCATACTAAATATCTGAATATTTAAATAAAATCTCTGAAATAAAAATCACAGTAGATAGAATGCTAAAATAATCCGAAAAGCATAAATAGTCATCAAGTATGGATTACATCAATATCTCAAATAATAAATGATAATATGAATAAATAAAAATAGTTTCGTACTGAATATTAAAATAACCAAATAAAATGTGAGATCTTCCAAGTATCACGTCGCCTAAAGTCCAAAGATATCTGTAAGAGAACACTATGGGGAGTAAGCTAAAGAGCTTAGTGTGTCTCTAAAGTGCAAGGAAAACCATAATCATAAAACATAGTAATATTTTTTTAAAATTCTTTAAAATATAAAACAAATGGTACAATATCACAAGCGAAATGCAATGCACCCAACTACAACTGCCAAGAGGAAAGTTCCCCAGAACTCCTCACTAAAACCGCCATCCGAAGTGGAATTCATCCCGAAGGGTGAAACCTCTGAACTTCCCCGTAAAAATCCCAACCCGTGCTCACACATATATGTTGTTTAAAACTCAAATTTATAAACATAGTTCCATAAATCTGATATTCCATAAACATACTTCATAAATCCATAAATCATAACCCATAAATCCTAGTTTCCGTAAATTTCGATGTTTCGTAAATCAAATATTTCATAAATCATAATTAAAAACACATTCTAAAATCGTATGCATATGATGTCAATCATACAAGCCATAATGCAGATCAAAATCAAGCAAGGTATAAAACCATATAAAAATTATTTATTTATAGCACCGGAAGAAACACACCTTAGCCAAACCAAACTCAACCTACTGATTGAGGCGTTTCTCAGGATCAAAAGCATTGGGTTTAGCTATATTGGTACCTATGAGAATAATCCTACGATAACACTATTACTATTATCATTATGATTAAGGAAGTATTCGTAAATACTTATTCAACAGATTTTAATGATAGAAGTATACTTATCTGATTCGTATCATTGACCTCCTTATCAATTGAAGACAATGTTGAATTGAACGGTGCCAAAGACTCAGCGGGGTTTGATCGAATTAAATAAATAAATAAAGGCAGAAAAAAGAGAAATATGTATTTCAAATACAAATCGAGAGAGGAGAGGGGAAAACTGGCTGCGAAAAAATAAACAAAATTGCATGGGAAAGGGCGGCTTATATAATCAAAATTTTGGATAAATTACAAGGTAAGTCCTTGTACTTTTCTAAGGTTCACAAAATAAGTACCTAATATCATTTCTTTATAAAAATGTCACTAAATTTGTTTAAAATTCAATTAATTCCTAAATTTCTTAATTAGGGTTTCATTTTTAAATTCCTAATTTCTAAGATTTTGAATTTAGGGATTTTAAAATTAGCGTTTTTGAATTGGGGTATTTTTTGGGTGTTATGCATAACTTAGGGTAGAACATAATAAACTGTGAAGATATTATACATAGATTCATCATTGAAACGCAGGGCAAACCTCAAACTCAAATAACTTGTTTGTCAAGAAAGTAGCCATACGAGCTATATGTGAAAAGGATGTGCCTAGGTGACAAATGCTTTTGTAGTGGGAACCACATAGGGGGTTTGTCCTGATAAAAATATAGATATCAGATGTGATGAAAATATCTATACATATGAAGTAACTTTTTTATCACCGTCAACTGACTCGTTGAAATGCATCCGTAGTTTCATATTTTTGTAATTTTTCCCACTGTTTTCCGCTTACCCTTGGATTCCATAATAGGATTGAGCTTTGGAGGAAGATTAACAGCAGTGGCAGGTTGTTTTACATCTATAGCCTGCAAATGGAATCAAGCATGACAGTTAAAAGTAAATTGTAAGTTATTCAAGAAGTGTTAGAGCTTGAGGGGGAGTGTAAGTTGACAAGAAGTGTTAGAGTTTAATTTAATGTGTAATTAGAGTTTATTTTTAAGTCAGTAGTTTAGATTTACTAAAAGTCTTATTTAAATTAGGGATAAATATTATTTAAATTATAGATAAAAGTATAATTTTAGTTATACTGAAACTATGTATCAGCCTATTTAAAGGCTCATCCCATACACATTTGATTAAGAAGAATAAGAGAAAATACATAGAAATACATTGTTCTCTGTTGAAATTATTATTTTTATTCTATCGTTAAACTGTAGCTTTTCATATTTTATTGTTTATTGTTCACCGGCGTTCATCTTCTCCGACCACCATGATCCCTTTCTCACATGGTATCAGAGCCAACAATAATCCTGATGTCGTCACCATTGCTGCCACCTCTGATCTGAATCAAATTGACGATCTAATTTTTTTAGATGCATATTATTTTTTCCGCTGTTGTCATTAGGCCACGCTCGTTCCTTGGCTTCTCTCTCGTTGGAATCTTACATCTATAATAAAATTTCTACTCGTTTAATTTTGTTATTTTGTTCTCTATTTAATGGTTCTATCTTAGCCAATCAAAAAGAAATATGAAAAGGTCATAGTTTAGCCTTAAAAACTATTTGGTTCTATCTTAGCCATCCATTGTAAAAGATAGGGAAATGTTATAGTTTAGCCTTAAAAACTATCTGGTTCTATCTCTGCCATCAATTATAAAAGATAGGAGAAAATGTTCTAGTTTAGCCTTAAAAACTAGATAATATTTTTAAAGGATTCTACATCAAAGATCCAAGCTGAAATTCTAGTTTGTGCAACTACCAGCTTGAGGGGAGTGTATTCTTGTGATCATTGTTGAATGGAAGTAGCTAGTTAGTCCGTGAATGACAGAAAAAGCTGGAAGACATCTCAGAAGATGCAAAAACCTAAAAAAGATCATCACTGACAGAGAAAAGCTAGAAGACATCTAAGGAAGGTGCAAAAACCAATAACAATAGTAAAGTTGGTAGACATCTCAAGAAGGATGCAAAAACCAGCAACATCGTTTGCAAATTTTCAACAATGGACGTTCAAAGAATAGCATGAGTATGTCCTAGTTGTTTAACTCAATGGGTCCCAAAAAAAGGGAGATTCTTTCCCTACAAAACAACAAAAAAATATGAGTAGGGCATCACATCCAAGATCCAAGCTGGTGCTCTACTACACTTGCTCACCAGCTTGAGGGGATTGAAGGGGAGTGTAAGTTATCCAAGAAGTGTTAGAGCTTGAGGGGAGTGTTAGTTGAAAAAAGTGTTAGAGTTTAATTTAATGTGTAATTAGAGTTTAATTTAATGTGTAATTAGAGTTTAGATTTACTAAAAATCTTATTTAAATTAGAAATAAATATTATTTAAATTATAGATAAAAGTATAGTTTTAGTTATACTAAAACTCTATATCAGCCTATTTAAAGGCTTATCTTACACATTTGATTAAGAAGAATAAGAGAAAATACAGAAAAATACATTGTTCTTTGTTGAAAATATTATTTTTGTTCTATCGTTAAACTGTAACTTTTTATATTTTATTGTTCATTGTTCACCGGCGTTCATCTTCTCCGGCCACCATGGCCCCTTTCTCACATAAATGACATAAACCATCCCTTATTTTGAGACAATCTTTCTTTATCATAGGTAAACTGTTAGGTTTCCAGTTGATGCAGGTTGATTCCCTTACCTGGACTTGGGAGAATATTTTTCCGGCAAAATTTCGCCACTTAGTGATTCTTTTTGGATCATCTTTTTGCTCTATTAATTTTTAACATCTTCCTTCTTGGTCGTGAGGGTTGTCGCATCTTGTAACACAAACAGTACAGTACAGATCAACAACTGACTCAACAGCAGGGGTATCCATTTCACAGATACCATCCTTTCCCTTCCATGGGGATTATGCTATACAGCAGTTAAAGTAGTGCATCAACCATTGCCCGTGCTTGGAATTTCTTTGAACCAGCATGTTCATCAAGTGTCGTTGAATCACTTACCACCTGCTCGTGCTGTTGACATAAATGGAGAAACAGACAATCAATTAAGCATCCCAGAAGAGAAATAGCAAAGCAACTGTATCAAAGCATTTTTCACTCTTTGTTCTATCAAAAGTAGTGTGAGATTGTAGTAGTAGTAGTCCTTTTAATATTCATTTTCCAGAGCAGCTCGTTTGTGAAATAAGCTCGTTTGTGAAATAAGCATGCTCATTTTCCAGCATAACAACAGGATGCACCACCGGTCATCTCGCTTGCATAAGATAGTACTCTAATTAGTAATTACTATTTTTCTGCTTATTATAATACTCTTTGATTTCAGTTTCTTACCATTGGATGACATTCTTCGATTACAATGGCCCTGAATGGTACACAATCTTCAGCGCAATATCTTTTTCTAGAGGACTCTCTGGGCCAGGTCATACTCGTATCAACCAAGGGAAAATTGCAGCTCCCATTTCCAAGTAGGATAGAGTTCAGCATCATTAGTTAAATATCTGATCCAGGACTCGTCACTCTGTTCCTTGGGGTTAGATAGATGTGGAAGTTCATCATAGGAACCAGTAAAGTCATACAAATGTGCGAATTCCTCACAAGGCAACTGATGCTCATGCATCAGCAGTTGCTTTGATAGAGAGAAGAGGTTCTCAGACTCATGCAACTCGTGCCTCCCATCCGGTTTCCAATGCTGCAAGCTCAGGGTTAAACATGGTTGAGTTCTGAATCATGGAGAAACAAGAATGGTTATGGGTATTTCCATCGGTCCAAAAAATTGACTCGAGAGAGAAATTTGCATAAAGCATCTTACATCAGGAATCTCCTCGTCCACAACCTGACATGGCTGACAACTTTCACTAGGTGAAGTGTTGGCCTTTTCTTCATCTTTTTTCTTCAATTTACAGAGAAAAATGCTCTACTGCACGGGTGGAAGGCAACACAATTTCAGCCTTAAATTATAAAATTCAAAACTCTAAACATACATAACAAAAAGGGGTTAACTTTCTATCAAACACTTTGGAGTTAGGATTACAAAACCTGAAGACAAATTACACATCAAAACTCTGAAGACTCAACATTTTCCTCCAATCACCTCAACAACCACTGTAAATGACTTGGGGCGGTGATCAACTTATAGATCATGAGACCTTACCAACTGAGTAATGAAAATTACTACCGGATTTCAGCAAAGATGAAGAAAGACGCCAATTTTAGTTCAAAAGTAGTAGCAAGCAATTACTAACACATCAACAACACTCCCGATTGCTGTTCTCTTGACCAGTTTGCTGTCTCCTCGCCGGGAAAAGAAATACCACTCCTGATCGGCTGATTTTATTTTAGAGCAACCTTTAATAAAAACAACAGATTATGAGTGATAAAGTAGTATTTTTCAAGTCACAAACTTTTATATATAAACTTTAGAGTTCTTACCGGGTAGTTCCAGGGGATCTTTAAAAATCAACTTTCCAAGTTTCGATCCAATTATCACTGTTCCTAATCTTTAAAAGAGAGCAAGAAAATTATACAAGATTAAAGAGAGCAATAAATTTATATATGACGCTAAAGTTTATAGTAACAATAAACCGTATGATGTAATGTATGATAAAAACAAACACTCGAGTGAACAAAAAAAACCAAATTTATATATCTTAATTTATAATTTATGTATACACATAAACAAGACAAAATTTATATATATATATATATATATATATATATATATATATATATACACACACACTGCATCTCTATATCATTACAACTTTCATTTTTTTAAAGTACACAATTCTATTGAACTTGTGCTTGAGACTTGAGTTTCTATGACATCAAGTAATCTGTCATCATCTATGCTATATTTATTTGATGGACGACTCTAAAAGGGATATGTTTCAGCCAAGGAGAATGTCAGTATTCTCACACAAACAAAAAAGTTCATTACTTCTTTCGTCAACATCAACTAAAATAGAATTAAAGAACTCGTCTCCTTCATCAATGCCAAGTCGAGGTTGAATCTCATTATCTTGTTCATCAGGGATAAGTTGATGCTGTATCTCACTATCTTGTTCATTGGTGCAAGATTGATGTTGATTCCCACTATCTCGTTCATTGGTGCAAGATTGATGTTGAATCTCATGGAAGTTCCCATTAGATCCGCAAAGGAATGAGAAAACATCACCAGAATGCACACGCTCCTCATACATGCGGGATTTCAATGAAGAAGAAACAACACATATCTCATCATTTTGTTCATTGGTGCCAGATTGATTGTGAACCCCATCCAGATCGTCGCCTGTGTAAGCAGCATCACAGGAGTAAACAGGCACAGGCTCGCCATACATCTGTGATTTCAGCACAAAAGCAGCCTCATGTTCAACCTCAGTGGAGTCATTTAACTGCGCCAATAACTCGTCCACATCGATAACCAATGAAGTTTGATTTACAAAAACGAAGCAATTAGTTCATGAAAGTTAAATCATTTCCATACACATCAAATGCATGTTGAAAAGCTACACTAGAAGGCGCATGTCTTACATCAAAAGGTTTGTCTTCTGCAACATTACTTGGGTGACCTTCTTCACCACTCAAAATGCCAGCCTTTTCATCATCTTTTTTCTTCAATTTACAGAGAAAATACCCCTTCTGTACAAAAAAAGGACAAAACAGTTACATAGAGTAAATAACTCGCAGCATAATCAGTTTTCCAGATTAAGATTACAAAAAAACAACAAATTGGGTTCTGTTATGAATTTCAAGAAAACACACTATCCCGTTTGGGAAAACAACAACAATTCTAAGTTCTAAGAGTTATCAATCCTATAAATGAATTCAGACAAACAAAGATAAATATTTTAAATGCTAACACATTAGAAATTCGAAACGATTATAATAATTCAGAGTTAGTTCCAGAAAAATAAACCTGATTAGGCAGAGCATCAGGCAAAGTGTATTCATGGATGACCCAAGGGGTCCATTTTCCATCAGGAACACGACGCTCATAGAAAACCAAAGTCTTCTTGGTTCCAATTCCAACTTTAGCCTTTATACTCCAATGTTTTCCCGTTAATTTCCAGTACGCAAGCTTGGTTATCCTCTTAACCCGTTTACCATGATTTCTTCGAGAAAACAGATACCAAATTCGATCATTAGATCTTCTTACTGAAAACCCTGTAAAAAAACCCAAAGTCAAGAATATGAGCGTAATAAAAAGGAAGACGATGAACTGACTTGAAACCTACGGGGCAATTCTCCAGGCTCCCAGTCGCTGAGGTCGCCGGTGACTTCACCGATAGCTTGGACAGCAGAATCACGATCGCGTGCCTTATTCCATAGGTAATGATCGATGAGTTCTTTATCAGTTGGGTGGAACCTGTATCCAACGATGTCGTTGCAGCTACAGCAGTTCATCTCATCGGATATTTGAGAAGAAACCAGAAGGGAAATTCAACAAGAAGACGATTCCAATAAACTAAACAAAAAAACCCAACATAATTTCCCGTCCCTCTGCAAGAAGGAACAAGGAAGGTGATCCCATGAAAAAAAATTCAAAGTGGTTCTATGAAAATCTAAGAGAAAAAAAATCTTATAAATAATCAAAAATTCCTTCCCGAAGAAGTTGTGGGAAAATAGGGTAAACTAAGCTTTTCATCATTCTACTTTCACTGTCTTCGGGATTTGGTCATATAACTTTATAATATTTTATTTTGATTATTTAATTTTTAAATTGTTTCATTTTTTTTTTGTCTCTCGGGCATTAAATCAAAAACAATATGTTAACATGAACTTCTTTTTGTTCACGTGTTTTTTTACCTTTTTTTATTTCATCTTCTCACACTAAAATAAAACTTTAAAAGTTTTATCTTTACATCAAGTTGGCATTAAAATAATTATTCTCTGCTAATTAAAGCATCAACGAATTTTTCTCATTGTCACCTATTGTTCTATCAGTTTAGATTTTTTAAAATATTTTAAAATTTCACAAAACCTAAAATAAATATTATATATAATCTACATCGTTTGATTAGCGTGGAATTAATATATATAGCTTGCCTCCTTCTTCGCCTCCCTACAGTTGAAATTTTGAATAAGATACTTTACCATCGAAAAATAAAATATAAAAAATTAGATTTTCAAGAGTTTTTTTCTAAGGTAAAAAATAGATGCTCTATCATAACGTCATTAAGTATTTAACAGTAAAGTGATTGAAATCTATTTGAATGTTTAGTAATCAAATTTAAATTGAGTGACCGAAACATGAATACAATAAAAGTTGAGTGATGCCAAAAAAATATTAAATCGTTCCTAAACTGTACTTGGTTTTCCATGTTTTCACATCAGATTAGATTTACCAACGTTGTCATTTAAGTTCGGTGAAAACCCATGTATGTTAGCATTTTTTTACAAAGGTATTTTTGGGGCTGTTTCACTGTTATGAACTTGCTCCCTAAGTTTTGGCCAACATTATCTTGACTGTTCTTTTTGACATTGCCACCGTCCATTCAGCTTCTTAAAATTTCCAATTGTTTGTTTGATGTGCTTCCCACTTGTCTAAATCAAACCTCTTTGACAAAAGAAAAAGAAAAATTTGCTTGCCTAATCAAACTTGGCATTTCTACTTTGTTCTCTTGGTGCTTGTACGCCATGACACAGATGTGATAATTAACTTTCCAGGGCTATATATAAAAATGGAATTTCAAAACTTCACAGTTCTTTTTTTTAAACGTGCAACAGTTGTGTTCTGTTGTGCTATCAACAATTATACTCTTCAAGCTTTGCTTTGGACACCGTACTCTCACAGGTGAGAATACCATTTCCATTGGTGTCTGCTTCGACCCAGAAATCTTCCGTCTCCTGGAAACTTAATCCGTAAGAAAGACCGGTCAAATTCACCTGCAGATGGTTCAGAAAAGGTGAGATTTTACCACTCCCATTATATATACTAGGGAACTATGTTAAGGAAGTGAATGAGAAGTACCTAAGTGCATCACAAAAAGCTGAATATGTTATATGGTTGCCATTATTGTCGGCCCTTAGAAAGGCAAAGTCGTCATTTTCAGCCAATGAAACCTTTTTAAGTTGATACTGTCACCAAGATGGGAATTAAATTTTAGATGCGGAAGCATATGATAATTGGTGATATTCATTTGCAAAGTAAAACACATACATTTCCCATCATGCTTCTACTCAAAAGATACACGTGTAAGGTAAGAATCAGAGAGATGTTTATCAGATTCCAGAACCAATAACTTGGCAATTTCGTCAACAAGTGAAGCCCAGGTCACAGATTTGAGAAGTTTTTTTTCTTTTTATAAGAATAGGGGTCTCGTTAAAAACCCCCTCGTATCCATCATTGTATCGGGATACAACGACCAATAGCGGAAGGGGGAAAAGAGTGCTCAATTATATTAATAAATGAAAAGCTGGATACATAAGGAACAGACCGCAAAATAAGTCCCATAGAATGACCAAAACAAAACACTTCCAATCGAACCAGACCGACCTTCCCTACCATACACTGACAACTGAAGTATAGAATTCCCTAGCCTATACTCTTCTTTGCTAGCAAATCTGCGTCGACATTGCTTGCTCTAGGGATGTGGCATAGGAGCCAATTCTTTGATCTCATCATAGTTCCAATTTCTCGCACCAGGGCATTAAACACCTGGGGAGAGTCTTCTGGTTTCAAGATCCACTCCACTGCAGTTTTACTATCACACTCCACAATAACTCGTGTATTTAGGCACTCCGAAGCCTTGAGACATAGGTCTACTCCTCTTTTAACTGCCATCAATTCAGCAAGAATGGAAGGTCCATGACCAGTATTTTCGGAGAAGGTGAGTAAAGTATTTCCTAAATCATTCCCAAGGATACCACCTATACCTCCTTTCGAGCCAATCCTAGGCATTGCTCCGTCCACGTTCACTTTTAGAAAACCAGGAGGGGGAGCAATCCAGGATACTGGAATTGCGTTTAATGGGGATGAATGGCTAGGTACATCCACGATTCGAAGGGTCAGAGAGGAGGTCATCCGCAGCAATTTTAATCCAGGAAACTTGGCTTTATACCACCACACTAGTCTCGCTTTGGCCAGATGGAAAATCTGCAAACTGTCCAGACGAGATTTGCCAAAAATCAAGTCGTTTCTGAAGAGCCAAACTGTCCATATCACAGCGAAAGGAATAAAATGCCAAATTGAAGCTGCCAAGCCTGAAATGCTATTCTCCTTCCATGCTAGAAGGAATGTTATTGGATCTGGATGTAAAGTAGTAGAAATATTCCAATATCTGCAAAATTTCATCCAAATTGCCTACGGTATTTCGCAAGAAAAGAAGAGATTTGAAACTGTCTCAGGAAATTTGCCACACAGGGGACAAAGATTGTCTGAAATTGAAGACACCCTTACGTTTAAGCAATTCCACTTTAACAGGAATACGATTCTGCATAACCAGCCAGATGAACAACTCCACTTTTAGAGGGACTAACCCTCTCCAAACTACATTATTCCACACAAGATCTGCAGAAAGGATTTAAAGTACATTTTACTAACCGAGCTGACCTGAGAACGTACCTTCTCCATTGCCAGACCAGAATATGAAGTCTTGACTAATGTGAAAATCTTGGAGTAGGGAAAGTAAGGTGTTCCATTGATCCACCTCCCAATCGAACAATTGTCTTCTAAGAGTGATATTCCAAGACCACCCCCAAGGTTCTTTGACTCCAAAATCAGCAATGACTCCCTGTTTATTGACCAATAATGCAAAGACACGGGGAAATTTGTTGAGTAGGGGTTGATCACAAAGCCAAGGATCTAGCCAAAAAAGGATAGATTTACCATCCCCAACTTTGATGCTGAGGTTATTCCTAAGGCATAAGCCAATTGAGTCTTCCTTATAAAAGGATTTTACCCCATTCCAGACCCAAGACTTGCGCATGGGATGCGAGATCGCAAGAAGCAGCTTCGATGAGTAGTTATATTTACATCGGATGACATTTTGCCACATTCCTACCTTTTCATTAGCAAATTTCTAGATCCACTTTCCTAAAAGAGCTCTGTTTTGAAGGTCCAAATTAACGATTCCAAGGCCTCCCAAGGTGTATGTGCAATTGTCAAAGGTTAAGAATATGTATGAGTAGTTATATTTACATCGGATAGAGTTCAGCATCATTAGTTAAATATCTGATCCAGGACTCGTCACTCTGTTCCTTGGGGTTAGATAGATGTGGAAGTTCATCATAGGAACCAGTAAAGTCATACAAATGTGCGAATTCCTCACAAGGCAACTGATGCTCATGCATCAGCAGTTGCTTTGATAGAGAGAAGAGGTTCTCAGACTCATGCAACTCGTGCCTCCCATCCGGTTTCCAATGCGGCAAGCTCAGGGTTAAACATGGTTGAGTTCTGAATCATGGAGAAACAAGAATGGTTATGGGTATTTCCATCGGTCCAAAAAATTGACTCGAGAGAGAAATTTGCATAAAGCATCTTTCATCAGGAATCTCCTCGTCCACAACCTGACATGGCTGACAACTTTTACTAGGTGAAGTGTTGGCCTTTTCTTCATCTTTTTTCTTCAATTTACAGAGAAAAATGCCCTACTGCACGGGTGGAAGGCAACACAATTTCAGCCTTAAATTATAAAATTCAAAACTCTAAACATACATAACAAAAAGGGGTTAACTTTCTATCAAACACTTTGGAGTTAGGATTACAAAACCTGAAGACAAATTACACATCAAAACTCTGAAGACTCAACATTTTCCTCCAATCACCTCAACAACCACTGTAAATGACTTGGGGCGGTGATCAACTTATAGATCATGAGACCTTACCAACAGAGTAATGGAAATTACTACCGGATTTCAGCAAAGATGAAGAAAGACGCCAATTTTAGTTCAAAAGTAGTAGCAAGCAATTATTAACACATCAACAACACTCCCGATTGCTGTTCTCTTGACCAGTTTGCTGTCTCCTCGTCGGGAAAAGAAATACCACTCCTGATCGGCTGATTTTATTTTAGAGCAACCTTTAATAAAAACAACAGATTATGAGTGATAAAGTAGTATTTTTCAAGTCACAAACTTTTATATATAAACTTTAGAGTTCTTACCGGGTAGTTCCAGGGGATCTTTAAAAATCAACTTTCCAAGTTTCGATCCAATTATCACTGTTCCTAATCTTTAAAAGAGAGCAAGAAATTTATACAAGATTAAAGAGAGCAATAAATTTATATATGACGCTAAAGTTTATAGTAACAATAAACCGTATGATGTAATGTATGATAAAAACAAACACTCGAGTGAACAAAAAAAACCAAATTTATATATCTTAATTTATAATTTATGTATACACATAAACAAGACAAAATTATATATATATATATATACACACACACTGCATCTCTATATCATTACAACTTTCATTTTTTTAAAGTACACAATTCTATTGAACTTGTGCTTGAGACTTGAGTTTCTATGACATCAAGTAATCTGTCATCATCTATGCTATATTTATTTGATGGACGACTCTAAAAGGGATATGTTTCAGCCAAGGAGAATGTCAGTATTCTCACACAAACAAAAAAGTTCATTACTTCTTTCGTCAACATCAACTAAAATAGAATTAAAGAACTCATCTCCTTCATCAATGCCAAGTCGATGTTGAATCTCATTATCTTGTTCATCAGGGATAAGTTGATGCTGTATCTCACTATCTTGTTCATTGGTGCAAGATTGATGTTGATTCCCACTATCTCGTTCATTGGTGCAAGATTGATGTTGAATCTCATGGAAGTTCCCATTAGATCCGCAAAGGAATGAGAAAACATCACTAGAATGCACACGCTCCTCATACATGCGGGATTTCAATGAAGAAGAAACAACACATATCTCATCATTTTGTTCATTGGTGCTAGATTGATTGTGAACCCCATCCAGATCGTCGCCTGTGTAAGCAACATCACAGGAGGAAACAGGCACAGGCTTGCCATACATCTGTGATTTCTGCACAAAAGCAGCCTCATGTTCAACCTCAGTGGAGTCATTTAACTGCGCCAATAACTCGTCCACATCGATAACCAATGAAGTCTGATTTACAAAAACGAAGCAATTAGTTCATGAAAGTTAAATCATTTCCATACACATCAAATGCATGTTGAAAAGCTACACTAGAAGGCGCATGTCTTACATCAAAAGGTTTGTCTTCTGCAACATTACTTGGGTGACCTTCTTCACCACTCAAAATGCCAGCCTTTTCATCATCTTTTTTCTTCAATTTACAGAGAAAATACCCCTTCTGTACAAAAAAAAGACAAAACAGTTACATAGAGTAAATAACTCGCAGCATAATCAGTTTTCCAGATTAAGATTACAAAAAAACAACAAATTGGGTTCTGTTATGAATTTCAAGAAAACACACTATCCCGTTTGGGAAAACAACAACAATTCTAAGTTCTAAGAGTTATCAATCCTATAAATGAATTCAGACAAACAAAGATAAATATTTTAAATGCTAACACATTAGAAATTCGAAACGATTATAATAATTCAGAGTTAGTTCCAGGAAAATAAACCTGATTAGGCAGAGCATCAGGCAAAGTGTATTCATGGATGACCCAAGGGGTCCATTTTCCATCAGGAACACGACCCTCATAGAAAACCAAAGTCTTCTTGGTTCCAATTCCAACTTTAGCCTTTATACTCCTATGTTTTCCCGTTAATTTCCAGTACCCAAGCTTGGTTATCCTCTTAACCCGTTTACCATGATTTCTTCGAGAAAACAGATACCAAATTCGATCATTAGATCTTCTTACTGAAAACCCTGTAAAAAAACCCAAAGTCAAGAAGATGAGCGTAATAAAAAGGAAGACGATGAACTGACTTGAAACCTACGGGGCAATTCTCCAGGCTCCCAGTCGCTGAGGTCGCCGGTGACTTCACCGATAGCTTGGACAGCAGAATCACGATCGCGTGCCTTATTCCATAGGTAATGATCGATGAGTTCTTTATCAGTTGGGTGGAACCTGTATCCAACGATGTCGTTGCAGCTACAGCAGTTCATCTCATCAGATATTTGAGAAGAAACCAGAAGGGAAATTCAACAAGAAGACGATTCCAATAAACTAAACAAAAAAACCCAACATAATTTCCCGTCCCTCTGCAAGAAGGAACAAGGAAGGTGATCCCATGAAAAAAAATTCAAAGTGGTTCTATGAAAATCTAAGAGAAAAAAAAGCTTATAAATAATCAAAAATTCCTTCCCGAAGAAGTTGTGGGAAAATAGGGTAAACTAAGCTTTTCATCATTCTACTTTCACTGTCTTCGGGATTTGGTCATACAACTTTAAAATATTTTATTTTGATTATTTAATTTTTGAATTGTTTCTTTTTTTTTTTGTCTCTCGGGCATTAAATCAAAAACAATATGTTAACATAAACTGCTTTTTGTTCACGTGTTTTTTTACCTTTTTTTATTTCATCTTCTCACACAAAAATAAAACTTTAAAAGTTTATCTTTACATAAGTTGGCATTAAAATAATTATTCTCTGTTTATTAAAGCATCAACGAATTTTTTTCATTGTCACCTATTGTTCTATCAGTTTAGATTTTTAAATTTTTTTTAAAAATTCACAAAACCTAAAATAAATATTATATATAATCTCCATCGTTTGATTAGCGTGGAATTAATATATATAGCTTGCCTCCTTCTTTGCCTCCCTATAGTTGAGATTTGGAATAAGATACTTTAGCATCGAAAAATAAAATATAAAAAATTAGATTTTCAAGAGTTTTTTTCTAAGGTAAAAAATAGATGCTCTATCATAACGTCATTAAGTATTTAACAGTAAAGTGATTGAAATCTATTTGAATGTTTAGTAATCAAATTTAAGTTGAGTGACTGAAACATGAATACAATAAAAGATGAGTGATGCCAAAAAAATATTAAATCGTTCCTAAACTGTACTTAGTTTTCCATGTTTTCACATCAGATTAGATTTACCAACGTTGTCATTTAAGTTCGGTGAAAACCCATGTATGTTAGCATGTTTTTACAAAGGTATTTTTGGGGCTGTTTCACTGTTATGAACTTGCTCCCTAAGTTTTGGCTAACATTATCTTGACTGTTCTTTTTGACATTGCCACCGTCCATTCAGCTTTTTAAAATTTCCAATTGTTTGTTTGATGTGCTTCCCACTTGTCTAAATCAAACCTCTTTGACAAAAGAAAAAGAAAAAGAAAAATTTGCTTGCCTAATCAAACTTGGCATTTCTACTTTGTTCTCTTGGTGCTTGTACGCCATGACACAGATGTGATAATTAACTTTCCAGGGCTATATATAAAAATGGAATTTCAAAACTTCACAGTTCTTTTTTTTAAACGTGCAACAGTTGTGTTCTGTTGTGCTATCAACAATTATACTCTTCAAGCTTTGCTTTGGACACCGTACTCTCACAGGTGAGAATACCATTTCCATTGGTGTCTGCTTCGACCCAGAAATCTTCCGTCTCCTGGAAACTTAATCCGTAAGAAAGACCGGTCAAATTCACCTGCAGATGGTTCAGAAAAGGTGAGATTTTACCACTCCCATTATATATACTAGGGAACTATGTTAAGGAAGTGAATGAGAAGTACCTAAGTGCATCACAAAAAGCTGAATATGTTATATGGTTGCCATTATTGTCGGCCCTTAGAAAGGCAAAGTCGTCATTTTCAGCCAATGAAACCTTTTTAAGTTGATACTGTCACCAAGATGGGAATTAAATTTTAGATGCGGAAGCATATGATAATTGGTGATATTCATTTGCAAAGTAAAACACATACATTTCCCATCATGCTTCTACTCAAAAGATACACGTGTAAGGTAAGAATCAGAGAGATGTTTATCAGATTCCAGAACCAATCACTCGGCAATTTCGTCAACAAGTGAAGCCCAGGTCACAGATTTGAGAAGTTTTTTTCTTTTTATAAGAATAGGGGTCTCGTTAAAAACCCCTCTCGTATCCATCATTGTATCGGGATACAACGACCAATAGCGGAAGTGGGAAAAGAATGCCCAATTATATTAATAAATGAAAAGCTGGACACATAAGGAACAGACCGCAAAATATGTCCCATAGAATGACCAAAACAAAACACTTCCAATCGAACCAGACCGACCTTCCCTACCATACACTGACAACTGAAGTATAGAATTCCCTAGCCTATACTCTTCTTTGCTAGCAAATCTGCGTCGACATTGCTTGCTCTAGGGATGTGGCATAGGAGCCAATTCTTAGATCTCATCATAGTTCCAATTTCTCGCACCAGGGCATTAAACACCTGGGGAGAGTCTTCTGGTTTCAAGATCCACTCCACTGCAGTTTTACTATCACACTCCACAATAACTCGTGTATTTAGGCACTCCGAAGCCTTGAGACATAGGTCTACTCCTCTTTTAACTGCCATCAATTCAGCAAGAATGGAAGGTCCATGACCAGTATTTTCGGAGAAGGTGAGTAAAGTATTTCCCAAATCATTCCCAAGGATACCACCTATACCTCCTTTCGAGCCAATCCTAGGCATTGCTCCGTCCACGTTCACTTTTAGAAAACCAGGAGGGGGAGCAATCCAGGATACTGGAATTGCGTTTAATGGGGATGAATGGCTAGGTACATCCACGATTCGAAGGGTCAGAGAGGAGGTCATCCGCAGCAATTTTAATCCAGGAAACTTGGCTTTATACCACCACACTAGTCTCGCTTTGGCCAGATGGAAAATCTGCAAACTGTCTAGACGAGATTTGCCAAAAATCAAGTCGTTTCTGAAGAGCCAAACTGTCCATATCACAGCGAAAGGAATAAAATGCCAAATTGAAGCTGCCAAGCCTGAAATGCTATTCTCCTTCCATGCTAGAAGGAACGTTATTGGATCTGGATGTAAAGTAGTAGAAATATTCCAATATCTGCAAAATTTCATCCAAATTGCCTACGGTATTTACTTAAGAAAAAGAAGAGATTTGAAACTGTCTCAGGAAATTTGCCACACAGGGGACAAAGATTGTCTGAAATTGAAGACACCCTTACGTTTAAGCAATTCCACTTTAACAGGAATACGATTCTGCATAACCAGCCAGATGAACAACTCCACTTTTGGAGGGACTAACTCTCTCCAAACTACATTATTCCACACAAGATCTGCAGAAAAGATTTAAAGTACATTTTACTAACCGAGCTGACCTGAGAACGTACCTTCTCCATTGCCAGACCAGAATATGAAGTCTTGACTAATGTGAAAATCTTGGAGTGGGGAAAGTATGGTGTTCCATTGATCCACCTCCCAATCGAACAATTGTCTTCTAAGAGTGATATTCCAAGACCACCCCCAAGGTTCTTTGACTCCAAAATCAGCAATGACTCCCTGTTTATTGACCAATAATGCGAAGACACGGGGAAATTTGTTGAGTAGGGGTTGATCACAAAGCCAAGGATCTAGCCAAAAAAGGATAGATTTACCATCCCCAACTTTGATGCTGAGGTTATTCCTAAGGCATAAGCCAATTGAGTCTTCCTTATAAAAGGATTTTACAACCCCATTCCAGACCCAAGACTTGCGCATGGGATGCGAGATCGCAGGAAGCAGCTTCGATGAGTAGTTATATTTACATCGGATGACATTTTGCCACATTCCTACCTTTTCATTAGCAAATTTCTAGATCCACTTTCCTAAAAGAGCTCTGTTTTGAAGGTCCAAATTAACGATTCCAAGGCCTCCCAAGGTTTTTGGAACACACACATCCGTCCATTTAACCCGGTGTATCTTTCTTTTTTCTAAGGAGCCTCCCCAAAGAAAATTAGCCATAAGGCTATTGAGTTTGTGGGACGCTGCAGCAGGGATTGTGAATAGAGACATATAATAGATCAGTAAGGAACTCAAAACAGATTTCAGTAATACTAACCGACCACCAAAGGAAAGAGAGTCTGATTTCCAACTTTGAAGATGACGGTAGAATTTCTCTACAACAGGGTCCCATAATGCTGCGGAATTTCTCTTCGGTCCCAACGGCAAACCTAAGTACTCCGACGGAAAATGACCAACATCACAGCCCACTGAACTGGCCCAGAGGTTGAGATCTGATTCTGGCACATTGACATCAAGCATCCTGGTTTTCTTGAGATTAAGTTGCAGCCTAAAAGCCATTTCAAATACTCGAAGAACCCTTTTTACATTCAAGGCTTGAGTGAGGGAGGCGTTGCAAAATATCATGAGGTCATCTGCAAACTGAAGGTGAGTGACATTAACAGTGTTATTCCCGCGACCAATAAGAAATCCAGAAAACAGTCCCGCATTAGCTGCTTTATATTACATGAGGTTGAGGGCTTCGCCAACAATATTAAATAACATTGGGGACAAAGAGCATCCTTGTCTAAGGCCTCTTGCAATCGAGAACCTGGTTCTTGGTGTTCCATTAACCAGGACAGAAATTGAGGCTGTTGATACACATTTGAATATCCAATTACACCATCTATCCCCAAAATGCATCTCCTTCAACACACGTATGCGGAAATATGACGGCCGGGAATAAACGCAAAAAAACTGATGATAGAATCGGCAACATACCGAAGTCTCCCTGCCAAGACTACGGAAAATTTTTTATAGAGCCCACTTACCAATCTTATCGGTCTGTATTCATCCAGAGAATCTGGATTCCTTTTCTTCGGTATGAGAGTAATGAAGGAGTGATTAATGCAATCCTCCCAATCTTTGCCATTATAAAAATCTTGGAAAAACCTCCATAATCGAACCTTTAAGTTGAGGCCAAATTTTTTGAAGAATCCCATATTGAACCCATCCGGTCCGGAGCCTTATTGCTATCTGAGGAATTGATGGCTGTCCACACTTCCTCCACCGAGAACCTGGCTTCCAAACTTGTTTGTTGATCCTGGGAGATTTTAGGAAAGCTCAAGTTAATTTCTTCCACTTCCAGGGCAGATTTTACATTGTAGGCCAAAGAGAAGAACTCTTGTACACACTCCTTTATTTCTGCATGCTCTGTCACTATACGGTCGTTGTATCGAATGGATTTTATAGAGTTGATTCGCTGTCTGTTTGATGCGGCCAGATGAAAAAAATGAGTGTTACGATCTCCTTCCGCAAACCATTTAATACTTGATTTTTGAAGCCAAGCTCGTTCCTCCTTTCCCTATTCTTTCCAAAGTTCCATCCTAAGCTTTGCAAGGATTTTAACAGAGTTCGAATCATGGGTACCCTGCTGAAGATTGTTTTCGATTGCCTGGATCCTATTCTCCAGGCTAACAATGGAACTCCTGATGTCAGTAAAACGAGAGCCTGAACACTTCTTAATTGCCATTTTGGAGCCTCTAAGGACACTCATTATGCCCCCCCCTTCTATTGTTTTGTCTTGCTTTTTGAATGGCTGAGAGAATTACCTCGGAAAAGCCCTCCTCCATAACATAGTTGAATAATTTGAAGGGTTTGGAGCCCCAATTTTGCGCATCATTTTCTAGCAAAATGGCATTATGATCAGATATCGACTTTGCTAAAAGAATCTGCTGAATATTAGGAAAAGCCAGGAGGAATTGCATACTTACAAGAAATCGATCCAGCCGCACAAGTGTTGGGGGATCCCTTTGGTTACTCCAAGTAAAGGCTCCACCCATAAGAGGCAAATCTGATAATTGAGCTCCCAGGGTAAAATTTCTGAACATTTCTATAGCTGTGAGATTGACTGAGAATCCTCTCTTTTCTTCTATTCCCAGAACAGCGTTGAAATCTCCACCCAGGCACCAGGGGACATTGTAATTACCCATGAAAGAGTTTAACTCACTGAAGAAGTCTTCCTTTTCAGAGTCCACCGAAGCACCATACACATTAAGAAATCCACATTTGAAAATTACCATGTACAATTTGACCAACAGTAGCAACGAATCTATGTGAAATATAGGAATCAGAAACATCAAAAAAAAAATTATCCCACATGCTTAATAAGCCACCTGCAGAGCCTGCCGAAGGTGAGAAAATTGTTCCGATTGAAGAAGCATTCCACATTTTTCTGAATGTTGCCATACGAACTTCAGCCAACTTGGTTTCCTGAATAAATACTAGCTTCGGCTTCTGACTCTTGATTAAATTTCTGACAGCTCTTTCTTTCTCGGCTTTTATCAAACCCCTAATGTTCCGCGTGTTTATAGACAGGTCCATTATCATTTCAATAACCCTTTGGGAAGAGCTCGCATTAGATCACTTGCACTTCTCCTCAATTTCGCTGATTTTTTTCCTCACGACACTGTCTCCCCCCTTGAAGGAAATTTCCAGGATTCGACTGACCTCTAGAACAGCTGTGACTTCCTTTATAGCGTCTGTTTCCACAGAACCGTCACTCCTGTGTGTTGGACGGTGGGCCAAATGAGGAGGGGAAGAGGGAGTGTTCTCCAGCAATTCACGGATTATCTTCCTCATCCGGCACCTATGGGAAGGGCAAAGGATTTCCCTTTCCATTGGGCTCCTCAAGGATTAATTTTGGGTAGTCCCAAGCTCTGGTGAGGGTTTAGAAATGGTTGGTAAAATCTTGCTTTGGATATTGATACAACTCTCCCGTCAATTGTAGTATTGTTTAGCCTCCCAATGGCTCGTTCCATATTGCTTCTTGATTTAAACCGAACAAATGCAAAGGTGGTGGTTATCAGAATTTGAGCAAAGTATAAGATATGGCCTGCCCTGATGTAATTGAATAATGGCATGCTCTAAAGAGAGAGGAGTTTAACTTTGACAACTGTTAATTGTAGTAAGAATTAAGTAAGCTATAATTTGAGTTAGAAAGCCAGAATTTGTACCTATAAACTATCAGCTTAAAATAAAAAATGCAGAACTAACCTTTCTTATACCAAAAGCTGCTTCGGCCCATCTTATCTTAAACGGTTTTCGTGATTTATGAGGATTACAAAGCCATATAAAATTGACACCACAGACATTTCTCCTATGATTTCGATGGCTAACCCAATGTAGGATTCCAGATACATGAGGGTGAAAACCAACATATTTAATCAGTAAGCGTTGCAGACTCCAAAAACATAGTGGTATATGGATAAAGAGCCGGTACTAAAATAAAATCTGAAATCGAATATGCTAACCCTATGAGCATCTGCACCACTGTCTGTATATTCATGAGCAATATCATTAGATGATACCAATCCCTGGGACCTGAGGAACTTGTTGACATGTCCACGCTTGCTTCCATTCCAGTCACTGCAAAATCAATAGCATAAAAGGGAAAAAATGAGACAGGAAAACAAATGCCTTTTACTGGGGCGATCATCAAGTGATAAAACCAAAGATAATGCTTACCCACAGAGTATGATAGGCATCAAAGCTAGAGATAAGTCAACTCTGTTAACATCAAAAAGAACTGAAAAAGAAAGCGGACTGGTACACTGACATATTTCATACGACGATAACATTTCCCTGGTGCAGTCTTACAATGGATAAACTGGAATCATGAGGAAATAAAAGGTGGGTGTTCACAATGATAATTTCTTGTTCAACACTGTCATTCTGATTTCTTGAGAACGGTACAACAAATTGTGCATGTAACAGTTGAGAAACACGATCTCCAAAGTCATTGAAGAACAACTCTCTATGGTTTAAAACCTCGAAGTACTCCTTGTGTATAGCAGTCAACAAACCTGTGTAAGTAAAATTAATATAAGTTCTCAAGCCTGAGACAAGAAAGAACTTAAAATTCAAATTGAATCATACCAACCAAAACATCATGAACTAAAGTAATTGAATTTAAATCTTGCAGGATGATCTACACACATTATAAGGACTGTAAACAGCCGAAGAGGTATGACCATCCTTTTCCCATGTAGCTGGCAACTGAAACCATAGAGCACAAGGGAAAATATGTGAATTATAATGGAACTAGTTCAGCCTTCAATCGGTGAGAAATGCTCATTCTTCTGTTTACCCTATTCTATAGGAGCCTATCAAAATGGAAGATTTGCATACAGAAAATGGACAAGTAGAAAATGAACTTCCGAACTATACAACACCAGCTGCATCAAACTACAACTAATATTACACGATTATCTATCAAGCTCTCAAATTGTCTACTGATTTCAACTTCATTTAAGCTTAAAATACTTGAACTCGGTACAGCATCACATAAGAACATCCACAACTATCCGATCTATAAACAAAATATTAAAATTGGCCTCCAGTATGAGAACTAATAAGTTAAAGTGAGTGTACCATCCCCTCAGTTGTTGCTTCTTGCAAGCTTGAAGGTATCATAGCCTGCAGCACCAAGCCTTTCTTCATACATATGCACCAACTCTTCACTACCAACCCAAAATTCCTAATCATTGAACAAGCAAATAATCATTAAAAAAAGACTTATCTCATAAGAGTTGACCTTAAGGCTCTTGTTGGAAGGGAAGTGTCAATTATTTAATAATTCATAATCTGAAAGTCAAACTGATGTGTGTGAGGAGAGAGGAGGCAGGCAATAGAAGAAAAAGGGCATATGAAGCCCGCCTGGAGACAGATAATGGAAGACCTTTCGAAAAGCAACCAATTTAAAATCTTCTCATTTCTAGCTAACCAAAATGCTCTAAAATTACTCTCTCGTAAACTCTGGTTCTCTTCCATAATCACCAAAAAGGTAGTAAAATGAGCAAAATTTGCAAACGTTAAGACATCAATAATAGCAAGGGAGAGGGAAAGAGAGGAAGCAGTGATAAGGAATAAATCACCTGCTGGTCCAATCGCTTGTAAATGGGAGCTAGGATGTTGAAGGTGGTACAAGAAATGCAAAGCTCCCCCATTGTTGAACAAACATAACCAGATTCTTTAAAAGGAACAGAATCATTTTCACTTGAATCCACATTAGCAACATTGGAGTCATTATAATATCCTGCCAACAACACCTTTCACACAAAAAAGGAAAAACGAAGGTTACAATACAGTAAATCGAGAGAGAAACAAAACCCAAAGTCTGAAACAAGAAAAATATCCCAAGTTTCCACATACCATTGCAGAATTCTTGCCAATCAGATTGCTGTTGAAGTAAGAAAGGAGAAAGGAGAAAGGAGAAAGGAGGAAAAGATTTAAGGGATGAAGCAGAAAACGAAGATTTTGAGAAGGGTAGGTTTATTGAAGTAACGACTAAAATAATCACCCAAAATCTCAGTTGTTTTTCCTGACCAACCACCCAAAATCTCAGTTTTTGGAGTAACTACATAGATATTTCGATGAGACAATGTTGTTATTGTACGTAGCTTCTAACAACATTTTTTTTTTTTACAATTTAAGTCGCCAGGGAACCTGAAGAAAAGAAAAACTTAAAATCCAAAATAATTTACGCAATCTTTTATATTTAAATTATAAAATTTAAAATCTAAATTCTTAACCTTAATACCATAAATCTTAAACATTAAACTCTAAATTTTAAATTTTAATCATAAATCATAAATTCTACTCTCCTAAATCCTAACATAAATCTTTAAACCTTAAAATTAAAAAGACATGTAAATTAAAGTTTACCCAAACATATACATCAAAGTATTTTTCAATTTTTATACTTTTATATCATTTTATATTTTTTTAGAATTTTTACCGTTTTCAATAGTTTGTATCTCCATGTCACAACAACTTAGATTTTGGGTGGTCATCCTAGACGTTGTCGTTAGTAAGAAATTTATTTCAACTATTTTTTAAGAATTATTTATTTTTTATAATTTTAAAAAGGATTTATATCCAATACACTGGTTATGGAAATTAAAATCAGATTTTTAGTTTTAGGGTTTAAGAATTCAATTTAGGGCGTATGGTTTAATGGTTTAAGTGTAGAATTTTAGAATTTAGAGCTAATTGTTAAAATTTAAGAGTTATGGATATGATTTAGGGTTTAGAGGTTAGTGTTTAGGTTTCAGGGTAATATAGTGCTGGTTTAGAGGTTTTATCCTTTTAAAAATATGATTTTTTTATTTTTTATAATTTTTAATTTTATTATATATTTTTATGGAAGAATATCCCTTGCACTGGCGTTAGAAAGCGCCCTTAGTTTTAGCATTTAAGAACCCAATTTAAGGTTTAGGGTTTATTGGTTTAAATGTATGTGTTTTAGAATTTATGGTTTATAGTTAGAATTTAGGGTTTGGAGGTTAGAGTTTGGATTTTAGAGTAATATGACCAAGGATTTAGGTTTTAACCTATAAACACTAAATTTTAATCTTAAACCCTAAATTCTAATCACACTGTTAAATTCAAAACTCCTACACTTAAACCGCTAAACATTAAACCTAAAGTAAGTCCCTAAATCCTAAAACTGAGGCACTTTTGTTTTCACCACCTATGCATGAAATAATTACCCATATTTTATAATACTTGTTTTTTTTATAGTTAGAAGCAGCAGAAATGGAGGCCTTAGATTCAACATGATTGGGAGGAACTATTTTGAGCTGGTGCTCATACCAAAGGTTGGGACTAGGGGGTGCTGGGAGAGATTTCCAATGTGTGGATAAAGGGTTCTAAAACAAATAAATGGGGAACCATGTTGAGGAACTCGGAAGCCAATTGGCAGAGCTTAAGCTATGTAAATGTTTAGAGGCAGCTTACCCTTCAGGGTCCAAATCAGCCCTTAATGTGATGCCTTCGAATTGGCTATTCGGCCAGTCTTTCAAAAGCAACCTCCAGTTTCAGATCTTCCTTAATTAGTACTCCCATGTATCAGACAGGCATTGAGCAGAAACTTTTATAAATAAAAACGATCGTGAACGCTTCAAATTTCAACCATCGTTGGCATGCTGCTTGTATAACAAGACCATTGCTTTTGACGGGAAAGTCTGAATAACTGGGTACTTCCAACTTAAAAATGTTTTCATGCAAAGGTAAAGAGAGGGAAACAAATAATCGAATCTTGTAAACTACTTCGTTCCTGATCAAACGTGTCGGTAATTTAAACAGACTAGCTTTATACTGCGAGAAGTTGAAGTGGAAAGAACAGCAACCAAAGTCTTTTTAGATTATTTAAACTTTATAAATAAGCTTCGATACATGATTAAAACAGCTCCATGGAACCCACCACAGTGCACCCAAACTGAAATTTAATTACGAGGCAATAAAAACTAACACGCTGTTCCAAAGCTCCATCAGCTGAATCCACTGCAACCAAGAAAAAGTGGCATCAGTTACTTTACTCACTGCACTACTAAAGTTACATGGAACAGAATTTTGCATGGCTTACTAACCCTGCAAACAAATATACTTGGTTGCTCTTAGAAATATAACCATATCATTACCTCAAGTAGTAGTAAGCATAATCCTGCACTTTTCAGTCTCAACCCTGTCCTCACCATTTTTCCCTCGAATTTTACTCCAAAATCTAGCTTGGAGGGTTTCGGTCTTTCCGTTATTAGCATCCTCAACCTTGAAAGTAAGGTAGAACAGGAAACCACTTACAACTCGAGCGTTTCCCTTGAGAAGCTCTACAAACTTGAAATTTGTATGCTGCAGTACAAACCAACACATTGGAACCAAAAAACGGAGAAACAAAAATGCAGATGTGAATCTAAGATGCAACTGAGAAAGCGATTACATTCTGTCCATTGTAGTAGTCTACGGCCATCGTTGCATATGAGGGTAATTCCTTGACATAGTTAACATCTATAGGAGATATCAACTCGCATGAAAAACAATTGTATTCCCCAACATCATAGCCCTGGAACAACATATATAATCAAGTACAATAAAAACAAAATATTGAATTTAATTGATACAGAAAACAAAGGCTCATACCCCAGAGGCCCACACTTCTCCCTCATATTTCAGCAACTCATCCTTGCTCATGCCATCGTCATCAGAGTCATACGGTATCTTGGCCCCACTCATCGGACAAAAAGTAAAAAAAAATCATAACAAAACATTGAAAACTCAAGTAAATGAAACCCCTCGGGAAGTAGAAGCAACTAAAATAAACCAAACAATATAAGTAGAAAAAAGCCGTAGATCTTGATGATCAATTCAAAAACCTCATACAACAATCACAAAATTTTAAACAAAAGATGCCAATAAAGGTTTTTACACCCAAACATTCATCAAATTCAACGCAGATTATCAGAATAACATATCCAAAACGTTGATTAAAAAAAACCCAGATCATGCCCAAGGTCAAAAAATCATACCCATCGAAACATATTACCGATAACAAATTCAAATCCAAATTTTAAGAATCTTTTAATCAGATAAATATCGATGCATGGGTTCCTAATCGAATGCCAAAGTATTACTACAATATAAAAATGTAGAAAAATTTATACTTGCCGAGTAACAAAACCCTAATCGTTGTAGAGGAAAAGCCTTCTCTAATTTAATATATATAGAGGATGGGATCCGTTTACATGTACTAAATTATTGATTCCTGATTTAGGGACTTTACAAAGTTGAGTTTTTTTTTGGAAAAAACTTTGATACACAGGGCTGGGTAAACTTTAGTTTATATGTGTCTTTTAGTTTTAGGGGTTAGGGTTTTAGTTTAGGGTTTAAGGTTTAGGGGTTTAGGTTGTAGGGTTTAGAATTTAAGGTTAGCGCTTACAATTTAGTGTATAGGGTTTAAGGTTTAGTGTTTAGTTTTTTAGGGTTAGGATTAAGAATTTAAATTTATGTTTTTATAGTGTAAATACACAGGCTTGTGTAAAATTAATTTTACACAGCCTGTGTATCAAAGTTTTACCATTTTTTCCCCCTTCATTTAGATAAATTATATCGTGGGTCATTCCTGCCACGCCATCTATAGGACCAACCAATCAAATACATCCATTTTATTAATTTTTTCATCTCATCTTTTTACCAAGTAAATCTTTACTAATATTTACCGTAAATTAAATTTAAAAATAACTTTTACCAAGTGAAGATTCACTTGGTAAAAAAATGAGATGAAAAAATTAATGAAATGGATGCATTTGATTGGTTGGTCTCATAGATAACGTGGCGAGAATGACCCATATCTTTTGTAAACCCAATTTGATATGAGATTGTTTTTTCCCTTTATCAAATAGGTAATTTGATATTCATATCTTAAATTTATCAGTAGAATATGGTATGTCGTTTTTTTACCTTTCATATTTATTTTATAATTTAGATTTGAAATATGATATGGTCTCTTAAATTTAAAATTAGATTTTTTATTAAAAATGTAATATACGTTACAATTACAACTAACACTTATAAAATTATATGATTATTTGTGGGAAGAAACGCGTGATTTTTTAATATTATGTTAATTTTTATACTTTATAAAATTATATAAAAATTTAGAAAATTTCAAAAAATACGAATAAAATTATCAATAAAAAATATAAAAAATCTAAACTATATAAAATTTTAAAATTTTGAGAGTGCGACCATTCCTAATATTCCTCGATCCATCCCGATTACTTTCGCAAGTTATGAATTTTGTGTTTTCATTCAACAGTTGCAATACGGGGAAGCAGAGGGTTCATCCTTTTGTGATACTTCCTATGGTAACTCGAAGACATTGTCATATTTGAATTCTGACCGGGCCGAAATAAATAAATAAATAAATATAAATAATAAATAGTAAATAAATAAATATAATAAATCTCATAAGCAGTTCAAAAATAAATGTCCAATTACATTAAAAAATATCCAAATGACCATTACAAGTTTAAAGCCCAAACCTAATGCCTACGTTCCCAATCTACAATCTGTTTAGGTGTTTGTGTCAGGATTGAAAGGGTGAAAACGAAGAACATGCTTTGAATATTGGATGACCATTGGGTTTTGATCTATTTTAGACAGAAATTTCTGGGGTTTTAGTGTTGTAAATCGAGAGAATTTTTGAGAGAGAGAGAGAGTGATAGAGAGAGGGGCTCGGTTGAAATGAAACAAATGGCCTAAATTTTGGCTTGTATAGCCTTTCCCAAACGGCACCGTTTTGGTGCCGGGTTTGGGAGACCCGCAAATTAAATCCGGGTCGGGGCTCCAAGGTGCGCGTATTTTACATGGGCACCCTTTGATTTTTGCCCAGAGTTTTACACCCTTTCAATTCAGCCCCTATTTCACTTGATTCGAGCCCAAATCTTTTGTAATCATCTCAATTTAGTTTCCCATCCCCTTAATTGCACCTCTTAGGTTTACATTCTTTCAATTAGGTCACTAATGGACATTTGTAATTGGACATTATAATTTGTAATTGTTTCATTTTAGTCCTTATAATAATAAAATCAGTTTTAATGTGCATTTCTTTTAATTTAGTATTATTTAATGTAATTAAATTATTTGTTTGATTCATGTTTTAAATTAAGCATATAGTTTTGCATGTTAGATAACATAATTACTTAGTTTAATTACTTAACTAGAGCCTTTAGCCTAGGTTTCTTTAATTAGGGTTCAATAATTAAATATGGTAGATAATTGTAGATATTAAAAGTATATTAAATATGATTTTAGAATCCAAATATGGATGGTGTTCCATTGTTTACAATGGGGTGTTATCACATGGATTTCTTTAAATTATATTTAATATATTTCTTACTTAAAATTGATTATTAATTTAATTTTTTAGCTAAAATCAAACAATTAATAATTAATACATTGTAGTTAATTAAATGCATATCGAATAGAATCTTTGAGGTTCAAATCTGGATGGTGTTCCATTGTTTACAATGGGGTGTTATCTCAGCCTTGGTCATAAAGGTGTATATTCGATATACATTTTCACTTATAAAATTGATTAATAATTTGTTAGAGCCGTAATTAGGACTAGAACTTTAACTAATTAGAAGAATTAATTAATTAGGAATGTGATTAATTTAAGGGCTTTAAATAAATGAAAGGTGTTCATGAAAATGGAATTTTCTCATAAAAGCCATTAAATTAATTAACATTCATAGATTTAAATAATCAATTAAATAGAGCCTTTTTAGGAATAGAACTTAAAATTGAAAAGACAATAAAATATCATTCATTAAAACCTTTTATGTTGGAAATTCATTTTTAAAAATACGAATGGGGTGCCACCTAACGAGGTGCCTTTAATCTCGAATTCGAACAAAATAAATTTCCTTATAAAAGGATATATGCATTCAGAAATTAAATTCAATTAATAATTATGGGATAAATTTAATTCAAATTATTATTCGAAATTCCAAAATGCCACGTAAAATTAAAGGTACCGATAACGGGCGTTCGTAGGGGTGCTAATCCTTCCTTACACGTAATCGACTCCCGAACCCACTTTTAAAGACAGAATCTCTGGGTTTTTTTTCGCTGTCCGGTCTACCTCGAAGTGATCGGTGGCGACTCCAAACGTTTTTTAAAGATAAATAAGAAAATTCCAATTTAATATGAAAAACCCTAAATTTTCAAGACTTAATTAAAAACGGCCAGAAAACCCTAATTTTCTAAAAGATCGATCGTCAGGCTATTTTTCACATCCCGATTTTTCAAAAAATGGTCGCGACAGCTTGGCGATTCCGCTGGGGACTTTTAAAAACTGAGAGTCAGGCCTAATTAATTTTACGTGGTATTTTGGCATTTTGGACAGTAATTTGAATTTAATTTTTCATATAATTATTGGATGAATTTTCTGGAAGATTGCAGATAGCTTTTTCTTGTGTGATATAAATTGTCATTCATGCTTAAGCCTTATACCCGAACTTTTCACCCTTAAGTGGGAGTGAGGCATGATCTTACGTGAGTTATTCAGCTCCGTGATCAGATTTTATCCTCCTTCCGGTATACCAACCTTATACATCGTGAGGTTACGCCTCCGCTATAAGGGGCAATATACTCCCGAATCGATATCTTACTAGTCCAGTAGCGATAGTTCAAGTACCCAGAGTCTAGATCGAAGCCCACATGCTGTAATAGAAGCCTACTCCACTAGATCCAGACAAGGACTTAGAACAGGGTGTTGCTGATTTAAATTCATTTCTCTGGTTATTCTTGTGTGCAAAATAAACTGTTCCCTGGATAATTTTACGCGATATAAATTGTTTTATTGTAATAATTATTTTTGCTTACAATTTTAATTCACCATACTAACACAGTTTTTTGTTTTGTTTTATTTTTCTGTGTTTTGTTATATGTTACATTGCATTCATGAGAGTATCGGTTCGAGAATTAGTTGAGTAGCCAGTGGCCATAAGAGCTGAAGGGTCCGATAGACAAGTGGGGGATAATATGTCACTAAGGACTAGATTCGAGAAGACTCATTACAAGAACGAAGATAATATCCGTGGAGGTCAGGTGTCATTAATGCAAAATTGTACCAGATTTTTTTAGCATAATGAGGTTTTGCCAGAACCAGTTCGGTTTGAGAACCATAGGATGGGGAATATGAAGAGTCATTTTCAGAAAGATTTATGGGTTATAGTATTACAATGTTGTATCAAAAATTTTTGAACATAGTGAAATTCCGCCAGAACTAAGTTTAATTTGAGAATCAAAATATGAGAATACGAAGAGTCATTTTCAATAAAATTTCTGAATTATAATGTTGTTGTCAGACAGTCAAGTAGATCAAGAGTGTGACCCGTTTATGAAGCCCAGTATAATTGTTAGCTTTTTGGGAGAATACATGTAACACCAACAATAGAAAAGTACGAGGTTTTCTAGGGATCAAGAAGGACATGGTTTATACAAGGCTTAACAACAGATCAAGTTTTAGGATACAGTTAGTAGCAATTACAGAGATAAGCAAGACGCAGAATCTGGAAAAATGATGATAATTAGAGGAGGAATAAATAACCGATGAATTGAAGAGGCATTCAGGGGCCGTGGTTGACAGAAATGAACCCAATGAAGAATAGAGAATTTTGAACTCAGAGGCGATATCCAGGTTTCACAAATGATGAAATTCACCGAAGAACGCCATAATTAAGGGAATACTGATAAAAATGAGATGAGGAAATGGCAGAATCAGAAAACGCATTACAACAATTGAAAGATCGGTTCCTAAGTTTCAAAGAGGTACCACGATGAAGGATAAAACACTGAAAGTCAAGTTGATACAGTAATCCAGGCTATCCAGAAACAGAGTTATGAAATGATTAACTTTGGGAGCCAATTGCGGGAAGTTGCCTAGTATGTGCAGATTTTGTTCGATAAAGTTGTGAACCTGCAACAACATTCTGATATCGACACCGAGCTAGTACAGATGATGATTCAGAGGCTAAACAAAATGATCAACCAAAGGAGCTGGAGCTAGTGAACATATTGCCTTTGCTATGTATTCGACCTTTCGGTTAGATGGGTGTTGTTCTAATGACTAGTTCTTGAAATCGATGCCTCGTGCATTCATGCATTATAGTATTTAAAATATTATGTAAAATAAAAATATTGCCCTTTTGTTTAAAATATTGCATTACATGTTGTAATTTAAAGCTTACCCTACTTTAGCCAGATAAGAACCTAGGTCAGGTGCTGTAAATTTAAGTACACTTATTTGGTTATTCTCTTTGATCAATATAACTTGTCTTGCTATATGTATTTAATTTAATTTTGCCTTCGAGATTATTTCACGATCCTGACGCATTTCTTCTATTTTGTTTTGTATTCTTTTACATCATATCATCATTATATAAAGATATTAATTCAATGGTAGTCGTCATTAGAAGACAATCATAATGGATAAGAGGATTCATAGGTCGATAGAAGATAGTGCAAGTATGAAGCATTATTCTGGTAAAGCAACAGAAGAAATGAAGGGTAGTTCATCCAAGTGTCACACATCAGGTTTTGCTAGTGTTAATGCTGATAGGAATGAGATGCAAGAGCTGAAAAGACAAATGACTGAGATGATGACTATGATGACAACTATGACCAAGGAAAAGGGGTATACTGAGCTAAAAAAATAAGTAAACAAAAAATAGTATGAGAATATACAGTCGAGTTGGCGCGCCGATACAATTCGCATCAATAAATCAACTGGAGATATAATTGAGTCAAATCCTAAGAAAATGATGACATGCCAGAGAGAAATGTAAGAAAGAAAGAAGGATAGGGGATCTATAAATTCAATTCCGGTGACATATACAGAACTGCTTCCAATGCTGATAGAGAAAAATCTTGTGGCTCGAGCCCCATTTAATTATACAGTGCCTTCATCACCCAGGGGTTATAGAAATAGTACAACATGTGATTACCATCAAGGAAGTTTAGATCATACTACTGAGAATTGCGAGGCTTTGAAGAGCAAGATTGAAAATCTTATCAGAGAAGGCATGTTGAGTTTTGAAGATGGAAGACCCAAATTTCCTAAAAGCCTGACAACTAATAGAACACTTGGAGATACAAAAGTGAAGAAAAATACAAGCCCGTCAGAATCAAGTAAGGGTCTAAGGCAGAGTTTAAATTCTAGCGTTCCCGTAGCCAATTATCAGAAGACAAAAGATCACAAACATCATTTTGATCCAATCTCCATTTCACATAAAGAATTGTATCCTCAATTATTAAAGGCCCGATTGGTGTCCACACTTTTTCTTGCACCTTTGCAACCTCCGTATCCAAAATGGTACGACGCAATTGCACAATGTGAATTTCACGATGGAATCCAAGGACATTCTATTGAGAATTGTCTTGCCTTCAAATATCGAGTTCAAGCTCTCTTGGAGTTTGAAAAGTGGAAATTTAGAACAGAAAACCAGCCTTATTCAATGGATGTATATGGAACTCAAGGTGACAATATTCAGAAAGAAGGACACCAGTTCGAATATGAAGCTCAAATAAGCAAATTGAAGCAAGAGAAATATGATTTGAATGAGGAGTTAAGAAACCTACAGTTCAACTATTAGGAGCTTTGTTCGATGCTCAAGAATGCTGGTTTAAGAGTAACTCTAGAACAATCAAAAAAAAAGAATTAAAGAGTTGAAACATGAAGCCGAGTACTGGAAAAAGAGTTTTGAGGCAAGTGAAGGTCGAGTCAATATACTTTTATGTGATCTACATGCAATGGAGCTACAACGCAATACTTTTATGAACGATTTAAGGGTTAGTGAAGCTAAATGTGAGATGGTAAAAATGTACATGCAGATGTATGAGGATAATGCTATCAAGTTGAATGACAGTCAAGCTGAAAATAAAGCACTAAAGAAGGAGGTAGACGAATGCCTTAAGCTTACGCTGATGTACAAAGCTCTTGTTGATGATATTAAGAAAGACTGTCAAGAAAGTGAGAAAAGTGATATGCCAAGTTTTAGAGATCAAGAGTGAAGATTCGAGAAAAGGGACAACGACACGAAATATGCTATTACTCAAGCAAAAGAAGTTGCTCAACAAGTGGCAGATCTAGCTGATGTAGCAATGGCACTGAGTCAGAATATTGATCCAGCATTAGATCACGGAGGGAAGCTGACTTGGCTCTTAGAGGAAATAAGGAAGTTGGGAGTTAGAGCTCATCAATATCTGTAGTATCTAATATCTGATGTATTGAATCCTTTTACTTCAGTGAAAGTTGTTTTATGATGATAACTTTTTAGAATTAATACCTCATGCATTCATACATTCATGCATTGCATATTTATCAATATAACATTATTATATAATAACATGGCATTAACATTCATGGTCTAGAGTAGTCGGAGTTTCAACGAGAGTAATCTGGGAATTAGTGAAGGTTTGGGGATCTGTTATCATGGAAGGAGACATGGGAAGAATTGAACAGACATAAGAAGGGTTACAAGAATGGATGACCAAGCATCAGCAAAATGCGAAGAAATACACCGCTATACCATGTTTGACAATTTATCCTGGGGTATCTAACCCAAGCATAGAGACAAGGTCTGTAAAGCCCATTATCCTAGGATCAAGACTCAAGCAGCTGAAAGATCATTCTGCCAAACTTGAGAAAAATATCAAGGAGGGAAAAAGTGTCGATAATCCCAAATTTGATGCAAAAGAATTCTGTTTAGTCCCTAACCTAGTTATTCCGCTTGGATTTAAAGTTCCCAATTTTGAGAAGTATGATGGTTCCAGTTTTCCTAAAGTCCACTTGGCAATGTTCTGTAGAAAAATGGAAGGGTATTTGGATGATGATAAATTATTGATCCATTGTTTTCATGATAGTCTAGTTGGACCTGCTGCAGTGTGGTACAACAGATTAAGTCAAGAGCAGATTCGATCATGGGCAGATTTGGCCAAAGCATTTTTGGGGCAATACAAGTATGTTATAGACCTGGCTCTAGATCGTTATTTTTTGCAGATCATGAATATGAAGGCCAGTGAATGTTTTAAAGACTATGCATTGAGATGGTGAGGATTAGCAGCCCAAGTTCAACCTCCTATGAAAGAGGAAGAAATATCTCTTATGTTTAATAAAACACTTCCATCTCCTTTCTTTGAAGAAATGCTTGCGAATTCAAGGCGCAGTTTCAGTGATCTCGTAGTGATTTGAGAAGTAATAGAAATAGGGATCCGACAAGGGAAAATTAGATCAAGATTTGAAGACCATGTTGATCAAGAGGCAAAACAAGGGAATAAGATGAATGAGTGTAATGTTCAAAGTTTTCAGAGTCGTAAGAGAAAGAGGCCAGTTAATTCATCAGAATGAACACAGAAAATTCCTCGAGCAATTGCAAATCTGGAGATCTTTGGAGTGTCTATTTCAGACTTATTACCTCATCTTATTGAAGGGAAACATATCACTCCTAGGCCAATGAAGGTGGTGCCAAGCCCATTTGCCCATAGCTATGATCCAGACAATGTTTGTGACTTTCATGTGGGAGTACCAGGACATGCTACCAAGAAGTGTAGACCTTTAATGAAGGAAATCAAGAAGCTAATCAGTAATGGAATCTTGACACGAGAATTAGTTCAACAATGGCAATGAGTGGGGCAAGCCGTTATACCACTCAAAGAATTAGAAAATCAAGACAAATGCTTCCAAGATTGTCCAGAATTCTAAGAAGTTAGTGCTACCCATATTGCTGCATCATGTGGTTACAATTTACAAGGACCATTGCTAAAATAATACTGGAAAATAAGTTTGCTACTCCTGGTCTGAAAGTAGTCGAAGTTTTTTTTGAAGGTATATATCGTGTTTGTTGGTTTTCATTGAAGAAATACATTTGAAATAAATATATGTATATCTCTTCTTATCGTTTGTGGTCCCCTAGATGTCAATTGCAAGATGCGACGCTAATTCCGATGCAAAAATTATTTGGATGTTGTGAAGACGTTGAAGTGAAGTTTGTTTCTTAGTCTACTCTGGTCAGCAAGGCAAGAAAAGGTCAGATCACTACGCCTTTGATGATGTTCGATGATACATCTTTGAAATTCATAAACAGTGAAGTGGACTAGATGATTTTAACCAAGTAGAGTTGCTTAAAATTGAAGTTCTAAGTGTAGTTTTCTATACCTTAAAAAGCACAATAAGAGAGAAAACGAAGAAAAAAAAGAAAAAAAAAGAAAAGAAAAGCGAGAAAAAAAAGAAAGAAAAGTTAAGAAAAAGAAATGAATAAAAGAAATGAGAAGAAAATAAGAAGAAAAAGAAAAGGTGAGGAATAATAAATTATTTGAAAAAATAAGTCTCGAAACACTCTGATGGAGCTGTGGGGGATGTCGACAAATCTAATAAGGAGCTATGCTCCACCTGTCCAATACCCAAGGGTCAGAGATGTATCTTTGAAGACATGTCTATAATAATATAATAATTATTATTAATAATCATAATCACACATGCACTTATAGAATTTTATTCTTAGAATGATATTTTTGCACTCTAGTGGTTAAACAAGTTCGGAAAGCTTGAACATATTTATGAATGGAAAGGAATGAGGAGAACGGAGAAAAAAGTTATGTCTGACCGGATCGAGTAACGCAGTAATCATAGGGTGTGAACTGAGTGATTTGGAAGAAATTTTAACTTAAAAAATCGATGCAACATTCAAATGACTATAAGAGAGTTGAATCAAAGATGCTCTTGCACTTGGTATCCAGGGCATCCTATTATGTTTTCTTTATTTATACCTAAATTTTTCGGGTCTTGTAAAGTATCCTTCATTGAAATGCCGATAAGCAAGCTGACGCTTTTACAAACAAACAGACTTTCTTGATAAATATATAAGACTCTTATCTGTTCAAAAATTTTCTGGTCAGAAAGAGGAATCATCCATCAGGGGATATAGTGAAAATGATGGCAAGAATGAAAAGTTTGATAACTTGGAGAAAGTTCAGAGACTTGGAAAGTTTAGGGACTTAAGGCAGTTACTCGCCCAAATGATGGAAGGGGAAATTCTATAAAATAAGGCAAGAAACAAAGAGATTAGTGAGGTATCATGGTGCATAAGAGTTCAAATCAGAATAGGCAAGAGAGGGTGCGGATCTTGAAAGAATTCGATCACTAAAAAGGGTCAAAATTGGATCAGGAAGGAAAAGAGCGCAACAACAAAGATTACGGGGCAAATTTTGTTAGAGCATAAAGATAATTAAAGCTTAAGTTAAATCTCAAGAAGATCAGGTCAAGAAAGAAGATCAAGTCAAGAAAGAAGATCAAGCCAAGAAAGAAGATCAATCAAAGAAAGATTCAAAGAAAACAATTTTATTGTTGTAACTGAAGCAAGAGGCAAAGAACACTGTAGCTTATCCGAGTGGTCCTCAGTTGTCACAATTCATGCATCATATATAGTTAGGCATCTATAAGATAGAATCATACTAACTCATGCATTCAAAAGCATTTTTGTACATTTTTGCAGGAATTTACAAGAATCAGGCAAAAACAGAGAAATATTTCAATCTACAATTTCAGATTAGAGAAGTAGAACCACCAAAGAATTCAACCGTATTTTTGAAGCAAAGATATTAATCCATTTGAATAGGCGGATCTCAGCAAATATATCAATCCGTTTGAAGAGACGGGTCCCAGCAAAGATTTCAATCCGTTTGAAGAAGCGGATCTCAGTAAAGATATCAATCCGTTTGAAGAGGCGGATCCCAGCAAAGATTAGCAAAGAATTCAACCATATTTTTGAACCAAAGATATTAATCCGTTTGAAGAGGTGGATCCCAGCAAAGATTTCAATCCGTTTGAAGAGGCGGATCTCAGCAAAGATATCAATCCGTTTGAAGAGGCGGATCCCAGCAAAGATTTCAATCCGTTTGAAGAGGCTAATCATAGCAAAGATTTCAATTTGTTTACAGAGGCGGATCTCAACAAAGATTCCAATCCGTTTACAGAGACGGATTTTAGCAAAGATTTTAATCCATCTGTAGAGGGAATTTTAGCAAAGATTTTCTAACTGTGTGCACAGAAAAGGAAGTGCATTACAATTCTAAATCCTTCGGGCCATCAGTAAGTCCTTCGGGCATGATGTTAAATCCTTCGGGTCATCAGTAAGTTCTTCAAGCATAGTGATAAGTCCTTCGGGCCATCACCTTCGGGAGTGATGAAATTGTTTGCACAGGAATGGAAGTACAATGCAATTCTAAATCCTTCAGGTCATCAGTAAGTCCTTCGGGCATGATGTTAAATCCTTCGGGTCATTAGTATGTCATTCGGGTCATTAGTATGTCCTTCGGGCATGGTGTTAAGTTCTTCGGGCCATCACCTTCGGGAGTGATGAAATTGTTTGTACAGGAAAGGAAGTGCAATGCAATTCTAAATCCTTCGGGTCATCAGTAAGTCCTTCGGGCATGATTTTAAATCCTTCGATTTGTCAGTAAGTCCTTCGGGCATGATGTTAAGTCCTTCGGGCCATCACCTTTGGGAGTGATGTAATTGTTTGCACAGGAAAGGAAGTGCAATGCAATTCTAAATCCTTCGGGTCGTCAATAAATCCTTCGGGTATGATGTTAAATCCTTCAGGTCATCACCTTCGGGAATGATGTAATTGTGTGCACAGGAAAGAAAGTGCATTACAATTCTAAATCCTTCGGGTCATCAGTAAGTCCTCCGGGCATGATGTTAAGTCCTTCGGGCCAATACCTTCAGAAATGATAATAACTTTCTGAATGTTATTGCAATAAGACTGTGGGGTATGATATCAATAGAAATATTAATCCTTTGTGCCCTCAGTTTCAAAAAAAGAGAAAAAAAGAAAAAAAAAGAAAAAAGAGAAAAAGAAAAAAGACAAAAAAGAAAAAAGAGGGAAAAGAAGAGAAAAAAATAAAAAAGAAAAAAGAGAGAAAAAAGGAAAGGATAAAGAAAAAAGAAATAGAGAAAAAAGAAGAAAAAGTGAAAAGAAAAATGGAAAAAAAGAAGGAAGAAAGAAGAAAAATAAAAAAAAGAAAAAGAAAAGAAGAAAGAATAAAAAGAAAAAAAAGAAAAAAAAGAGAGAAAAAGGAAGAGAAAAAGAAAAAAAGAAAAAAAAGAAGAAGAAGAAAAAGAAGAAGAGAAATGGTCTAAGTTGCCGGATTGAAAAGCAAGATAGACAAACTTCAGGCTCAAACGAGGAAGATTCATAGTTTCAGCGTCTCCTATTGAAGCACTTGAAGTTTCCTAATGATATATCTAAATTGCACATTTTTACAATAAATGATGAAAGATTAATGATAAATTTGACTTTTGCAGGCATAAGAGAATATTGATCAACAGAGGAAGAGAAAATAAGGGATTCCATGTGCGCTTTAGACTGAAAGATTGAGATATCTTAGGCAGAACAAGCGATGACACCAAAGATCTCAGTGCTTCAAAGAATTGGGGATATTACATATTGCTTCAGGTGGAATTCTTATTAATCAATGATATTTTCTTGTTGCAGGTTCACTCTTTCCCAGAAAAGGAGGTGAATTAGCATTCCCAGCAAAGAACGAATAGTTCCTAATCGGAATAGTTCACTTGGAAAATATAGAGTTCCTAATGGAAAGAGTTCACATAGCAAAGAATGAAGAATTCCTAATACGAAAAGTTTGCTCGACAAAGACGGAGTTGGCAACAAGAAGAATTGGCTCAGCAAAGAATCTAGAGTTCCTAATAAGAAGAACTCGTTTGTTCGATACCCTTGCAGAAAGGTGGATTGTTTGATGGAGGAATGAAGAGTTTTAACTACAAATATCAGAAGATGAAGAATTTCAAGAGTAATTTCGGAGCTTGGAAGATGAAGAATTTCATAATAAGAAGAACAGCTTCAGATTCCATAGTTCAACAGAGGGATGAAGAATTTCATAATAAGAAGAACAGCTTCAGACCTCAAGAGATGAAAAATGTCAAGAGTAATTCCGAGCCTTAGAAGATGAAGAATTTCATAATAAGAAGAACAACTTCAGATTCCACATTTTCGCAGAAGATTGAATAATTTCATAATAAGAAGAACAACTTTAAACTGCCAGCCCCCATGTGGCTTCGTCTATGGATGTGGAAATTAAATATATTTGAACCTAATTGATCCACTAGATGAAACTAAAAGCCGTCAAACTCAAATAAATACCAAAAATAATAACTACAAAAGTGGAGTAAAAATGGTGGTGAGTAACTTAGTTATGGAGATATATTCTTTAGTATTTCAAATTATTTTAAAGTCTCAATTTTTTCGATAGACAAAGTCATTAAATGTAAAAAAGCAAAGGCTTATATTACAAATAAGTATATAAAATATGCAATCTTTTTCATTTAGGTACCTAAATAAGTGCCTAAAGTATTTTTTTGTCAAAATATGTACCTAAAGTGCGTGTATGTATATATATGCATATTTCTATATAGGTTGTAATCACTCATTTTTGTACGAGTTTTTAGTATTTTTAGTATTTTTGTAATAATATATATAAATAATAATAACAAAATTAATAAAAAAAAGAAAAAAAGGAATTTAATAATAAAAAAGGAGGGAGGGGAGTGGAGCACAAGGCTCCACGTCACCCTCCTCCCCTCTATAAATAGGAGGGCGGCATGAAGCAAAAATTGGAAATTGCAAGCAGCAATTTGAATCGGCAGGGGCAGGCCAATTCGGCTAGCCCAGGACCGGGGTAATATCCTCGGTTCGATCGGGGTCCTATTTTAGGTCCGATCTAGTTAATTTTTTTGGAGAGGTCGTGGTAGATCTCGGTGGGGTTTCGTCGGGGTTCGTCATTCGAACTCCTAGTTAGGTATATTTTCTTTCCTTTTTATTTATGTTGTAATTTTTATATTTTAATGAAGTAGTAGTTAATTTAAAATTGTGTTTTTAATTTGTATGTTTATCTATGTTTTAGATTAGTATGTTTTAAATTTATGTTTTATATTAGTGTTTTATTTATGTTAGATATGTTTTTATTTATAAGTTAGATTAATATATATGTATGTATGTTTTAGATTATTATTTTATTTATGTTAGATATGTTTTTATTTATGTGTTAAATTAATAGTTATGTATGTATGTTTTATATTAGTATTTTATTTATGTTATGTTAGTATTTCATTATGTTAGTATTTATTTATATTTTTTATCGCAAGATATTTATTTATATTTGTCATGTTTTTTTAGTTTGCATAACGAACATATATTTTGTCAATGCGGTGCCCTTTTATTCGAGCGTAAACGGGGCTAGTATCAGGCGTAGTGATGGTGGTTGGGCGTTTATTCTCGAATAACGGGGCCTCTAAAATCTACTCGCACTTATAATCAAATTTTAATTTAATCGTCACTTTAATCCGGAAAGTCTAATATTAATAAAGCGGTAATTATTAAAGTACCAATTTTGGGCGGTGTGGGGGTGCTAATCCTTCCCCATCCGTAACCGACTCCCGAACCCGATATTTTGAAATCTCTGGTTTTTTACGGTGTCCGGTCCACCTTGAGTGGCCGGTGGCGACTCCAATTTTAAATAAAATGCGGGTTTTCTAAAACGCCACGCGGAATTTTTTTTTCCAAAAAATAAAAACACTTTCATTTTTAGCGAGAAAAAAACATCGCTACAGATGACGACTCTGCTGGGGATATTTTCGTTTTTTAAAAACAAATGAGAGTCGAGATTTTTCAAATAATTACCGCTTTATTAATATCAGAAATTCCGGATTTAAGTGACTATTAAACTAACATTCGGTTATAATTGCGCGTTTGTTTTAACGCATTTAAAATATGACATATAAACCCGTTTTTTAAGTGGGGGGAAAATGCTAATGCTTTCGTGGAGATATCGTTCTCCCGTGTAGGCCTAGCAAGTACCTTCGGGGCTCGAGTACCTTATGCTTTCGTAAGGATATCGTTCCTTCGTGCAAGCATAAGCGAATGGGTCCCCCTGAGTTGAACCCGGTTGAAAGGAGCCTATAATGGGTGATGACCGGGGGCCTTGCTACTCTTAGTAGAGGACAGCGAGGACAATTCGGGTACCTCTTAGCACCAAAACTGCATATAGTGAGCCGTAGGAGCCAACCCTTTAGAGCCATGTAAAACTCTGCCCGATTAGTGGTCACCTTATTTAGGCTCTGGTGCCTTGTTTCTTGTTTATGTACAGTTTTTATTACTTTATTTTTGTTATATTAATCATTTTATTTGGTACTAACTCATTTTATTTTATTCTCATCGCACTGAGTTCACCTGCATCATTGTACAACATCATCACAATCTTAATTTTGCATTGCATCGATTTAGGACACATTTTGCATGCATCCATTTTTAGAATAATAAAACTAATCCTCGGGTTGCGTCATTAAACACAACAAAGATGGTCGATCTAGCACCTTACAAAGCTCCTTACAAAAGTTTGGTCATGGGGCATGTCCAAAAGCACCCCCACATCTTTTACAAACATTATGCCTCTAACAAGGTCCAAGTCCGGGGGCATTCTTTGCCAAGGTCCAGCCTTCATTGTCGAGTCAAACTCTTGCATCTTTGACCACAGTCTGCAAAAATGCACCTAATCCATAATAATAATAATAATAATAATGAGCTGCCATGAACCAACACACAATTTATAAACCCAACCTAGGGGGCAACAGAATCCACACTCAAAGTGTCAAATTCAAGAATAGTTTCAGACGATGGCATAGGGATGAATAAAACGTTGGGGCATGCACCCAGATGACTGATCGAACCCAAGTTGAGGTTGGGGCACCGTCACATACAAAAAACCAAGATCCTGACGGGACCAGTGAGGAGTCGGGTATCCCTTTGAGGGCAAAAAAAATCATATCACATTCATGCATTCATCTTGCATACGTCATACATTTAGATTAAGTGCATACACCAAAATCACCATGCATTTAAGATAGACACATGCATTTAGGCATAAAAATCATGTATGCATTTTTGCTTACAAACAGGTTCAAAAAGAGACCGAACATCCTCAACCGTGGGGCAACAACTGACGGCCAACCTTAGTCTTAGAGGAGGCCAAACACAAAGAGGATGCTGAAACATCAATAAAAGGTAACAATGTGAAAATTTTGTGAACATTTTGATTAATGTTTTTTTTTTTCATCGTAGGTCATACCTCTCCGAAAGAGAGCAATGTAAGTAGACTTTTCAGATCTTGCCTTCTTCATTATTGATAGGCCAACAATTTTGATTCTTTTTACCACTGATGGTGCAACAATATAGACATCCTGAAGATTTCGTTTCTCCGTTGATGGTGCAACAGATCCGAACCTTTCCCCAAACAGATCAAATTTGTATTCAAGTCTTGTTTCTCTGCTGACGGTGCAACCATACCTAATTTTCCTCAAGTCGTACTTCTTTGTACAGTTCAAGAAAAAGAAAAAAATTATCAAAAAAATAGAGTTGAAAAAATAGAAAAAAAATAAAAAAATAAAACAGAAAAAATCAAAAAATGAAAAATGAAAAAAATGAAGAAAAAATGAATGAAATGAAAATCAAAAGAAAATTTATCGCCCGATCTAGTTCCTCCGCTGATGGAGTGGCCAGGTCCAAGCTTCCGTCGCCCTCAGATCCCGCTCTCCGCTGATGGTGTAGCCGGTTCCAGGTCGTCATTATCAAATCTTGCTCTCCGCTGATGGAGTGGCCAGGTCCAAGCTCCCGTCGTCCTCAAATCCTGCTCTCCGCTGATGGTGTAGCCGATTCCAGGTCGTCATTGTCCAATCTGGTCCTCCGCTGATGGAGTGGCCAGGTCTAAGCTCCCTTCGCCCTCAGATCCTGCTCTCCGCTGATGGTGTAGCCGGTTCCAGGTCGTCATTGTCCAATCCAATCCTCCCCTGATGGAGTGGCCGGGTCCAAGCTCCCGTCGCCCTCAGATCCTGCTCTCCGCTGATGGTGTAGCGGGTTCCAGGTCGTCATTATCCAATCTAGTCCTCCGCTGATGGAATGGCCGGGTCCAAGCTCCCGTCGCCCTCAGATCCTGCTCTCCGCTGATGGTGTAGCCGGTTCCAGGTCGTCATTGTCCAATCCAGTCCTCCGCTGATGGAGTGACCGGGTCCAAGCTCCCGCCGCCCCCTCGATCTCGCTCTCCGCTGATGGTGTAGCCGGTTCTAGGTCGTCATTGTCCAATCCGATCCTCCGTTGATGGAGTGATCGGGTCCAAGCTCTCGCCGCCCTCGATCCCGCTCTCCGCTGATGGTGTAGCCGGTTCTAGGTCGTCATTGTCCAATCCAGTCCTCCGCTGATGGAGTGACCGGGTCCAAGCTCCCGCCGCCCTCGATCCCGCTATCCGCTGATGGTGTAGCCGGTTCTAGGTCGTCATTGTCCAATCCGAGCCTCCGCCGATGGAGTGACCGGGTCCAAGCTCCCGCCGCCCTCGATCCCGCTCTCCGCTGATGGTGTAGCCGGTTCTAGGTCGTCATTGTCCAATCCAGTCCTCCGCTGATAGAGTGATCGGGTCCAAGCTCTCGCCGCCCTCTCGATCCCGCTCTCCGCTGATGGTGTAGCCGGTTCAGTCGCCATTGTCCAATCCGATCCTCCATCGATGGAGTGACCGGGTCCAAGCTCCCGTCGCCCTCCGATCCTCGCTCTCCGCCGATGGTGTAGCGGTTCCAGTCATCATTATCCGATCCATCCTCCGCTGATGGAGTGGCTAGGTCCGATTCTGCGGGCTGTCCTACTTATCCGCCGATGGTGTAGTAGGGTTCCAGTTAATATTTCTGTTTCTCCGTTGATAGATCCAACTTTACTGATTTTCAAGTTTTCTTTATTAATGTTGTAGCTAGAAAACAAATCAAAAAAAAAGAAAAAAAAGAAGAAAAAATCAAAGAAAAATAGAAAAAAGAAAAAGAAAAGAAAAAAGAAAAAGAAAAAAAAATAATAATAATAAAAAAAACAAAAAATGAAAAATAAGCTTTCAACCAAATTCTGATCATGCCTCTTCATCAGAGTCGTAGCTTGATCACAAAAAAGAACAACTATCCGATCCTGCCTCTTCGTCGGTGTCGTAGCTGGATCAAATCTTTAGACCTTGCCTCTTCGTCGGTGTTGTAGCTTGGTCAAATCTAACTTTCGGTTCTGCCTCTTCGTCGGTGTTGTAGCTGAACCTAATTCACTAACTTCCGGTCTTGCCTCTTCGTCGGTGTTGTAGCTAGACCAAATTCACTAACTCTTGATCCTGCCTCTTCGTCGGTGTTGTTGTATTTGGATCAACATTACTAACTTTAGACCATGCCTCTTCGTCGGTGTTGTAGCTTGGTCAAAATTCACCAACTTTCAAGTTTTAAGGAAAAAAAAGAGAGAGAAAAAAAGAGAAAAAGAGAAAAAGAAAGATGAAAAAATATGAAAAAAGAGAAAAAAAATAAAAAAAGAGAGAAAATTTGTCAGTTTTCTGATCTTGCCTCTTCATCAGAGTTGTAGCTAGATCAGACATCAGAACTTTCACCTATCGGTCTTGCTTCCTCGTCAATGTTGCAATTTGGATCGAATTTTGCGGACCTCGTCTCTTCGCGTGTGTTGGTTTGGGTCGAACTCTCTTTAGGTATTAGCTTATTACCAATAATGTAGAAAGAAGAACTCGGTTTGGCTTCCCCAACAAACAACCCCCATTTTGAAGGCTTTGCTTCCCGAGAGTGACAAGGTGGATCAACCAAAACAAGAAAGAAGATATCTACCAAGAGAATGAAGATCTACCAAGAAAGAAAGAAGACACGCGTCAAAAGGAGAGAAGTTTAGCCAGATAAGACAAAAATGAGTGCTTTTGATCTTTGCTTTGTTCTCGTTTCACAAGAACAAGCAAAGAGGGGCAACTGTAATCACTCATTTTTGTACGAGTTTTTAGTATTTTTAGTATTATTGTAATAATATATAAATAATAATAATAAAATTAATATAAAAAAACAAAAAAAAAGGAATTTAATAATAAAAAAGGGGGAGGGGAGTGGAGCACAAGGCTCCACGTCACCCTCCTCCCCTCTATAAATAGGAGGGCGACATGAAGCAAAAATTGGAAATTGCAAGCAGCAATTTGAATCGGCAGGGGCAGGCCAATTCGGCTAGCCCAGGACCGGGGTAATATCCTCGGTCCTAACCGGTTCGATCGGGGTCCTATTTTAGGTCCGATCTAGTTAATTTTTTTGGAGAGGTCGTGGTAGATCTCGGTGGGGTTTCGTCGAGGTTCGTCATTCGAACTCCTAGTTAGGTATATTTTCTTTCCTTTTTATTTATGTTGTAATTTTTATATTTTAATGAAGTAGTAGTTAATTTAAAATTGTGTTTTTAATTTGTATGTTTATCTATGTTTTAGATTAGTATGTTTTAAATTTATGTTTTATATTAGTGTTTTATTTATGTTAGATATGTTTTTATTTATAAGTTAGATTAATATATATGTATGTATGTTTTAGATTATTATTTTATTTATGTTAGATATGTTTTTATTTATGTGTTAAATTAATAGTTATGTATGTATGTTTTAGATTAGTATTTTATTTATGTTATGTTAGTATTTCATTATGTTAGTATTTATTTATATTTTTTATCGCAAGGTATTTATTTATATTTGTCATGTTTTTTTAGTTTGCATAACGAACATATATTTTGTCAATGCGGTGCCCTTTTATTCGAGCGTAAACGGGGCCAGTATCAGGCGTAGTGATGGTGGTTGGGCGTTTATTCTCGAATAACGGGGCCTCTAAAATCTACTCGCACTTATAATCAAATTTTAATTTAATCGTCACTTTAATCCGGAAAGTCTAATATTAATAAAGCGGTAATGATTAAAGTACCAATTTTGGGCGGTGTGGGGGTGCTAATCCTTCCCCATCCGTAACCGACTCCCGAACCCGATATTTTGAAATCTCTGGTTTTTTACGGTGTCCTGTCCACCTTGAGTGGCCGGTGGCGACTCCAATTTTAAATAAAATGCGGGTTTTCTAAAACGCCACGCGGAAATTTTTTTTCCAAAAAATAAAAACACTTTCATTTTTAGCGAGAAAAAAACATCGCTACATAGGTTCCTAAAAGTTGACATGTGACATTGATTAAAAAGTACATTAGGTACCTATTTTGACAAAAAAATACAATTTAGGTACCTACTTTGATGAAAAAATACTTTAGGTACCTATTTTGACCAAAAAGTATACTTTGGGTACTTATTTTGACCAAAAAAATACTTTGGTACTTAAATGAAAAAAATAGAATACTTTAGGTACTTATTTGAGATATAAGACAAAAATAAATGAAGAGTTTTAAGATAAACCCAAAACAATATAAACAATGAGATTCATGAACCACTCTTTTTTATCCCGTAAAGCGTCTCGTTTGGCTAGAGACAAGGAGATTCATGAAGGTTTCTAAATTTTAATGGTATGTTAATCTCTATAGAAGGATTTGTTTTTTTTTTTTTTTTTGCACCTTTGTATGAGTTTTTTAGTGGGCTAGTCTTCTTTTTTTTTTTTTTCTCTTTTTAGTGGACTAGCTTTCTGATTTGCTTCTGTCGGTGGTTATAGAAAAGATTGATCTCCACTCGTTTGATGGTTTGTTAATCAATGTAATCAGAATTGTGTAGCGGAGTAATCTGTCTAATAATTTAGTTCGCTCATCACTCATTTTTCATCTCGTAAAGCGTCTCGTTTGGCTAGAGATAAGGAGATTCATGAAAGTTTATGAACTTTGATGGTATGTTAATCTCTATGAAAGGGTTTGTTTTTCTTTACACCTTTGTATGAGTTTTTTAGTAGACTAGTCTTATTTTCTCTTTTTTTTTGATGCATTGTATTTATAATATCTTTCATGTGATTAAAATTCAAATGTCATTATTCAAAAAAATATATATCCGTAAATATTCCAATATAAATACGAAATTACCATCTGATATGGCCTCAAATTTGGGACATGTGATTGTGACCCCAAGCACACCAAGCCAGATTGAGTTCAATTTTTTAGGCTAAACTACACTCAACACCCCTTTTGTTTTTGGTAATGTTTTGTTTTGTTCATCGACTTTGAAAAAGTTTATATTTTGATTACTTATGTTATTAAGTTATTATATCTTGATCGCCAGATCTTTAACTTTCGTTAGATTACTGACATATAACGTTAATTAAAAGAGTTTATTTCTAATTTGACTTGAACCTTTTCTTATTCTTCTCTTTCTCGTTCTTTAGAAGGTAAATTTGAAGATTTTGAAACTCAGGTTTTTCTGGCGATATCACCAGGTTTACGGTTGCATGGCGAATTGTTTAACAGTAAATTGACGAAAAATTGTTGCTTCAGGGAGAAGGAACGACGAGGAATTGAATTGGAAAATAGAGAAGCTCTTCGTAGGCTACATAATAGAGTTTTCTCCATTATTATTATTATAGGTGAGAAAAATTCAATTCGACTCAACTCGAAGAAAAAATTTTTTGACTAGACTTAACGTAAAAAAACTTGACTTGATTTGACTCGAATCATATTTTCATATGCTTAACTCCGAGCGATATATGTATCTCGCATATGTAAAAATATATCTCATATAAAGTTATAGAAACCATTTAATGTTTGAGTTATAAATAAGACTCGTGAACTCGACTAATTTTTTTACTCGACTTGATCGAATGCTCATCCTAATTATTAGGGTTGCATAAAATAACAGAGTGAGGGGGGGGGCGAATATCATTAATTTGTTGATGAAACATAAACCCTTTCGTATAAAACCTTAAACCAAAGTGCTTAAACCCAAAATGCTATGGCGGATTTGAATTTTCCAATTGGCAGTTCAGCCCGACCCTGATCAATATATATGGAGCAACCCGATATATTTTTCTAAATTGGTTGAGAGAGTTTTGTTTAGATTGGTATTTAAATTAGATATTTTCTCTCAAGTTGACATCTAAAGAATTTTTTCTCTCTCAAGTTGGTATCCGTACCTAATTTCATCCACTATTTTGGTACTTTTATTGATAGTTTTAGTTCTCAAAACTTATATGTTCTATCAATTTAGTCCTAATTTGAAATAATTCAATAAATTTAACCTTTCATATTTAAAATTTTCATCAATTTAGTCAGTTTTTGTGATACTGTCAAACTAAACAAGTCTATCGAATCAAAACAATAATTGGATAATTGTATTCTACGAAAAAGAACAAGTTACTATTGAACATTTATTATACTAGGAAACTAATATAACATTTCTGGGAGAAAAACAATCATTTTATGAGAATAGCAAAGAGAAAATTGATAGAATCTTCAAATGTAAATGATTAATTTATCGAATTATTTCGAATTATTTCGAATTATGACCAAATTGATAAAATGTATAAGTTCTGGTATCAATTTTAAAAAAGTGCCTAGTTCAAGTAACAACGCAGAAGATTTATCTTAAGTATCAACTTGTGATAAAATATATAGCTCAAAGTATCAAATGTATACTTGTCTCAACCCAACCTTGATCAACATATATGGAGCAACCCGATATATTTTTCTAAATTAGTTGAAAAAGTTTAGCAACGTAAAAGAAGTTTTCTTTTACTTAAATTGTTTGTTTCTTCTGTGCATTGTTAGGGTTTTTTCAATGTGTGTATGGGTAAGGATGAGCAAGTCGAGACTCCTCTAGGAGTACCATTACCTGGCTAAAACATGAGCACAGAGAACTGATTGAAATACGTAAAAATGTGCGCGCCTCTAGGGTACGAGTCATTTTTTTTTCTTGTTCAAATTCAATATTGTGTTTGATGATGTTGTTGCAGGGTTATGGTGTTAAGCCGTACCCTGGATGTTAAGATTGTTGTACCTCTAAGAAAGGTCCTTCGCAATGACTCCTCTGCTACAAGGTCTTTGTAGGTGGTGTCAGCGTTCATTCGAAAATAGTCATGGTGTATCTTTCGTCTAATTACAGTTTATACATGATTGTTGTTAAATCCATCTGATTTATCAACTAATTTTACTATTTGATAATCTAATTTATGATCCTCCCAACCTATCAATAAAGTGTCACCATTTTCTAATCCTAACACCTCCCATCATAGTGGCATTTTAAATACCCACAGAAGTTACCTATCAGAGTGATTTAAATATCCACAAAAGTCAGTAGGAAGAGGGAGGGCGAATACATGCTCTATTGTTCATCATTTCCCAAAATCTCACTTTTCTCGTCATTGCCATATAACTTTCATTAATCGTGATTTTCCGCCTAAATCAAAAAAGATGAACTGCTTAAAATTACTACCATCTCATTCTCATTATCAACAAAAATTCATGATTTGATGCTTAAAGATCAATATATTTATATAGCATGGAGCATCTTAGATATGATTTAATTTGATGCTTAAATATCAAATATATTTCTATTCAAAATGGTTCGAATATGAAAGAATCATAACTTTAAATGACTAAAAATAATCAAAACCTAATTTCATTCTTTTTTAATATTAACTGAAATCAATCTTACTTGTCCAAATAACATGTCGTATCATACATTTATATTATAAAATGCTACGTTTAAACGTTCGGCATAAATTCAGTGTTTGTTCTGAGTTTATACCAACATTTTTTAGAATATATAAATTTTATATCTAAAATTTAAATAAAACACCTCTTTTTTAAAATTATTTTGAACACTTAAATAAAAATAGACTGTATCCCTCTTGAAAAGTTGACATCTCTCACATAAAAAATGAGCCTCATTCTATTTAAAAATATTTTACTGTTTGCTCTCCCTTTCATAGTATTATTTTTAAATCAGGGATATTTAGACAACTTTCAGGAAGAAAAACGAATCAAAATCATTATTTTAGTATCAAGCTAAAGTTAATCAGATTTATTTATTGTTTTCTATGAACTTTTAGTGTTTTAATTTTTAATTATCATTTGATAACGAGTATATACTTTCAGGAAAATAAAACTTAACTTGCGGGGAGTAAGAGTTGCTGCCAATAACAAGTTGTCAAGTTAGTTAATAAGAAAAAGTTCTTTGTTATTAAATGAAAAATCCCTTATGTTATAATCCAAACATGGAAGAGAAGATTGTTGGGGCGAGGAACCATATTGTATAACCTTAATTTTTTCGTATATTGTTTATCCTTTGATATATAATTTGGTTAAGCTTGCATAGCTTTTGTTAGTTGCTACGATAAGTGTAGAAATAAAACTTTTTGCAATGAAGATTGAAGAAAATCGTTTGTGAAATCGAATTGGAGATCAATGGATGAATGTTTAGTTACATATGTTGCGAAAAATATTTTTAATCGCATCTACAAGGAAAAATAATTCAACGATTTCAAAAAATGAGAAAGCGACATGGACAATTATAAGAAAAATGTACTATGAGTTATTGAACTCTATTCGATATATTTAGTCATTTAGTTATTTTTGTAGTAACTTTATATCTATTACTATTTTTATTGTTTTTATTTAGATAATTTGATTTTCTAAATTATCACAACCAAAATAAAATTTTTGGCTCTTCGAAGGGGTGCAAGTGAAAATCTATATTCTTACTTTGCTACGAACAACCTTTTATTTTTGAATTTCTTTATTCAATTCCAAAAAATAATAGAATATTTTTAATTACAAATATCTATACTCATCTCCAATTATTATTACTTATAAAACGTTAGGTTTGATATTTTTTACTTAAAAGTTTGAATATTGAATATTTATTCAGACGAAGTTACGCATGGAGATGGTTTTGCCTTGGCCATCCTCGTCGATCTCAGAGCAAAGGGCCGCATTTAGCTTAGCTTTTCTTGGGGGCAAGCTTATTTTTTATTTTGTCGACTTCTTTGGTGCCGATTTGGAAGGCCTTGGTCAACACATTGTCTGGCACCTGGGGGGTAGAAGTAAACAATGTTGCTGCAATCGATTGAGTTCCGGGCAGCTGACTGTTGAACCCTGCAATTACAGAAGCTGGCTTATCACCGTTGTTCTTCTGGAAATGCACCAATCCCTTGGGGAAGACGAAAACCTCGCCTTTCTTGACAGATTTGGCGATCAACTTGTTTGATGTAGTGATGAACCCAACATCCAATTCACCTTCAAGAACAAAGATGATCTCAGTGGCACGTGGGTGAGTGTGTGGTGGGTTAAGGCCACCAGGTTGATAGTCGATGCGGGCAAGTGACACGCCAAGGGTGTTAAGCCCTGGAATTTTCTCAACATTGGCTCCGGTTACCACTGATCCTACCGAATTGTTGATAACTCCAGGATTGGCTAAACCGCTAAAGAAAAAATCATCTTCCGTCACGTTTGCTTCGCCTTTGCATGGAAATCCATTCACCTTTATTCCTACAAATGTATTATAACAGTAGAATCATAAGATATATGATTCCCAGAAAGAAAATGTAAACGTACCTGCAGCTTTGTTAGCTACGCAGAGATCCTGGAGAAGATCGGGATCAGATGCGACCATGCCAAAGAGGGCAAGAAAGACGAAGAGATAAGCAGAAACCATGGCAGCCATGAAAATAGTTGCAAGAAAAAAAGGGACAATTGTTAGAAAAATCAGAGGAAAGTTTTTGTTTCGAATGTTGGAAGAGAAAGGGGTTAGCTAACTACTTTATAAATGGAAAACAAAAAGGGTACAGATAATAGATGTGAGGGTAAAGTTTGGAAAACAGGGTGCTTGAACTTGAAAGCAAAGCAATTTGTAAATGCAGACAAACCTTCACCGTCTTTGACCCCAGATTTTAACCATTCCAGACATTATAGTGCACTTAAAACGAATTATAATCATGGGCGGATCTATAATAAGATTTCACTTGATTTGTTAGGATATGAGATTTTCCTAATATAAAATTTTTAGAACATTTTATAAGAAATGTTAAAATTGACCCCACTTAATTTTACTTAATTTATTAAGGTACGAGATCAACAATAGTTATTATAGTGATATGAGAATCTTCCTTTTTTTCATACTCTGCATTCACCCCATTATACAAAAAGTTATAGCTCTGCTACTGATTATAATGCACTAATAAGTAGATGGACACATGATTTGAACATGGAAACTACCTCAGTACTGATCAAATTCAAACGTCTTAGTAAATCAAAGAGACAAGCGTTACATAGCGAGAAGCCGAAGTGGAAAAAATAGCTTTCAAAGGGTGGTGGCCTGGCTCTAGAAGTTCTAGAATTACCGGAGTAAAGTGGCTTATAAGGTGAAAATCTGCAGTTACCATGTCTTTCCTGCAACTAATGTGGTATGAATAAAATCCTACGCATGCTACCAGAAAAGGCTTGAAAAAAGGTTGAAGCATGTTTTTTTTTTTTCCTTTTTGGTCTTCAAATGAAACCCAAACTAAGGACTATCAGAATCAGAGCTGCATCCGAACGATGGCATATGGTTTGTGTTTACAATAAGGCATAAAGTTTAAAAGTACGTTTAATGTTTGGCTAAATAGTTACTTAAGCCCTTATTTTTTTAAAACAATTTAACCATCAACGTTTTATTTTGGGTCAAAATAATACATCCGTAGATGAAAACGGTCAGTCAACAGACAGTAAATGACTTAAAATAACATGACAAACCTATATGGCAGTGTACGCTGACATGACAATATCATATAGACAAATGTGTTAACTTGAAAAAACGATATCTCTGTCAAAAAATAATTTTATAAAATATAAAATAACTTTTTTCTACTAATTTATTAAAATAATTTTTTTATCCACATAAATTTTTTTTGACCCAAACTAAAATATTAAGAGTTAAATTACTTTAAAATATATATAAATTAAAATAATTATTTAATTAAACGTTGAGAATATTTTTTTTTTTATCTTTATGCCTAAATCAATGGTTGCATCAGCTGAGAGAAAGTAGAAACAAAGGGAAACCAATTACTACAGGCAGCTGTCAATCACCATGAATCAAATTATTCATCATGAAAGTGTCTTATAAAGAGCAAAGCACATGTACCAACGTGAAATACGGATAATACACATGAGACTGATAGTTTTAAAAAAAAAAACATTAGACATATTAAAGGTGAAAATATTAAATCGAATCAAATCAAGTGAAAATAATCATAAATATGGCTAAGAATTATAAATATATTGTTACAATGTGTTTATTTGCATAAATAAACTATCAAATCACAATTTCAAAAAAAAAAATTATTTTAATAAAATTATTATTTTTATATTTTAAAATTGTCTCACTAAATTATTATTTTGAAAAACTTAATAATTTTTATAACTTAAATTTACTTTTTTTTTATCATTCTTTAGTTTCTTTAACAAAAAAAATTAACTTTTTAAGAGTAAACTTGTAATTTAAATTATTTTACATTATATAATTTTTTTCTTAAAATTCTATGAAAAATCAACATATAATAATATAAGTACAACGAAAGAGAGTAATTCGTTTTACAACTTGTAAACAATAGCTAAAAGGTTTTTCTTGAAATATAATGTCAATTAGTTTGTTAATGCAAGATTTGTCACATCAGGTACTGCATCTCTTCCTCAAGTTTTCAATTTTACAAGTGGTTTTTATTTGAAGAATGTTACCTTATTGAGGTAAGCTAATATTCAAAATTATTATTAAATAAAGTTAAAAATGGTCATCAAATTATTTTAAATTATTTAGTTTGGTTATTAAAATTTTGTTTTTATAAAATAAGCATTAAATTTTAGATTTTGTTAAAAAAATCTCTACTTTGTTAACAAAATAATTTAATGATTTAAAATAATATATTATTAGTTATTAAAATTTATTTATTAAATATGAATATAAAAAGAGTAAACTACGTCAGGTACTACTAAATTATAGGCACTGGCTCGTTTTTGCCACCAACTTTTTAATTGGTCCAATTTTATCACTAAACTTTATTTCATGATTTGTTTATGCCACTACGTCGTTAACTCCTTAACGAGACAATGACAAGGCGCACAACGTGATGACTTGGATGCTAGACCAAAACGACGTAGTTTTGATGTCACTATTTTGATACTAAATGACCTAAAACGATGTCGTTTTGCTAGAAGAAAATCTAAAAAAAATATGCACTCAAAGTGATTTGAATCTGAAACCTTCAAAATCAAAAACAAATTCTTAACCACTAAGATAACTTAATATTTTTATTTGTTTCTAACATAAATAATATATATGTCAAACTGTAATTTATCATATACATAATATTGCTCTATATAAATAATATAAATATATTATTTCTAATATAAATATATTAGAAATAATATTAGTATTCATATATTAATATATAAATAATAAATAAAACATTTTTATATAAATACATTTTTATATTATAAATAATATTAAATATATAATTATATATATTATAAAAATTAAAAGACTAATTTTCAAAACCCCTAAATTTCCAAAATTTATAAAAAGCCCAAAATCCACCAAAACCTTAAACCTTAAACCCATAAACCCTAACCCTAAACTATAAACCTTAAACCCTAAAATTTTATTTATAAACAAATAATATTAATATATATAAACAAATAATATGTTATTATAAAACTAAAAAGTTAATTTAAAAACATGAAATTTACAAAATTTTACAAGAAAAACCAAATTTCACCCAACCCTAAACCCCAAATCCATCTATTATTGTTGCTAATGGGTTTATGGTTTAGGATTTATGATTAAGGATTTTAAGCTTTATAGGTTAGAGTTTAATGTTTTGGTGGATTTTTGACCTTTTTGAAAATTTTGGTTTTTTTTAAATTAGTTTTTTATAAATAATACATTATTTATTTATATATTTAATATTACTGACAATATAATTTTTTATTTATTAGCTATATATATTCATATATTATTATATGTATATTAATATTAATTCTAATATATTTATGTAGAGTAATATTATTTATATAATAAAATAAATTAAATTAATTTCAACTACAGTTTGGAATATATATTATTTGTGCTAGAAATAAAACAAAAATTTTAAGTTGGCTTAGTGGTTAGGAGTTTGCCTTTGATTCTAAAAGTTTCAAGTTTAAATCCCATTGAGTGCATATTTTTCCATATTTTTCTCTAGCAAAACGACGTTATTTTGGGTCATCTAGCATCAAAATCACATCATTTTGGTTCAGCATCTAAGTCATCACGTCGTGCCCAAGTTGGTTGGGGATGTTTGTGATTAAGGAGTTAACGGCGCGGTGGCATAAACGAGTCAAAAAATAAAGTTTAGTGGTAAAATTAGATCAATTAAAAAGTTGGTGGTACTTGGCGTAATTTACCCATATGAGAATTATTAATTTTTTTTAATTGGTAAAAACATATTATCCCTCATTATTAATTATAGATGAAAAGGCGAATTAGACTTCTTTATGTTGAAATTTCTATTTTTTTCTTTCATTTTTTAAGCAATTGTGTGGACTTAAACTACTTTGGTTAGTCCGCTAATCTTCGCTTATCAGCTCAAGCATGACTAATTTTTAATGGATAAACTACAAAATAAGTGCTCAAACTATGTCTTTTTTTTGTAATAGGTGCATAAAGTATTTTTTAGTTGAAATAAGTGCCTAGACTTTCATTGTGGCTAAAATAGGTGCCTAAACTATTTTTTTGCTGAAATAGGTGCCTAAACTTTCATTTTTTGCTTGTTTTAAAGTCAATTTTGGCACCTACTTGGGCACATATTTCAACCAAAAATGAAAGTTTAGGCACCTATTTCAGCCAAAAATAAAATTTTAGGCACTTATTTCAGCCAAAAAATACTTTAGGCACCTATTGCAAAAAAGAGGCATAGTTTAGGCACTTATTCTGTAATTAAACCATTTTTAATATATCTGTGTCATTGAACCCGGATGTGGAAGTTTAAAAACTAATGGAACCGCTTTTAAATCCGCAAAAACAAGACAAACATTGAGGGGGTTTAGGATGTGGAATTTACAGGATGTCAGAAAGCATGTTGTCATGAATCTGGATTGCACTGGACAATATTAAACCAAGACAAAGTCCAAGGAAGATGTATGCATTATAAAAATTTTAATAATTAATAATATATCATTTTAAACTATTAAATTATTTCTAATTAAAAAATAAAATTAAATTGTAGAGTGTGTAAATAATGAATGTTAAATTTATTGATGTTTTTAAATTAGGGCTAAATTGATTGAATGTGTAAATATGAAATATTAAATGTGATATTATACGAATTTTTTTAATTGTTACATTACACACAGTTAACGATCGGTGATTAATTTATAACAAAATCTAAAGTTTAATGCATGTTTCATAATATTTGAAAATTTAATGACCAAAATAAACATTTTTAGACAATTTATTTTTTTTAACTTTACCCAATATGATTCATTTTTTGAATATTCTTAAGAAGGCAGTAATGTAATATTATTAATAATGACTATTATTTAGGAATATTGATTGGAATTTTATTACTACTTATTTTTCAAATAATGTAAGATTATCGATAGTAAACATTATTTTAGAGAAAGTATATTTAGTTTGTTGGTCAAGCTGCTCATCTTTGTTTCCTTATTTCTCTTAAGTCATGGGTTCTAGACCCTTATGAACACTTCTTCATCCTTCTCCTAGAGTCCCCCTCCCCCTTCCCTCTAGGTAGGACTAGGATTAGAATTAAGATTTGTCAAAAAAACATTATTTTAAATAATTTTATTAACTTGGGATGAGTCTAGAAATAGCGACACACACTGCAACACATTATTAACACTATACACCGCTACACACAAATTTTTTTATTAATGACTTTTAAATAATTATTAAAAATCTAAAGAACTCGACATGCAATTAGCTAGATTTTAAAATAAAATTAGAATTTGGGTTGAGTAACCCTCTCATCTTTTTTTTTGCTCGACAATAAGATTTTATTAATAAGACTCAACTGAGCCCGAACCTGAGATGTGTGCCTTATTAAAAACCTCCCTAAACCTAAATGGAGGAAAATAGTACAACACACTCAGGCATACAAGAAAGCCAGCAACTACCTAAGCATAGACTATTGTCGACTATGCCAGCTTATAATAATGCTCTGCCTTGAATTTATTGTCGAACAGATTTAAAAATAGTATGGCCTCTATCGATGGCAATACCCAAAGTTAACTACGATAAAATCCCTATATGTCTATAGTGAAACTTTTCATTAATTAACTTGATTAAGTGTCAATCTTTGTCCCTAAGAGGTAGATTCACTCTTGAAGTAAGCTCATCTACTTGAACATCTTCTGTCAAAGTTTCTCTCCTTAGTACCTGACAACTGATTGTTACCCCTTAAGTCTGTTAAGATATTAAGGCATAATAAGCATACAATGTCAACTGTTGTATGACAAAGAATTTAAGGAAATCAAGTGCTAGCAGATAGACAGTAATGTCACGACATTTGAATTATTAAAAACCAAACATAAACTGAGCTTTAATCGCAAACATCCCCAACCAACTGTAAAAGCTTAGTTCATGGTTGGAGGTTCCATCCACAAAATATCATCGTATCTCAACATCATCAATCAAATAAAAGTTAAACTAAGGGAATAGGAAAAGAAGGAGGTCCGTCAATGCAGCCCTTAAAATGCTCCAGAGCTTTCGGTCTAAGATGGTCGAACCACGTAACTTCTAGGTTCCTTTTTCACCATGGTGTAGCCTCTCGATTGTCTCTTGCTTATCGATCAATTCTCCTTAAATAGCTTAAAATGACGTGATAAACATATATAGCAGTGTACGACGACAAGGCAATATCATATAGACAAATATGTTGACTTGAAAAAACGTTACTTCTGTCAAAAGTAATCTTATAAAATTATATAAAATATAAAATAATTTCTTACTGACTTATTAAAATAACTTTTTTATACGCAAAAAACTATTTTGATCTAGAATAAATTATTAAATGTTAAATTACTCAAAAAAAAAACATATAGGCTTCAATCAAACGTTTAGGATATTTTGAACGCCTAAAACAATTGTACCATCATCCGGGAGAAACAAAGGAAATCAATTGCTACAGGCAACGGTCAATCACCATGAATCAGATTATTCATCATAAAAGTGTCTTAAAAAGAGCAAAGCACATGTAACAACGTGAAATACGGATAAGACACATGAGACTGATATTTTTATAAAAAACACATACATATTAAAGGTGAAAATATTAAATCGAATCAAATCAAGTGAAAAGGGTAAAATTGGAAGAAAATATAATTTTTGAGGAAAAGTTGGGTTTATAGGGTATTCGGTCAGATAATTTGAGATATAGACTAAAAATTATAGTGCACACGGAAGGACGCGTGTGCATATAGCAACTTCCAGCAGAACGCCAAAAGCAGGTGGCATTGTGTCATGTTGAAAATAAGCTGACTTGCCAGCCTTAATCAGCCAATACCGACAGCCTTAATCAAATGGTGTGCAGGACATCAAGAGCAGGTGGCGTTGTTCAGCTGCCGTTTCACTTGAAAGCTGATACTTTTTCATTTAATTTTTTATGTTGTATAGTTTGTTTGTTTATATATAGGGTTTCTGTTATGGGGATAGCCGAAAATATTGAGGTTTGAGAAAAATATTAAGAGAGCTTGAGGTGATCGAATATATTGATAGTATTTTTCTTGAAGATATATTCGAAGAGGTAAAGAGTTTTTGAAGAAAAGTGGATTGTAGATCTTCTCGATTTCTCATAAGTAAGTAATTTTTTAGTTAATTTGGAGTACATTTACACAGTTTCTCGGCTAAATCGGTAAGTTCTTATATTTTTTAAATATATATTCGTATAGATAAAAATTGTTGAAATTAATACTTTTTTGGTTGTATATATATTCAAATGATAATTATTTTTTTAGATATATATTCGACTGTTAATTGTTGAAATTATTTTTATAAATAATCTATTTTTTTAATCAGAGGGGTTTGTGGTTTTTTTGTGTGATTAAACCGTTCATTAATTTATGGATGAAATTTTTTGAAGTTAATACCATTTTTTGATTGTATATATATATATATATATATATATTTAAATGGTTTTGTAGATTTGTTTGAAAATGACATCTGAAGGAATTTTGTTGTACCGTGACCATGAGCACATTTCGTCTCATATTCATGAAGAGCAAGTAAGTAATTTAAAATTGATTATGACATGTGTAAAACGAAGTAGTTTATATAAATAAATTAATTATAGGATGTGGAGCATAACATCTACCGCGAGGAATAAAGATCAAAGAACCTTCCGACCGCATAGTTTATTACTTACAGCTCGCCGATTTTATAATGCTTCATTTCTCCATGGATTTAAGATTGTCCCCGGGTTGATTATTGGTTTAGCCGAGAAACCATTCTTTGCATTTGCCGCAATATGTTTTCGAAATCTCTCTTCGGATTTCATTATTTTCGAAATTAGTATTTGCATTTGTCGCAATATGTCTTACACAATATGCTGGATATGCATGCGGAGGAATCCATAAACTTTTCGGTCTGTAAATTACTGATAAAAGAGCAGTTCCTCTATTAGAAATCATACAAACCCTTCTTCTTTTACTATATGGTTGCGTAAATGCTTCAAAAAGAATTCCTATCCATCGGCGTCTTCCTTTTCAACTATGGCAAAGGCAATTGAGAATATATTACTATCTTTATCTTGTGCAACAGCCAAAAGTAATATATGACTGTACTTCGCATAAAGCCATGTACCATCAACTTGAATTATGCATTTGTAGAATGAAAACCCTTCAATGCAAGCCTTGAATGCCTAGAACAACTTACTGAATATCCTTTCACCAACAATTAGTTCTCCTTGTAAGGTGTACGCCGATAATGTTTTGTATTCTACAATGGTTCCTATGATGAATATTTTTATTGCTCGTATAAGAGCTAGTAGCTTATTATACGATTTATCCCAATCTCCATACACCTACATCATCACCTTTTTCTTTGCCATCCATGCCTTGTAGTAAGATAGAATATATCCAAGTTGATTTTGAATGGATTCTACTAACAATGCAATTGAAATCTTGGGTTCTTTTTTAACCAATAATCTAGTATATGTACATATTAGATCGAAGTCTAAATTAATGTGGTCCTGTGATAATGATATATTTGAACAAGTGTGCTGCTCAATGAACCGTGACACCTCTCACATCTGACTCATCTGCTTGTATGAAATTCTTATCTTTTAAGGACATTTGCTTTTTCAATTAATACACCTTGCGCAATAGGTTTGCGTATTAGACTCAGCAACACATAATCTCGTATGGCGTTTGATGCACTACTCCTTAACTGCCAGCTGTGCATTTTTTTTTGTTTCGAATTGAGCCTTTAGTACCAATTCCCTATAGTTGAAATATGATGAAGAATCAAATACGCGGGCTTAATGTTATGGATCTCACATTACAGTATAGTCCACCTCATACATACATGATGGAGGTTCATAAGCTGGATAAATGGGTTTCGATTGCCCGGTCTATCGTTCAACATAACCCCAATCAAGCTACTCATTTCCCAACCCAAGCTTTTTGACAACCACGGTCCCAACACCATCTTCAACATTCAGACCATTACCCTCAGTTGCATCTGTCATAACATCATCAACATCGAGTAAATGAACGTCATCATCTTCCGCAATAGGCACAATATTTTCTTCATCCTCACTGAAATCATCAAGCGATTCGCCCCAATGACCAACTATGTTTTTAGTGTCACAATATGTTGATGATCTCATTCTATGTACATATTAAAAAAAAATTCATTAGCATAGAATAAAATTTTTCTTATTTAATTTGTACTGAAAATACAATAATTAAAAATTAACTACTAAAAAATAAGAATAAACGAATAATTTCAACAATTAAAAATTAACCACAAACCCCTATGATTTAAAAAATAGATTAATTAAAAAATATTTCAACAATTAACATTTGAATATATATCTAAAAATAATTATCATTCGAATATATATACAACCAAAAAAGTATCAATTTCAACAATTTTCATCTATACGAATATATATTTAAAAAATATAAGAACTTACCGGTTTAGTCGAGAAACCGTGTAAATGTGCTCCAAATTAACTAAAAAATAAATTACTTATGAGAAACTGAGAAGATCTACAACCCATTTTTCTTCAAAAACTCTTTGCCTCTTCGAATATATCTTCAAGAAAAACACTATCAATATATTGATCATCTCAAACTCTCTCAATATTTTCCTCAAACATCAAACATCAATATTTTCAGCTATCGCCATAACCGAAACACTATATATAAACAAACTTCACATCATAAAAAAATAAATGAAAAGTACCAGCTTTCATGAAAGCTGGCGCATGCATGCATGCACGACAACAGGACAACGCCACCTGCTCTTGGCGTCCTACACACCAGCTGATTAAGGCTGTCGGTACCAGCTGATTAAGGCTGGCAAGCCAGCTTATTTTCAACATGGCACAATGCCACCTGCTCTTGTCGTTCTGTTGGAAGTTACCATGTGCATATGGCGTCCTGCCATGTGCACTATAATTTCTGGCCTAGATCCCAAATTATCTGACTGGGTACCTTATAAACCTGATTTTTTTCCTAAAAATTCCATTATTCCTCCAATTTTTCCAGTGAAAAGAATCATAAATATGGCTAAGAATTATAAATATATTGTTTCAATATGTTTATTTGCATAAATAAATTATCAAATCACAGTTTTAAAAAATACTATCTTTGTTTTAATAAAATTGTCACTTTTGTGTTTTAGAATTGTCTCACCTAAATTGTCACTTTAAAAAACTCAACAACATTTATACTCAAATTTACTTTTTTTTATCCTTCTTTAGTTTCTCCAACAAAAACAAAAATTAACTTTTTAAGAGCAAACTTGTCATTTAAATTATTTTACACCACACATTTTCTCCTAAAACTTTGTGAAAAGTCAACACATGACAATATAAGTAGAACCAAAGGGAGTAATTCGTTTTACAACTTGTAAACAATAGCTAAAATGTTTTCCTTGAAATATAATGTCAATTAGTTTGTTAAGGCTTAAATGAAAAATAGGTGCCTAAAGTATTTTTTGTAAAAATAGGTGGCCAAAGTTTCAAAATTTATAATTTTAGGTGCCTGGCCGTTAATGGGCGTTAAAAAATTTAACCAATCAATGCTTGACAAGTGGCATATTTAATTTATTTTTTTCAAAATTCAAAATTAAAAAAAAAACTTTTAGTATCCCGAAATTTTATAATTTTTAGGAAATAATCCCCAAATCCCTAAAATTACCCAAACCCAAACTCCCAAATCGCCGCCAATTCCGCTGCCGATCGTCACCCCTGAGCACACCGATTTGGTCGTCGGATCAAGGCAATCATTTCCCCCAACACGACATCGTTGGAAACAACGAACGGCGTGCCAGACGAACGTCAATTTCGCATTCGATGTTCGGCTACATTCCGTTCGCTATTTTCGGCGACGCCATGTTGAGGAAAATGACCACCTTGATCCGGCAACCAAACTGATGTTCTCGGGGACGACAATCGGCGGTGAAAGTAGCGGCGATTTGGGGGTTTGGGTAATTTTAGGAACTTGGGGACTATTTCATAAAATTTTCAAAATTTTGGGATTTTTTGAAAAAATGGGTATTTTTCTTTAATAAAATTAAAAAATAAATTAAATATTCCACGTGTCAAGCATTGATTGGTTAAATTTTTTAACACCCATTAACGGTTAGGCACCTAAAATTATAACTTTTGAAACTTTAGACAACTATTTTAAAAAAAAAAATACTTTAGGCGCCTAAAGTTCAAAAAAGGTATACTTTGAGCACCAATTTTTCATTTAAGCCATTTGTTAATGCAAGCTTTGTCACATCGAGGACTGCATCTCTTTCTCAAGTTTTCAATTTTACAAGTTTTAATTTGAAGAATGTTACCTTAGTGAGGTAAGCTAACATTCAAAATTATTATTAAATAAAGTTAAAAATGGTCATCAAACTATTTTAAATTATTTAGTTTGGTTATTAAAATTTTGTTTTTATAAAATAAGCATTAAATTTTAGATTTTGTTAAAAAATAATCTCTACTTTATTAACGAAATAATTTAATGATTTAAAATAATATATTATTAGTTATTAAAATTCATTTATTAAATATGAATATAAGAAGAGTAAACAACGCCAGGTACCACTAAACTATAGGCACTGACTCGTTTTTGCCACCAACCTTTCAATTGGTCTAATTTTAGCACTAAACTTTATTTCCCGACTTGTTTATGCCATTGCGCCGTTAACTCCTTAACGAGACGATGACAAGGCGCACAACGTAATGACTTGGATGCTAGACTATAATGGCGTCGTTTTAGTGCCGTTATTTTGATACTAAATGGCCTAAAACGGTGTCGTTTTGCTGTAAGAAAATCTAAAAAATATGCACTCAAAGTGATTTGAACCTGGAACCTTCAAAATCAAAAGGAATCTCTTAACCACTAAGCCAACTTAACATCTTTTTTTTTTAACATAAATAATATATATGTCAAACTGCATTTTATCATATAAATAATATTACTCTATATAAATAATATAAATATATTAGAAATAATATTAGTATTCATATATTAATATATAAATAATAAATAAAACACATATATATAAATACATTTGTATATTATAAATAATATTAAATATATAAATAAATATATATTATAAAAACTAAAAGACTAATTTTTAAAACCCTTCAATTTTTTTTCAAAACCCCTAAATTTTCAAAATTTATAAAAAGCCCAAAATCCACCAAAACCTTAAACCTTAAACCCTAATCCTAAACTATAAACCTTAAACCCTAATTTTTTTTATAAACAAATAATATTAAAATATATAAATAAATAATATATTATTAAAAAATAAAAAATTGATTTAAAAAACATGAAATTTACAAAAATTTACAAAAAAAAAACTAAAATTCACCAAAACCCTAAACCCAAATCTATCCATTATTGATGCTAATGGGTTTATGGTTTAGAATTTATGATTAAGGGTTTTAGGCTTTATAGGTTAGAGTTTGATGTTTTGGTGGATTTTTGGCCTTTTGTAAATTTTTAAAATTTTGGGGTTTTTTTTTAAAATTAGTTTTTATAAATAGTGCATTATTTATTTATATATATAATATTATTGATCATATAATTTTTTGTTTAATATAATTTTTTATTTATTAGCTATATATTAATATATTATTATATGTATATTAATATTATTTCTAATATATTTATGTAGAGTAATATTATTTATATAATAAAATAAATTGAATTGAATTAATCTCAACTACAGTTTGGAATATATATTATTTGTGCTAGAAATAAAACAAAGATTTTAAGTTGGCTTAGTGGTTAGGAGTTTGCCTTTACTTCTAAAAGTTTCCGGTTCAAATCCCATTGAGTGCATATTTTTCCATATTTTCTATAGCAAAACGACGTCTGTTAACTCATCAAAAGTACTAAATCTTATGCTTATTTCACATTGTCTTTGCTTGCCTTTAAGTGTGTTTAGTTGCATTTAGCCTTAAAATTCATGCATTTGCATAAGGAGCTAGGAATTGTGTTAAGCCAGTGTGAAGGGTTGCTTTGTTGGCATTATTGCAGGCTCAGCAGAGAATAACATGTTTAGTAGAGCAAAGCAGCACAGAAATGAAGGAATGCCAGAGAGAATGTTGAGTTGCTGTTGGCAGCGATGGACCAAAAATTGCTAAAGCACCGATTGCCAGAGAAGAGAAGTTTGATGCCCGGCCGAGTAGCTGTTGGACCTTGATTATGTTAGCCCTAGGATTCAAATATAGGATAAGATGATCACATCCCTTATCCTTTGCGCATTCAAAATTTAAATTTCAAGGCTTATCCTAGATGTCCCGTGCTTGCCTATTTAAAGAAGGAAATGAGATCGATCACGAAAGATGGGGGATCGGAAGAGACGATCGGATTGAGAGAAAGGCTACACCAAGGAGACGTGGTTCGACTAGCTTGACCGAGAGCTTGGACCTTGAAGGGCTGCATCGACAGACCCCCTTCTAGCCCATTCTCTTTGTTTTAAATTGTTTTTATTTTTAGTTATGATGATGTTGAGATACGATTATGGTTTTTGGATGGATACCCCCACCATGAACTAAACTTTTACATTTGGTGGGGGATGTTTGCGTTTGAAATCTATTTTCATGTTTAGTTTTTAATAATAAAAAATGCATTGGCGTTGTTTTCCTTATCTGGCATGTTTTACAGTTTTCTAAATTCTGTGCCAAGCAACCACATGCACAATATGCTTATTGCACCTTAATATCTTAACAGACTTAGAGGGAAACGATTAGTTGCTAGATACTAAGGCAAGATGCTTTGACGGAAGATGTTCAAGTAGATAAACTTACTTCGGGGTTGAGTCTACCCCTTATGAGTATAGATTGAGACTTAATCAAATTGATTTATGAAAAACTTAATTATAGAGATATAAGGGTTTTTACATGGTTAATTTCAGTCATTGCCATCAACAGAGGCAGTGCCAACTTTGAATTTGCTCGGCAAATAATATCAAGGTAGAAAATTATTAAAGGCTAGCATGAAAAGCGTGAAAAACAAGCATCTCTTGCCAACGCTCATCACTTATTTAAACTCTCCTTATACCAACATTGTTTTCCTTTTTTTCTTTTCTTTTAAACTATTTTCAAAACCCACTCAAATCAACAACATTTTCCCTTTGAAGAGTAAACAAGTAAGGAAAACAAACTCTTGGTCAATCCTTGTGAGATCGATAACCAGCTTATTGTTGTATTACTTGTAGACTGTGTATATTTGCACGCAAAAGACTTGGTCTTGGCACTATTTTCATACATTTCCAATACATTTTCCACCCTTTTGCCAAGCACTCACACAATCGATCAAGTTTTTAGCGCCGTTGCTAGGGATTGCAACGAAGTTTGTTGTTTTTAAATTTTTACTTGTCTTCTTTTTTTTCTTTATTTTATTTTTTTTGTTTTAACCAGTGTATGACCAAAACCCGCCTTGTGGTGGAAGATTGGCTATACGATCCGTAAATCGAAAGAACCATGTGAAGGTTAAAGAAAAAGATTAAAGAGATGGCTCAACAAGGCAATGGAGGAAATGGTGTGCTAAAAATGAGGAAAATCCACCTAATAACAACGGAATACCACCAGCTCTTGTTGCCCCAACTGTTAATGTGGAGGAACAAAGACCTATTAGAGAATATTCGGCACCAAACATTGACAATTTGATGCCAGGACTAATTGGTCTTGAGGTAAATACACCTAATTTTGAACTCAAACCGGTAATGATACAAATGTTTTTGCATGTAGGAAATTTTGATGGAGCACCTACTGGAGATCCAAGGCAACACTTGAAGCAGTTCATGAAAGTCTGTCAGCTATTTTAGCAGCCTGGAGTATCGGAGTATACAGTGAAGCTGAAGTTGTTTACATTTTCTCTAAGAGATGGAGCAAAAGTGTGGCTAAGTTCTTTGCCACCTGGTTCTGTCACCTCACGAGGAGATCTATGCCAGAAATTTTTGTTATGATTCTAGCCACCTAAACTCACCGCCAAGTTGAGGGGTGAGATCATCACATTTAGGCAGGCTGATGATGAAACCCTATATGATGCCTAAGAGAGATATAAAGATCTTTTGAGGAGATGTCCCATGCATGGATTCCTAAAATGGACCCACATGGAGACCTTCTACAATGGACTTAATGCGCAAACCAGAATAGTTTTTGATACGTCGACAAATGGCTCGCTGCTTGACAAAAAACTATACAGAGGCAATTGGCATCTTTGAGAGGATTTCAATCAACGATTTTGAATATCCTACTGTCAGACTTGGGACCAGCACTAAAACTTTTGGGAAATTACAGATAGATGAGCTCACATTTATCCACATTGAGATTTCCAATCTTACTAGCATGGTGAGAACTTTGCAAAAGAGTTAAGAGGCACAAGAAGTTAAGGGATTAGCCCCCATTCTGTACAATATGTGGAGAGGATCATCACATGAAAGATTACCCTGCCAACCCTGAGTCGGTAAATTTTGTTGTCAATTTTAATCGTAATTATAATCCAAATTCCAATACTTACATTACAGGATAGAGACAACACCCAAATTTAGCGTGGGGGAATCAAGAAAGCAACCAATATAATGCCCAATAGCAGAACAACAATGCCCGACGTCAGAACAATGTCATGCTAGAGGTCAACCAAAATGCCATGCCACAAAGGGCACAAAATAATTTTTATGCAGGGCAAAGGAACAACCAGAGGACTTTAATAGAATACATGGAGAAGCATGATGCAACTGTCCAGAGTTTGGCAGCATTGGTGCGAAACTTAGAGGTACAAATTGGACAGGTTGCCAATGCACTCAGCAATAGACCCCATGAAGCTTTGCCAAGCGATACAAAGGATGCCAAGCAAAACCATAATGAACAATGCAAAGTTGTGAATCTACGGAGTGGCAAACAATGCTAGGCTGAGACATCAGTCAAGCAACCATATAGTTGCCAAGAGAAAAAGAAACTACCAGTAGATGAACCAAAAGAACCAAAGAAGAAAGAAGCGGACATAAGCAATGCCAAACTACAGTCTGATGCCAGACCTCAGTCGGATGTCAGCAGAACCTTGGCAAAGCCGGTAGAGCCATCATATATTTATCCACCTCTACCGTTTCCACAAAGACTAAAAAAGCATAAGTAGGATCAACAATTTAAGCGCTTCTTGGAAGTACTTAAACAATTACAAATCAATTTACCATTGGTGGAAGCTCTCGAGCAAATGCCCAACTATGTCAAATTCATAAAAGGACATCTTGTCAAAAAAGTGGAAGCTGGGTGATTTCAAAACTGTAGCTCTCACTAAGGGATGCAGTGTAATAATACTCAATCGGTTACCACCAAAGCTGGAAGATCCGGGAAGTTTTACTATTCTCTATACCATTGGAAATAAATACATGGGTAAGGCACTGTGTGACTTGGGAGTCAGCATCAATTTGATGCCAATGTTTGTTTTCAAGAAGCTTGGAATAGAAGCAATGCCTACCACAGTGACACTTCAGTTGACGGACCGATCCTTTGTACATCCTAAGGGTAAGGTTGAGGACGTGTTGGTAAAGGTAGATAAATTCATATTCTCAGCTGACTTTATTATCTCAGATTATAAAGTAGATTTAAATGTCTCAATTATATTGGGCAGACCGTTCCTTGCCACAGGTAGAGCCTTGATTGATGTTCATAAAGGTGAATTAACTATGCGCTTGAATGATCAACATGTTACATTTAATGTGTTTCAAGCTTTGAAATGTGTATATGAATCATACGAATGCCAAGCAGATGATAAGATAGAGTCCATTTTTAAGGTGGATATGGCACAGCTATGCCAAGATACTGATGATGATGCCATCGAAAGTGACGGTGGGGTGAAACAAGTGAGGACACTGAAGGCTAAATTTACCCATATAAGAATTACTAAAATTTATTTAAATTGGTAAAAACATATTATCCCTCATTACAAATTATAGATGAAAAGGCTAAATAGACTTTTTATGTTGAAATTACTATTTTTTCTTTCATTTTTAAGCAATTGTGTGGACTTAAACTACTTTGGTAAGCCATCTAATCTTCACTTATCATCTCAAGCACGACTAATTTTTAATATATCTATGTCATTGAACCCAGATGTGGAACTTTAAAAACTAATGGAACCGCTTTTAAATCCGCAATAACAAGACAAACATCGATGGGGTTTAGGATGTGGAATTTACAGGATGTCAGAAAGCATGTTGTCATGAATCTGGATTGCACTGGACATTATTAAACCAAGACAAAATCCAAGGAAGATGTATGCATTATACAAATTTTAATAATTAATAATATATCATTTTTAAACTATTAAATTATTTCTAATTAAAAATAAAATTAAATTGTAGAGTGTGTAAATAATGAATGTTAAATTTATTGATGTTTTCAAATTAGGACTAAATTGATTGAATGTGTAAATATGAAAGATTAAATGTGATATTATATGAATTTTTTAATTGTTACATTACACGCAGTTAACGATCAATGATTAATTTATAACAAAATCTAAAGTTTAATGCATGTTTCATAATATTTAAAAATTTGATGACCAAAAAAAGCATTTTTAGACAATTTATTTTTAACGTTACCAATACGATTGATTTTTTGAATATTCTCAAGAAGGCAGTAATATAATATTATTAATAATGACTATTATTTAGGAATATTGATTGGAATTTTATTACTACTTATTTTTTAAATAATGTAAGATTATCGATAGTAAACATTATTTTCGAGCAAGTATATTTGGCAGGTTGGTCAAGCTGCTAATCTTTGTTTCCTAATTTCTCTTAGGTCATGGGTTCTAGGCCCTTAGGAGCACTTCTTCATCCTTCTCCTAGAGTCTCCTACCCTCTTCCCTCTAAGTAGGACTAGGATTAGAATTAGGATTTGTCAAAAAAATATTGTTTTAAATAATTTTATGAACTTAGGATGAGTTTAGAACAAGTGACACGCACTGCAACACATTATTAACACTATACACCGCTACACACAAATAATTTTATTAATGAATTTTAAATAATTATTAAAAATCTAAAGAACTCGACGTGCGATTAGCTATATTTTAAAATAAAATTAGAATTTGGGTTAAATAATTATGGCGCCAACCCAATAAACAAAACTTTATCATAAACTAAGTAGCAAAGCTACTAAACTAAAAGTAACAACAATACATCACTCAAAACACCTGAAGGCGCACAAGCAGCAGACAGACCGACAACCAAGCCAACAGGAGCAATGCCCTCAATAGCGCTAGTCGTGGCCTTGAGAGAAGAACTGTAAGGTTTAAGTGAAACAGTTCGAGCACCATAGGCAAAATCTTGGTAACACCAGCATAAAACACTAGTTTTTTTCACAACATCTTTTCCTCGGCACCCAAAGGACGCCCCTTTGAGCCATAAGCCCTTATTTGCTTTGCCATACTTTCTCGCACAACCTTTACGACATCTGCTGGCACACTCACAGAGGCACTCTGGATACAAGAGGAAATCCCCACATAAGGAGCAGTAGGAACTATGTCCACCAAAGACATTACTACAGTAGCTAACGGTACCAAATAAGGTGGGCTTACTTCCTCGCTGCTAAAAGCGTTAGAGGGTGCTATTTTTACCAACCCTTGCAAACCTATTGGATCGCTGTTCACCACAAAGAGTGGAGTATCCAGCATTACAGTACGATCCCTCATTTCACGACTAGAGACTCGCAAAAGAGAAACCACAGCCTCCGAAAAACATATATATATATAAAGGAAATAAGAGAAAAAAGAAAAAGAATATCAATAAGACACAATACGTATATAAACAAAAAGAATTCATTATCCTTCAAAGCCATAGCAAACTATTACCAGTATCCATTCGTCTCTTCGACCTGTGTTCCAAATGCAGACAAATTCTTTCATCTTATGAGTCCAAAGCAGTAACAAAACTCAAAACCACTCGTTTCTTTTGTCCTTTGTTACGATCAGAGTCAGATGGACTCACAGTAACAAAACCCCTTGAAGCAATAACAACGGCTTCCCCACTAACCCCTCCTAGGAGACATCTTCTTCATAATATCTCTAGGGGAAAGTATGTATACCAGTATACTCTAAAAAATTGTATGGTTCATCTTTGTCACCAAGAAGAACCCCTGTAACCCCCTCAACCCGGCCTAGCCGCAAGACCGAACCGAGCGAGCTATATTAGGTTTACCGAAGTAAACCGGAAAGGAAAACTTGGAAAAACGCAACCATTTTTTTCCTTTTTCTTATCTAGATGCTGGTTATTACCCTACGTGTACATACAAACAACGAGTGGAAACCCAACACAATCGGGCATCGAATTGATATCCAATTGGCCATATTACATGAATAGGGACCAAAACATAAATCTATAAATCTATAAGGTTTAACTTGTAATTTACATTACCAATCTTCGATTAGTTAGGTTACAAGCATACATGCCAAATTTCATCTTAAAACGATCATCCGAACTCATCCAATTGCATACATGATACCCAGGGACCAAATAGTAAATTCCACTATTTCAAAGGGCCAATATCGTAATTAATATTACCAATCCTCAATTAAACCAATTACATGCATACTGGTGAAATTTCAGGTCAAAATGATCATTCAAACTCATTTAATTGTAAGTATATTAATCAGGGACTAAAATGGGAGAAAACAGAAACCTTAAAACATACTTTTAACTAACTTAACCACTTAACCAGATTCCAGTAGCTCAAAACCATATCGATACGCCTCCTCGAGTAACGATACGCTATGCTCAAAACCATAGACATGTATCGATACGGTCACTCGTGTACCGATATGCTAAGACTGAGATGTGCTTATCCGTATTGATACGGTCACCCCTGTATTGATACGTTGTGCCTGGAAACACTTACCTGTATTGATACAGGCATAGGCGTATCGATACGCCCTAACCTGAAATGTCAAAATCTGCTAGTTTTTAGCCTCGTTTTGGAATTCTAACATTAAGCATGCTTCTAACAATCAAATAACATCATCATTGGCCATTTACCATCAACTAACATAAAACAAACATCAAGAAAAATCATCATGCTTCAAAGGTAAACTATAGGCATCCTTCCTAATACTCAAGCAACCAAAGCATAGACCATATGCAAAATTCATCAAACCAAGCTTATCATAAGTCCAAAGCAACAAAGTAAACTTTCTCAAACAGAAAGGTAACCACTCAAACCCTCCCAACAACATTTAAGCCACATTGACTTTATTACTACTTAAAACTCAACATACTTTGGTAATTCAAGTCTTGGAATTCCCTCCTCGCTTGCTAGGCCACTTGCACTCAATCAATCTGCATTGAAGATAAAAGAGAGCGTAATCAATCATTGCTTAGTGAGGAACGCTCAAGAATATAAAACATCATCCAATGCAATGTAGAACCATTTCAAACTATCATGTCATTCTTTCAAAACATGCACTTAATATTTATAAAATCAACATATTAAACTATATGTAACATGTATCATTGATTCCACAGTATAATCCCATATGCAATTACCTCTACTTAAGCTTTCCCAAACATAACATCCCATATGCAAAGCTTAAGGAGTATAACACGTATAAATCACGTCATTCAAACCCATTCATCAACATGATACAATTTAAAACATTATATTGGCTTTCAAGTGATCCATTTCAATATTCATCCTTTCCATAAATCATCATTAACATCGGATACACGGATTTCCCAAGAGATTTCTCAATCTCTTGTAGCTCAATGGCATGGAGTTGTGCAACACATACACCACATCTACACTACCAAGGCTAATCCTATAACTTGGAGCACACACATTCCACCTATCAACCTCTACAGCTCATGACTGGAGTAAAAGCCATCTAAGTGTTACCTCAACAACATTAGGGTTCACATGATCGGAGTAAGTACCTCTCATACTACCTCTACAACCACGAGCGACTTATTATAGTGCACTTCAAATCCTATGGCCGGCCAATTATACCCGATAACATTTTCAATTCATCACTTGCCAATATAATCCACTTTTATAAACATACCTCACTGTTTTCTTATGTATCATTCAAATCATTTCATTTTGCATTAAACCATGCATAAGCCATGTTCATAAACATTCATTAAAATCATGCATTACTTTCCAAATACATCTAACATCATCTCATATCAATTCCCAGCATTAAACCATGCTCATTTCATGCATAAAACATGAGGTAAACAATCATTTAACAAGTGCATTCATAAATCATTTGCCAACCGAAATCGAGAGAGAAATCCACTTTACTTACTTCTGAACCTTAGACCAGCATGTCAAGCCTAGTCTAGACTCCCATTAAACCTTTTCAAATTTTTGAAAAGCCATTCTTATCCGTTTCACTCACCGACAAAGCAACGCCTCTCTTGCCGATGCCAAATTAAGCTTCCGGCGACTCCTCAACACCAAGGTTCACTTCCGGATTAACTTCCCATGTTTCAAACACATCACAATAGAGGATCCAATGCATTATAATGCATCCAAACTCACAGAAACCATCAATTAACATTTATCTAACTATAAGCCCCCACAACACCACAACCTATAAACCGAAAACATCATCGATTCACCAAAAACCTCAACCCAGCCCACAACTACGAATCTCAACCTTCAAATAACATCAATTAACATCAAAACAACAACCTAAAACAACCTTATACCTCCAGCAACCAATAATTAACCTCAACACCTCAAATTCTTTTAAATACCAATCTAACAAACTAGAGATTCAATAGATTATGGGATTCTCTCATCAAGAATCACTTCATTATCATATTAAACATCAAAATCAAGGTACAAACCAATCCTCAACTCAGCAAAAATAGATCACTATGAATTTATTCAATTTTTCATCATAAACTATCAATTAAACTATAAATCCGAGTTTAATTAATCAAAACCCAAAGAAAATCATATAAAATGGATCAAGAACTTAGAAATTTCAATAAAAAACCTTTCATTAAAGGAGAAGAACGAACCCTTACCTCCAATGCTGATTTCTCCCCTCAATTGCTTTATAAACCATGAAAATAAAGGTAGAAACAATAAGTATTTGATGTAAAAGCTTTAGAAATCAATTGGAAATAAAAAACTCTTTGAAATCCTAATTTTACCTGAAGAAATTGAAGCTAGAAATGTGTTTGGCTGGAGAGAATTTGAGAGAAAGAAGTTACAAAGTTAGTTACGTGAAATTCTTTTAAAAAGTTTAATTGTATTTAATTAATTCTCTCCAGTATTTATACCTCTTAAAAACTTAATTAAAAATAGTTAATTAAAGGGGGAAATATGATGAAACCCTTTTGGATTATTAGCTCCTTAAAGATTCAAAGTTTTGACCCATTTTCAAAACAATCACTAAAACAGTTTTGCAAACTTTGCGTTTTAGTCACTAACTCAAAATGTCCCATTTTCAAATTTCTTTTTCCAAAATTGTTTTCACCAAAACCATTTATATAATTCATAAAGATTTTAAACTATTTCCCCATATTTTTATCCCTTATAGAAATATTCAATCCAATTTAAATCCTGAATCTGACTCGAATCTCTAATTCTGGTCCACTGAACTGACTAAACCATTCCCCAAAACTCCTAGGCCCAAAATCGAGGCATTACAACTCTCCCCCACTTAAGAAATTTCATCTGCAAAATTTACCTGGAGGAAAAAGATGTGGAAATTGCTCTTTCATGTCTGACTTACTCTCTCATATGGCCTTCTCAACTCCCCGATGCCGCCACAATACCTTAACAAGCTCTATCGTCTTCCCACGCAGAACCTTACTGCTGGTATCAAGAATCTCTACTAATTTCTTATCATAGGACAAATCCGGCCTCAACTCAATATCCTTCATCGGCATAACGTGCGATGGATCAGATCGGTATCTCCTCAACTTGAAACATGGAACACATTATGAATTTTCTCCAACTCAAGAGGCAACCTCAACTGATATGCTATAGGACCCACAAGTTCAATAACCTCGTATGGTCCAATGAACCTCGGACTAAGCTTAGCCTTACGTCTGAATCTCATCACCTTTTTCCATGGTGACACTTTCAAGAATACGCGATCACTCACCGCATATTCAACCTCCTTACGCTTCAGATCCACGTAAGATTTCTGCCGATCCGTAGCCGCTTTCAACCGATTGCATACAAGCTTAAACTTCTCATATGTATCTTTCAATACATCCGGCAGGGTAACATGCTTTTCCCCTACCTTAGCCCAACATAAGGGCGTACGACACCTCTTGCCATATAACGCCTCATAAGGTGTCATCTGTATACTCGTCTGATAACTGTTGTTGTAGGAAAACTCAACTAAAGGCAATTGCTTCTCTCAGGTTCCTTGGAACTCAATAATGCAAGATCTCAGCATATCCTCCAAAACTTGGATAACCCGCTCAGATTGCCCATCCGACTGAGGATGATACGCAATGGTAAAACTCAACCTCGAACCCAAAGCCTAGTGCAGACTTCCCTAAAACCTGGCCGTAAACCTCAGATCCCTATCCGAAACAATGGATTTAGGTACACCATGCAAGCGCACAATCTCAGCCATATACAAATCCGCCAACTTCTCCAAGGTATACGTTGTATGCACTGGCAGGAAATGTGCACACTTTGTGAACTGGTCAACAATAACCCAAACAGAATCCTTTTTAGCCGATGTCAACGGCAAACCTGTTACAAAATCCATGGTGATTCTCTCTCATTTCTTCTCTGAAATTTTCAGCGGTTGCAACAACCCGGATGGAAATTGATGTTCAGCCTTGACCCGCTGACATACCATGCACTTGGAAACAAACTCAACCACATCTTTTTTCAATCCAACCCAGTAGTATGCCTTCCTCAAATCACGATACATCTTAACACTACCATGATGCATAGAAAAAAGACTAGAGTGTGCCTCCGCCAAGATAGTGTGCCTCAACTCCAGATAATTCGGCACCACTATCTGGCCCTTGAAACACAAAACTCCGTCATCATCAAAACGAAAATCTGACAATTTTCATCCGCTATGTCCCTAACATGCCCAACCAACGAATCATCGTACGGTTGCTTAGCTTTAATCAACTGTGATAACGTAGACTTAACTTGCAACTCGGCTAACAAGCCCTCATCACGAGTTACACTCAACCGAGAAAACATAGCTCTCAACTTAACCACAACTTTTATACTCAAAGCATCTGCCACTATATTTGCTTTACCCAGATGATACTCAATGGTCAAATCGTAACTTTAAGCAACTTCAACCATCTTCGTTGCCTAAGGTTCAACTCTTTCTACGACATCAGATATTTTAGGCTCTTATGATCCGTAAAAACCACACACTTCTCACCATAGAGGTAATGTAGCCAAATTTTCAAAGTGAACACCACAGTCGCAAGCTCCAAAGCATGGGTTGGATAATTGCGCTCATGAACTTTCAACTGCCTCGATGCATAAGCCACAACCTTTCTGCCCTACATCAGCACACAACCCAAGCCAACATATGACACATCACTATAAACCACAAACTCCTGCCTAAATTCAGGCTGAATCAACACATGAGCTTATGTCAAAACCTCTTTCAACTTTTCAAAACCCTGTTGTTGCTTCTCCATCCACACAAAATAAATATTCTTTTGCAACAACTTGGTCAACGGTGCTGCAATACTCGAGAACCCCTAAACAAAACGACGATAATAACCAGCAACCCAAGAAAATTGCGCACCTCCGATACAGACTTAGGTTGCTTCTAATTGAGAATTACCTTATTTTTTTGTGGACCAACGCGAATATCCTCCGCGGAAACCATATGACCAAAGAACATCACCTCCTATGACCAAAACTCGCACTTACTCAACTTAGCATATAACTGATTATCCTTCAGCACTTGTGACACTATCCGCAAATGATGATCATGCTCTTCCTTGGTATGGGAGTACACGATAATATCGTCTATGAACACTACTACGAACTGATCAAGGTACTCATGAAACACTCGATTCATCATGTCCATAAACGTAGCTGGGGCATTTGTCAAACCTAAAGGCATAACCAGAAACTCATAATGTCCACACCTTGTACGAAAGACAGTTTTTGGCACATCCACATCCTTCACTTTCAACTGATAGTACCCAGACCTCAAATCTATCTTAGAGAATATCGAAGCACCCCTAAATTGATCAAACAAATCATCAATCCGCGGCAAGGGATATTTATTCTTAATCGTCAACTTATTCAGTTGCCGATAATCGATGCACATCCTTATCGTGCATCATACTTCTTCATAAATAACACCAGTGCACCCTAGGGTGAAACACTAAGTCTAATGAAACCTCGATGAAGCAGCTCTTACAACTGCGTCTTCAGCTCCTTTAATTCCTTAGGTGCCATGCGATAAGGCGCAATGGACACCGGAGCTGTATCAACATACGTATCGATTTTAAACTCTACCTCTCTATCTGGCGGTAACCCTGGCAACTCTTCAGGAAAAGCTTATGAAAAATCGCAAACTGTACGGATGTCCTGTACACGTACATCCTTAGATCCAAGATTCATAACACAGACCAAATACGTCTGACATCTGAGTTTCAATATTCGTCTTGTTTCTAAAGCTGAAATAACATTGGCCAGGAACTTTGCATTCTTGCCAACCACCACAACTTCATAATCATCGGCAAGATGCAAGGATATCCGTTTAGTTTCAAAATACACAACCGCCCTATGCTGAAATAACCAATCCATCCCCGAAATTACATCAAAACCATAAAATGGTAACTTCATCAAATCCATAGAAAACACATGATCTTGCACCATTAAAGGACACATTCGATATAACTTCCTAACCACAACCGTTTCGCCTAAATAACTAGTTACTCGAACACCGGCATTCAAAATCTCAACAGGTATATCAAGTAACTGTGCATGCTTACTCAGAATATATGAATGTGTGGAACTAGAATCAACCAATGAAAATAACGACAAAGATTGCAAAGTAAAGGTACATGTAATCACATCGGTATCATTACATTCCTTACGATGCGCATACACCATTGCGGGACCTCCACCCTCTAGCTGGATAGCAACAGTGTATGCCACAGTCCTACGCCCATCATCTCTCAGCTGAAAATGTCCTCGTCCATGCCCTCGACCTCTCAGGGCAACCACAACAGGTGCAGGAGCCTGCGCACCTCTAGCTAATATAGGGCAATCACGCCTCACATGATCAGTCGACCCATAACTCCAACAAGCATTAGCTGCAACCGGTGCAGGAACTGGACCAACTCGTTCTGCCTGTGGATAGTTGCGTCTAACATGGTCTCGAGATCTACAACCCCAGCAAACCCTATCCAACCTCCAGCAAACCCCGAAATATCTCTTCCCACACTGAGCACATTCAGCTATTCCACTTCTAGAACTCTGCCCTAGCTGACCTCTCCGCCCAAGCTCAGGTTGATGTATCTGGTCCTGATGCCTCTTCTACTGACCACCACCAATATTAGAATCATCTCTCTTACCATGACCAGATCCTCTAGCACATGATGCCAAACCCAAACTCTGCTCAATATCCTTGGCTCTCGAAACCAGCACATCAAAATTAACATACTCAGCAGCCAACATATATGTCTTAACCTCCTGAGCCAATCCATAATGAAAGCGGTCGCAACGGCTCCTCTTATCAGGCATCAACTCAGAAGCATATTGGCTCAGCCTCACAAACTGTATCTTATACTCAGATACCGACATACCTCCTGTACCAAAGCCATGAACTCACGTTTCTTCTCATCTTGGTATGTAGCTCCGAGATACTTCTTTCTAATGGCAGATTGAAAGGTTTCCCATGTCACATTATCAACCTATATACTTGTAATCACCGTAGTCCACTAGCTATATGTATCTCCCTACATCAGAGATATAGCACATCCCAGCTTACAAACGTTAGAACAACCCATCTGATCCAATATACAATCTGTGTTGGCAAACCATTCTTCAGAAGCTTCAGGTGTCAACCCTCTAAACTCGACCTCTCCCAAACCACGTAAATGCTTTAAAGGTAATCCTGGATTAGCAGCAGCAATCGGTGCTGGTACAGGCACATGCACTCCAGCCATCGCGGCCTGGAACACTCTCGTCATTGCCTGTATCAAAGACGTCATGTCACCAATGTTGGTCCACCCAGCACATATGGTACTTGTTCCACACCCGCAGGTGGATTCGACGGAGGAGGTGGCAACCCCTCAATAGCATAACATTATCCTCACCCTCCTACCTTTCCGCATTTGCATTAAAACATAATTCTCTCCTCAGTGGCATCGTAAACAAAGAATCTATGGCATAATAATACACCAAAACAAAAACGATCAGGCCATCTTCAAGCAAGGGTCCAAGACTTTCATTTCAAATCAAAAATATTTTACATTAGTAGTAATAAGGCAATGTGTCCCAAATCATACCCCAACATGGCATATAACACACAATCAATCACCGTGTATAGAAATCAACTCAATTCAATCTACATACATATCAAACAACATCCCAACATGTAAAACCCAACCATAACCCACTCCCAACAATCAAAACCTGGCTCTTATACCACCAAATATAACCCCTTAACCCGGCATAGCCGCAAGACCGAACTGAGTGAGCTACATTAGGTTTACCGAAGTAAACCGGAAAGGAGAACTTGGAAAAATGCAACCATTTATTTTCTTTATCTTATCTAGATGCTGGTTATTACCCTACGTGTACATACACACAACGATTGGAAACCCAACTCAATCGGGCATCGAATTGATATCCAATTAGCATATTACATGAATAGGGACCAAAATGTAAATCTATAAATATATAAGGGTTAACTTGTAATTTGCTTTACCAATCTTCGATTAGTCAGGTTACAAGCATACATGACAAATTTCATCTTAAAACGATCATTCGAACTCATCCAATTGCATACATGACACCCAGGGACCAAATTGTAAATTCCACTATTTCAAATGGCCAATTTCGTAATTAATATTACCAATCCTCAATTAAACCAATTACATGCATACTGGTGAAAATTTAGGTCAAAATGATCATTCAAACTCATTAATTGCAAGTATATCAATTAGGGACTAAAACGAGAGAACACAGAAACCTTAAAACATACTTTTAACTAACTTAACCACTGACTGTATCGATACGCGGGCAAGTGTATCGATACTCCTGAGCTTTCTCAAAATTCCAGATTTCAGTAGCTCAAAACCGTATCGATATGCCTCCTTGAGTATCGATACGTTAAGCTTAAAACCGTAAACCTATATCGATACAGTCACCTATATACCGATGCGCTAAGCCTGAGATGTGCTTATCTGTATCGATACAGTCACCCGTGTATTGATACGTTGTGCCTGGAAACACTTACATATATCGATACGGGCACAGGAGTATCGATATGCCCTGACCTGAAATGTCAAAATCTGCTGGTTTTTAGCCTCGTTTCGGAATTCTTAACACTTAAGCATGCTTCTAACAATCAAATAACATCATCATTGGTCATTTACCATCAACTACCATAAAACAAACATCAAGAAATAATCATCATGCTTCAAAGGTAAACTATAGGCATGTTTCCTATTACTCAAGCAACCAAAGCATAGACCATATGCAAAATCCATCAAACCAAGCCTATCATAAGTCCAAAGCAACAAAGTAAACTTGCTCAAACAGAAAGGTAACCACTCAAACCCTCCCAACAACATTTAAGCCATATTGCCTTTATTACTACTTAAAACTCAACATACTTTGGTAATTCAAGTCTTGGAATTCCCTCCTTGCTTGCTAGGCCATTTGCACTCAATCAATCTGTATTGATGATAAAAGAGAGCGTAAGCAATCATTGCTTAGTGAGGAACGCTCAAGAATACAAAACATCATCCAATGCAATATAGAACCATTTCAAACCATCATGCCATTCTTTCAAAACATGCACTTAATCTTTATAAAATCAACATATTAAACTATATGCAACATGTATCATGGATTCCACAGCATAATCCCATATGCAATTACCTCTACTTAAGCTTTCCCAAGCATAACATCCCATATGCAAAGATTAAGGAGTATAACATGTATAAATCACGTCATTCAAACCAATCCATCAACATGATACAATTTAAAACATTATATTGGTTTTCAAGTGATCCATTTCAATATTCATCATTAACATCAGATACACGGATTTCCAAAGAGATTTCGCAATCTCTTACAGCTCAATGGCATAGAGTTGTGCAATACATGCACCACCTCTACACTACCAAGGCTAATCCTCCAACTTGGAGTACACACATTCGACGCATCAACCTCTACAGCTCATGGCTGGAGTAAAAGCCATCTAAGTGTTACATCGACAACATTGGGGTTCACATGATCGGAGTAAGTATCTCTCGTACTACCTCTACAACCACGGGCGACTTATTATAGTGCACTTTAAATCCTATGGCCGGCCAATTATATCCTATAACATTTCCATAACATTTCCTATTCATCACTTGCCAATATAATCCACTTTTATAAACATACCTCACTATTTTCTTATGCATCATTCAAATCATTTCATTTTGCATTAAACCATGCATAAGCCATGTTCATAAACATTCATTAAAATCATGCATTACTTTCCAAATGCATCTAACATCATTTCATATCAATTCCCAGCATTAAACCATGCTCATTTCATGCATAAAACATGAGGTAAACAATCATTTAACAAGTGCATTCATAAATCATTTGCCAACCGAAATCGAGAGAGAAATCCACTTTACTTACTTCTGAGCCGTAGACCAACGTGTTAAGCCTAGTCTAGAATCCCATTAAACCTTTTCAAATCTTTGGAAAGCCATTCTTATCCGTTTCACTCACCGACAAAGCAACGCCTCTCTTGCCTATGCCAAATTAAGCTTCCAGCGACTCCTCAACACCAAGGTTCACTTCTAGATTAACTTCCCATGTTTCAAACACATCACAACAGAGGATCCAATGCATTATAATGCATCCTAACTCGCAGCAACCATCAATTAACATTTATCTAACTATAATCCCCTACAACACCACAACTTATAAATTGAAAACATCATCGATTTACCAAAAACCTCAACCCAGCCCACAACTACGAATCTCAACCTTCAAATAACATCAATTAACATCAAAACAACAACCTAAAACAACTTTATACCTCCAGCAACCAATAATTAACCTCAACACCTCAAATTCTCTTAACTACCAATCTAACAAACTAGAGATTCAATAGATTCCGGAATTCTATCATCAAAACTCACTTCATTATCATATTAAACATCAAAATCAAGGTATAAACCAATCCTCAACTCAGCAAAAACATATCACTATGAATTTCTTCAATTCTTCATCATAAACCATCAATTAAACCATAAATACGAGTTTAATTAATCAAAACCCAATGAAAATCATATAAAATGGATTAAGAACTTAGGAATTTCAATAAAGAACCTTTCATTAGAGGAGAAGAACGAATCCTTACCTCCAATGCTGATTTTCTCCCTCAATTGCTTTATAAACCATGAAAATCAAGGTAGAAACAATAAGTATTTGATGTAAAAGCTTTAGAAATCAATTGGAAATAAAAAACTCTTTGAAATCCTAATTTTACCTGAAGAAATTGAAGCTGAAAATGTGTTTGGCTGGAGAGAATTTGAGAGAAAGAAGTTACAAAGTTAGTTACGTGAAATTCTTTTAAAAAGTTTAATTATATTTAATTAATTCTCTCAACTATTTATACCTCTTAAAAACTTAATTAAAAATAGTTAATTAAAGGGAGAAATCTGATGAAACCCTTTTGGATTATTAGCTCCTTAAAGATTCAAAGTTTTGACCCATTTTCAAAACAGTCACTAAAACCAGTTTTGCAAACTTTGCGTTTTAGTCACTAACTCAAAATGTCCCATTTTCGAATTTCTTTTTCCAAAATTGTTTTCACCAAAATCATTTATATAATTAATAAAGATTTTAGACTATTTCCCATATTTTTATCCCTTATAAAAATATTCAATCCAATTTAAATCCCGAATCCGACTCGAATCTCTAATTTCGGTCCACCGGACCGACTAAACCATTCCCCAAAACTCCTAGGCCCAAAATCAGGACGTTACAACCCTTGCAACTCGTTCATCGCCCTCACCACCAAAGGGCCAAGCCTCCACATGAATAGGCACATTCGCCAAAGAACCCTCTGAAAACATATTAAAATCTTCTTCGTCCCAACCATTGGGACTTTTCCCCCTCAAGCAGTGCACCCAAACATTTCTAAGGGTGCATACCTCCTCAAAATGATAGGGTGGATCACTTTCTAGTCTCTTAATAAGCTTTAGCTCAGCATGCGATATTTTTCCAAGGATATGCGGTACAACCCTATCATTCGTTGGCCGGTGCCATACAACAGAGAATGGAAAACTTCCAACGATACATTCCACTTTAATATACTTTTTCATGTCCAAGCGAAGATTATTAGTGCGGTTACTCATCAACAGTCCATTTCCTTTACAGTGACAAATAGTCACGAAACCCTTCGCATTCTTGTCATGGCCAGCCGTCACATTATAAAAGTAACAGAATACATCAATAGAAGGTTCATCCCCATGAATCTTACAATGCAAGAAATAAATCACCAAAGTCCACCAACTAGTCCCGCTTAATTGACCCGGTGCTACATCAAACCAATTTAGCCAGTCCACAAAGAAGGGATGCAGCAGCAAATGGAACCCAGCTTCAAAAGCAAACAGAGGGATAAAAACCACGACCTTCCCTAATCGGAGCATGTACTCAGACGAAATGTCCCAACTGGCACACTGAATCAATAACGAAAATGATTAACAGCAAGAAGACCCCGACACTCTAACGTTTTTAATAGCTCTTCTGGTTCAGTAGTGCAACGAACCTCATCGCTCACCATAACAGATGACTCAACCATCAACACGGGAGGGATTGTGTCTTCCCTTTCCAAAGTTTACTTTACTCTCCTCAAAAGAAAAAACTCACAAACAACAAATAAGACAAAGTAAAAACCAAGAATGCCAACTAAAGTTTATTTATAACTAAGAACCGTGTCTTCGTTGACGCCCTTCACTATTGAAGAGGTTCACCATGTGACGTTTCACACACAACAGTTTACTCCCAAAGAAAACCGACTAGACCATCAATAGATTACATTATGCGACATTTCGTAAAATGTTCACGATTCTTATATAAACAATCCACCCTAAAAATTTCACAAATTATTAATACAAAAAGCTTCCCCGCCTATAGATTCCTCTTTCGATTCTTCAGGTTCGCCAAGGTCACTTTATAACCTTCCCTCACCTATGGTGCAATTGTTAGTACCTATAAATATCTATCGTGACGTGTCAAAACCACAATGAATAAGATTGAGAATGACGCAACACAAGGGACATTCGGTAATGAGCATAACTACGCACGCAGACCACAACGTACAGGCCACCCGCGAACAGTGCGATACCCTCCGCAACCTGCGGCGAACACACAAGACTACGAGCAACATCGTACCTCATCCGACGGCCACGTGATTACACACATGCCCGCTACGGATGACGAGGGGAACCTAAGACATCAAGTCATAGCCAGTCTGATCAGCGCGCACGACAACCCTGTCATGACACCTGTCCAAGCAGTATAAAACTGGACATGCAGCAAAGAGAGCGAGATAGATAGACCACCCTAAAATACTCTTACACGAACAAAAAGAACAACACACAACCTCCGACCCAGAACGACCATCTCAACCCCGTTCGGACCACCCTCTCTGATCCCTGTCTATTTTATCAATCAACAGGTAGATATCCAGGAAGGAAAACCACTTGTAATATTCAACCTAGATTATTCCGTTAATGCATGTTCTCACATCCATCCTTAGCTCTTGTGACGAAGACCATTAATTCCACGCTACAAAGTACAAACTAATGAACTATAGATGACAATCTACCACACAGAAGAACTAATGAATAACTGAGCACGTGAGACAAAAATTTTCCCACTGTAGTTTTTCCAAAGCCCATCAATCCTGCACATTTATGTTCATAAAGTTTAGCAACCGGAGAAAGTAAAACTTTGACAACATAAACTTGAAGGACTAGGACAAAAGATATATACTGTGTTCATTTAAATATGGCTCAACCTCTAGTGACTTATTCTGCAATTTTTATTCACATCATGTAAGATAAGTGGCAGAACAAGTCTCAGATGCAGCACAAATTCGGTTCTGTTTTCAATGTTTGAGGCCTTAACTAAAAACTATATATATTACTAGAAATGGATGCCAAAAGACTGAGTGGAAGAGATAAAAGATAGAAATGAAAAAAGGAGTTATTTAATCACCAATTCACCCTATCATACTTTATAAACCAAAATTTTAAAATAATTACAGGGAATTTAATCCTACCTTTAGCATCAAAGCTTCATCATAAGGTGCATGAATGCTTCCAGTTTCCAATGTTGAAGCTACGGAATAACATTTTAAAACATAATGTCATAGGTTCATTGTATGTTACAACAACATAACATCATAATCTGTACATTAAAGATAATGGACTTTAGTAAATTTACAGTGTCATTTGTAAAGGTACCCAAATTTTCTTTCCTCCCGATTTTTCCATCTGAATAAGAAAGAGAAGACCATCAAATATCCTTAAAAACTTTGGTCTTCTTTTATTCCAATTGGATACCTTAAAATCCGGTCCATTTTAAGAAATCCAACATAAAACAAAAAAAAAAAAGTATTTAGAAACAGAGGACTTGTATAATTAAATTAATTCTACGAAATATGATAATGAAATTCAATTATTTATCTTCCATTTAAGTACCTCAAAAGTTCTTATAAGAAGAGCAAGAAACCTCAAAAGAGACTGATCCCCGCGGATAAGAAGATATCTGAAGCGGAAAGTGAGCCGAAACCGTCACGTGGACCTTGTGGCCTTGCTTAGCTATCCGACCAAACCGCAAAGAACCAGTCGATTTGCTCCCAAACCTGTCAGACTCAATCCATGTCGGGCACTTCAACTTGCATGCAACTCCCACCTCCATTCTCAACCTCCAGCCTCCCTTTATTCAAAAAAAATTTCCAAAAAAAATCTCAGTTTTTCTTTTTTTCTATTTAATTTCAGGAGAATTTCATGCAGAAATTAGTAAACAAGAGAATTCAACCAACCTAAAAAAGGAACAATTAAAAAGAACATCAAGCTCTTGGTTGCTGTCAGACTCTAATATATTAGAGCTCACGAGCTTAAACACATTCTCTTCAAACAGAAATGAAAAATACAATTCAAACAAAAACCCAGTTTTAAGAAGATTTAAAAACAAGTTCCAAATTAATGTCTAACTCAACAGTAATGTGTTGGATTAAAATCCGCAATTGTGGACACATTTGTAAAATGTATGATGCTATTATAAAGTATGACACAAAATTAAATAACCGATTATGATAGTCGTGTCACAGGTATTAAAATATCATGAAAATAAAAGTATAGATACCATAAGATGTATTTATAATTTAATGAGGGGCAGAGTTATAAATACTTAATAGTTGATTTATTAATTCAACTATATAAAGTGTAGATACCGTAAGATGTATTTATAATTCGATTTATTGTTCTTGATTGTTTGACATGATAGATATTGGCTATTAGATTTCATATTTATTTATGATTTGATAGTAACAAGTGATATCAGAGACTTCTTATATTAAATCATTGAAAACCGATTAATTGTTTTAAGGAAAATCGAAATCGTATAATCATGAATTTTTGCATATGCTGCTTTCTTTAGATGTTCATCGAGTTTGATTGCACTATAATAATTTACGTTTTCAATTCGGTTGATTAACAAATATATTTTTTCTTTTATCGCTGCCTTAGAAAGTCATCGTTAATCATTATAGTTTGCAATCCAAGGCCATTATATTTACGTGTTTTTTCTTTAACTTATTTTGTGACAATTGAATTTTCTTTCCAATGTCTTACGAGCCCTACATCTATGATATTTGATATTCGATTTTGTTTTTTAATCAAAATTTAGGGTTTCGTTTATGGATTAATTTAGTTGATAAATTTTTCAATGAAAGACACATTAGACACATTACAACAAAATAGGTTTTTAGCGTCGTTTTTCAGCGCCACTAAAAACACTTCCGGCGCTAGGAAAAGCGTCGCGAGAAGTGCTACTAAATCTAGCGCCGCAACAGTTAGCGGCATTTATAAAAAAAATGCCATAAAAAGTCGATATTTGTAACGGAGTTTGATATTTAGAATGATGCGAATACCTTGTCTTTAGTGGCGTTTTTTCTCAAAATGCCGCTATATGTTTGTGATATTTAGTGACTTTTGTTTTTCAAACGCTGCTAAACTTGATTATAAGGGAAATAAAATTATAATAAAAATTATTTTTTCACTATTTTTATTTCATCAAAAAAATATAAATTACAAAGACAAATATTTATTTCATCACAAAAATATATTGTCACAATTAACTTAAAAAATCTGTTAAACAAAATATTTATTTCATTACAAAAAGTATATTTTGTCGCAATTTAATCTCCTCTACATATTTCATTCCTAAGCCTCTGTTCCCCGATCCACTACGTCTCGGTCACCACTACGGCCGACCACCATCCCAAATCCCTATACCAAAAAAAGTTAAATACGAGAAGTTAATAGTAGTTTTAGACAATTACAACAATCAATATGCCTTCTACCATAAACAATGATAATGCTTTCAGAAAAAATAAGAAAGAACAATCAGTTAAGAGTTAAGAAAATAAAGCAAGCAAACACCCTCATTAAGGACCTTGTTGATTTCATACCTGTTTTGGAGACAATGGAGCAAGGCAGTTGGTGGTGCAGCTAGCATTGGAGACAATGTTAAGGGCAGGCTTGTATTCCTTCTCATTTACCGCAACAACAAACATAGGGGCATCCTCACTGGGAGCAGAAATGATCACCTTTTTTGCGCCACCCTAAGAGACAGAGGGAAAGGACAAGAAGGATAAGAGAACCAGATGAAAAAACTATGTTGCAAGTCCCTGGGAATGAGTGTTGGATATGGGATGTGTTTGACATTTTTCCATATATTTTGAGGATTATACCATATAAACATGTCCAGATATGTATCGTTCACAGATGTCAAACACATTTATGTTCCGAACACGCAATACAATAAATCTAAGAAAAAACAAGAAGAGTGTAGGCCAAAATCGAAAGTAGATAAGCATTCATGAAATACCAGAGGGTATAGTCTGAAGTTGCAATGTGTTTTTCGAACCTCAACCTCTCTGAAAGTCTCAGTAGATTGTAAATCTTATTGCTGAATCTAAAGCAATAAACTTTGCCATAACTCGATTATGTAAATCATCCATCACAATTCCCATAAGCCTAAACAAATGATAATCATGCTCATGAACTCATCCAACTAAAGAAAGCTAAAAAAAAATATAAGGAAAGGAAATAACAGCAAAACCAAGAAGCTTGAGTTATATATTTTCAAAGCCAAAAACTGCAAAAACAAGTACTTCATTTGAAAAACAAAAACCAAGTCTAATCTCTTTATTTCTTTAAGTATCATCTAAAACTTCAAACTTACATAGAAGTTTCCACAATCAAAAGGCATGTTAAACTTAGGAAAAAACTTATGTCGCATACCTTCAAGTGAGCAGCAGCTTTGTCCTTGTCGGTGAAAACACCAGTAGACTCAACCAGGGATTTAAATCTACCGTCGCGATCGCGTTGCGGTTATCGCGTTTTCGGATATAACGGAAGCTATTGTGGTCACTGCGGGTGTCGCGTTCGTAAATTTTTTTAAATTTTACACAATTTATTGTAAAACATACTAATTATAATTATAATTATAAAAAGTCAATTCCATGATTTTTAGAGTATTTTTTAACACTTATAAACTTTTATTAATATGAATTTGAAAGTGGTTTTGTTTAAAGAATTCTAGATTGTATTGTGATTTAATTTAGTTTAGTTTGGATAATAAAATCATATGTATGTCTAACTAAACAATGTGCACCAATACAATGACTAAACATGTGAATAAACCTAAACAAAAAATAAAAAATAGTAGTATAATAAAAATAATTAATAATATTAATAAATAATAAAAAATAAATATATATTATAAAAAATAATAATAAACAATAAACATATTATAAAAAATTAAATAATTATAATATTATTAATAAACAATTATGCCACATTAAATATAAGGCTTTATTCTCATTTATTTGATTTTCTTTTCCAATACTTATATTCAATATATACTCTAATTTTATTATTAAGTAAAAGGAAAATAAAATTAATATAATGTTTAAGGACTAGATTGAACAAAAAATCAAATCTTTAAGGACTTAATTAAGATAAAAATAGAAATTTAAAGGCTTAATCAAGAAGTTTTAAAAGTTTAAAGAATCAATTTGAATAAGGGCCATGTATTTTACCCAATTTTCCCAAAATTTTATATTCTTCCTCGCCATGCTCTGTTTCATTTTCAAACTTTCAAGCTCTGTTTTTATTTTCTGTCGTGAATATAGGATATAACGGCCCGTTATCGTCGTTTTTGACTGTTACAGCCGCGATTGAGGTCGCAATCCGCCGTTATATGTGTGATTCCGTTTTTTACTGCAAATATCGAAAATATCAATTTCGGACGGCGGCGATATCGCAATATATCGACCGCGATCTCGGTATCGTTCCGAGAATTAAATCCCTAGACTCAACAACATATTCAGCTCCTGCCTCGCCCCCACAGAATTTCCTCAGGGTTTCTACCATCAATCAGAAAAGCACATCGATAAAATATTTCCAACAATAGAAAGCTCGACCTACTCATTCAGAGGAAAATAAAACCATACCTGATGCCGAAAACAGTGACAGCCTTTTCACCAAAGAGAAGGCTCTTTGACTCCACCTTAAGCTCATTGTGTTTCCATTGACAATGAACACTGTCATACTTGAACATGTAGGTCTATACAAATACAATTGTCAATATCACATCAATAAACAAAATAAACAATTAGATTCTCTACTGTCGACGTAAAAACAAGATTAGCTCACCGAAAACCAAGCAGTATCAGTTACTTTAACCTAAATCTCTGATAGATCAATCTTTTAATAGATCAATCTCTGTTAGGCAAGTAATTAAGTTAAAAAATCAGATATGGAAAACGATATTCAAATCATGACTCCTTTCAGATCAGCTTTGAGTTTACTAAAACACTTTAAACACTAGAATTTATTCAAATGAAAGCTCTAGTAAAAACATGAAAGAAAGCAAATGCAAAGGATATTAAGAAAGAAAGAAAAAAATACAATTACGAACCATGTAATCTTTGCTTTGGAGATCAACTCTCGCAACCAAACGACCGATCCTTCTAAATCCTTCGCCAAACACACAAAAAAAATCAGATCCACAATTAAAAACTAACCAACAATGAACTATTTGAGGCATTTGAGTTTAGAATGTATTTAGACATAACCTACTTATAATAAAATCAAAACAATTTATACCTAATCCCATTTCCATTAATCCTAAAATGGACAGAACTTTCAAACAACCAAATATTTACAGATCTGTAATAAAGCAAGGAATGGAGACGTACCTAATATAAAGCAAAAGACCAAGAGGAGAAGAGTCCCGCGATGAGCAGAGGCAATGGCAACGCAGCAGCAGAGACAGCGGAGAGGAGGAGGCATGAGCAGTAGCAGAGACGACAGAGAGGCCAGGGGCACGAGCAGCAACAAAGATAACGGAGAGGAGGGGGACACGAACAGCAGTAGAGACGACGAGAGGAAAGGACACGAGAGATCGGGAAATATTTGGGAATTAGGGATAAATAAATTGTGATTAAAAAAAAGGTTAAACGAATTCTTTGACTGCGACGTTTGAAAAATAAAACGACACTAAAGTACAAGTGCAGCGCTTCCCTTAAAAATGCCACTATATGCGACTCTTATTGCGGCGTTTCTCTCAAAAACGACACCTATACCTGTTTATAGCAGCGTTTTTCCATAAAAGCGCCACTAAAAGTACCTAAATATCGCGATGCATTTCCATAAACGCTGCGAATTTTGTCAATTGTGGCATTTGTTCTTTAAACGCCGCTAGATGTACAAATTTAGCGGCGTTTACTCGAAAAACGCCGCTAAAAATGCCACTAAAAATCTATTTTGCTGTAGTGACATATAAGTGAAGAAAACATGTACTGAAGCTCCAATCTCGAACCCTAGCAAGCAGGTTCACTTGGGTAAACAACAAAACCATTAGAGCAACGGTTGAAACACATATATTGTGTTTCCAATTCTATAAATTTCTCGTAATTTATATATGTAGATTTAATTTTTAGTATACATCGTTAATGATCCTTTTTGGTTGCTTTGGTATAATGACATAAGGTTATAATAAAGTTTTGATTATGTATATGGTATTATTAATAATAACAATTTACTAAAATTATTATTATGATATATATCTTTGATTTTGAAACAGATTATAATATTTGATAGGTTTAGCTCTTTATGATTATATATATATATATATATATATATATATATATATATCATGTTTAAGATTTTGGTATTCACATTTGGATTCGGTTTCATCAAGAATTCCAATTTTGATCTTTAGGTTATTATGCATATTAAAAATTTATGTGATCCTTATTAAATTCATTAGTATGGTGTAATCACCCAAGTCCGTCCGGCACTCTCTTTTATTCGATTTTAAAAATTCTTTCGATTATTTAATTTTGTTTGAAAAAATCCTACCCGATTTTAAGAAATATATGGAGTCGCCACCGATCATTTTAAAATAGGTAGATCGGACACCAAAATAAAATCAGAGATTCAAAAAAATAGGGTCTGGGAATCGGTTACGGATGGGGAAGGATTAGCACCCCCACACCGCCCAAAATTGGTACCTAGCCGATTATTTAATGTCTTGGTATTGGAAATGACGAATTCGATTAAAAGTTAAAATATGATTCTTAAATGCCAAAAATATTGAGAGAACAACATCCCTATACGCTCGGGACACGATTTCTCGTTTTTTGAAAAATTCGAGGAAATCACATCCCTATACGTCCAGGATACGATTTCTCGAGGTTTTAAAGTTCGAAATTTATCTCTTTAAAAATATATTTTTGATGATTTTAAAAACATACATGATGCACAATTATGAGATAACATGAAATATATATATATACTTAAAATATAATATTTAATGTAAAATATATTTAATATTTATACTTATAAAAACCTATACATATATATTATGTTTGTAGTTTATATACACATATATTTTTATTACATAAATAAGTATTTATTATTATTATTATTATATATACACTTAAAATATATTATTTAAGGTAAAATATATTTGTATTTATTTATCAAAAAATATACTTATATATATTAAGTTAGAAGTTTATATATATATATATATGTATATATTTATTTACAAAAATAATTATTTATTATTATTTATATATATTGTAATTAAACAAAATATTATGCATTATTTTAAAGATCCATCAAACCTTATATATACATATATATATAATATATATGTATATATAAATATATATTATACATAAAAATATGAACCATATATAAAATAATACATATATACATATATATATATATATCTTATGTGATATTAATATATATATAAAGTAAACTACTAGGTATAATAATAATAATAATAATAATAATAATAATGCATGATTTAAACTAAAACAACTTGAAACTAAAGATTAAGGACTAAAATGCATGGATTAATAATTTACATGGCATGAAATAATATAAAAAGGGACTGAAATGGAACAAATATGAAACTTAAAGAAATAAATATAAATTAATAAAAATAAAATGCTGGGAATTAAGTACTAAAGCATAGTGACTAAATTAAAATAAAACAAAAATTAAAAGCCACAAAAAAACAAAAAAAACGATAATAAACACGCATAAAAAAGGGAAGGACTGAAAACTGAATTATCCCCTAGACACTAATGAAAACAGGAAAGAAGGGGAGGGACCGCTTGCGCAATTAGACCATAACCCAAAAAGCGGATCCTCTTTGGGTATCCGGGTCAAGACGCGAGCTGGGGGAGCCTAAACAGCGTCGTTTTGTATGGCCGGTTAAAACATAAGATTTGGGTTATTTTTTCATTCGAAACAGGTTAAAAATAGGTTGAAAAAAACATAATCTTCCTTGCTCTCTCCCTCTCTCTCTCTCTCTCACTCTGCTCACAGCGGCAGCTGCCACACGTTCCTCGTTCGCATCGTTAACCGGCCATATGGCCTCGCGACAGCTTACGGTGGCACTCGCACAGCGGAGACTAACAAGGTAAGCTTCGAAACCTCTCTTTTTTATTTTCGATTTTAAAATCAAAAGAAAACTTAGATTTCAAAGATTTAAAACAAAAAAGAAGAAAATACTTTTGATTCAAAAATAAGATAGATTTGGTTCTGAACTTTAAAATTTTATACCACTTTTTTGGTTTACAACTTCTAATCTCTTTTCCCCCTTTTTTCGATTTCCAGACTCTCTAAACTCTCTTTTTTCGAATTTTCCCCCCTTTAATCTGAATTTTCTTTCGAATTTATAACCAAATGGTTACAAATAAAAATTCCCCTTTTTCAGATCTGAAGTCCGCCGGAATTAAGGGCTTTTGCAGGGCATGGGTGATGATTTGGCGTGTGTAAGGGAGCAAGTGAGGTATGGAGGTTGCATGGTAGTTGGTCAAAGGGCAGAGGGTTGTTTATTTTATTCTAGGGTTTTTTTATTTTTTTTGATTCGATTTAGGGTTAGAAATGGATTTGGTTTTGGGTTTATTTTGGCTTAGGGTAATCGGTTGGCTCGCCGGCGACGAAAACAGCAGTGGAAACGGCGGCAGATTGGTGGCGGCGACGACGACAGCAACGGCTAAGGTTTGGGTGGCAGGAGGCTAAGGTTAATTAGGGATAGGTTTTTTTTGTTATTTTAGGGTTTTCTTGGTTTGGGTCTGGGTTATAAGTTTAGGCCTTGATGGTTTGGTCTGACCCAGGTCAGGTTACGCGGGTGAGAAACGAGTTATTACATATGGTATTTTTTTTACTTCTGATTAAATATTAATTGTGTTGAATTCAATTTTTGGGTGATATATGAAGTTAAGGATTGAAATGCATTTAGTTTAAATTATATATTTTACCTTCAAGTTTGAAAACCCTGCAAATGCATTTTTAAGGTTTAAGAAATTTTTTAAAAGATATTCAAAGATTTCGGTTTTTCAATTTTTGATAGCCCAATTTAGACAATCGTATTTTGGGTTGTTTCAAAAATTTAAGTGTTATCAGAGATTTCGGTTCTGACTGTTATAAAATTTTAAATTTGAATTTCATTATATTTTATATTAGATATTTTGAGATAAATTAATTGAAGCATTAAGTCACCGAAGTGACCTCTATTATGGAAATTATTTTATTTTAAAATATTGAAGGTTGTGTGCATGTAAGTCGGATTATGTTAGTATTAATTGGCCCATGTATAACTGTGGTAATAAACATGTGATAATTATTCAGTTTTACATATAAGCAATGAATCGACCCAAAGGAAGATTTCTGTTTGACATGTCCTTATTATCAATGTTTGATTATTGTATCAAGATATCACTTGCAAATAATGCTTTGTCCAAAGATGAAATATTAATGGAGTGTTCGGTATCTTAATATGAGGTTTACATTTATTCAAATTTATTATTGTGGTTATCTTTTAATTTTATTGAAAGATAAAATTAAGACAAATATTTTGAAACAAATAAATTTATATTTTGGCTTCAAATGTCTAATATTTTAATGGATTAATTGAAAGATAATACCAGCAAAGTGACCACTTTTGTGTAGATTAATTTATTTAAAATATCAAGATGTTTATGGATTTTTGTAATTCATGCGTTTATTAATTGGCCCAAAGGAAAGTTAATATTTGGCAGAATTACAACGACAATTGTGGCGATAAATGTATGACAATTATAAGGTATTTTATGTGAGCAATACGTTAGTCCAAAGATAAATCTATTGTTTGACATAGTTTATTGTCAATGTTTGATTGCTACAACAAGAGTACCGCTTACAGTTAATATTATTGTCCAAAGACTTGATATTAATGTTGTGTTTGGTATCTTGAGGGGAACTAACCATTATTTTGAATTTATTTGTTACTTATGAATATTTATGTGGGTTTGTTTTATTTTATTTATTTTTGTTCTATATTTAGATAATTTATCTTTTTCTGTCACAATATCTGTTAATATACATTCTACACTAATGTTTAGTGAAACTAATTTCAAGGAATAGAAAAGACACTTACATATTGTATTTGGTAGTTGTATGAATATAGACTTTGCACTAAGGAAAGAACAACTTGCACCTCTCATTACGGTAAGCACCCATAAAAGGTATTTTGAGAGGTGAGATCATTCGAATCGCATGAGTCTAATGATCATAAAGCACAACATTCTATATGTTTTTAGGAGCACAAATCTAAAGAGATTACTCATACTAAAGGTTTTCTTGACGAAATTAAGAAACGTTTGACCCAAAACGTTAAGTTTATGATGACATCACTTATGTCTTTTTTGGTGTCTATGAAGTATAAGGGTCAAAGAAATGTGAGGGATTAGATTATGAAAATTCTTAATATTGCTTCAAATTTTAAGGTACATAAGATCAAACTTTCTAACAATCATTTGTTTTTATGATTTTGGTACTGCTTCCTATACAGTTTAACCAATTCAAAATTAGTTACAACTTCCAAAAGGAGAAATATACTCTATTTGGGCTCATTTCTCACTGTGTTTAAGAGGAAGAAAGGTTGAAGCATTATAAGTGTAAAAATAATCATTTGGTGTTCAAGAGGAAGAAAGGTTGAAGCATTATAAGTGTAAAAATAATCATTTGGTCAGTGATTATTTAGTTAGTGTCTTTAAGAATAAGGGCAATAAAAATATTAGAATAAAGTTATTAAGGTCCAACTCAAAAGAAATAACAATAAGTTATAAATGGTTGATTTCTTTTGTAACAAGTTAGGACATATGTGAAGCAATTAAACTTCAAAAGTGACCAACTACTTCGGTTATTTTGAGTGATCCATGGACTGCAAATTTTATGATCCCACAACTAAAATTATTTTAAAGAGAGATTTATAACTTTTTTAGGATGTTGAGTTTGGAGGGAGAAATAAGGTTAGATACATCGCTATTGAGGAGGAATTGGATTATAATTTAATTCTTACTATTACTTTTGACAATGTTTAGGTTTTCACACCTATTATTAATCAAGAAGTGAATTAAGTACCTCAGCAAAATAATGTTGAACAACTCTCATTCAAGATAAGATAATTGTTTTAGAAGAACAAACTTAACAACCTAAAAAAACAGGTGTCATTAAATAGGTCCACGAGAGGAAGGAAAAATACTATTCGAGATTATTATATTGTATTTCTTCAAGAAAATAAGGATAACAATGGAATGATAGAAAATAATTCAATTATTTTTTATCTGACCAGAAAAGCTCTAACTCTCAAAAGTGGATTGATGTCATTCAAGAAAAGTATAATTTTATGCAAGACAATAAAATTTAGGAACTTTTCTCATTACATGAAGGTGCAAATCAATTGGTTGTAAATGAATATTTAAAACCAAGAGGGATGCAAATGATAATGTGGATAAGTATAAGGCTATCTAAAGGATATACTCTTAAAGAAGACATTAATTTTTTAGAGACTTTCTCTCAAGTTTCATTGAAAGACTCTTTCAAGATAATCACGGCGTTTGTTGTTTATTTTAATCTTTAGCTACATAAGATGAATGTTAAGCTTGTGTTTTTTAACATTGAAGAAACGAATTATATAGTACAAACATAAATTTGTGTTTGACGATAAAAAGTTAGTGATATACAAATTAAGGAAATCTATTTATGGGCTTAAGTATTTCTCTCACCAATTGTATTGCAACAAGTGATTATCTCGTTCGATTTTGAGATAAATTTGGTTGACAATTGTATATACTACAAGTTCAGTGGGAGTAAATCAAATGATACTAATATTGCTAAAGAAGACAAGTTTTGTCTTACTCAATGCCCTAAAAGTAACCTTGAAATTTAGAAAATATAAATGATTTCATATGCATAAGCTATTGAGAATCTAATTTATGTTCAAGTATGTATGCGTTCGGATATTATGTGCATTGTTGGAATATTAGACAGATATTTAAGCAAATCTAGTATGAACTATTGGATAGCAGTCAATAGGTTTATGAGATATCTTTAGAGAACAAAAATTACATGCTCACATATCATAGTTTTGGTAAGTTAGAGATCATCAGGTTTATAGGCTTCGATTCTATTAAGATACTAATGCAAAAGATTGTCACATGAGCTGCTAATTGTAGATTAAATAGAAAGGCCACTTTATTAATTTTGTAAAAATAAATATGCATTTATTTATTCTATAAACAATAAGAACACTTCAAATTTGAAGAACAAAAATATTAAGTTCCTAATAGTTAAAGAAAATTCAGAGTGGTTGTGTGTCTATAGAGCATGTTGGTACAAACTCCATAATTGTGTGTTTATTAAGAAACTGTCACTCCAGGTCTTTCATGAGCACATTACTCATGTGTGCATAATATTATTTAAGGATATTCAGTTTTAATGGGAGTTTGTAATATTGAAAAATGCTCATTCATTTTAGACATAATTTCAATTATTTCAGTTTAAGGATATTTTAAGATTATTTTCTGCAGAAATAAAGTTCTTTTTGGTTAATGCTAACTCTGAATTCAGTAAAATTTGATCTCACTAAAGTTTAGGAGGACCAGTTGAAAATATATATGTTCGGTTCACACTTGATCTATGTCATTTAACTATATTTGTATATGAGACTATTGATGGGTCTAGTCATGATTGATATGGCAAATACTGCTTTGACCTATATGAATATAGTTGATGGACGAGATTGTTATAGAATAATTATTATATAATAGCAGATTTTGTGCTCATAAAGTTATACATTTATCAGAAAATATATGTTACCCAAGTGGGAGATTGTTGGATTAAAATTTGCAATTATAGGCATATATGTAAAATGTATGATATTGTTATACAGTATGACACAAAATTAAGTGACCAATTTTGTTAGTCGTTCACGGATATTAAAGTATCATGAAAATAAAAATATAAATATCATAAGATGTATTTATAATTCAATAGGGCAGAGTTATAAATACTTAATAGTTAATTTATTAAATCAACTATATAAAGAGGTAGTAAATCACAAAAAAATATGTTAACTTGTTTTTCTCTCATTCCCCATCAGATAGTTTTATATTAAGAGATAACATATCTTCTTAGAAGATCACAACCACCTTTTAGACGATCTCCATCAAAGAATTCAAAGTTTTCAGTCCATCAATGAATTTAAGTACGCTTCTGCATTCAATTTATTTAATTTATTGTTCTTGATAGTTTGACATGGTTCTAACACAATAAACATTGGAAAATACATATTTTAATGTAGAAAAATTTACAACCAAGATAAAATCTGAAGCAGAGTTGTTGGATCTAGGGATGGGCACGGGTCAAGTAAGGTCGAGTTTTTGGCCCACCCGAACCCGAATATAATAATCATAAAACCAAACCCCATACCTCATTCTCTAAAAACTAACCCGACCCGACCCAAAAATAAATGCTCTAAACTCGACCCCGACCTATAAAAAAATTGAATTTTTAAAGACCTAATTGTAAAAAAAATAATTTTAGGAGACTTAATTATAAAAAATATTTTAAGGACTAAATTATAAATAAAAATTAAATTTTATGGACTTAGTTATAAAAAATTATATAAAGCGAGAGTATTATTACAAATATTCCTAAAAAATTTAAGAAAAATTTACACTATGAGTTACAGGTCGGGTCTTTTTCACCCTAAAACCAAACCCAACCTCAATCTTAACAAAAGCCCGACCCAACCCGGACACAATCTTTTTACAAAAATACCCTACCCAATTAGGCCAGAACCCGTAGGATACGGGTGAAATGCCCATCGCTAGTTGGATCTAAACTTCGAAAAGGAAATGAAAGTTTACTTGAAATCAAAGACGGCGCCTCCGTCTAGGTTGCTAGAGCTCAGTGAAAGATGCTATTTGAATTCATTGGGATAAATGAAAAGGCAAAAAAAGGTGAGAATTTTTATAACAAATGTTTCAAGTCTGAAGCAGAGCTGTTGGAAAATGGAAGTTTACCTGAAGGCAAAAGTGGCGGCCACGTCTGAGGTTGCCCGAGCAAGTGAACGGGCTGAAGACTACGATTTTAGAAGAATACAATTTTGGGGAGAAAGAAGGGAGGGGAAGGATTTCTTTCATGTGTTGGGCAGTGTAATAACTATTTTCGCCCGGGAGTATGTTTCGAATAAATAATCAAAATCAAAAAAATTAAAACAAAAAATCATCAAAATTTAAAATTCATAATCCAGTCCATTTACAACCGACCCAATACCTTTACCCAATCTAACCCAATTCCTAAACCCGTTTGACCCAGATATCAACCCTAACCCAGATACCCAAAATAAACCTTAATCCTAATACACCAAAAAACCCTAGCTGTCAACCCTTCATCTCCCTTTCCAACCTTCCAGCTTGCATCTTTGGCCTTCTAACTCCCCAGCCACCTCAACCGCCACCTTGGAGCCACGGCAGCGACATCTTTCCAAGTCAGACGCCACACCAGCGAGCCTACCTCTTGCGCACATCCGGAAAAAATATCCCGTACTGCACCTGCCTCACCAACATAGAAACAAAAGGACAAGCATTTTCAGAATGGAAGAAAGCTTTAGTTTTTATTTCAAAAATCCTTGTAAATCCGGCTATATAGGCCGAATCAAAATCATGTAAACGCGAGAGAGAAAAGTGATTCGAAAGGCAATACAAAAAAATTGAAAATGTATCATTTTTTTAATATCAAGAGCACTTTTTTTGTTTTCTTTCTTGTTTCAGTGTTTGAGTATTTTTTAAACGAAAAAAAAGGGGCTTTCAAAAAATGAATCTGGTTTTCAAGAAACCGAAATAAAAAAAGTTTCTTATTTCAAAACTAAAATCGTTTTTTTGTTTTAAAACTCTAAATCTAGATTTCAAAAATAAAACAAGCAAAGGATTCGAATCTTGTTTTGTAAAAAAAATCAAAGAAAAAAGAGTTTTAGAAAGCTTACCTACCAATCAAGAAGGAGTCGCCGTCTTGAGCATCATCGGAGTTGAGAAAGGCCGGTGAGGACCACCGCCAATGAACGGTGTGAGGCTTGGCCTCCGATGAATGACCTGTGTGCGAAAGGGAAAGGATCCTTGTGTATTTTGGTTTCTGGAAATGAAGAAGCTTTTCACTTTTTTATCTTTATGTTATTTTTCTTTTTAACCCATTAAATGCCAATCGTCCTTTGCTTTCTTTTTTATTCATTTTATTCCTTTCCTCCATTAAATGACCTTTTAAATGTTTCTGTCCTTTTTTATTTTTTTATATATAATATATTAAATTCTTTCCCCTCCCCTGTTTCTTGCTGGCTTGCTGTCATGCGTGCCTCTTTCATTATCTTTTATTTATTTATTTACCTTTTATATATTCCTCGTCGTACTCAATATATCTATTTTATATTTTAAAATTATTTTATTTAAAATATTTTATTAAAAAAATTAATAATTTTTATATTTTTTTAATTTCTTAACAAAATAAAATTTAATTCTTTAAAAATAAAATTATCATTTTAATTATTTTATATCATTTTTTACACAAACATTCTTAAAATTATATAAAAAGTCAACCATAAAAATTTTAAATAAAATAGAAAGAATATATAATAATATAATATATATATATATATAACATCAATCTTTCCCCTTTTCACACTTTGCGTCTAGGGGTATGTGACCCATCAAATCTCGATTTTTTTCTTTTTTCTTTTAAATTAATAATTTGACCGTTTATTATGTTTTTAGGGGGTTTATTTCTTCTTTAGCCCTCTGAGTTTATAATATTATGCATTTCAGTCTTATTTTATCTTTTATTTGTTGCATCTTATTCTGTATTATTTCAAACTGGTTCTTATTCTAGTTTTAATTTATTTTATGCACCTTTAATTTTGTTCGATTACGTTTCACCTTTGGCCTTACAGTGACCCGCAACGGGAGATAATCCGTATTATTCATGGCACATTAAATTTAATTAACATTTAACTTCTAACATCTAACTATTTGATTTTTCACATTTAATTTCTCGCATTTTATTTTTCCGCAATTTACTTTCTTGTAATTTATATTTTGTATTTAATTTCCGCATTTTATTTTATGTTTTTTTGTTCGATCCAGTTCTTTTTTCATATTTCTTTTATTCGATCTGGTTATTTTTTCAAATTCTTTATTTTCTGCATTTATTTTCTTTATTCGTATTTATCTTCTGATTTTGTCTTAATTTACTTTATTTGCAATCTTGTGACATATTTTAATTTATCATTCATTTCACCCCTAATTGTTCAATCCCACATCCTTAATTAATCAATCTAACTTCTAAAAAAGAGGTATTTATTAATTTCAGTATATATATATACATATATATGTTATGATACTTACATATATTAATAAATATATTATATCATAGCTTTATTTCACTCTGCACATAGTTTGATAAATATATATATATATATTTATATTATTATCTATTTATATGTGTATATATTTTTTATTTACTTGTTCACGAATCGCCTTCGGCCTTACGGTGATCCGCAACAGGGATGACCCGTATTATTTATGGCACGTTAATCTAACCCACTAACTTCTAATATTTAATTTTCTCGCATTTAAATTCCGCATTTACTTTCCGCTATTTAATTTTGGCTTTTATTTTATTGTTCGATCTGATCCTTTTCCGGATTTCTTTTATATTCATCCGGTCCTTTTTCGGATTTCTTTTATATACGATCCGATCCTTTTTTCAAATTTTTTAATTTTCGCATTTATTTACTTTGTGCGTATTTATTTTTCCCGCATTTGTTTTTATTTATTTATTTGCCTACTTTGTGATATACATTAACTTGTCATTCATTTAACTTTTAATCTATTTAATTTCACAGCGTTGATTAATTAATCTAACTTCTAAAAAGGGGGTATTTATTGATTCTGATATTTGTGTCGTAACAGTCCTGGTTCATTGGATGTTAACCAAATATTCGAATTAATTCTTACTGTCTGAAGGTAAACCTTAATTTGAAATAAAATTTTGATAATTCATGACATCATTATTAACTGTTTGTATCATGCATAAATGTGTCGTACTCTAGTCGAACTGTAAATTAACACGACAGTCGGGCTTATTCGATGTCGGTTTAATCTACAGTCTGATGTACAGTCAACCTTATTAATTAAACGAATAATTAACGTGCTCGTTCAATTAAGGTTTATACTCGATTAAGAACAGTTAATTAAATCTAATTTTTAATTTCAATAATTTTCATCGATCAAAAGCAACGTTTGTTTTGGTACCGATTTTCGGGCGTGATGGGGGTACTAATCATTCCCCACACGTAACCAACTCCCGAACTTGTTTGTAAAGAATCTCTGGTTTTATGGTGCCTAACCTACTTTAGTGGTCGGTGGCAACTCTAACTTTTTTTTCAAAATAAAACAAGTTTTTGAAACAAAAATTCAAAATTTCCTAATTTTCAAAAACTTTTCAAAAAACCAAAAATAAATTTTCTAGCGACCCCAAATCCCGAACTTACATTTTTAAAATTTTAAAGTGGGTCGCTACAGTTAGCGACTCCGCTGGGGATTTTTTTAGAGTTAAGCCAAAAAAAACTTATGTTGCTTTTATCGATGGAAATTTTGAAATTCAAGTTGACTTTAATTAATTTTTCTTTCTTGAAGATACACTTTAATTCAACGGGCTTTGATAATTAGTGGCCTCGCATTAATTGCTCATTTAATTTTTAAGGCATCACCGACATGTGTTGCATCATGCTCATTAAGCTCTATACCTGAGCTTCGTCCCTTAAGTGGGAGTGAAACGCCATATACCCACGTGAGCAGCCCTCCACGGGTCGGTAATTCACTTCCGGAATACACACCTTTTGACATGTGAGCAGCCCTCCACGTCACTAGGTCGTGCTTTCTCTCGAACTGAATTCGATTTGCAAGCCTTTCATGGGCCAGAATCGAAGTTCTTGTTATCTTAGTAGATAATAAGATAGGTTCGAGTACCCTTATCTGGAACCCAAACCATATATGTGAGAATCTAGGAAGCCTACCCCTTTAGAGCCATATGGACAACCATAAAAATCTAGAATTGATGTTGTTAGGTTGCTTTGGTGTATTTATTCGATTCTTATTTTTTATTGTATATTCGTCACTAAGAAACTCTTTTTGTCTTGCTTGCTTATTCATTTTTGTACATATTCATGGCATTTCACATAAAGTGTTAATTTGAGAACAGTTCAAAATTGAGGGCTTTCGCAATGGAAAAAAGAGTCCATAATGACGAGTTAAAAAATTTTGAAGCCCGAGTAGGGCAAGTGTTAACCTAGATACACCATATATGTCAGACGTTCTCTCGTTGTAATGGGACTCAATCTTCGTTACGAAAGGCTGCTCAACGAGAATGTTTGTCGATTAATAGTTTTGCATTCATTCATGCATTCATTTTATGGTGATTGCATTATCATCAATTTCACTTCTTTGCATCATGATGACATGACATCTTTATTACATTAAATTAATCATGTTCACATCAATACCTTTGCATTTAGGGCATCTATCCTGCATTTACATGTATTTATTTTAAAAAAATCAAGACTGACTTTTGGGATGTCATGTGATAGTGGTTCTGTATTAAATGAAAATTTAGTCAATTCAGCATCCCTACGAAACCCGACAAAAATCCAAGATGGTAAACGAAGAGAGATTAGACCGACTTGAGCAAACCCAAAGGGACATACAAGCGGATTTGGCCTGAAAGATGGAAGAGTAGCTAGCTAAGGCCCGACAAGACATGGTGGAGCAGTTCAAAAAGTCTCAACAAGACACGCTAGGCTAAATTGCCCAAATGCTCGGATTTAAGCTTCTCGGATAAGGATAGCCATCTGTTGTCAATCCTACGGCAAATCATAATCATACTCATGGGAATGAGTGCTCTACTTATTAGCCAGGTTTTACCCCTCCTCATGTTAGGGGGCAACCGAATCCTCAAGTAATACTTTCTCGTGGGAAGACACCACTTCATCAAGCCGGTACCTCATTCCCCATCAATCTTTCCTCCGCATCAGAAGTCAAGCCCGGGGATAATCAAGCTGAAAAATTTATCTCGGAGATGGATCAGTTGATCGAAATAGAGAGACCTATAACTGAAACCTCTAAAAAGATCGAGGATCGATGCAAGCGGCTCGAAGAAAAGATGGAAGCCATGGAGGTAACGGACACCTTTATCGATTTTGAGGATCATGAACTTAGCCTCGTCCCAGATCTGGTTTTGCCTCTTAAATTTAAGGTCCCAGAATTTGAGAAATATAATGGAACGAGATGTCCTCGTGCACATCTTACCATGTTCTGCCGAAGGATGATGGGATATGGAAGAGATGATAAGCTATGGATTCACTGTTTTCAAGACAATCTCTCAGGATCTGCCACAAGATGGTACAATCAGTTGAATCGGTGCCAGATAAAGTCATGGAAGGACTTGGCCAAAGCTTTCCTAGAACAGTACCAGCATGTTAGTGACATGGTGCCAGACCGTTGGACCCTACAACATATGAAACAAAAGTCAAATGAAAGCTTCAGACAGTGTGCCCAACATTGGAGAGACGTGGTGGCTCAAGTTCAACCTCTGCTCAGCGAAAGAGAGACTGTGGTCATATTTGTCCAGACATTGGATGGCCCAGTCTTAGGTTGCTTGATAGGAAACGCAACTACCAGCTTTGCTGACCTTGTGTTATCTGGTGAGCTCATCGAAAATGCTATCAAGACTGGAAAAATTGATGATGGAGGTAGTTCATCCCACAAGAAGACCTCGTATGTAAAGAAAGACCATGTAGTGAACTCTTCAAGAGTTTACAATACCAATTATTCTAAGTCTATCACAGTTGTACAACCCAAGGCTGCACCAAGTGCCCAAGGTTCTTCCAACCAAGACTCTGGCCAAAGAAAGAACACCGAGAAAATATAGTCCACCCCGTTGCCAATCTCCTATGGTGAACTGTACAAGCAGTTGTTTGATATTCATGTGGTGGCACCCTTCTATCAAGCACCGTTATAACCTCCCTTCCCGAAGTGGTATGATCCTAGCGCAAAATGTGAATACCATGGTGATCAAGTGGGGCACTCAATTGAGACTTGTATTGGTTTTAAGAAGACCATGGAAAAGTTGATCAAGCTTGGGGTCATAAGTTTAGACAAATTCGATTGGCCAGCTACGACCACCAACTCCCTTCCAAACCACATCGGAAGAGTAAATGCAATCTCCAAGGAAAGTAACTGTACAGTCAAGTTCAAGATGTCAGAAGTCAAGTCACCCCTCAGTTGGGTTTGGAAGAAGCTGCTTGACGCGGGTCTAATCAGTCAAGGAATGATGATGCCCGAGGGGAATGGCGGTCTATACTGTGAGTTCCATGCCAAAGAGGGGCACGCTATTCAAGACTGCCATGAGTTCAGAGATGTTGTTCAAGGCCTAATGGACAACAAAGAAGTGGAATTCTTTGAGGAATGAACTCGCTCTTTCTCCTTAGTCTAGATGCCAAGTTAAAACTCTAGTAGATTTCCTTGTTGCTTTTAACTTCTTTCAAGTAATGCATGTAAATCAAATCCACATGCTTAAGCCCGAAGACAATGTCGATATTTTGTAGGGCCTAAGGCTGCATGGTTTAAATTTCAACGAAAGATGCATTTTGTGTTTAAACTCTCTCTTTATTTTACGAATATATTTGTCTATTGAGTCCCCATATATCAATTGCACAAGGGACATTGACTTTGACCCGAAGGTTGAACCCGAATAACCTGTGTCTAATTAAAATCTTAAGTTACGAAGATTACGAATATGTGACTCGCATTTCATATTAAGGACCACCTATAATAACAAATCAGTGCAATTTAATGCTTGAAGTCTGGTAATAGGCGTTTTCAAAACAAAATAAAATGATTTAACTTTTGAAGCCTGGTAATAGGCATTTTTCAAAAATACTTCAAAGCCTGGTAATAGGCATTTTTTAAAAAATTAATCAAAAAGCACTCAAATGTTCGAAACCTGGTAATAAGCATTTTTTCAGATAAGAGTGTGGAATTTTTGGGGCAGTACGCTGAAGCCCATTCTAATCGAAACCCTTCATGAGTGATGGTAATATTTTCAAAATCATGACAATGCCGAGTAGCTCAGGAATTTTTTGTTTGCTCCATTTATTTCGAGCCAAAGGAATGTGATGAATTGAATTCCCCAAACAAAATAAGACTAATAAACCTACCAAAGGTAAGTTGGTCAAGCATCGAAAGAACTTAAAATGCACTTCACGTTTCCAAACATCAATTCAACTTTCGAGGTCTCCTAGATATATGATTTGTTTAGGGCAATCCTCGGTAAACCATTTCAATGTTGTTCGTGCACTTGATATTCGGTAAACTTACAAAGAAGTTTAAAAGTTCAGGGACCAACCGCAAATGGGCCCTTAGATCGATGCTTCAGCTCAAGAAAGCTTTCACTAGTTGATATCTGCCTTGAAAGATAGCATTTCAGAAGTAGATGGTCAAACCCACAAGAGGTTGGGGCATTAGCGACAACAACCATCCAGTCTACAAGATAGGACTGGGCAAAAACAAGACCAAGCCACCAATAACCAGGAAGTCATGGGGCATCCCCTTTGAAGTCAACATCATGGCCAACTGCATTGCATGCCATTCATATCAACATCGTGCCATTCCACTCATCATGCATTCATTACACATCAAGTTAGATGCATTCATACTAACTGCATTTACTTAACTCATACATAAAAAATAGGTTTAGGATAAGAAGCCTCAATCATGGAAGACAATAACAACCCAGTGAGCCTTCAACCATGAAAGGAAGTCAAACCAGCAAAGAAGTTGAAACCTCAAAGATGGAGTATAGCAATACCCACCACCAGATGGCGGACCTTCAAGCAAAAGAAGCCAAATTAAAATTCCAAAACTTTAAGTGAACAATCACTAACTATTGTTTACTTTTATTTTTCAGGTTTTGCCCCATCGACAGTGGTGTAGCAAATCTACCATCTTCATCCTCATATCTCGACTCGCCATCAGTGGTGTATCAGATCAAATTTTTCTTTAGATCTTGTCTCATCATCACTGGTGTAGCAGATCATATATCCACCGGGTCATGCCTCTTCATTGGAGTTGTAGCTTAATCCAATCTATTCTTCAAATTTTAACTCATCATCAGTGGTGTAGTGAATCAACAAATCTTTCAGATCATGTCTCTTCGTTAGAGTTGTAGTTTGATCAAATCTCTCTTCTAATCATGCCTCTTCGTTAGAGTCGTAACTTGATAGTGGTTGACTCAGATCATGCCTCTTCTTCAGAGTCGTAGCTTGATCGCCAACACTAACTCTTCAAATCATGCCTTTTCATCAAAGTCGTAGCTTGATCGTCAACAACTAACTCCTCAGACCATGCCTCTTCGTCAGAGTTGTAGCTTGATCACAATCTAATCATCAGATCATGCCTCTTCATCAGAATTATAGCTTGATCCAATCTCCCGATCTCGTCTCGTCCTCGGTGGCGTAGCAAGATCACCCGTATTCAAACATCTCTTTATCCCATCTTTTTTTACAAGTTTTAAATAAAATAAGTGAATACTTGGTCTGAAGCGATTTTCCTTTTACTCTTGTAGGTTTTATCTTTTCGAAAGAATGGTGAAGTAGACGAATCGACCAGATCTTGACTCTCTGTCGGTGGTGTAATAGGTTAACATATGAGTTCTATTTCTTTAGAAGTTGAAGATGAAACACTTAGAGTTCGTAGGAAGAGTTGTGCCGGAAAGGTGCTCCAACTTGGCGGAACAAAAATGACTATCTTTTAGTCTTTGTTCTATTACCGTTTCACAACAATGAGCAAAGAGAAACAACTGTAATAACCATTTTTATCCGGCCACTTTCATTCGAATAAAAACATTAAACCAAAAATTAAAATCCAAAAAAAGGATCCAATTAAATGTCCAAAATCCAAACTGTCCAATTACAAATACCCATACCCATTTATCATGACCCATTACAGGCCAAAACCCAATTGCCAAATCCTCAGCCCAATAAACCGACCCATCTACCCCAACACCCAACCGAAACAATCTGCTAAACCAGTTACCCCTGGTTCTTGCCCCACACCCCATGAACCGAGCCTTATGCCGCACCCTTGCCCCATCGAGCCTCACTGCATAACGACAACAACCAATGGTCCCCCTCACCTCATTCGAAGCCACCTGCACAAAACAAAAAAGAACAACAAATTGCAGCAGCCAATAAGAGATTTTAAGTTTTATTTCATTTATGTAATTGAAATAAATTTATGGCTATAAAAGCTGGTGAATAGCCATGTAAAGGGCCTCTTTTCTTTTCAACATTCTGGAAATACAAAAATCCAAAAACGTAGGCATTCTTCTTTCAATTTCGCATAGTCACTACAAAATTTTTTTATTGTTGTGACAAATTTATTTTTGACAACTATTTTTTATCACTATTATTATCTTTATTGTGACAAAATAAACAAGTGTCACTTTAAATTAGAAAAACATATAAAATTGTGACAAAAACTAAATCGTTATAATATTTTGTCATAATTAGTAAATTTGTGTAACATGACAAAATATATTTTGTTACCTTTTTATCGTAAATGTTTTCCTCCATTTTTTGGCGCCAAAAAGATGTCATATAGTGACAAATTTTATAACTATAAGTTTTAATAATTGTTACAAAAAAATTATTACAACAAATAATGAGATTAATTTTTTTTTCTTGTAACAAAATGTAGTCACAAATGTTTCTCTCCATTTCTCGGCGCAAAAAAGTCATATAGTTACAAGTTTTGTAACTATAATAAAATTATCATAACAATTAATGAGGTTCAAGTTTTTCTGTAAAAAAATTATGTTTGTAATTATACATGTTAATTATAGTTACAAAATGAATAAGTCACAAATATTTCCCTCCAATCATTGGCGCAAAAAAAAAAAACTCATATAGTAATAAGCTTTGTAACTACAAGTTATAATTATAGTTACAGTGAGATTCAAGTTTTTTGTGACAAATTATGTTTGTAATTATACATTTTAATTATAGTGACAAAATATATTGTCATTGATGTTCCCTTCATTTTTTGGTGCCAAAAAAGTTATATAGTGATAAATTTTGTAACAATAAGTTATAATTATTGTTATAGAAAAAAATTGTCACAACAAGTAATAAGATTCACATATTTCCCACATACGAGAATTACCCTAAAAATTTTAGTATTTATTAAAATATTTTTATGAAAAGTCAAGTTTGAGACTCGAATAGGGCGTAGTTAAAGTTTTAGGACAAGATAGAGTATTAATTAGAGTTTTGGGACTAAGCTACGATCCCTAGGGACCGGAACTTGAATATTTTCTTTTTTGTCAATACATATACACATGTTTTTCTTTTCAGCCTTTTTGGCTTTCTTCATAAAACCCTAGCCGCGTGTGATTTTTTTCTTCTCAATAAACCTTCTGATCATATGAGCCAATCATCACCCTTGCCGCCACCAATCGCTTCCACATTCGAAACCCAACCATCACCTTTAACCATTCATCGTTCACCCCTCATAGATTTAGCTTAGCTGCCCTGCTTGGGAGAACTTCCAACATCGATAGTTCTGCGGGTCCCTCCACCCAAGTTGCTACAATTTGCAAAGTCATTGTTTATATATATACTTATTTATTTATATAGCAATTTATTTCTTTAATTTTAATTAATGATTATATTCTATCCTTCAAAGTAATAATAGTTACTATCATAATTTATATTTCGTTTGTATATTTTAATTATCTTTCTGAATTATAGATTATCATGTGAATTGGTTCATGTTTTTAGAAATTTAATATTATAAATTAAATTTATTTTAAAAACATTTAAGATTGATCAATCAGATTTAAGTACTAGTGTTTAACTTTGTCAATTTTACGTGGGAAATTAATCTAATTTCACTTCTAATTTATGGCATGTAGAGCAAAGAAGAGTGGATGTACGCTTTGTCTAAGCATGTAAGTTTTAAATCAGTCATAACTTGAACAGGTTCAACTCATCTTATTTCTTTCTTTATTACACACGGCATATTATAAAAATGGAGATTGTGTGATAGAAAGAGTAGAAACTAATGGTTTTATATTAGCTTTTCTTCTTTTTCTATGATCTCAATGTAGGTGGTTTTAGTTACAATGTGGAATGAGTTGGAAAAAGAAGGCAATGAGTTCTTTGAGGCTTACACAAGGCATGGAGACAAGAGAGAGCTACTAAAATAGAGAAAAAGCAAAGACTTTAATCCAAGTGTGACAATTTCATGAAAGAAAATGTCAATTAAGACTAGTTTAATTAATGCATGATCTATGACGCAAGTCAAGATTTAGACTTGTTTAAGTATTTTAGCCACATTGTGAGAAAATAAACTTTGTTGTAACTTTTGCTTTTGTCACAAAAATAAATCTTTTCGATGTTAGAATCCAAGCTAATTGTGATAAAATAAACTTTTTTTTGATGAAATAAATATTTTATTTTAACAAAGGTTTTGTCCATAAAAGTACTATTTGGTGACGAAATACCGGTAGCGATAAATTAAATTTTGTTGTAATATGTTTTTTTGTTCACAAAAATCTTTTTAGTTCGATATTAAAATTTAAGTTAATTGTGACAATTTATCTTTTGTGATGAAATAAATATTTTATTCTAACTAATATTTTGTCTATGTAAATTACATTTACTAACGAAATAGAAGTAGTGAGAAATTGATTTTTGTTGCAATATGTATTTTTGTCACAAAAACCCTTTATAAACCCTTTATATTTGATGTTAAAATACAAGTTTGTTGTGACAAAACGTACTTTTCGTGATAAAATAATTAATTTATTGTGACAAATATTTTATCATGATAAATTAATTATGGTAACGAAGTTTCATTGTTACAATAAATAATATAAAATAATAACGGACACAATTTTGTTATAATATACTTTACATGACAGAGTTGTTCTAACGAATATGGTAACAAATAAATTTTGTCAAAATAAATATGTCGTGACAAATTTAGTACTTTTAGTAAAAAATAATTTTGTTACAATATTATAAATTTCTTGCAGTGAGTATTTAGGGTTCCTTCTTTTTTTGGTTCAAGATCGATTTTTTTTTAAAACAAAAACAGAAATCAAGGCCTTTTCCTCTCTAATCTCTAAAATAAAATATCGTTTTTAAAATCTCGTTTTCAAAATCAAAGCTTAGTTCTCATTTTGAATCAAGATTAGCAATTTTCGGAATAACAAAAAAGGGTTTTTAAATCAAAAGAACAGTTTTAGAAATATACCTTTAATTTCGAAGTTGAGTTGGAGTTTTTTAGAACGCGAAATCGCATCTGCCTTCGTCGTCTGAACATTCTCCGTGAGGCCTGGCCGCCGATGATCGGCCATTTTTTCGACCGAACAAAAGATGCAGCCGAGAGAGTGAGGGTTTCGTGGGTAATCTGTCTTTGAAAATGATAGACTGTTTCCCCTTTTTTCCTCAGATATGTGCGTGCTTAGTACGCATTTATTCATGATTGTGGGTTAGTCTTTTCCTTAGTCCCTTTGTTTCTTATATTTCTGTTTTTACACCCCTTTTTTATGTTTTTTTTTTTCATTTTGTGTATTTTGTTTAACATACGTATGGTCTAATATATTATATGCTGTACACATATACATATATATGTTATGATACTTACATATATTAATAAATATATTATATCATAGCTTTATTTCACTCTGCACATAGTTTGATAAATATATATATATATATATTTATATTATTATCTATTTATATGTGTATATATTCTTTATTTACTTGTTCGCATTTATTTTTGACTGTTCGATCACGAATCGCCTTCGGCTTTACGGTGATCCGCAACGGGATGACCCGTATTATTTATGGCACGTTAATCTAACCCACTAACTTCTAACATTTAATTTTCTCGCATTTAAATTTCGCATTTACTTTCCGCTATTTAATTTTTGCTTTTATTTTATTTTTCGATCCGGTCCTTTTCCGGATTTCTTTTATATTCGATCCGGTCCTTTTTTGGATTTCTTTTATATACGGTCTGGTCCTTTTTTGGATTCTTTAATTTTTGCATTTATTTACTTTGTGCGTATTTATTTTTCCCGCATTTGTTTTTATTTATTTATTTATTTATTTGCTTACTTTGTGACATACATTAACTTTTCATTCATTTAACTTTTAATCTATTTAATTTCACATCGTTAATTAATTAATCTAACTTCTAAAAAGGAGGTATTTATTAATTTCGGTATTTGTGTCGTAACAGTCCCGGTTCATTGGATGTTGACCAAATATTTGAATTAATTCTTACCGTTTGAAGGTAAACCTTAATTTGAAATAAAATTTTGATAATTCATGACATCATTATTAACTGTTTGCATCATGCATAAAGGTAACGTACTTGAGTCGAACTGTAAATTAACACGTCAGTCGGGCTTATTCGATGTCGGTTTAATCTACAGTCCGATGTATAGTCAGCCTTATTAATTAAACGAATAATAAACGTGAACCCACTAATTTGATTAAGCCCGTTCAATTAAGGTTTATATTCGATTAAGAACAGTTAATTAAATCTAATTTTTAATTTCAATAATTTCCATCGATCAAAAGCAACGTCTGTTTTGATACCGATTTTTGGGCGTGATGAGGGTGCTAATCCTTCCACACACGTAACCAACTCCCGAACATGTTTTTAAAGAATCTCTGGATTTATGGTGCTCGGCCTACATTAGTGGCCGGTGGCGACTCCAACTCTTTTTTTCAAAATAAAAAACAAGTTTTTAAAACAAAAATCCCTAAAAATTCAAATTTTCCTAATTTTCAAAAACTTTTCAAAAAACCAAAAATATTTTTTTCTAGCGACCCCAAATCCCAAACTTACCTTTTTAAATTTTTAAAGTGGGTCGCTACACACACTAATCCGCAAAGCTCAAAAACAAAAAAAGCAAAAAAAACTACGCAACCAGGAGCCGCGATCTACACCCCCCTTAGCTAGCGCGTCTCAGCCAAAATATTTGCCTCTCGAGGCACATTATGGAACACACAATTAACCTCCAAGCATACCTCATTAAGTTTTCGAAACAAAGATAAAAGACGCCATGGTCGACGCTCAACATGCAAAATCCAGGAGATTGCTACAGTAGAATCGGACTCAATTGTACACGTCTTACTCCATTTGGAATCTCGAAACAGTTTCAACACATACCATATCGCTTGCAACTCCGCCTCATTGGAGCCAATCTCACCTAACGACCCAGAGAAAAGAGCTAACACTTTTCCCCTTTCATTCTGCAACTCTCTACCACAACCTGCCATAGCAACTAATTTTTCCGGGCCACTATGAAAATAATAAATTATAATGGTGATCCTACTTTTATTCAAAAATTGATTAAAAGGGAAATTTAGGGAAAACTCGTATTTTTGAAAAACTTTGAGTCGCCACCGACCACTTTTGGTAGGCCGGACACCATTAAAACAAAAACTAGAGATTAAAATGACGATTAAATTAGAATTCGATTATAAGTGACGATTAAATTAGAATTTGATTATAAGTGCGAGTAAATTTTAAGGGCTCCGGTGTTCGAGGGATAAACGAAAACTACTATCTACGTCTTAGACTGGTAGCCAAGTTTACCGTCGAAAAAAGGAGCACCGCATTGACAATTAAATATATCTGATATGCACACTTAATAAAAACATGATAGTTAATACATAAACATAAATAAAAGCATGAACATGGCAAAGGTACTTATATTAAACATGAACAACAAAACCATACGAGAATTAAACATGAACATTAATATATTATGATATCTAAACCATATATTAAATCTAATACAACATACAAAATATATTTAAAAAACATGTCAATATTAAATAAATACAAAACTATATATCACCCTATTTCTAAACCAATATTAAAATAAATACAAAGATAAAGATCGAATTTTACCCCACTAAAAACTTAAATGAAAAACTTTGACCGACCCCTACTAAAATCTTCGTGCCATCTCGTTATGACCAAAAAATTAATTCGATCGAACCACAAAATAACCTCTGATCAAATATTAAATTAAATCAACTGGGACCGAGAGCAGACAACCCGTGCTCGGGCTGCCTTTGGCTCCCATTTTTTTTGGGGTGCCTTTGGCTCATCGGCTCCTGCTTTGCCCCCTCCCCAATGGCTATTTATAGCCAAAATAACGGGACTGGGGGTGACGTGGCTCATCTTAAGCCACATGCTTTCCTTTTTTTTTTGTTGCTTTTTGTTTTGTTTTTTACTTTTTAAATTTATTTATTTGTTATTTTTTGCCTTTTTAATTATATATATTAATTTTACTTACTCTTTCTTTTTTGACTTTTTTATTCATTTTATATTATTAATAATATTATTAAAATAATACTAATAATACTGAAATTCGAACAAAAATAAGTGATTATGCTTGTAAGACCCGTTTTCCCCACTCGAACCCTTAACAACATCGACCTATCCTCATTGCATTGGTCAATGTTATCGAAGAAAGACTTGTTCCAGCCTCGTAAAATACTTTTTAACCCCCTGAGCTTCGCAAGCACTCCCCAACCAGCATTACCACCCGACAAACAATGCCATTCATGTTCCAGATCTTGTAGATTCTTCTTCCTTTCAATCCATATCATCACTCTCGAGCAAAAGTGGAGTATGATCCGAAAGCCCTCTCGGCAACTTGCTCAACAACAACAACCTTTAATTGCGGTTGAGCACCCCATCTCTCGCTGATTTTAACAACCATGTTGAAGTCGCCTATCAAACACCACGGTACATCACGACTTTAGATTTCAACCGAGAGCTCCTGCCAAAGATTCACTTGGTTCTCAAACACGCAAGGGGTGTATATGCCCGCAACAACACAAAACCAATTGTCCATTATCCAACGACCTTCAAGCAACACAAAACTCATTTTCACTGTCGATCTGCCCAGCTCAAACCGAGCCTTGTCCCAAATCACCAACACTCCCCCTGAGTTCCCCACGGACGGTGCAAAAGCATAATCAAACATATCCGTTGTCCATATCTGAGTCACCATAATATTCGACACCACTTCCAGTTTGTTTCCATTAAAAGGACCATCTCGCATCGATGTTGTCATATTAGATTCTGAACAACATTCTTCTTTGATGTCGTTCCAAGACCTCGCACATTTACGACAACATTCACATGCTTTCAAAACTACGGATGTTTCTCTCGCGCTTCAATAAGACGATTGATATCATTGACTATCTCGTTTTCGTTCCCAATTAGCAGCTGATGTGACAGAATTTGATGAGTTTACATGCGATTTGTTATATTTATTAAGATTGATTTGAAATTTGTAAAAGTATTAGTTGATTTTAATTTGTTGGTCACTTCAATGATCCTATGTGGCATCATGGATTCTCTGAATTATCTAAATTGGATTAAGGGTATTTATACAATACGCTTCCATAGGGGTGTTCAAACGGTTGGTTCGGTTAACCGACCAAACCGAACTTCCAAAATTTTATTAATCGAATTTTTTTCCTATTAACCGTTAACCGAACCGAATATTTTTAAAAGTTTTTAACCGAACTGAAAAAAAGTTCCGTTAATTCGGTTAACCGAAATTTGTTATAAAAATTTGGATAAATTACACAAGTGGTCACTAAACTATGTTAAAATAATCTTTTCAGCCACTGAACTTTCAAAAGTTATAAAACAACCATTAAACTTATCGAATTATTACAAAATGATCAATGATTTATTGCACATTATAAATTATTGATAAATATTGAAAATTTTAATGATTATTTTTTAATAATTTAATAAATTTAATGATCATTTTGTGCAAATTTGATAAAGTTTAATGACCATTTTATAATTTTTAAAAGTTTAGTGACCAAAAATAATTATATATAAAATATAAAATATAAAAATTTTGGGTAATTTGGTTAATTGGTTAATTAATTGATTTCGAATCGAATTAACCGATAACCGAAGTTTGAAAAATCTTTAACCGTTAACCGATCGAACCTAAAATTAATCGACCGATTAATCGAAAAAAAATTTGGTTCGGTCGGTTTTTGAACATCCCTACGCTTCCAAACTCATCTTTTAGTTGAATTTTGTATTTTTTAAGTTAAAAAGAGAGTTTGAACCATTTGAAAGCAGTATGAAGATTTTTATGGACAAAATGAAGTTTAGATATTTTTTTGGACTAATAAATCAAGAAATTATATCATGAGTCTTTTTCTCTAATACATTAAAATTGTTGATAAAGTCAATTCTAGCAGCGTTTCTACGAGACTGTTTATTAATATGAGAAGTTTCAGAAATTCAAAAAAATCATTCATGCATTTTTTAAATTGTCAAAGAACTAAGAAGAGATTAGGCTATTAAAGCATGTCGAGTAGCTATAACCAACTTATTAAAAAAAAAAGTAGAGATCTATTTGCTAAATCACTGATCAATTCATATATCAAATACTGTGAATTCCCTTGGCCAAATATTTAACAACTCCTGATCTCTCTTAATTTTATTGTTTCTTTTTATTTTCAGTTTGAGTTATAACAAACATCCCTCAACTTTATTTTTCTTGTTTATTTTCTAAGAATTAATCTAATCTCACCCCATTTAAAAAAAACTTGTTAAGTTCAGGAATAAAAAATAGGGACTACATTTAAAAAAAACTTATTAAGTTCATGAATAAATAATGTTTTATTCAAATTAAAAGTTCATTTTAAATTTCTTTTAATGACTCAGATTTTGATTTTTTAATTAATAATGTAGAATTTATGTTACTTTATTTTTAATATAATTATTGATATTCCATTCATCGTCTTGAAATATAAAATTTATTTTTCCTGAATAGAAAATCGGTTTAGGCAAAAGCAATTGTTTCCTTCTTCTTTTGGCTTAGGACATCTGATCTGTACTAAGTTACAGTAAAATATCCTTTTTGTTTTTAATTAAAAATTCAATTCCTTTTTTCACTGATGAGACTGATTGGTGATTTAACCAAAAAAAATCATTAAAATCTGCTCGTCACAAATCGATTTCTTGCACCAAATTCAAAAGGTGAACTCGTTTTGTAAATAATATAACAAGCTAAATTCAGACTAAAAAAACATTAAATATAGTTGAAATCATGACAGACTATCCATGGTTACCTTTGAGATTGTTCCGGCATCACTTGATAAATAGATAATTTAATAAAGGAAGATACCATGATTTGTACGTTTATTTTACCAGTTTTAATCACTGGCCTATTAGCTCAGTTGGTTAGAGCTTTGTGCTAATAACATGAAGATTGTAGGTTTGAGACCTACATGGGCCATTTGTTTTTTATTTGTACTACCTAAAAACGAAGCAGTGCCGTTTTGATCCAGTTAGGCCATCCTTAATCTTTTTTAATTCTAACGATGTCATTTATGCTGCCCGGCTATTAAAAAAGTTATCTATTTAAAACGCGACATATGTTATGAATATTAATTTTTTTTTTAAAAAAATTATACTTTATTTTTTTAAAAATCCCAAAATTTACAAAAAGTTCAAATCAGTCCCTAAATCCTTAAAAATCTCTGAATCCTAAATCCTCAAATCCTCACTGCTGCCGCCGTCGGCCGCCGTCTCCAACCACACTCGTTCGATTGCCGGACCCAGCCGGCCATTTCCCCCAACTCGGCATCGTCGGAAACCGGAGAACGGTGTGCCAATCGAACGGTTATTTCACGTTCGACGTTCAATGTTCGGTTGGCACATCGTTCGCCTGTTTTTGGCGACGTCGAGTGAGGAGAAATGGTCGGCTGGGTCCGACGACCAAAAGAGTGGGGCCGACGACGGCAGCGGCAACGGTGAGGATTGAGAGATTTGGGGACTATTTTAGAAAGTTTTAGAATTTCAAGATTTTTTTGTAAAATTTTAAATTATTAAAATAATAATAATTTAAAGAAATTAAAAATGGCACGTGTCAATTTTGTATTGGTTAACGGATTTTTAATGGTAGTTAACAGCCGGACACCTAAAATTACAACTTTTAAAACTTTAGGCACATAGAGTTCAAAAACAACATACTTTAGGCACTTATTTTTTATTTAAGCCTTTTCAGTTCATCTAGTTTTATTATTCTCTTTTGGAATATAAGCATGAAAATATTAACAAAAGGCTCCAAATTTAATAAATCTGCATATATAACATGTGATATTTTCATCTCTGGTAAGAGTTAAAGAATAAAAGATTGAAATAGAAGTAAGGGTATAATTTAGCCAACTAATTTTCTTTTCAATTCCCTAATTACATAATTAGACATATCACTTACTTACATTGCCAAGTTAAAGTTTTTTTTTGTTTGTTGATAAAGCCATATTACAGATTTGATTCATTAGGTTTTGTTATTGTTTCGTTCCAAATCAAATATAATGAATCAAAATTATTTAAAGTGAAAAAAAAATGTTGAAAAATTGCATTACAATGATAAAACATAAGAGTATTTAAAAAGAGAGAGTATTGACATCAACTCATATATTAAATCTTGTTACTATTGGTAATATTATATTACTGACCTAAAGTACTATTTTTCATCCGACCTCCAGGATAGATATACTTTCTAAATACAAAATTACTGCCAATAATTTTAAAATTTTATGAACCAAACATACAATTTAAATTACATTTCTAATGTCATGTCACTTAAGGAGACCTCTTTTAGGAGATACGAGAGACACATAGCGGTGAGACGGGTCGAAGTTTTGGCTACCTCAACTTCAACCCGAAGATTGAAGGTCTACCTTCGATCCTAACTTTTGGTGGTTTTCATCCACCTGAAATTATTTCGAATTTTAGAATAAAAATTCATTCGAACTAAAAAATTATTTTATAGACCCGGCTCACCAGTTATTCATAGTCCTCATCCACTAAAAATCAACTAACTAATATCTTTTTTTTCATGTCACTAATCTATTTATTTCAATTTCTATTTAACCACCCACTCCCTATTTACATGACATAAAAAAGTAAAAATTCATCTTTGAAAAAAATAACATGAAAAAAAAGAAATTAGTTGGCTGATTTTTAGTGGACGCCTGGACGAGACCATGAATAACATGATAGACCGAAACCATATAATAATTTTTCTTTTGAATCAAATTTTCTCAACAACCAAATTTTTTCTCTAGATTTTCACACAACTTTCACTAAGCAACATAGTCGTTCAAAGCAAAAAGAAAAAACAGCAAATATCAAAGCATGAAAAATAACAAAAAAAGGGTATATTTTTAATTTTTCAAACACAGATTTTAATTTCCCAAAAATTCATTCAAATGAAAAACATAGAAAAAAAGGTTGAATATACAAATGAGTGTCTAAATTATACGTTGTTTTAATTTTAGGTGCCTAACGTTTTATTTTTTAATTTTAGGTGTTTGGCGGTTAACTACCGTTAATTCTTTTGAAAAAAATTAAATTTCTATTTATTTTTTATTTTTTTTATTTTTTATTATTTTTAACTTAAGTTAAAAAAACTAAAATTTTCAAAATTCACAAAATAACCCCCAATTTTTAAAACCCTAACACCTAGAAACCCAAATCCCAATTTGAGTCGATTTCACCGCCGCCACCCACCACATTCTTCGTTGGACCACCACAATCATTTACCCCACCACCCCGTCGTCGAAAATCGACCGACGTCGTGTAAAACTCTGGATTCGAGACGATTCGAGACGAATGGACGACGAACGGTGAGTGTATCTTTCGACAAGGGAAGTACGTTTTATTTCGTCGCGGCAACGTGGTCAACGACGGCCAGAATGGCCGAAATGGGGGATGGGGTACTTAGGGATACAAGGTTTTTTTTGAATTTCAGATTTTTTTTGGGGGGGGGGCTTTTTCAAAATTTTGATTTTTTTTTAAAAAATTAATTAAAATAAATTAAAAATTAAAACATGCCACATGTCACATTTTAATTGGCTAATAAAATTTTTAACAACAGTTAACGGCCAAGCATCTAAAATTAACAAAATGAAACGTTAAGCACGTATTTTTACCAAAAAATAGTTTAGGTACTTAAAGTTAAAAAAAGTATAGTTTGGACATTTTTTATATTAAGACAAAATATAATAGAACATGCAAATCTAAAACTCAAATTTGAAATATATAAAAAGCATTCAAAGAAAGAAAATACAAATATAAAATATCGAGGAAAATTGAAAATAAAAAAATAACAACAGTTAGGAAAAGAAAAAAATGAAAATTTCAAAATCTAAATAGAGAACATAGAAAGAAAGAGATGAAAATAGAGGGGGAGAAGAAGAACAAACACGGAGCGGAGGAAAAAAACAAAAATAGAGAAATGAAAGGAGAAGAAAAATGGGGGCGACAAAATTCAGCAGAATAAATAAATGAATGATAAGGAAGAAACTCTAATGATAATTTTGTAATTATATTAAAGTTAGAGTTGGGTTAAAGATTGACTTTATTTGTAACATTCTCGACCTGGATGTTATATTTGGGTCTCAAGCCCAACCATATCCATCTCTATAAAATCCATTTAATTTAAAATAGTCTAAACTAAGATAGTATTTAAAACGTTTGCATGTGAGCTCCAGTTTAAAATAAACATTCAAAATATTCGGCTTATACAACTTAACATCCAAAATACGAGTTACAAATACAAAACATAGGATCCTATGAATACATAGCCCATTACATCTAAGTATTGTAGTCTGACAAGTCGATGCTGAAATCCTAGATTCGATGACGCTCCTTCGATGTAACAAACAACCTACTTACCTCCGAACGGAAACAAACTCTGAACTAACGAAGCTCAGTGGATACACTACCACTCAACTATGCTTCATGCAAATTATAAACAAGAGCATATAGCTAGATATGACACCATGGAATACAAATACAATGACACTACCATATTCGCCCAAACATATAGAAATCAACAAGTACATATACTCACAAAGCATTATATGTACATCCACAAATCTAGAGTGAGTCCCGGTGTCACATAGCCTCAGGATCATACACTCTGGGAGAGATCCAGCGTCACATAGTGTTGGATCACACACCCATACTCAAAATCTCTCATCGAGTATCAACGAATGGGGCCCGGCGTCATATAGTCTCAGGGTCACACATTCGATGGCAACACGCTTACTAGGTATCCGGATCCCATCAACCAAAGATGACTCAACCAACCAAGTGTCCAAAACAACACACAGCTTAGACATGATTACCGTACAACATACAATACCACCTGATCCACCAAGGATCTCCTATGGTTGCTATTACACAAGTCACCCAAGGTTTTACCAAGTTGTTTACTCATTATGCTCATATATGAGAGTGATATCTCAACTTCTCAATTTTACAATTCATTTTACCATATTAGAAACCTGTTGGACCATAGTCCTTGAATTACCAGCCCCTCGAACTCAAAACCAACATTTTCGGGCAGATTGCCCATTTGGTACTGATACCCAATGTGACATACTCGACCCGAATGTCACATTTGGGCCTCAAGCTTGAAACCTAACCATAAAATTTTCAACCTAGTTTAGCCCAATCCACAATAAATTTTCAAAGCCCATTTTATTTCAACGAAATAAAATACAAGTAATATTTGAAACATATACAGTGGAGCTCCTTTTAATATTACTTTATAAAACTTCTGACTCAATCGTTTAAAAATCCAAATATAATTTACAATGTATAATAGGTTCCTACAAATACATAGCCCAATAACCTAAGTACTATACTATGAAGAGATAAGGCGCTGGAATCCTTTACCGATGGTGCTCCTCTAAGAACGTGCCAAAACTACTAACCTGCGAATAGAAACAACGATTTCGAACGTTGAGCTAACAAAGCTCAGTGGATACACCGCCACTCAACCATGCTTCATGCATATCATAAATAAAGCAATGCAACATGAAGGATATCATGGCAAGATAATGATGCACTACCATAACAGCCCAAACACATAGCATTATGAATGTATGATCTCGCTCACAGCAGGCACCTATACATCATTAACCCACACAACATCACACAAATAAATCAAACAACATTAAGTGAGGTCTGCGTCCACACAACATTGAAATCTTACACTTTGAGTGAGGCCCGCATCTACAAAGCATCAGAATCCTACACTATGAGTAAGGTATACATCCACAAAGCATCGGGATCCTATACTCATGGGGATGAGGCCTGAATCTACACAATATCAGGATCCTCTATCTGTGTTCAGAATCTCCAATCAAGCACATTTGAATAAGGCCCACGTCCACACAACATCAGGATCCTCTATTGGAAGTCTTCAAGGTGTTGCAACATACATTATTGGGTATCCAGATCCCATCCAACATGACTTGACTAAGTAGGTATCCTATCAGCACACAACAAGGACCCTACTTCCACTCAGCACACAATATTGACACAAATGCCATACCGCACACAGCTCTAACACATTTACCATCACCTTATGGTTTCTATCAATTATTATACCACCCATTAAGCTTATCAATTTATAAACATGTTATGAAAGTTCATATTAGCCGTTCTCATTAATTTATCTTAATATTCAAGGAGACTCAACTATATAGGTGTCCCATCAGCACACAACAAGGACCCTGATTACTATACAACATCAAACGATCCACCTAGGATCCATGTAGGTTACTATCACAAGCAATTCACCCAATAATTACCAAGTTATTAGTCTATTAATTCATATAAGGGGTTTAAACATTAGTTTTCCAGCTTTGATATTCATTTTAAACCTTAGGAGACCCCTTGTTCCCTTTACCTCGAGTTATAGAACCCTGGAACGCAAATTCAAATTTCTTGGAAAATTGCTCAGGGGGTACTGATACTCCTATATGGGTATCAGTATGCCTCTATAGGTATCGGTACTCCACCATGAGTACTGATACTCAAATTAGGTTCAAAAGAAATGGGTTTCCAAGACGTACCGATACGCTCACCCCTGTATCAGTACTTAGCATCGATACGTGATCTACCAGTACCAATTTCTACCCGCACTAGTACTCCCACCTTTGCGTATTGGTACACGAAAGCTTTCCTTAGGCAATAGAACAATAGTACCGATAGGCCTCCTAGCATACCGATATGATAAAATGCTACTGGAATTCTTATTAAGCAAGGAGTACCAATACGAGCCCAGTAGTATCGGTATGCCACTCACAATCCGACCCCTTAATTATATATAGTATCAATACCGGACACCCAGTACCGGTAAGCGAGCCCAGAATTTCAAAGTTTGGTTCGACTTTCACCTAGAAATCCCACTTAACCTATATGGTTAAGCCCCAAATTGTTCCTACAAGTTATGGTGAAGTTATTAAGTGAGTTACTACCAATTTTAAGCCCTAACAACACCAAATCAACATTTTACCATTAAAGATCAACCAAGGTATGTCAAGCCATAAATACCCAAATCATGCATCAAAGCCTATTTTTATGATTTCCAGGAAACTATAAGAGTTACTAGTGTACTAACCTTGGATTAAAACTGATGAAGAAGCATCCAACTACTCAATCTCGTTCTTCCTCCTGAAACCCCTCTAAACATCTTCTTCCACCATTTCAAACAATATCTACCTTGAATGATAGGCTTTAAACTGCTGTACAACTTTCTCTTTACATACAATCTGAGATTCACCCTCAAAATTCTAAAGATTAGACCTTGAACTATCATAGTTTGAAGAAAGAAATGAGGGTATGAGAAAGAAGAGACAAGGGGACAAGAATGATCTCACTCATCCTCTTTTATGCAGAAAAATTAAACCCCCACCAGCTCTCTCTTTCATCCAAACTATTTTTACCATTTTAACCCTCACAATATCCACCCCAAACCAATCTAAAACCATCAACACAAACCCAACAACACTAGGCTAGCCCAAAAAGGCTCTCAAGGCCTAATATCTCAGCCTAAACGTGAAGCCCATGCCTCGGGTTAACCCGACTCTCATATTTTGAAATTTGGGTTGTTACAACTTTTTTTCTCCTTAAAGAAAATTTTGTCTTCGAAATTTAAACAAGGAAAGGTGAGCAACTGCCAAAGTTCCAACCAACCTCTCGATTACACATGTCCACGTGACTCTTATATTCTCTACAATACTTTCTTAGCCACCACTTTTACCCTTGAATTCTCAACTCTCTTCAAGAGTCCTTAACAAATTTATTCCCACGTCCAGAGCGACACTCACAACGAACCTTATCGTAGATCGACAACGGTTGATCTCAACAGAACTGTCTAACATCAACCCACTGAACTCACTTCGAATGTCCTTTTATCTCGGTTAACAAACCCTCTTTATCAACACTCGCATTTTCAACTCTTGAACTTAACTCTTATCTGTGTCCAAATCTAACATTCCTTCAAGGTATTCTACTATGACACTTTTCCTACTAACACACTATGACCCACACGCTCAAGAGTAAGCGAACTCTATCAATTGGGCTCTACCACCAATCTATCTTGAAATTACAACCTTCATTCTCGACTTGGTTAACTAATACAGAACTTAACACCTCATTTACTTTAACCCACTACAATATGAACAGATGTGAAACCATGATCAAGCAATTCCACTAGCCAAGCCACTTCAGTTCCAAAAGAAAACTGTTACCACAAACAAGCTCTACTAGGGATCAAACCCACCAACTATCCTTAAAGGTCCGAACAAACTCTTCCAACCCAACCACCTAATTTCCAGCTAACAATTCTACTAAACAATGGCAAGCCCTCAAGGGTTTCTAAAAAGGCCCTTCTAACGACACGATGATCTAATTCTATACTACCGTAGCCAAAAACCCACATTTCCACTAAGCTACTCAGAAATATTCACGTTGTTATACCATGCATGCAGACAACCCCTTTCAAAACTCGATGAAGCAAACACTCAAATCATTAAACTCGAGATTATACCAACACACTCATGAGTCCAAATTCATCTCATGACTCGTCCTTAAGGTCCAAACATCACCCCAAACACAATCTTTATCACAACCTCTCTTTAACCTTCAACTCACGATACTCGATCCCTGAACGATCATAAGGCAACCTCGAGATTCTTCAACCATTTACAAGATTAACAATCACTAAGGAACATGTAACGGTCCTCCATCGTTACATGTTGACTCACCATATCCAACGCCACCACTCTTGTTATACCAACAGAGACACGTCCCAAGGTGAACCCCCTGGCGACATCGCTCGCATCCACTCTTCTACCAAGAATTCCTCACATGAGAGGTTTGGTAAATGCCAGACCACAAGGTTATGGACACTAATACCGAAATCGAAGCATCCCCTATTATGTGCCCTATTTCTACGATCAAGAGGATAGCCCGCTCAATCCTCGAAGAGCACCTCAAAATTCCACTTACACGTCCACCGCTCTAAAATTGTAGACTCTCGGCCTTGCATCAACTATGTGAACTAAGAATGTCTTGCAACCTACAAGGTTCTCCTCAAATAACATCATAGGAACACGACACACAAGCTAAAGATGTAAAGATTCTTTGCTCACAACACCAGCAGACTGGTCATTTCAAACCCTAACTTCGAGACTCTAGCTCAAAAACCAATGAACATATCGTATTCACACAACCAACCCATACCAAGGATAAGTTTAACAAGTCCACAGGGAGTGTTACACACAATTCATATTCACCACCTACGTTGAAACCCTTACATGCTAGCACTTACAAATCTAATAAATTTCAACCAAGCCAACATAAATTCTTGAGGAACTTAACACAAATCTCACTCAACAAATCACTATCATGGTAGGATCAAGAAATCAAACTGTTATCAAGAAAGTGATTGAAAACTAATATTCTCGACAGTAAGGTCGTCATTCTTAGCTTGAACAACAGGCCACTAGCAAAAGCTTGCACGCCAACTCTGGCGGCAAATCTTATGTAACCACCACCCTGATACCTCAACAATGCCCTAGCACCACCTCATGAAGAACTCTGACTATACCAAGAAGGAATTAACCCCAGAGACTGAGCTGGTGAACACTCATCCACAAATAGGCAGTCCCTTGCCATGTGGCCCAATGTTTGGCACTCAAAACAAATCCCCCAAGCAAGAAGCATACCTCAAGGTAATGTCAACCACTATGCTCATGAACCGGTGGAAAAAAATGCTAAGGCTGAACCATCAACACTCACTGTTATAGTTGAAATCGAGAAGTCCCTACGAACCCTCAATCTAGATTTCTGACTAACCCTCAGTAGCTGATCTATAACAACACTCTTTGATCCCTTCAAAGTGAGAAACCTCTCAACAGAGCCTAAGAAGAATCTTTTGATGTCCTGGGTCCCCACAATACGATCTATAAAATCCCCAAACTCACTCAATATCGGCTCTAAAATTATTTGAGTGCCTTCATACCAACGACTAACTCAGAAAAAGTCCCAAGAAAACCCGTTATCTCGTGCATTAATGTCAACCTTGAATCCAAATCTAAAACTTAAACATATTTACTCTTCGGTAGCAACTAACTTTAGGGCATAACAGATCCACCTTAGGAAATCTTGTTCATAGCCAACATTGTCTTAACACTCTGAACCAGATGCTAGAACTGGTTTCTTATTTCACCGAAGAAAACCTCACTAAAGTACTTTTTTTGAGCCCATCCAAGAAGATATACCATACGGAAAATGCAGGTTGAAGTCCCCACTCAAAGGTCTTCCACCATTTGTATGCATTGCCTTTAAGAAGGAAGACATTGAAATCAAGATCCCCTCACAACTACTCCACATCTACCTCAGATCTCTCTAAGTTTCTTATAACCATTGATCTATTTGATCGGGTCATCATTTCTTGACCCCTTTCGCTATCCTTGGGTTCTTAAAAACGATGTTCCTCTCATTTAAGGAACATGGCTCTCTTTATGACTTTTCTGGTCGTTTCTCAGGCCACCCAACTCAAACTAGTCTAAACCGCATTAAGAAGGTGGCAGTTCATCATTCTCATTACCATGGGTTTGGTTTTCCAAAACTTTGAAGCTTCCAACACTGCGCTTGATATCTCAAGCTAGCTTATGACCGAACAACAACCAATAGGCAAGACCCTATCAACTCCTTAAAGGAACAACTCCACCAAATCTGTCAAACCCATATCCTTGAGCTTTACTTAAGCATAGCCTTGCACAATACTCACGACGTCCTTTTGGCCACTACTATAAACAATTGCAACAAGCATACCTTGCTCGAGATCTCAGAGCATTTAGCTTACTAAGAGCGTACTTGGGACCTCACAACTATCATGTACCTCATAACATAAAACGAAAATGCCTATCTACCAGGTGTGCTACATCTCTATCACATGGTATCCTACCATCAGAGATCACTTACTATGGATGAAGGGACCCCGATTGACACTCTACCACTGGTCAATCAAAAGTAAGTCCTCTTATCCATTCCATAAGAGTCGTCCACTAACACGTGGAACGTCGTTACTAGAGGTTCTCACTATGAACTCAAAGCTTCAAGGTAGCTTACGGCACATATCCATGATTACTATACGAGTAATAGGAGGAGGGCACGTCCTCAACTCTTCTATCATTTCATGAACCCAAGCTTAACGTTTGAGATAACCTCGATCTTATAATCATACTCAAAGAAAGTAGCCATCCTTATGCCCCCCACGATCGTGACTGAATCTATCTTAATGTCGCAACCAATGATACATGCGAACATAAGGCACACCATCCAGATTCCAGTCTTAAAAGAGTACAACTTAGGTACAAGGGCTTGTTTTCACTAGACACCTATCCACGACTCCTAACCACCTGGGGTTTTCTTAGAATTGGCTAAACCTAGGTTCTGATACAAATAAATGTAACACACTCGACCCGGATGTCACATTTGGGCCTTAAGCCTGAAACCCAACCATAAAGTTTCCATCATAGTTTAGCCCAATCCACAATAAATTTTCAAAGCCAATTTTATTTCAACGAAATAAAGTACAAGTAATATTTGAAACATATACAGTGGAGCTCCTTTTAAAATTACTTTATAAAACTTCTATCTTACTATACGTTCACCCCCGAAATAAAGTACAAGTAATATTTGAAACATATTTCAACAAAATAAAGTAAGACTGAATCTATCTTACTATACGTTCACCCCCGTATCGGTATTCAGCATTGGCACGTGATCCACCCCGTACTGATCCCTACCTGTACTGATACTCCCACCTTTGCGTACCGGTACACGAAAGCCTTCCTCAGGCAATAAAGCAGTAGTACTGATACGCCTCCTAACGTACCGGTACGCAAAAATGCTACTAGAATTCTTATTAAGTAAGGAGTACCGATATGCACCCAGCAGTATCGGTAATCCACTCACAATCTGACCCCTTAATTACATATGCGTACGTGAGCCTAGAATTTTAAAGTCTGGTTCATATTTCACCTAGAAATCTCACTTAACCTATATGGTTAAGCCCAAAATCTTTCCTACAAGTTATGGTGAAGTTATTAAGTGAGTTACTACCAATTTTAAGCCATAACAACACCAAAACCACATTTCACCATTAAAGATCAACCAAGGTATATCAAGCCATAAACACCCAAATCATGCATCAGAACCTATTTTTATGATTTCCAGGAGACTATAGGAGTTAGTAGTGTACTAACCTTGGATTAAAACTGATGAAGACGCCTCCAACTACTCAATCACGTTCTTCCTCTTGAAACCCCTCTAAACATCTTCTTCCACCATTTCGAACAATATCTACCTTGAATGATAGCCTTTAAACTGCTGTACAACTTCCTCTTCACACACAATTCGAGATTCACCCTCAAAATTCTAAAGATTGGACGTTAAACATCAAAGTTTGATGGAAGAAATGAGGGTATGAGAAAGAAGAGACAAGGGGACAATAATGATCTTACTCATCCTCTTTTCTGCAGAAAAATTAAACCCCATGTCGCAACCTTTTTTTAGGGTCCCGACGATTTTTTTAAATAAAAGCCAAAACAATAGAGTCGCTACCAATCTTTTTATAAGGTGTGATTGGATCACCTAAAAATGGGTCATTTTAATAAAATCATTTTCTTTTTATTAAAACAACGGTTTTGGTCTGTGAAAAACACAAAAACATGTTCGAGAGTCAGTTATGCATGGGGAAGGATTAGCACCCTCACAACTCCTAAAAATTGGTACCTAGCTGATTACAAAATGTTTTAATGTCAGAATTTGCAAGTTCATATAAAATTTAACTTATTGTCCATTTATGAATATGATTTCATTTAAACGGTCCCACCATTCGAAGAGTAAACTCTAATCACAGCCAACATCTCTAGCGCTAACCCGTTACCTCCTTTTAGTAGGACACCGCATTAAGTATGTTCCACATTTTAAACAAACAATCAAAGAAACAATTGGTGTGTTGAAGCTTTCATTTTTCTAAGTTGAATGATTAGCCCTAAGAATTATCTAAGTAAATTTTACTTATTGAGGTTAAATATAATTAAGTGTGTTTTATGATTTTTGATGTGAAGAGAATTTTATTTCAATTTCAAAGGCTCTAAATTAGCTAAGGCTCTAACACTAGAGAACCAAAACCTAGGGTTTATCTAAACTAAAAATTTAATTAAAGACAAACAATTAACATATTAAATTAACGAGATAAATATAAAAAGGTAAAATTCAATTTACAAAATAAAAAAAAACAAATAGGAAAGAGAATTTGAAAAGGAAAAAAAGGAAAAAGACAAGGAATGTTTAAGAAGGAAAAAGGAAATTTGAGTTAAAGGGGTGATATGCGGAATTAAATTTTAATTAAATAAGGCCTATCTTCTAGGTTAAATTTTAATTAAAGGGTTCAGTAGTTAAAAGAAAATTTGAAATCAATAAAGGAAAAGGAATTAATGGTTAGATTAAAAGTAAATTAAAATGATGTCAGATTTAAAGAATATTTAAAAAGGAATTTTATGGAATAAAAATGTATGGATTCAAAATTGACCTACTTTATTTGAAATGGGTATAAGGCCCAAAAACACCTTTTACCACGTCTCTTTAAAAAAATTGGATCAAACAACTTTAAGATAAAAACAAATAGGTCTTCATAGGAAAAAACAATGGATGAAGAACAAAGTGGTGCACCACCGTGTCGGCCGCCCTCCACCGGCGCCGATCGTCGTCTCCGAAGGTGGTACACCAAAAAAACCTTTTTTTAATTGATTGGAACCCTCCAAAAATGTTCGATTATAAAGCTTTCAAAACTCAAATGAAAAGTAAGATTTCCCTATTTTTATACTGAATTCGAAATAAAAATGATAACATAAAATATAAAGAAAGCAAGAACAAAATACCAATATGAAGAAATTCGCTTCTTGTATTTCCACCGAAACTTCAATACAACTTAGGATCTTCTAAGGATTTTTGGATACAAAGTAAGAATGGTGTGATGAATTAAAAGAATGAGAAATGGATGGTGAATGAATTGTGAATTGTGAATGTGTTGTGAATTTACAATGGTGAAAAGGGGTTTATATAGGAATTTTTACTACAAAAAATACATGGAAAAATCAGAATAAATCCCTAAAATCGGGTAAGAATATTACCCAAAAATCTTGATTTGATTCCAATAGTTATTATCCTCAATTTAACCAAATTTGATGATATGCTTCATTCCTTTTTGATTTGAAAGATTTGCTTTCCCTTTTGAATTTCTTGAATTTTGGGCTGGTATCTTTCCACCCTTTTTTTTCTTTTGATCAATCTTCCTTGCCTATTTTGATTCAGTCTTAGGCTAAAAATCAGTGGCAATAGCAGCCCCTCTTTGCTCATTTATGTGAAACATAGATAGAGCAAGGAACAAAAGGCACTGACTTTAGCTAATCACACTGCAAATTGGTTGATGAACGTCAAAGCTAGGTTCTATTCTCCTCGCGCCTAAATGGATAGGTGGTTACTGAAAAATAAGGGTTTCATTCTCCTCGGGCCCGAACAGATAAGTGGGTTTTATTCTCCTTATGCCTGAACGAATAGGCGGGTTCTATTCTCCTTATGCTCGAATAGATAAGCAGATTCCATTCTCTTCATGTCTGAACGGATAGACATGTTCTATTCTCTTTATGCCCGAACGGATAGGCGGGTTATATTCTTCTCATGCTCGAATAGATAAGTATGTTCTATTATCCTCATGCCTGAACAGATAGGTAGTTTCTATTCTCCGCATGCTCGAATAGATAAACAAGTTCTATTCTCCTCATGCTCGAATAGATAAACATGTTTTATTTTCCTCATACCTGAATAGATAGGCGGGTTTCATTCTCTTTATGCCAGAACGAATAGACGGGCTCTATTCTCCTCATACTCGAATAGATAAGCATGTTCTATTATCCCCATTCCTGAACGGATAGGCGGGTTTTATTCTCTTTATTCCTGAATGGATAGGCGAATTCTATTCTCCTCATGCTCGAATAGATAAGCAGGTTTCATTCTCCTCATGCTCGAATAGATAAGCTGGTTCCATTCTCCTTATGCCTGAACAGATAGATGGGTTCTATTTTTCTCATGCTCGAATAGATATGCGAGTTTCATTATCTTTATGCTTGAATGGATAGGCGAGTTCTATTCTCCTCATGCTCGAATAGATAAGTAGGTTCTATTCTCCTCATGCATGAATGGATAGGCGGGTTCTATTCTCCTCATGCCTGAACAGATAAGCAATTTTATCCCTATTATGCTTGAACGGATAGGCAGGTTCCATTCTCCTTACGCCTGAATGGATAGGCTGGTTCTATTCTCCTTATGCCTGAACGGATAGGCGGGTTCCATTCTCCTCATGCCTGAACGGATAGGCGGGTTCCATTGTCCTTATCCCTGAACGGATAGGCATGTTCCATTCTCCTTATGCCTGAACGGATAGGCAAGTTCTATACCTATCAAAATTTAACAAATGCTATGATTATGATGAGCATGCTCCTAGGGATGCCTAACACATGAATGCATGTCATTTTCTTTTCTTTTTCGTTTTTAAATTTTCTCTTTTTTACTCTTTTCTTTTTTTCTTCATTTTCTCTCTTTCTTTTCTTTTTTCCTCTTTATTTTTGTTTTTTTTATCTTTTGCCCTTATTTTTCTTTTTCTTTTTTTCCTTTTTTTCTTTTTCTTTGTTTTATTTTTCTTCTTCTTCTTTCTTTTTCCTCTCTTTTCCCCTTATCTTCTTTTTCTTTTAAATTTTTCTCTTTTTTTTCTTTTTCTTTTTGATTTTTTTCTTTTTTCTACTTTTCTTTTTTTATTTTATTTTATTTTTATTTTTGTGTTTTATTAAAATTTATCTTTTATTTCTCTTTTTCATCTTTTACCTTTTCTTCTGGGGTTTCTCCTCTTCGCTTCCATACGCATTTGCATGTTCAACCCAGATAGACAACCACGCTAGCTATTTATTCTTTGTATCTCTTTGCTTCAGAGAAAACATTTGAGCTTTGCACATTTGCTAACTCAATCCAGTTATCTTGTATTCCTGGTTGGGAGGACTGACTTTTTATCCTCATATTCTTCAACACTCTTTTAGCCTTTACCTGGTTGAGGGAACAAAATCTCTCACATCCTCCCAGAAGCTTGAATGAAAGCTTTAACATCACTGGACATCTCCTCCAATGTCTGTAAAATTGTTCTCATTGTGGGATTAGGTTTAGCAATCATCTTGCCTTAAAATAATATCAAGCATCCTCAAAGCATCTTGTGAGTTCTCAGATGCTTGCCCCTACTAGGCTCTTTGAAGCGTTTGCATATAAATCCTTGCTGCAAAACTTATTTCCACCTTGAATGTCTTCGAATGATACTGGTGTTTTCTTATCTTCCTCTTACGCCTATTAACATTGATGGCCTTAAATCCTTGGCCAATGCAAATTGCCCCACACTGGGCGTGCCTCATTTAAAATCCAGATGCCACTAGCCAAAACTTCCCAAGTAAGAACACCAGAAATTGCCTCGTGCTACCTTTGCCAAGTCGACGAGGTATGAGGACACAAAATTCCTTCTAAGATGCCAAGTTTCCAAGAGATTCATTTGCTGCTTGCCTAATCCATAAACTATCCGAGCTGCCATTCGCAGGTTTTCAACTCAGATCCTTCTTGGTTTTAAGACGCCCTTTGCGGGCTTTTATCTTGAACCCTTTTTTTCCTTTTTTCTTTTTGGTATCAAAGGCCCTTTACGGGTTTTTACCTTTCGATAATATTATTTTTTTTCTTTTTTCATATTTTTTTTCATGCAAAAAACTTCTGAATTCATCAGATTATGAAGCTCATCTCTATCCATCTCGACCAAGATCAATGTTCTTTTTAAGAAGGTATTCTTCTAGTTAGTCGTTTATTTTCCCCCGAGAATCTCTTTGAATTAGCAAAATTTTTCCTAATACGAAATCTCTTTCTCGGATGAACTTTCTTGTCGTGAGCTCGTGTCATTCTTTTCTGATTCACTTGACCATTGCAGATGACTTTCAACTTTTTTTCATTGAATAACTCAACTGGTCATATCTTGCTTTGACCCACTCTACTTCTTCTAGTTTTGCTTCCATCAAGACACAGAGAGATGGAATTTCAACCTTGATTAGCAACTCAACCTTTTATCCCATAAATTAATGAAGGTGGTGTTGCCTCTATTATTTCTTGATATGATGGTAAACAATTGCTCCTGAATTTGGAATCAATACAAAGAAACCTTTGTTTTTTCATGAATCTATGTCACTTTACTTGTAAGATGCAAGAAATGGGTTAGAAATGAGGATTTAAACAAAAATAAAAGGCTAGCAATAAGGATTTAAAGAAAAATAAAGGCTAGAAATAAGGGTTCAAAGGAAAAAGTCATCGCAAACATAGAAAAAGGTAAAGTCAGATACCCCAAAATTCATAGTATGAATGATTCATGAATCCATCAACCGGATATGTCCCACTTTTAAGTGTCTCTTTTTAACTCACCCACTCCCCAAATTTTAATTTTCCCATTTTTCTAATCTCAACCAGACATTAGAAGTTTTGAGGTACCTGAAGAAAGGTTAACTCAATAAGGCATAATGTGTTCTGCAAACAAACTTATTTTCTCAGATATTCATGTGTTATCCAAATGGGCTTTAAAGGCTTGTAATGTAGGCTAGGCTCGGGTTACAAAAAAAGATATATAGGCTCAAATACATGCTTAAGGGTGATTAATCCAAGGATCAATCTTTCTTGATGAAATCTCTATTCTTTTGTTATATGGATCACTCTAGACTGCCCATTTTGGGTTTTCACCCTAGAGTTCATTTCCCATTCTGGCACATGTCTCATTTGAAGGATTCCACACATATTTTTATCTTGTTACAAAATTTTCTTCGTATTACAGCTTTCATCTCTTCCCCTTCCCCTTCTTTTTTTTTTTACTTTTTTGTTTTCCTTTTGCTTTTTGTCCTTTTATTTTGAATTTAGGACATTCAACTTGATCTGATATGTTTTATTTCTTACTTACGAACAACCTTTCATCCTCTTTGCCCCCCAGTGCGGGGAGTGATCCTTGGTTAGGGTTCAATCACAAAAAATATTCGGCTCAAAAGGGGACCACAAAGGATTTTTTCTTATTCGTGAAGGGAAATGAAGGAATGCCAAATGTTATTTCACACACAAATATCATCGAAGAGAAGCAGTCTTCAGTTGGTAGATGTTTTAGAGTTATCACTTTATTCAAAGACCTTAACAACAATGTATGAGAGGAAAATCACTCAAAATCTGTTTATGGGATTTCCCATTAATCTTGAACACACTTTATTTCCCTTCTATCTCGGGATTAGATTTTAGAATCATTCATACAATCAATAATATAGGATCTGCCAATAGGATGCATTTTGGAAGGGAAATAGATGAAGATGAAATGCATAGAAAAAATGAAATGTTTGCCACTTGAGAAAATTAAAGGGAATGCATCTTTTACACAAGTAGAATAACATAGAGGCCCTTACAAAAGATCCCTAATGCCTGCGGGCAAAAGCAAAAGGGTTGGTTCTAGGTATGATTACACCATTTTCCAGGAAAATCATTGATCATTATTCTGGGAAAGTATGGGTGAATTCTAGCAAAGCTCGACCAGTCTACTTCCCGACAAGATTCTATTGCTGAAGTTGTTCAGGCTACAGGGTACTCATCATATTTCTTTCTTTGATTCCCAGAGTGAGCATAGGCAATTCCTAGCAGGTCTTCGATGCCATCAGTTGCTTTCTCTTTATATGGGTCCCAAAATCGTAACATGACTGCTATCTGGGTAACAACGTCCCAACAAGCTCACATATTCTTACGGTTCAATTCTAAAGCTGACAACATGTCTTCAATGACCATTGCTTGGGTATCGTGCTTATGCGAAACTTTTTTTTAGATTTTTTTTCAAATTTTACCATAATTAATTCTTTTATTATGTATGCATGTATGCAATGATGTAAAAAACATAAACCAACAACAAAATGCAAATGCATGAATGCAGACGAAGGGCCATCGATTCCATTAAGGTATTGCTCTAGAAGTAGTTCTTCGTTGGATGTCGAAGTTCCTTATCATGAAAGATTCTAATTTATACTACGAGTGTATCTCGGCCTGAGTACCAGGTCTTTTATCTCCTTGATCATCCATAAGAGTCTCGGTCCTACTTTCTATACTAGCTCAAAGCTACAGCTTTCTTGGTTATTATTCTATGCCCGACTACATCCCGAAATTGGGCCATAATACTCTTGCCAAAATTGTCAAGCTCTTGGAATCTCATGGTGTTATTTCTAAAATGAGTGAACCAATAGTTATTTCCCCCTTTGTTGATATCCTCGAGTACCAAGACGATATTCTCCATGGCCTTCACTTGCTCCTTCAGTGTTTCATTCTCACTTGCCACCTGGGTCTGCAACTCAGCAACGAAGTCTTGGCTCTGTCTCAGTTTCTCATTGGTTGAGTCACATATACACCGCAATTCGTACAAACATACCTTGTTGTCATGGACCTTCCTTTTCCATATGACTATGCTCTCTTTTCCCTTTTTCGACAACCCATTTGTTCTTCTCGCTTGTTTGACCTTCTTTTCTTCATTCACAAGTGATCGCTGGTTGACCTCGAACAGTAGATGTATACTCATATTATCTTCCTCTTTCTAAGGAGTCTTCCATCCATTACAAAAAATTGTGTTCTACTCTGAGCAATGTTCTCCAGACTCGACCCCTTCTAGATATAAAATGCATGCAAAACAAGATAAAATAAACAAAAAAACCAAAAAAGGTCCAAAATAATTTCATTGTAGGAATAGTAACTGGGAAGCACATTCCAACATTTCTGGACACATTCTTCCTTGTACTATTCCTATGAAATAATTTTGACCAAATTCTAACCCTAGAGTTTTCCACACGGCTCTATTGGGCTGGGCTTCTAGATTTACACACGGTTTGGTTCTAAAAAGGTCCCCGAGCTATCCTCGTTGTCCCCTACTAAGGGTAGCAAGGCCCTTGATTCTCACACATTATAGGCTTCAAATAAACAAGTTTAACTCAAGAGGACCCATTTCCTATGTCTACACGAAGAATCAATATTCTTACGAAGAATCAATATTCTCACATGAGCAAAGCGTTTTCTCCTCACTTAAACGATCGGGACGAAGCTCGGGAATAGAGCTTATAATCAAGCTTTAAATGCGTAAAATGAGATCATACACATAAATGGACAATTAAGATAAATTTTATACGAACTTAGCAAATTCTGACATTAAAGCAAAGTGTAATTGGCTTGTGGCCCGACTCTCTTTTTTGTAAAAAAAATATCCCAGCAAATTCGCCAAGCTGTCGCAACCTTTTTAAAGGTCCCGACGATTTTTTAAATAAAAGACAATAAACAGAGTCGCCACCAATCTTTTATAAGGTGTGACTGGATCACCTAAAAATGGATCATTTTAATAAAATCATTTTTATTTTATTAAAACAACGGTTTTGGTCTGCGAAAAACACAAAAACAGGTTCGAGAGTCGGTTACGCGTGGTGAAGGATTAACACCCCCACAGCACCCAAAAATTGGTATCTAGCCGATTACAAAATGTTTTAATGTCAGAATTTGCAAGTTCGTATAAACTTTAACTTACTGTCCGTTTATGAATATGATTTCATTTTAACGGTCTCACCATCCGAAGAGTAAACTCTAATCACTGCCAACATCTCTAGCGCTAACCCGTTACCTCCTTTTGGTAGGACACCTCATTAATTATGTCCTACTTTTTAAACAAACAATCAAAGAAACAATTGGCGTGTTGAAGCTTTTATTTTTCTAAGTTGATTAATTAACCCTAAGAATTATCTAAGTAAATTTTACTTATAGGGGTTAAATATAATTAAGTGTGTTTTATGATTTTTGATGTGAAGAGAATTTTATTTCAACTTCAAAGGCTCTAAATTAGCTAAGGATCTAACACTAGAGAACCAAAACTTAGGGTTTATCTAAACTAAAAATTTAATTGAAGACAAACAGTTAACAAATTAAATTAACGAGATAAATATAAAAAGGTAAAATTCAATTTACAAAATAAAAAAAACAAATAGGAAAGAAAATTTGAAAATGAAAAAAGGACAAGGACAAGGAATATTTAAGAAGCAAAAGGAAAAGGAAAAGGAAAATGAAAAGGAAATTTGAGTTAAAGGGGCAAATAGGTGGAATTAAATTTTAATTAAATGGGGCCTATCTTCTGGGTTAAATTTTAATTAAAGGGTTTGGTAGTTAAAAGAAAATTTGAAATTAATAAAGGAAAATAAATTAATGGTTAGATTAAAAGTAAATAAAAAATGATATGCCATATTTAGAGAATATTTAAGAAGGAATTTTATGGAATACAAATATATGGATTCAAAATTGACCCACTTTATTTGAAATGGGTATAAGGCCAAAAAACACATTTTACCACGTTTCCTTAAAAAAATTGGATCAAACAACTTTTAGATAAAAACAAATAGGTGTTCATAGGAAAAAATAATGGATAAAGAACAAAGTGGCGCACCACCGTGCCAACCATCTAACCACATTGACTCAGTCTAGTCGCAAGACCGAATCGAGTGAGCTACATTAGGGTTTACCGAAATAAACCCCAAAAAGATTACGATAAAACAATCCATTTTTTTATTTTTATCTTATCTAATTACATTAATAGGTCCTAAGGTGATCATACGAGTCATGGTTAAAATTACAACTCAATCAGGCGTCATTTCGACATCCAAATACTCGAAATCGCTTTACAAGGACTAAAATGTAATTTCCAATATTTATAAAGGCTTTCATGAAATTAAAGTTACCAATCCTCAATTAGTCATATTACATGCCTTCATGTTAAATCTCATCTCAAAACGACTATCCAATCTCATTTAATTGCACAATTAATAAACAAGGACCAAAATGCAAAGATCTCAAACATCAGATAGCATCACAACTGGAATAACGGTCAGCGTACCGGTACGAATGCATAGCGCATCGAAATGACACAAAAGGGCAAAGGCATACCAATACGGTCCTTAGGCATATCGGTACGGGCTTGTGTGTTTTGAAAATTAGAATTCCAGTAGCTAAACAGTATTTCGATACGGTAACCCGTGTACTAAAACGAACATTGTTACACAGCTATGTGTACCGATACGGTTATCAGGCTTATCGGTATGCCTAGTCTATTTTGAACATTCTGAGCCTAGACAGGTCCCCGCGTACCGAAACCTAAGGGGCCTGTACCGGTACGGTGAGACCTGTATTGACCTCTAGGTCCAACATATGACACTTTGGCTCAATCAAACACCCTCCAATCATCTTTTAATCATCACATGACATCACAAACATCCAATCATCAAACATAGCAATAAAGATTTAGACTATCCTAAGCATTGCATATTCAAACAATCATCTATGATCATGATTTCTACCCAAGCATGCTTGTTGTCTCCCAATCCCTCAAAACCAATTATCAAACATCAAGCAAGTCCAAAACATTAATCCAAACTCTTACAACATGGAGTAACACAAAACATATCTCCCAAAACAACCCGGTCACATTGCCTTCTTACTAGTACTTAGCGTATATAAAACCATACTTTGTAATGTATCAACTCTTGGATCCTCGCTTGCTCACGTGCTGCCCGAGAAAGCTATATCTCTACATTGATGAGGAAAAGAGAGCGTAAGCTATAAGCTTAGTGAGGGAATATAAAAAACACTCATCAATGCATTTAAAACCATTTGATTCCAAATCACATGTAAATACCTCATGGCAAAACATCTTATGCTTTTCATATCATCTCAAATATGCACATTTAAATCATTTTCAACACATGTATCATGGATTCAATATCTACCTCAATTTAAGCTTCAAATCACAACACCTTTATAATAAGCTTAAAGAGTACTACATGTATAAATCACATTATACAAACATAATCCAATTCTTATGATACATTATCTCATATATTGGCTTTCAAGTGACTCAAAACCAGCAACCTTTCATTTCATAAAACACATCGAATACGCGGATTTCTCAAGTGGTTCCTACAACCACTTCACTATCTTATGCTTTTCATATCATCTCAAATATGCACATTTAAATCATTTTCAACACATGTATCATGGATTCAATATCTACCTCAATTTAAGCTTCAAATCACAACACCTTTATAATAAGCTTAAAGAGTACTACATGTATAAATCACATTATACAAACATAATCCAATTCTTATGATACATTATCTCATATATTGGCTTTCAAGTGACTCAAAACTAGCAACCTTTCATTTCATAAAACACATCGAATACGCGGATTTCTCAAGTGGTTCCTACAACCACTTCACATACATACCTCAACCGGAGTAACAACACACTTGCCCACCTTAACAGTTCAAATAGGAGTAACAGAACATTTACCCACCTCTACGTTTTGGATGTATAATCCACCAGCGGGAGAAAACGAAACATTTACCCACCTCAACCGCTGTAGTTCTCATGTTGGAGATTACGGGCACTTAAAACCCCTCGAAAAACATGGGGTGACTTTTTATAGTGCACTCTAAGCCCTAAGGCTAGCCAACTATATCCGATATCATTTTAAACACAGCCACTTGCCAATATATTCAATAAACAACATTGCCTCACAATTTTACTTATGCATCAAATCAAACCAACACAAATACATTAAACCATGTATTTCATTATTCTCAAAAATACTTTCATAATCATATGCCATTCTCAAAAGTCATAATCTATGATCATTTGCAACATCTTTCACTTTAAAAACATGCATAATACAGTGAGTAATCAAAACCATAACCATGTGCATGAGATTTTACTTTGCAAAATCGAAATCAAGAGAAAGCTCAACCGATACTTACTTTTGAGCTTAGATTAGTGTATCAAATTTTATCTAAACTCCCACAACTCCTTTTCAAACCTTTTAATAGCAGTAAAACACTTTTCCACTCACCAACAATCCAACGCTTGCTTGCCGAAGTGCGAATCAAGCTTCCAAAGCTTTTGCGCCTTCTTCAAAAGCCAAAGGATTCAACTTCCCAACTTTTCCCAATCAAAAACAGAGGATTAAAACACATCTCTGTAGCACAAACCTCAAGCAACCAACAAACACAACATCGCTTCACAAGATTCCTTCAAACACCCCTAAAAAACAATCAAGAACACTGCCAAACCTTACCTAAAAAAGCTCAGACAACATCTAATGATTCAAGAACATTAACAACATCAATTAACATCCTAAAACATCTTAAACACGTCCTTATACCTCCAGAAAACCTTTTAACAGTAGTAAAACACTTTTCCACTCACCAACAATCCAACGTTTACTTGCCAATGCGCGAATCAAGCTTCCGAAGCTTCCGCGCCTTATTCAAAAGCCAAATGATTCAACTCCCCTGCTTTACCCAATCAAAAACAGAGGATTAAAACACATCTCTGTAACACAAACCTCCAGCAACCAACAAACACAACGTCGCCTCACAAGATTCCTTCAAACACCCATCAAACTATCAAGAACACCACCAAACCTTACCTAAACAAAGCCCAGCCAACATCTAATGATTCATGCACATTAACAACATCAATTAACATCCTAATACATCTTAAACACGTCCTTATACCTCCAGCAACACTACAGCAACAAGATCAACCCAAAAACCAACTATAAACAACCTAGGAAACCAACAATTCACATAGTTTTGGGATTACATTGATTAATATATCCTTTCAACATTAAAAAACATCCAAATGGAGATCTAAATCCATTAGATTCATCACTAAAACAGATCCAAATCAATTTCCAACAATTTTCCAAGAAAACTCAATTTAATCATTAAATCCATATTAAAACCATAATTCCTTAACATGAAACAATAACAAAGGATCAAGAACTTGGTAATTTCAATAAAGAACCTTTAATTAGAGGAGAAAAATGAAAATCACCTCTGATTGCTGATTTTTCCCTAAATTGGCCAAGCTTTGATGAAATCCAAGAAGATTTTACAATAGAATTTGAAGAAACCAATTAGAAATCAAAAGGAAACCAATATAAATTAATTCTTGTAATTTTTAGAGTAGAAATCCTAGTTTGGTTGCTGAGAAAGTTGAGAGAAAAAGATTGGGTGAAAAATAGTTACATAATAAAAATGAATTTGGAAAATTAAAAATTCCCTTGTTATTTATTTATAAACCATTTAAAAATATCTTTAAAATAGCCTAAATTAAGAGAGAAATCTGTTGACAAAGATTGGTCAAATAGCTCTTTAAAGATTCTAAGTTTTGACCCTTTTACCATTTAGTCACCAAAAACAGTTTTGAAAGCGTTCAATTTAGTCACTAAACCAAATTGTCTTAAAATCAGATTTAATTACCTCAAATTGAATTCACAAAATCACTTAAAATATTAATTAAGTAATTTCTGGTATTTTCCATATTTTATTTTACCCAAAAATCTATTTTATAGAATAAAATTCTCGAAACTATTCGAATTGCCTAAATCGGTTCTCCCGAACCACTTACCTAATTCGACCCATATCTAGGCCCAATTTTAGGGGGTTACAACTCTCCCTCTCTTAAGAAATTTCGTCCTCAAAATTTACTAACGGAAAAAGATGAGGGAACTATTTCAACATGTCCTTTTTGCTCTCCCAGGTAGCTTCTTCTACACCGCAATGCCGCCACAACACCTTTACCAACTCTATGGTTTTCCCGCGGAGAACTTTGCTACTCAAATCTAGAATTCTCACCGGTTCCTCATCATAGGTCAAATCTGAATTCAACTCAATCTCCTCAATAGGCATTATGTAGCGATGTCATTTTTTTTCATCGCTAAAAAGCGTTGAGTTTTCGAAGGTTTTGAAAGGGTGTTCGTGATTCTTTTGGATATAAAATATTTATTCCGTGAGGTTTTAAAAGAAACCGCATTTAAAAAAATAGAGTTGCCACCAGCCACTTAGGTAGGCCGGACACCATAAAACCAGAGATTCAAAAAGATTGGGTTCGGGAGTCGGTTACGGATGGGGAAGGATTAGCACCCCCACACCGCCCAAAATTGGTACTTTAATAATTACCACTTTATTAATATTGGATTTTCCGGATTAAAGTGACGATTATTTTAAAATTCGGTCATAATTGCGAATAAATTTTAAGGGCCCCGTTATCCGAGAATAAACGCCCAACCACTATCACTACGCCTGATACTGGCCCCGTTTACGCTCGGATAAAAGGGTACCGCATTGACAATTTATATCTCGATATGCAATCTTAGTGGGCAAAATATAAAACATGGCAAAATATTTAAATGCAATAAATATTGACATAACAGAATACTAATCTAACATAAATGATATACTAGACTAAAACATACATATATACATATTAATCTAACTCATAAATAAAAATATATCTAGCATAAACAAAATACTAATATTCATAAATATTAATCTAACATAAAAACAAATTCAACATAAAATATTATTCAAAAACATACATACATAAATATTAATTTAACTCATAAATAAAAACATATCTAACATAAATAAAATATTAATATAAAACACAAATTTAAAACATATTAAATATTAATCTAAAACATAAACATACAAAATAAAAAATAAGACTAAAATTTTAAGATAACTAATACTTCATTAAATTATAAAAATTACAACACTAATAAAAAAGGAAAGAAAATATACCTAACTAGGAGCTCGAACGACGAATCCCGACTGAACCCCACCGAGATCTACCACGACCTCTCCAAAAATATTAACTAGATCGGACCTAAAATAGGACCCCGATCGAACCGAGGATATTACCCTGGTCCTGGGCTAGCCGAATTGGCCTGCCCTGCCGATTCCAATTGCAATTGTTGCAATTGCAAGAGCAATTGCAATTGCAATTTTCTTGCCTTCTTTGCTGCTGTTGCCTCCTCTATTTATAGGGGGAGAAGGGTGACGTGGAGCCTTGTGCTCCACTCCCCTCCCCCCTTTTTTTATTATTATTATTTTTGCTTTTTTTTAATATATATTTTATTATTATTATTTTTTTGATTTTTTTTATTAATTTTATATTAATAATAATAATATTAAAATAACACTAATAACACTAAAACTCGATCAAAAATGAGTGATTACAGTTGCCCCTCTTTGCTTGTTCTTGTGAAACGAGGACAAAGCAAAGATCAAAAGAACTCATTTTGGACCTACTTTCTTGTCTTTGGCTTCGGAATCACGTGTTCTTCTGGAACTATCCGCTCTTCCTTAGCTGAATCTTCAGGCTCGTAAGTTCTTCCTATATAGAGCTTCGTCACCTTCCGATCTTGGAGTTATAGGCTCTTTCGACATAGAACCCTTCACTCTGAAGCCTCGAGTTTTGAGTCCCTCCTATATAGAACCTTTCATTCTGAGACGGTGCAGCTCGGAGTCCTTCCTATATAGAACTCTTCGCCTTCAATGCTGGTTTCTCCTATATAAAACCTTTCGTCATCGATGGATTCTTCCGACTGGGAGTTCCTCCTATATAGAACTGCTAGTCTTCAAACCCTGGAGTTGTCAGTCCTTCCTGTATAGAACTTTTCATTTTGAGACGGTGCAGCTTGGTGTCCTTCCTATATAGAACTCTTCGTCTTCAACGCTGGTTTCTCCTATATAAAACCTTTCGTCGCTGATGGATTCTTCCGACCGGGAGTTCCTCCTATATAGAAACTGCTAGTCTTCAAAACCTGGAGCCTTGATCCTTCCTATATAGAACTTTTGGCGTCTGAAATCTCAGAGCTACTGTGTTCTTCCTATATAGAACCTTTCACTCTAAGACAATGAAGCTCGGAGCCTTTCCTATATAAGACTTTTTGCTTTCGACACAACAGTTTCCTATATAACCTTATGTGTCATAGGTGAATTCCTTTGATCGGGAGTTCTTCCTATATAGAATCATGAGTCTTCACCTTGGAGCCGTCGGTCCTTCCTATATAGAACTTTTCGGCGTCTTGAAATCTTGAGTTACGGATTCTTCCTATATAGAATCTTTCACTCTAAGACATTGAAGCTCTGAGCCCTTCCTATATAGAACTCTTCGCTCGACGACACAGCAGATTTCCTATATAATCTTGCGTGTCATGGGTGAATTCCTTCGATTTCGAGTCCTTCCTATATAGAACTGCGAGTCTTCACCCTAGAGCTGTCAGTCCTTCCTATATAGAACTTTCAGCTTCTGAAGCCTCGGAGCGGAGGATTCTTCCTATATAGAACCTCTCTCTGGAGCTTGGAAACATATGCCTTTTGTATATGAAAACACTTGTCTTCTCATTTGGGATTCACACCACGACACGATGGCCATCGATGTCTCTTGATTTGGGGATTCACACCAAAAATGGCTACCAATCTTCCAATTTTAGGGACTCACGCCGAAGGTGGCTGCCGAAACTTCTTCAAATTTAGGGACTCACGCCGAAAATGGCCGCCGATCTTTCTTCAAATTTTAGGGACTAATGCCGAAAATGGCCGCCAAAACTTTTTTGATTTAGGGACTCTCTGAAAATGGTCACGGAACTTCTTGAGATTTTTAGGGACTCGCACGAAAATGGCCGCCAAAACTTTTTCAGATTTAGGGACTCACGCCGAAAATGGCCGCCGGAACTTCTTCAGATTTTAGGGACTCATACGAAAATGGCCGCCAAAACTTTTTTGATTTAGGGACTCACGCTGAAAATGGCACGGAACTTCTTGATTTTAGGGACTCTACGAAAATGGCCGCCAAAACTTTTTCAGATTTAGGGACTCACGCTGAAAATGGCCGCCAAAACTTCTTCAGATTTTAGGGACTCGCGCCGAAAATGGCAGCCAAAACTTTTTCAGATTTAGGGACTCACGCCGAAAATGGCCGCCGAAACTTCTTCAGATTTTAGGGATTTACGCCGAAGGTGGCAGCCAAAACTTTTTCAGATTTAGGGACTCACGCCGAAAATGGCCGCCAGAACTTCTTCAGATTTTAGGGACTCACGCCGAAAATGGCAGCCAAAACTTTTTCAGATTTAGGGACTCACGCCGAAAATGGCCGCCGGAACTTCTTCAGATTTTAGGGACTCACGCCGAAGGTGGCTGCCAAACTTTTCAATGAAATCCACTTCTTAATGTTCTTTGATAATTCTTCAGGTACCTGTCCAAAATAAGCAAAAATTGACATGCCCCTATCTATATGATACATGCAATGTAATGTTTTTTTTTAGCTTTTTTGTTCTAAAGTCTTACACCCTGAAAGGTCGCTCCTCAGATTTCTTCATCTCTTTTTTTGCTTTCTTGTATGCTCTTAAATCCTCATTTGAACATGTTTTTAAACCTTTTGTGCGGAAAGGCTTTATTGTCTTTAGGGTTATCACCCGTCTTCATAAATGATCTTGGTTCTTATATTATTCTTATAAGAACCCTTGTCATCTTTTGGCTTGGCGTTGCCCCATTCAACCACGGGCTCCCTTTGCTTTGAATTTTCTGGCCTATCATATAGAGCCTTTATCTATTTCTAGTCACGGGGTGAGCCAAAATGCTTCAATCCCTTGAGCTCTTCCTTGATCTTCTCATGACATTTCGATGGGAACTAACTTTCGGTCCCTATGCTTTAAATCTTATCATCATTCATTTTTAAAGTAAAGTAAAAGGTAATTTACTTGTTTATATTTCAAAAAAATAATGATTGTTTGAAAAGATAACAGTCATTTCGAAAATCACAACTTGGACATTTTGAAAACATTGTTTGGATCAAATGGTAAACATCATAACTTTGGGAGAAAATGTCAAACCTTTTTAAAACATGTTTGCCCCCGAAATATCAAACACCATAGCGCATCTGTTTCAAGTTGCCATAGACCAACTCTAATGAAGCGCATATTTAGAAGATCTTGACCATTGTGGAGATATATGCCAATGTATAGTTTCTTCTGGTCTAATAGGCTTTTGAGAGGAACAACCCTACCTAGTTTCTACCCCGTTTAAGGTGGCTCTCTTAATCTCACTATCTCACCATGCCCCATCCTTCCCTCATTTGGGTGTCGATCAAGCACTTCGAAGTTTGACGTTCCTTGAAGAAAAGTTAACCCTTATAGGCGGAATGAAATCTGAAGACATTCTCATTCAACTTGGATATTTATGGATGACCAGAATGGTCTTTGGGGCTTGTAACGTAGGCCTTTGGTTTATGGTTAAGTGAAACAGTATTTTTGTACTTGTGTAACTTGGATATGCCCATTATTCCTTCTATTTTTTTGGATCACTTTAGACTGCCCGTTTTCGGGTTTTCACCCTAGAGTTCATTTCCTTTCTTTTTACTGTATGTTGCCTTGCATTCTGGCTATATACTGATGTTCGTTTTTTATTCAATAATGTTTGATCCTTCAAAACTCCTCGAAACTGAGATTTCTTGAATGAAGGACTATGAATACATTTCTGGGAATTCTTGTGATTGGCCCGCCCAGATGAAATATTATTTTTTCTTTTTTCTTTTCTTCTTTTTCACTTTTTCTCTTGGATCGCTCTAGACTGCCCATTTTTGGGTTTTCACCCTAGAGGTCACTTCCTTCTTTTGTACCTTCGGATCAATGTATTTTGGCTGGATATCGATGCCAACATGCTCAGGCAAACTACTCTTTTTCTTCATTTTCAGGATCACTCTAGACTGCCCATTTTTGGGTTTTCACCCTAGAGGTCACTTCCTTCAGTGTATTTTGGTTGGATATTGATGCCAGCATGCTCAGGCAGACTACTCTTTTTCTTCATTTTTAGGATCACTCTAGACTGCCCATTTTTGAATTTTCACCCTAGAGGTCATTTCCTTTTTCAAAATTGGCAATCTTCGGGCTGACTTGTCTTGAATTGGCTTCAATTCGAGCTTCTATACTAATTTTCAAAACTGATGTTTACTTGAAATGTGGATTCCTTCTGTCTCTTGCTCATAGTTGAAGTCTCGTTCTTGTATTGTTTGATCTGTGTGTGAAACATAGACTGTATTCTTTCTTTCTTTTTTTTTCTTTTTTCTTTTTTTTAGACTGTTCACTCTGGGTTTTTAGCATTGAATCTCTTTCTTCTTATTCGAGTCTATGAATGTATCCTTGAATCAACACAGATCTATACTGGGTATTGATGCGATCTTCCGCTCGGAGTTAATTGCCTCTCTGCAGCTCTTCTGATATTTACTCGATCTGGATTGCTTCGGCCTTCTGATTTTTTTTCTTGGTTTTTCGTTTGGACATATCCATGTTTTCAACCACGTTCTTCTGGTGATTTCTGATCTTCGTATCCAATCTGTATAGTCTCATCTGTGTCTTCTGGTAAAGTAAAAGAACAACATCCATTGTCATATTCACAAATGTCCTGAGAATGCCTTCAGGGGGTAGAGGTTTAGGGTCAACTTTCGTTTCAAGGATCTTAAACGACAAGCGCCTGAGAAGATAAATTCCTAAAATGGGAATTGCCCATTGTCTAAACACTCGCTTTTGTTCCTCTGTTGGCCTAAGTAAACTAGCAGATACTCACATTTACAGTATCACCAAAACATTCAATCTCTTCTAAATATATGCAACTTAGAATTGATCTTTGGGTTTGAAGCAAATGTACTGTTGCATTCAAAATTCGAGGACCTGGTATAGAAATGATATATACATACGTCCATTAAAAAATGTGTGTATATGCATATGGGAAAACTACCCCATAAAAATGAAATGTTTAAAGAATCAAGGATGTAAAAATGATTTTCTAAATGGAAATGTGATTTTTAATTCTAATAAACAATAATTTTTTTGTTGAGAATTTCTATGTGAGATGATGAGAAAACCATAGGGACCTTTGGATTATCTCCAGGGTGCTAACTCATTCTGCCCCTTCCAAGGTAGTGTAGGCTTGCCTCTTCTCTTGTTTTTCCACCGCTGGATCAACTCTCTCGTCATGACTCCCTCGTCAACCAGCTTCTTAATTTTTCTATTAACGACCCCAAATTTCTTAGTGTCATGCCCCAGCGCCTCAATGTTTTGAAAGTGGTACCCATTTATCTCTCTGTTTCCTTCTGCTCCTAGGCAGGTCTGGTCTTTAAACTTAGGTCCCGGAGTGCATGTTCGATTCTCTCTGACTGTCATGAAGTCCTCAAAGCTGGCTTTCATTTTCTCGAGCATCTTATTAAAGAAGAAATATGAAAGGTGGCATAGAAGTCAATTTTTTCTTCATCTACGGGAGGCTGCACTTGGGTCGCTAAACACAGACACCTCAAAGCACATTCCTTGAAGCTTTCATTAGGTTTCATCTTCGTACCCTAGAGATACCGACGACTTAGTGCTAGGTCCAAAGCACATCATATCACGGTAAGTCCTGCTAGACTGTCGGGGAAGTAGTGGATCGGTAATTTTTCAATGTAGCCCTCCATTTTTTTTTGCAGAATATGGCCGCGTGAATCTTGAGGCATATTGTTCCATTATTATGTGGAAATCTTTGAAATCCGGAGGAACGACCAAATCGGGGCTCAAACAGAGTTTTCTTGTATTAAAGGCATCAAACTACTTTTTCTCTCTTTTTCTCTCGAGTCCATCTTTTAACTGCTCAAATCTTGATTTTTGAGCGTGTTTAATTCTTTTATTCACGATAAAACTGTAATTGTTATTTGGATTACCCCCCCAAAAATTTTATGCAAGGTAGTAATAGTGTTATGTAAAATATGTCATGATTGTACAATGTAATGCAATGTAATGCATGAATGCAAATGCGGTGTTGATTCTCGAACAGTCCTTAAAAGACTTTCAATCAATAGAAAAATGTCTGGTTGCAAGAAACTAATAATGAATTACAGGTGACAGTTAGCTTCCTTCTGGAGATCTTGACTTCGGGAAGTAAAACTTGTGCTCCACTTCTCGACGTCATCTTCAGGATGATGGATGACTTCGTCTTCTCTTCTTATTCTATGGACTCGTGACGTCATGATCTTTATTTTTTTGTGGCTTCTAAAAATAACATCAACAAGTGCAGGCATAATGCATATAAGATCTTTTCTGGGTGCAAACGAATAATACGTCTAAACAATGATGGATTCTATCGGTCCTAAAGGAGTACTTTAAAAAAATTTAGGGTTTAAATTAAAATTCTCAAAGATCATTTGGTTTAAAAATTTCCCCATTTTTATTATAAAAAATTTTAACTTACTTAAAAATGAAACTTTTAGGTTTCTTTTTGTTATTATTATTATTCTGAAAGTTTTATGAGAGAAGAAGTTTCAAAGCAAAATAATAATATTTTTAATTTTTTCTTTTTTTTTGAGTTAAATTAAAATCTGAGAATTTTAAAAATGGTCAAATGTGAAGATTTAAAATTGGGGTTCTGCGGCCCTGACTGAATCTTCTGCGTCGCACGTGCCTTATTGTCGTACCGTCTTCTTTCGCGATTGGTCTTTGCTCGGCCTAACTTGATACTGTAATATTATCGTTCCCGGTAAAGCAGACTTTTTCTATTTTGAAAGCCTTTTAATGAACTGTTCTTGAATCAACACCATGTCATGATATGCAACATGAATGCAAATAAAGGCGTTGATTCCGCTGGTAATCACCCTTTCGAACGACTTTCATGAGAATTAAAGGGTCCAGATTACAAAAAAGATCCATATTACAAAAGGAGTCCCTATTACAAAAAGAGTCTATTACAAAGTCTTAATTACAAAATAAAGTTCTACACATAATCCCTAGCTCTACCTCCTAGCTCCTCGACAGCTCTGAGCAACTTGATAAACCTTGGTGCTTCTTCCATGTCCGAGGTTACGAAAGGTCGGAGAGTCGCGGCTTCGGTAGCTAAGTCATTCACACACCTTGTAACTCGTTGTATGTCCACCATTAGGGTCTCGTGTGTATATTTTGGCACTACACGCTTGTTCGTCAAATTGTTACGTCGGATCTGTTGAGTAATCTCTGACCGATGTCACGCGTCTGGATCGATGCTGTCCTTCCTAAGACACCTTTTTTCCATGATGAAAGATTTTCTAATCGGGCAAACCACTTGAATCAACGCCTCTATGTAATGTGGATGCAATGATAATGCAACAAAAATATGTGTAAAAATAAAATAAAACACAAAAAGAAATGAGTTAGTACCGGATAAAAATAATAAATACATAAATAAAAGGACAAATTAAATAAGGTAAATAAACAAAACGACCCTATTTATCTAGTCCAAAACACCTAAGGTTATCCGCATGGCTTTAACAGGGTGGGTTTCTATGTTCTCTACATGTAGTGTTGGTGCTAGGAGGTATCCGAATTGTCCTTGCTGTCCCCTACTAAGGGTAGCAAGGCCCCCGATCATCACCCATTATAGGCTCCTTTCAACCCGGGTTCAATTCAGGGGGACCCATTCGCTTATGCCCGTACGAAGGAACGATATCCTTACGAAAGCATAAGGTACTCGAGCCCCGAAGGTACTTGCTAGGCCCATACGGGAGAACGATATCTCCACGAAAGCATTAGCGTTTCCCCCCCCCCCCCCACTTAAAAAGACGGGTTTATATGCCATATTTTAAATGCGTTAAAATAAACGCGCAATTATGACCGAATGTTAATTTAATAGTCACTTTAACCCGGAATTTCCAATATTAGTAAAGCGGTAATTATTTTAAAAGCTTGACTCTCATTTGTTTTTGAAAAAAACAAAAATAGTCCCCAGCAGAGTCGCCATCTGTAGCGATGTCCTTTTTTTCATCGCTAAAAAGCGTTGAGTTTTCGAAGGTTTTGAAAGGGTGTTCGTGATTCTTTTGGATATAAAATATTTATTCCGTGAGGTTTTAAAAGAAACCACATTTAAAAAAATAGAGTCGCCACCGGCCACTTAGGTAGGCCGGACACCATAAAACCAAAGATTCAAAAAGATTGGGTTCGGGAGTCGGTTACGGATGGGGAAGGATTAGCACCCCCACACCGCCCAAAATTGGTACTTTAATAATTACCGCTTTATTAATATTGGATTTTCCGGATTAAAGTGACGATTATTTTAAAATTCGGTCATAATTGCGAATAAATTTTAAGGGCCCCGTTATCCGAGAATAAACGCCCAACCACTATCACTACGCCTGATACTGGCCCCGTTTACGCTCGGATAAAAGGGCACCGCATTGACAATTTATATCTCGATATGCAATCTTAGTGGGCAAAATATAAAACATGGCAAAATATTTAAATGCAATAAATATTGACATAACAGAATACTAATCTAACATAAATGATATACTAGACTAAAACATACACATATACATATTAATCTAACTCATAAATAAAAATATATCTAGCATAAACAAAATACTAATATTCATAAATATTAATCTAACATAAAAACAAATTCAACATAAAATATTATTCTAAAACATACATACATAAATATTAATTTAACTCATAAATAAAAACATATCTAACATAAATAAAATATTAATATAAAACACAAATTTAAAACATATTAAATATTAATCTAAAACATAAACATACAAAATAAAAAATAAGACTAAAATTTTAAGATAACTAATACTTCATTAAATTATAAAAATTACAACACTAATAAAAAAGGAAAGAAAATATACCTAACTAGGAGCTCGAACGATGAATCCCGACTGAACCCCACCGAGATTTACCACGACCTCTCCAAAAATATTAACTAGATCGGACCTAAAATAGGACCCCGATCGAACCGAGGATATTACCCCGGTCCTGGGCTAGCCGAATTGGCCTGCCCTGCCGATTCCAATTGCAATTGTTGCAATTGCAATTTTCTTGCCTTCTTTGCTGTTGTTGCCTCCTCTATTTATAGGGGGAGAAGGGTGACGTGGAGCCTTGTGCTCCACTCCCCTCCCCCCTTTTTTTATTATTATTATTTTTTTTGCTTTTTTTTAATATATATTTTATTATTATTATTATTATTTGATTTTTTTATTAATTTTATATTAATAATAGTATTATTAAAATAGCACTAATAACACTAAAACTCGATCAAAAATGAGTGATTACACATTACATGCGAACGATCTGATCTATACCTCCGAAGCATCGACACATGAAAAACATCATGTATCTTTTCTAGCTCAACCGGCAACCTCAATCTATACGCAACTGGACCAATGCATTCCAACACCTCATACGGTCCAATAAACCTAGGGCTCAACTTTCCCTTCAGTCCAAATCTCATCACTTTTTTCCAAGGCGAAACCTTCAAAAACACACGATCACCAACTGCATACTCAATCTCCTTTCGCTTTAAGTCAGCATAAGAATTTTGCCTATTCGAAGCCGAAGTGATCACTAATAAGCTTTACCTTCTCATTGGTATCCTTTAACATATCCGGCAACGATATACACTTCTCTCCTGTCTCTGCCCAACAAAGTGGCGTATGACATTTTCTACCATACAAAGCCTCGTATGGTGCCATCTGGATACTAGCTTGATAACTATTATTATAAGAAAACTCCACTAACGGCAACTGCTTCTCCCATGATCCTTGAAAATCTATGATGCAGCACCGCAACATATCTTCCAACACTTGGATAACACATTCTGACTGACCATCCGTCTGAGGATGATACAAAGTATTGAAGCTCAACCGTGTACCCAAGGCCCTATGTAAACACTCCCAAAACCTCACAATGAAACGCAGATATCTATCTGACACAATAGGCTTTGGTACCCCTGCAACCTCACAACCTCAGCAATGTACAACTTCACCAACTTATCCAAAGTATACGTCGTATGCACAGCCAGAAAATGTGCACACTTCGTAAACCTATTCACAATCACCCAAACAGAGTTCTTCTTGGATGGAGTCAAAGGCAACCCAGATACAAAATCCATGGTGATTATTTTCCATTTCCACTTGGGAACCTTTAATGGTTGTAACAACCCCGAAGGAAACTGATGCTCTGCCTTAACACGTTGACAAACCATGCAATGAGCAACAAAATCCGCGACATCCTTTTTCAAGCCAACCAGAAATACTCTTTCTTCAGATATTGATACATCTTCGTACTCCCCGGATGCATAGCAAAAGGACTCGAATGCACCTCAGTCAAGATAGTGTACCTCAACTCTTCATCCATTGGCACCACCACTCGACTCTTAAAGCACAAAACTCTGTCCTCATTAAAACCAAAATTTGTCTGACTCCTATCCAAGATATCCTTAACATGAGGCACCAACGTCTCATCATATGGTTGCTTCTCTTTTATCATCTGCAACATCGAAGGCTTCACTTGCAACTCCGCCAACAACCCACCATCTCGCGTTAAACTCAACCTCACAAACATTGCCCATAACTCTACTGCGACTTTTCTACTTAAGGCATCCACTACCACGTTCGCCTTTTCTGGATAATACTCAATCGTTCGGTCATAATCCTTAAACAACTCCAACCACCTTCGTTGCCTAAGATTTAACTCCTTCTGGGACATCAAATACTTCAGACTTTTGTGATCCGTGTACACGGTACACTTCTCACCGTAGAGATAATGTCGCCAAATCTTCAAGGAAAACACCACCGCAGCCAACTCAATATCGTGCGCAAGGTAGTTAAGCTCGTGCACCTTCAATTGCCTAGATGCATAAGCTACAACCCTTCCTTCCTGCATCAGCATACACCCAAACCCACGTACGATGTATCACTATACACGAAAAACTCCTTCCCTAACTCAAGTTGAATCAAGATTGGAGCTTGCGTCAAAGCTTCCTTTAACTTGTCGAAAGCTTGCTGCCTAACTTCTGTCCACTCGAAACTCACATCCTTTTCCAGCAACTTTGTAAAAGGAGCATCAATCTTCAAAAAAACCATCCACAAAGCATCAGTAATATCCTGCCAACCCTAGAAAACTACAGACCTCTGAAACAGACTTCGTTTGCTTCCAATTCACAATGGCCTCAACTTTCTGCGGATCTACACGAATACCCTTGGACGAAACAACATGACCAAGGAAAACCACTTGCTTGATCCAAAACTCACATTTACTTAGCTTGTTGTCTAACAGAACTTGCAACACAATTCGGAGATATTGATCGTGATATTCCTTGGTACGCAAGTACACAAGAATGTCATCGATGAATACTACCACGAATTGGTCCAAAATTTATGAAACACCCTATTTATTATATTCATGAACGCTGCAAGTGCATTTGTCAAACCAAACGGCATCATTAGAAGCTCGTAATGCCCATAACATGTGCGAAAAGTTGTCTTCGAAACATCTTTATCCTTCACCTTGAACTGATAATAACCTGACCATAGATCAATCTTAGAAAACACTATAGCACCTCAGAACTGATCAAAAAAATCATCAATCCTTGGCAAAGGATACTTGTTCTTAATCGTCAACTTGTTCAGTTGCCGATAATCAATGCACATTCTCATTGTGCTATTTTCTTCTTCACAAACAAAATTGGTGCTCCTCACGGTGAAACACTTGGCTGAATGAACCCACGATCCAACAACTCTTGCAACTACTTCTTCAACTCTTTCGGTGCCATATGATACGGAGCAATTTATACCGAATCCATATCTGCGTACGTCTCAATACAGAACTCTACCTCCATATCCAGCGGCAAACTAAACAAATCTTTCAGAAACACTCCTAGAAAGTCGTAAATTGTACGAATATTCAGGGCACACGCTTCTTTCATATTCAGGTTCATAACATAGGCTAGGTATGCTTGACCCCCAAACTCCAACAACTTCTGCGCCTCTAATGCAGAAACCACATTTGATATGAACTTTACATTCTCACCTACAACCACAACTTCATAATCCTCGGCAAGTTTCAAAGAAACTCGCTTGGCTTCAAAATTCACTGCAGCCTTATGTCGAGCTAACCAATCCATACCCAAAATCACATCGAAATTGTGAAATTGTAACTCCATCAGGTCAGCCTCCAACACATGCCCTTGAACCATCAAGTTACAACTCCTATACAACTTCCTAGCTACAACCGTCTCACCAAAGGAACTTGTTACCCACATACCAACATCAAACAACTCTACAGGTAAATCTAACAAACATGCATTATCGTGCAAAATATAGGAATGCGTAGAATTGAAATCAATCAAAGATAGCAAAGGTATAGATTGCAAGGTAAAGGTACCTGCGATCACATCAGTATCATTCCTCTCTACACGGTGAGCAAAGACCTTCGTCGGTCTACCCTCCTCTGGATGAACTGCCACGGTATGCGCTACCACTCTCTGACCATCATCCTTGCGCTGTAAATGTCCATTGCCATACCTATGACCCCTCTGCGCCACAGCAACCCGTAAATAAGCCTGACCCTCTCTGGCTAACTGCGGACAATCCCTCTTGAGATGATCCCTAGATCCACAGCTCCAACATATGCCTATAGCACCCCATCATTCCCCTGAATACTTCCTACCACATCTCCTACACTCTAGAACTCTAGCATATGAATTTTGTTCCTGAAAACCATGCCCAACACCATTTCCTGCACACCTTTGATTCGGACGGTACCTTCTTTCTCTATGCCTATGATAACGATCCTTACTAACATCACACTCTGCACTCCTCTTTCCAGCTAAAGAACTCTCAGAACGAGCTGACAAACCCAAAATTTGTTCCATACATTTTGCTTGAGAAACCAGGACATCAAACTCTGTGTAGTCGGTAGCCAACATGTATGTCTTCACCTCCTTGATCAACCCGTAACGAAACCGTTCACACCTCTGCTGCTCATCGAAAATCAAATTAGGAGCATACTTACTCAACCGTACAAACTGAATCTCGTACTCAAAAACAGACACGTTTCCTTGCTCTAATGCCATGAACTCCCTTTTTTTCTCATCCCTGTATCGAGTTCCCAAATACTTATTCCTGAAAGCCTCACAAAAGAATACCCACGTAAGGTTGGTAGGTTCTATTCTCGCGATCATAGTTGTCCACCAATTGTAAGCATCACCTGAAGCAACGACACAATACATCCTAGCTTGCGTACATCTGTACACTCCATTTGGCCTAGGATTCTCTCAGAACTAGTAAACCATTCCTCGGTTGCTTCAGGAATCAAACCTCTGAACTTAACACCACCAAGGCTACGTAAACGCTCTAAAGGTAACTCGGTATTCATAGTTGCAGGCGTCGGTACAGGTACATACACTCTAACTATGGCCACTTGGAAAGCTCATGTCATTGCTTGGACTAATGGTGTCATATCACCAAAAATAGGTGTTTGGGGTGCCTAAGGCGCACCTCCTTCTACTCCAACACCAGCATGAGGATTCGATGGAGGAAGAGGTAACTCATCATCATCTGTATCCACCAAACTACCCATGTGAGCTATAGTCTATCGTCTCGGTCCCATGCGCGAAAATATGAGTCTAAACATGATAATGCAATAAAAAAATAATTATGCCACCTCGTAGCAAGAATCCAAGTCACTCTTGTTTAAAAACAAAACCATTTAACTCAAGTAGTAATAAGGCAAAGTGTCCCAAGTTTAAACACCCCAAACATACCACATATCTAATACAATTTCACAAATTCAATCAACGTACAAGTCATACAACATATTCATACAACATTAACCAAGCAAACAACCATAACCCACCTCCCAAAAAGCATAACCTAGCTTTGATACCACCAAGTGTAACCCCCTTGACCCGGTCTAGTCGAAAGACTGAATCGAGCGAGCTACACTAGGGTTTACCAAAATAAACCCTAAAAAGATTACGATAAAACATTCCATTTTTTCTTTTTATCTTATCTAATTAAATGAATAGGTTCTAAGGTGATCATACGAGTCATGGTTAAAATTACAACTCAATCAGGTGTCATTTCGACATCTAATTGCTCGAAATCGCTTTACAAGGACTAAAATGTAATTTATAATATTTATAAGGGCTTTCATGAAATTAAAGTTACCAATCCTCAATTAGTCATATTACATGCCTTCATGTTAAATCTCATCTCAAAACGACCATGCAATCTCATTTAATTTCACAATTAAGAAATAGAGACCAAAATGCAAAGATCTCAAACATCAGATAGCATCTCAACTAAAATAACGGTCAATGTACCAGTACGAATGCATAACGTATCAAAACGGCATAAAAGGACAAAGGCTTATCAATACAGTCCCTAGGCATATCGGTACGGGCTTGTGTGTTTTGAAAATTAGAATTCTATTAGCTAAACACCGTTTTGATACGGTAACCTGTGTACCGAAATGAACACATTACAACTATGCGTAACGAAACATTTACCAGGCATATTAGTACGTCTAGTCTATTTTGAACATTTTGAGCCTGGACAGGTCCCCGCGTACCGAAACCTGAGGGGTCTGTACCTGTACGGTGAGACCTGTATTGACCTTTAGGTCTAACATATGACACTTTGGTTCAATCAAACACCCTCCAATCATCTTCTAATCATCATATGGCATCACAAACATCCAATCATCAAACACAACAACAAAGATTGATATTATCCTAAGCATTGCATAATCAAACAATCACCCAAGATCATGATTTCTACCCAAGCATGCTTATTGTCTCCCAACCCCTCAAAACCAATTATCAAACATCAAACAAGTCCAAAACATTAATCCAAACTCTTACAACAGGGAGTAACACAAAACATATCTCCCAAAACAACCGGGTCACATTGCCTTCTTACTACTACTTAGCGTATATAAAACCATACTTTGAAATGTATTGACTCTTGGATCCTCGCTTGCTCACGTGCTGCCCGAGAAAGCTATATCTCTGCATTGATGAGGAAAAGAGAGCGTAAGCTATAAGCTTAGTGAGGGAATAGAAAAAACACTCATCAATGCATTTAAAACCATTTGATTCCAAATCACATGTAAATATCTCATGGCAAAACATCTTATGCTTTTCATATCATCTCAAATATGCACATTTAAATCATTTTCAACACATGTATCATGGATTCAATATCTACCTCAATTTAAGCTTCACACCACAACACCTTTATAATAAGCTTAAAGAGTACCACATGTATAAATCATATTATACAAACACAATCCAATTCTCATGATACATTATCTCATATATTGGCTTTCAAGTGACTCAAAACCAGCAACCTTTCATTTCATAAAACACATCGGATACACAGATTTCTCAAGTGGTTCCCACAACCATTTCACATACATACCTCAACCGAAGTAATGGCACACTTGCCCACCTTAACGATTCAAACCGGAGTAACGAAAAATTTACCCACCTGTATGGTTTGGATGTATAATCCAGTAGTAGGAGAAAATGGAACATTTACCCACCTCAACCGCTGTGGTTCTCATGTTGGAGATTACGGGCACTTAACACCCCTAGACAAACATGAGGCGACTTTTTATAGTACACTCTAAACCCTATGGCTAGCCAACTATATCCGATATCATTTTAAACACAGCTACTTGCCAATATATTCAATAAACAACATTACCTCACTGTTTTAATTATGCATTAAATCAAACCAACACAAATACATTAAACCGCGTATTTCATTATTCCCAAAAATACTTTCATAATCATATGCCATTCTCAAAAGTCATCATTTATGATCATTTGCAACATCTTTCACTTTCAAAACATGCATAATACAGTGAGTAATCAAAACCATAACCATGTGCATGAGATTTTACTTTGCAAAACTGAAATCGAGAGAAAGCTCAACCGATACTTACTTTCGAGCTTATATAAGTGTATCAAACTTTATCTAAATTCCCACAAATCCTTTTCAAACATTTTAACCGCAGTAAAACACTTTTCCACTCACCAACAATCCAACGCTTACTTGCCAATGCGCGAATCAAGCTTCCGAAGCTTCCTCGCCTTCTTCGAAAGCCAAAGGATTCAACTCCCCTGCTTTACCCAATCAAAAATAGAGGATTAAAACACATCTCTGTAACACAAACCTCCAGCAACCAACAAACACAACATCGCCTCACAAGATTCCTTCAAACACCCCTCTAAAACTAACAAGAACACCACCAAACCTTACCTAAACAAAGCCCAGCCAAAATCTAATGATTCAAGCACATTAACAACATCAATTAACATCCTAATACATCTTAAACACGTCCTTATACCTCCAGCAACAAGATCAACCCAAAAATAAACTATAAACAACCTAGAAAACCAACAATTCATATAGTTTTGGGATTACATTGATTAATATATTCTTTCAACATTAAAACACATCCAAATGTAGATCTAAATCCATTAGATTCATCACTAAAACATATCCAAATCAATTTCCAACAATTTTCCAAGAAAACTCAATTTAATTATTAAATCCATATTAAAATCATAATTCCTTAACATGAAACAATAACAAAGGATCAAGAACTTGGTAATTTCAATAAAGAACCTTTTATTAGAGGAGAGAAACGAAAATCACCTCTAATTACTGATTTTTCCCTTAATTGGCCAAGCTTTGATGAAATCCAAGAAGATTTTACAATAGAATTTGAAAGAACCAATTAGAAATCAAAAAGGAAATCAATATAAATTAATTCTTGTAATTTTCAGAGTAGAAATCCTAGTTTGGTTGTTGAGAAAGTTGAGAGAAAAAGTTTGGGTGAAAAGTAGTTACGTAAGAAAAATGAATTTGGAAAATTAAAAATTCTTTTAATAAATTCCCTTGTTATTATAAACCATTTAAAAATATCTTAAATTAATAGAGAAATTTGTTGAAAAAGATTGGTCAAATAGCTCCTTAAAGATTCTAAGTTTTGACCCTTTTACGATTTAGTCCCCAAAAATAGTTTTAAAAATTTCAATTTCGTCACTGGACCAAATTGTCTTAAAATCGGTTTAATTACCTCAAATTGAATTCACAAAATTACTTAAAATATTAATTAAGTAATTTCTAGCATTTTCCATATTTTATTTTACCCAAAAATCTATTTTATAGAATAAAATTCCTGAAACTATTCGAATTGCCTAAATCGGTTGTCCCAAACCACTTACCCGATCTGGCCCATATCTAGACCCAATTTTAGGGGGTTACAGGCCGCTCTCCATCAGTACCAGCCGCCCTCTTTGGCGGTGGTACACCAAAAAAACCTTTTTATATTGAATTCGAAATAAAAATGATAACATAAAATATAAAGAAAGCAAGTACAAAACACCAATATGAAGAAATTCGCTTCTTGTATTTTCACCAGAACTTCAATACAACTTAGAATCTTCTAAGGATTTTGGATACAAAGTAACAATAGTGTGATGAATTATAAGAAATAGGAAGGGATGGTGAATGAATTGTGAATTGTGAATGTGTTGTGAATTTACAATGGTGAAATGGGGTTTATATAGGGATTTTCACTACCAAAAATACATGGAAAAATCAGAATAAATCCCTAAAATCGGGTAAGAATATTGCCCAAAAATCTTGATTTGATTCCAATAGCTATTATCTTTAATTTGACCAAATTTGATGATATGCTTCCTTCCTTTTTGATTAGAAACAGATTTGTTTTCCCTTTTGAATTGCTTGGATTTTGGGCTGGTATCTTTCCCCCTTTTTCTTTGCTTTTGACCGATCTTCCTTGCCTATTTTGATTCTATCTTGGGCTAAAAGTTAGTGACAATACCCCACCAGCTCTCTCTTTTATCCAAGCAATTTTTACCGTTTAAACCCTTACAATATCCATCCCAAACCAATCCAAAACCATCAAGGAAAGCCCAACAACACTAGGCTAGCCCAAAAAAGCTCTCAAGGCCTGATATCTCGGCCTAAACGCAAAACCCATGCCTTGGGTTAACCTGACTCTCAAATTCTGAAATTCGGGTAATTTACCCAAACCCGAGTATCAGTACAGTACTCTGGGTATCGGTACCTGCCCCAAACGTACTGGTATCAGACATTCACAGGTCAAAGAGTCAACAGACTTCTGGTACCGGTACTCGACCTTCGAGTATCGGTATGCTAGGTCAAGTATCGGTAAGCCCTCAATACTGATACGCCCTCATGCGTACTGATACGTGATTTTCTCACTAGGATCACCAACCAACATTAAGTACCAGTACAGAGGGTTCATCTGTTTGTACAGAGGGTAACGATACGGGTTCATCTCGTATCGTTACTCGACCCTACCAAGCCCTTAAGGTTAAGCCTACATCGATCCTACTTATTATGTAAAGTATTTTAGGTGGTTTTCTACCGTTTTTACACCTTATTAACATGAAATTCGATTTATGCCATTCTAGATATTATTAAGCATCCAACAAAAAAATAATCATACACATCAAATCAAGCAACAAAGCATCATCCCTAGGATGCGCATGAAACAAAGGTTAGTAGTGTACTAACCTTGCTCTTACTACTAGTGTAATCACTCATTTTTGTCCAGCTATTATTATGAATATGTATTAATGTATTGTATTTAAGTTATTATTATTAATGAGTATGTGTCACATAATTATGTATGGATATCTATTAATGCTTGTAAGTATTATGATATTGCATGTTTATTAATTATGCATGAATATGTAGTATGTATGTTTGTATAAGTATGTATAATGTGTATGTATATTATATATATGTGATATGGTTGTCGTGTATATATATATATACATGTATACAGAATGTTTGCATGTATATGTTTGTATGTATATGAGTATATACCTATAAATATTGTATATGTGTATGAATGTTATTATTATTATTATTATTAATTATTATGATTATTATCGGGTTATAATTAAAAAGAACAAAACAGATATGAAAATATAAATAAATTAAAATGTCCAGTCTATTTACATATTACAAAACCTAGAACCATTAATTACATAAGGCCCAACCGGTCAAACCCAAATAACTAAAAAACCCTAATATTACAGAACCCTAATATTCCATTTCTTTTCTTGTGCGCAGCCGAATCTGGATCATTAGATTAAATTTTGATCCAACAGTCCAGATCAAAGAAGATAGACCCCTCATATGCCGCGTGAGCCCACGCGCGGGCGATCTAACTTTCCACGCGTCTGTGTGATGTACGCACTGACTCTTCAGATCCTCTTGCCCCATGTGTCATCATCTCGACCGCCCAATCTTCAAGCGATTTCAACCATTGGATCATATCTGATCCAATGGCCTAGAACCAATCTGGTCAACTCCTCCACCGGTTCTCCAACCAACGAGTATGGGCAAGAGACAACAAAAAATATAGAATGTCAGATTCAATATCATCTACAGTAAAATCAATTAATGTTGCTTATTTTGTAAACCAAATCAGATCAGAAAATCAAGCATATATAACTAATGTAATAAGCCATTGTACTCAGTTTTTATCACAAGAAATAAATCAGAAATTTTAGAGGTACCGAGCACTTTTTTACATTGCATGCATTTGAAACAAATAAAAATACATAATAATAAAAATAAGAGGGTTATACCTTCAGTCGTCCGGACTTCCTTGCTCCAATGATAAGTCTCTAGGAGGTGAATCGGCGGAGGAGTTCGTGTTTTTTAAGAAAAAAAATACCAAAAAAGGGTTTATATTTCGAATATGGTTTTGATTTTTTAATAAAATAGGGATTAGCGTTTTGGATTTTCAAAAACGAAGGGTATTATATTTTTTAAAATAGAAAGGATTTTTTGAGTTTTTGAAAGTCACTGGTGCCGGAGAGCGGCGAGCGGTGACGTCCTATTGTGGCCGAGGGCTGAGGGCTGTGGCCGGAGTAGTCGGACCACCGCCAGTTTCTGGAAACTAGGGTGGCCAGAAGATCTTTTTGGGTTGGTTTTCATCCTATTCTTGAAGAACAAGGATCGTGTTCATCTAAAAAGAGGGGGTTTTGATCTAAAAAGATGGGTTTTTCTGGGTATTGGGTGTTTGTAGTTCAGAGAAAAAAGGAAATTGGTGTATAATTTTAAGGGTTTTGGAAAAATGGCTAAAGGTTTTGAAATGAAGCTGGATGGGGGTTTATATAGATCTTAAAAATTTTAAAATGGTTTAATTACCTACTGGTCCCTCCACCCCTAAATATTCAAGCCCATAGTCATTCCACATTTTATAATTCGGTCCCCAGTCCTCGTACGTTTTCAACGATTTTAAATTTCGTCCTGAAATTGAATTAAATCGGAGTTTAAAAGGATAAATTACTTCAGAGGTCCCTCTGCCTTATTTTTATTTTTAAAATTTCTCTGTCGCATGGGTAAATTACTCAACTGGTCCTCCTATGTTTTTATTAGTTTTCAATCGCACCTTATATCTTACTTAATTGCTTTCAAAGGGTAAATCACATTTCAGTCCCCCCATCTTTTTACAGTTTTCAATTAGGCCCCCTTTTCTTTTAATATTAACTATTTTTATGGGTTAATTTCTTTTTGGTCCCTGCCCTTTTATTTCATTTAATTTCAGTCCTTTATTTTGTTTAAATGTTTTATATTCGATATGTTATTTACATTTTGTAGATATTAGTTTATTCGATACATGTGTCTCTTCATGTTTTTATTTAATTTTCTTATTTGTTGCATGTATTTTATATATGTATATGTGCTATATATTATTTTGTATTAATTTATATGTTTATATATATATATATATATGTTTATATAGGAATATACATTTAGCATCTTTGCATATATTGTATTATACATATACGTATATTATGTAAAATTATCTTTGGTAATGTATTTTTTATTTAATAAATATTTTATTATATAGGTGAGTAGTATGTTATATTTTATAAGTTTTTATTATATCATAATATATTGTTTTATCTTATACCATATATATATATGTAGTATATATAAATATTATATAGTATTATGATCTTTTACATATATATATGTTTGTTTAATTATCTTCATTTATGTTATTTATTTTTGTTAATACTCAATTATTTGTAATATATTTTTTATGTATATATTTTGTTTTTACCTTATTCGATTAAGTTGCATATTAGATATATTAATTGACAATGCGATGCTCCCTTTTTTGACGGTAAACTTGGCTACCAGTCTAAGACGTAGATGGTAGTTTTCGTTTATCCCTCGAACACTAGAGCCCTTAAAATTCACTCGTACATATAATCAAGTTTTAATTTAATCGTCACTTTAACCCGTAAAATTTGATATTAATAAAGCCCAAATTATTTCGTACCAATTTTGGGCGGTGTGGGGGTGCTAATCCGTCCCCATCGTAATCAACTCCCGAACCCAAGTTTTTAAAAAAGGAATCTCTGGTTTTTTGTTTTAATGGTGCCCAGTCTACCCAAAGTGGCCGGTGGCGACTCCAAGTTTTTCAAAAAATATGAGTTTTCCGAAGAAATTCCCTTTTTAATCAATTTTCAAATAAAAGCAGGAAACACTTCTCCAATATAATTTTTTATTATTAAAATACGAGCAAGGACAATTCAGGTACCTTTTAGCACCAAAATTGCATGTAGAGAATATAGAAAGCCCAACCCATTAGAGCCATGTGGATATACTCTAGGTGTTTTAGATTTTAAATAGGTTGTTTTATTCGATGTTTTATTTAATTTTCTGTCTTATTTCTTTATTTACATAGTTTTATTTGACACTAACTTGTTTCTTTTTATGTCTTGTTTTTGCTTTCTTTTTTGCATTTTTTGCATCTTCATACAGTCATAAAGTATTGATTCGCAAGTAGTTGCCCGAAAATTAGAAATCGTTCACAGTGGACAAAGGGTTGTCTGATCAGATAGTAAATGATATGAATTTGGGGTTTGATCATAAAGCTAGATCCGAGATGATAAAAGAGGAATCATCTGAAGACTCCTAGTCAAACATGGTAGACAATATCGGCGCTAGTAACGAGCGAGATGAAGTTCAAGAAATAAAGAATCAAATGGCCGAGATAATGAATCGAATGAATGATATGGCTAAAGGCAAGGGGGCCGTAGGGCCAGAAGAAGAGTCAATCAAACATCAGAATAAAGAGTTCAATGGTCAAAATCCTGCTCCCAAGAAAAATAACATCGGTAAATACAACAAGTCGAACCCTTTCGTGATTCGCATCAACAGACTAGCGTGAGGTACATCTGAGTCAAGCTCCCAGGAAATAGAGGTAGGTTTAGAAGAAACCAGCAATGTGAATAAGCACATCCTGAGGCCTGTGAGGTACACCGAGCTACTCCCGATGCTTATTGAGAGGAACCTTATCACCCCAGTCCAGTCTGTTCTGAAGGAACCACATTACCCGAAAGGTCACAAAAGTCGAGCCATGTGCGGTTACCACCTAGGAAGTTCGGGGCACACTACAAAGAATTGTGGGTCTTTGAAGAACCAAGTTAAATATCTTGTCAATATGGGTGTGTTTAAGTTTCGAAGATGGACAACCTTGATTCTATAGTGAGCCAGTAATTTCTCGAGGGGCCAAGTTGGAAAAGAGCCAACACCCAGTGCAAGGGTTGAATAAAGGCAAGTTAAATTCAGAGACAGAAGATGGGGTCATCCCAGAATAGGGGCTTTCGTTCGGGTATGACCAGCTCAAGCAAGAGAGAGATGATTTAAGCGAGAAACTGAAGAGTCTACAAGGTGAGCGTCATGAGCTTCACTACATGTTTTGGAATGCTGGCTTGAGTGAAACTTTTGAAGAATAGAAGAATGACATGATTCAGCTGAAGAACGATTTGGGGCATTGGAAGCAAAAAGGTCAGACTAGTGAAAATAGAGCCCAATTGTTGTCACAAAAGTTGAAAGAAGTTGAGAGCCACATCCTCAAGAATGAGTTGGAAAGTAGTCTAGATATAAACGAGATTCTAAAATCAAGTCTGCAGCAGAGTGAGAATGAATCCCGCACCTTTCAAGCAGGAATGCAACACTCAAGGAACAAATAGATGAGCTTAGATCTTCTTTGCGTACAAACGAGATTCGTGCCGAAGCTTACAAGCAGGCTGGTTATAAAAGTGTCGAGAAGGTAACTTTCAAGTTGCAAAAGGCCGAGCGAGAAATACAGGAAAGGGTCAAAGAAATGAAGATTGCTACGACCCAAGCGCGTAAGGTAGCTGATAAGTGTTCAAAAGTACTATTTTTCTTACCCTTTTTACTCATATTATTGTTAGACTTAGGCTCATATTAGTTGCATAGTTAGCCATTCATGCATTAATCCATGTTTCCTTCAATCGTTGAGCTTGATTACATAACTTGGTGATTTTTGTGGCAATAGATGCTGCTTTGGTGTGTTTTTGTGTGTGTATGTGCAGGATCACTTGCCAAAGCAATGCCGAGCTAGTTGCCAAGGCAATGCATGAAGGATATGCCAAGCTAGTTGCCAGGGCAATGCATGAAGGAGACGCCGAGCCAGTTGCCATGGCATTTGTCGACAAAGACAAAAAGCAATATGGATGTCGAAATTCATGACTTTACAAGCCCAAGATGACATGGAGCAAGGCCCAAGCCCAAAGGAATTTGATTGCCATGCAGAGATTAAAGAAGAATTAAATTCCAAGAAGATAGGAGAAGTTCTAATAGGAATAAAATTATAATAAAGAATTATATTCTTTAAAGATAATTTAATTCCAACTCAAACTCCTCCTCAAAGAAGGACATTGGCCTAGCCCTATAAATATCAAGGAGATTTCGACAAGATGCATAGAGAGAGCAAGAGGGAATTTCGACAAGACCAAGAGAGGAAGCAAAGGGGAATTTTCGACAAGCTTCATATTTTCTTCCTTGTTCGATTGGGTTCATGCTAGGGATTGTTTATCTTGTGTTTCTTTGGAACCTAGCCATGAACTAAATTTACTTGGCTATGGTTATTGTGTTTTGTGATTGTGAGAACTTATTGGTTTTTGTTTAGGTAATAAGAGTTTGCACTTTTCTATTTCAAGGTTTATTCATTCTTGGTTCTTATTCTTGTTTGCGAGTGAATTGGGAGAGGATCTCGTGATTTCATCTATTTATCTAATATCGGGAGAGATAGATTCAAGAAACGAATGAATATGATCTTTATTCAATCCAATGATGGTGAAGATTAATCCGGCTTAGGAATAAGTTAAGGATTTCAACGGCTAAGAGGAGTGCAAGATTGGTTGTTGTTCACCCTTGATTCACGCAGGGATGTATTATCAAGGCATGCACAAGTAGCTAGAGTTTCGACTTAGGGATAAGAAGAAACCATTGAAGAATGCTCCGCCGAACCTTGAAGTTGCTGCCTAGTCGCCCAAGTAGTTGCCCAACTAGTCGCCCAGGCAACCATCAATTAGTTGCCAAGGCAACCCCGTCGTGCAAGTTGCCACGGCAACTGAGTTGCCCGTGCACTCTTTTACCAAGACAATCCAATCGGCTATCACACCTCAACTCACGATAACCTAGCCTATCTCTCTCAATTGAATTCATCTTTTCTTTTACTTATTTGCTTTCTAGATTAGTTAAACTTCTATAATCTTTTACTTGTGTTTTTATTTTTCTGATTGCAAGAGACTAGATTCTTGAAGTAGCACCAATCCTGTAGACGATATCTTTTATACTATAACTTGCGGCGTGTATACTTGCACATTTGCGTAGCACTTATTACGCGCAACAAGTTTTTTGGCGCCGTTGCGAGGATTGGCAATAGCGACTTTGTTTTTATTTTCTTGCACTTTCTTTTTATTTTTCTTGTTTAAAATTCAAAGGGCTAACAAACTTTGGTTTTGCATTGGTATATGACGGGGCGAGACCGACTTCACCAGAATATCCCTTTGATCCGTAAATCGAGCGAACTTTACAAAGACTTAGACGAAGGATAAGAGAAGCAATGGCAAATCAAGGCGGCAATATGAATCAAGATGTTCGAGCGGGAGGAGGAGTGATTCTTGCGAAAGCAGAACTATCCGAGACTATCTTGAAGAAGATCTTGATGGACTTAACCCGGGAGTTGTCGCTTTGAAATTGAAGCCGACCACTTTGAGTTGAAACCGGTAATGTTTAATATGATCAAAACAATTGGTCAATTTGGTGGCTCAAAGAATCGAAGATGCACGACAACATCTGAAATCTTTCCTCGAGATTTGCAACTCGTTCAAGATACACGGAGTCACCCCGATGTCCTACGATTAAGATTATTCCCTATTCACCGAGGGATAGGGCGAAAGCATGGCTGAATAGCATTCTGCCGGATCCATAGCATCTTGGACTGATCTTTGTCGTGATTTCCTTGCTAGATTTAATCCTACAAATTTGGTGATAAGCCGAACGACATTACTTCTTTTCGGTAGGCGGATGATGAATCCATGTACGAGGCTTGGGAGCGATATAGAGAACTTCTACACAAATGCCCCTACACGGATTCGGTGTGGACTCAAGTAACAATGTTTTACAACGCCGTGAATACACCAACAAGGATGATGCTAGATGCCTCGGCAAACGGCATACTCCTAGATAAGTCACCGGAAGAAGCAATGCAAATTTTAAACAGGCTGGCCAAGAATGATTATCAATTCCCATCTACTAGAAGAGGAGGAGTTAGACGCTAAGCCACAATACATGAACTAGGTACATCAGATTCAATTTCGGCACAATTGGCGCTTTAACCAAGATGGTCCGAACATGCAAAAACCAAACAACACACATGAAGTCAAGGTAATGGATTCTTTTTGTGAGTTATGTGGCGATAACCATAATTCTTACGAATGTATGTAGAATCCGGAATCTAGCTTCTATGTGGGGAATTACAATCGAGACAACAATATGATGTCAAATACATACAATCCAGCTTGGAAGAAGCACCGAATTTTTCATGGAGTAATCCCAACAATGCTCTAAACAGAACAATCACAATGCACAAGCATCGGGATTCAGCGAGAATATGCCACGACAGCGGATGTCGCAAAGCAACAACCGGCGACATCTAGTTCTTTGGAAAATTCTCTAAATGCTTTTATGATGAAAACTGAATCTTATATGGCTGAGAATAGTAATTTCATAAAAAGAACTGATGCTTTTATTAACAGGACCGAGATGAGATTGCAAAACCAAGAGGCGGCAATCAAATCATTGGAAAATCAAGTCGGACAGTTTGCTCAAAATCTGAACACTAGACCACAAGGAGGTTTACCTAGCGATACTGAAGTCGCAAGAGGAACTGGCCATGAGCAATGTAAGGCAATCACCACCAAAAGTGGCCAACAACTTAGAGAGGTTCAAACCCGCTCGTCAAACAAAACTCCAGAAAAAGATCAAGACAAACCTAGCGGCAAAGCCTCAGATGCTGAACCAGGAATTGCTACGGCAACCGACAATAAACATGCCTCGGCAACCGACAATAAACATGCCTCGGCAACCGACGACGCCTCGACAACTTGCGATAAGCATGCGTCGGCAACTCCAGATGTCCCGGCAATGCCGTCAATCAGGTTTCACACCAATGAAAGGATCGAAGATATCCGACTTCCACCACCATTCCCACAAAGGTTGAAGCGGCAAAAACAAGAATTTCAATTCAAGAAGTTTCTTCATATCCTAAAGCAAGTCCACATCAACTTGCCATTGGTGGAAGCAATTGAACAAATGCCAAACTATGCCAAGTTTCTTAAAGACATTGTGTCCAAGAGAACAAGGCTAGGAGAGTTTGAAACAGTGGCCGCAACAGAGGGATGCATGGCAATGTTGCACAATCGTATGCCACCCAAGTTGAAGGATCCCGGAAGTTTCACAATACCTTGTTCCATTGGAAATCACTATGTCGGGAAAGCATTGTGCGACCTTGGGGCTAGCATAAACTTGATGCCTAAATCGGTTTTCCAAAAACTAGGAATCGGGAAGGCAAGACCTACAACAGTCATGCTGCAGCTAGCTGACATATCCTATGTGCATCCAGAGGGAAAAATCGAGGACATACTGGTAAAAGTTGATAAATTCATTTTTCCCGCTGGCTTTATTGTTTTGGATTGTGAAGCAGATGAGATGCACCTATCATTCTCGGGAGACCATTCCTAGCGACAGGGAGAACCTTGATTGATGTTGAAAAGGGAGAACTCACAATGAGGGTGAATGACCAGCAGGTAAAACTAAATGTGTTCCAAACACTAAGGCATGCCGATGATCCAGAAGAATGCCAACTACTTCATGCCACGGCAGAGTTTAACTTTTCGATGAGGAATTTAGTTGCCTCGGCAACTACATTGCCGATCAAGAGGAACCTGAGGAGTATGAAGAACCGGTCGATGAGGAACAACCAGAAGAGGCAAATTGGCTAGTCAATCGACCAGGTACATACTTTGAACCACTGGACTACTCGGGTAAGGAAGGTAAGCTCGAAAAACCCTCTATCGAAAATCCACCAATTCTTGAGTTGAAACAATTGCGAGCAATGAAATATGTATACTTAGGGATCGATGTCGTTACTGTAATTATTTCTTCTAAGTTATAGCATGAGCAGGAAAAGAAGCTGATCAACATGTTGAAGCTACATAAAAAGGCAATAGGGTGGACAATTGCCGACTTGAAGGGAATTAGCCTGGCGGTGTGCATGCACAAGATCTTGTTGGAAGATGATCACAAACCTTCAATTGAGGCCCAGAGGAGACTGAATCATGCCATGAAAGGGGTTGTAATGAAAGAAATCATCAAGTGGCTTGACGCCGACATTATATACCCTATCTCCGATAGTACGTGGGTAAGTCCGGTACAATGTGTACCGAAAAAGGGAGGTATAACAGTGGTAAGCAATGAAAATAATGAACTTATCCCAACCAGGACTGTGGCCGGTTGGAGGGTTTGTATGGACTATCGAAAGCTAAACAAAGCCACTAGGAAAGATCACTTCCCATTACCCTTTATTGATCAAATGCTTGACCGTCTTGCAGGTAAACCCTTTTATTGTTTTCTTGATGGTTATTCAGGTTACAATCAGATTGCCATAGCACCAGAAGATCAAGAAAAAACAACCTTCACATGCCCATACGGTACTTATGCCTTCCGAATGATGCCGTTCGGATTGTGTAACGCCCCGTCAACCTTCCAAAGATGCATGATGGCACTCTTTTCAGACATGGTTGAAGACTTCCTTGAAATCTTTATGGATGATTTTTCGATTTTTGGTAATGACTTCGACGGTTGCCTCGGCAATTTAGAGAGGGTGTTAGCAAGATGTGAAGAAACGGATTTAGTCCTCAATTGGGAGAAATGCCACTTTATGGTAGATGAAGGAATAGTGCTCGGCCACAAGATTTCATCCAAGGGAATTGAAGTAGACAAAGCCAAGGTGGACGTGATCGAGAGATTACCCCCACCAAATTCGGTTAAAGGAATTCGAAGTTTTCTCGGACATGCAGGTTTTTACAGGAGGTTCATTCATAATTTTTCTAAAATTACTAAACTTTTGTGTAATCTGCTTGAACAGGATAAAGTCTTCGATTTTGATGATTCTCGCACTCAAGCATTCGAAACCCTAAAGAAAAAGCTTGCCTCGGCACCAATTGTCGTTCCACCAGATTGGAAGCTACCTTTTGAGCTCATGTGTAATGCAAGTGATTTCGCGGTAGGAGCAGTCTTAGGCCAACGCACAGGTAAGACCTTCCATGTGATATACTACGCTAGTAAAACTCTTAATGGTGCTTAAGCGAATTACACAACAACGGAGAAAGAGTTACTAGCTGTAGTTTTCGCATTTGACAAGTTCCGATCCTACTTAATTGGTACAAAGGTAATTGTTCATACAGACCATTCGACAATCAAATACTTATTTGCTAAAAAGGATGCTAAACCTCGTTTGAATCGTTGGATATTACTTTTACAAGAATTTGATATTGAAATTAAGGACAGGAAAGGAACAGAAAATCAAGTGGCCGATCACTTATCACGTTTGGAACGCAATAAGGAGGAGGACGCGAATCTTGAGATATGTGATGCATTCCCGGATGAACAAATTTTAGTTGCCTCAGCAACCCTCGACGCCTCGGCAACCCATGACGCCTCGGCAACCATGAATTCACACGCCTCGGCAACTCTCGACGCCGCAGCAGTCTTTGACGTGCACGCCTCGGCAATCTTGGGAGCAGTCGCCATGGCGGCACATGCCTCGGCAATACCCTGGTACGCGGATTTAGTTAACTTCCTTGTTTGTGGTATTTTTCCTTATGGCATTACTCACCAAGGGAAGAAGCGGTTCCGCCATGATGCTAAGCATTACTTTTGGGACGAGCCTCTGTTGTTTAAACAATGTGCATATCAGGTTATACGCCGATATGTCCCTGAAGAAGAAGAACAGAATGTACTCCGGCAATGCCATTCTTCACTCTATGGAGGACATTTTGGAGGAACTCGTACCGCGGCCAAAGTCTTGCAATCCGGTTTGTATTGGCCAACATTGTACAAAGATGCCCAAGACTTTTACAAGCAATGTGATCGTTGCCAAAGGACGAGCAATATCTCTAGACGACATGAGATGCCACTCCAGAACATCATCGAGGTGGAACTGTTCGATGTATGGGGGATTGATTTTATGGGACCTTTCCCATATTCATTCGGCAACCTCTACATCTTACTCGCCGTCGACTATGTGTCTAAATGGGTAGAGGCAGCTGCAGTTCCCAACGACGATTCCAAGACCGTGCAATGATTTCTGCAGAAAAACATATTTACACGGTTTGGGATGCCGAGAGTAATTATCGATGTGAGGGCAAGCATTTTGACAACAGACTAATTGCCAAGATGTTGCAACGCTTCGGCATATCACACAAGATCGCCACGGCATATCACCCACAAACCAACGGGCAAGCAGAAATTTCCAACCGGGAGTTGAAGGGTATACTCGAGAAAGTTGTAAATCCCTCAAGGAAGGATTGGTCATTAAGACTAGATGACGCACTTTGGGCATATCGCACTGCATTCAAAACACCCTTAGGTATGTCCCCCTTCCGACTTGTCTATGGTAAAACATGTCATCTACCGGTGGAAATCGAGCACAAGGCGTACTGGCAATCAAGACCGTGAATATGGATTGGGAAAGTGCCGGACAAAAGCGCTTGATGGATCTCAATGAGATAGAAGAATTTCGTACACTTGCCTATAACAATGCACGAATCTACAAGGAGAAAACAAAGCGATGGCACGACAAGAAACTATTGCCACGGCAATTCACGCCAGGGCAACTAGTTCTCTTATTCAATTCTCGGCTAAAACTAGTTCGGGTATGACCAGCTCAAGCAAGAGAGAGATGATTTAAGCGAGAAACTGAAGAGTCTACAAGGTGAGCGTCATGAGCTTCACTACATGTTTTGGAATGCTGGCTTGAGTGAAACTTTTGAAGAATAGAAGAATGACATGATTCAGCTGAAGAACGATTTGGGGCATTAGAAGCAAAAAGGTCAGACTAGTGAAAATAGAGCCCAATTGTTGTCACAAAAGTTGAAAGAAGTTGAGAGCCAACGCGACATCCTCAAGAATGAGTTGGAAAGTAGTCTAGATATAAACGAGATTCTAAAATCAAGTCTGCAGCAGAGTGAGAATGAATCCCGCACCTTTCAAGCAGGAATGCAACACTCAGGGAACAAATAGATGAGCTTAGATCTTCTTTGCGTACAAACGAGATTCGTGCCGAAGCTTACAAGCAGGCTGGTTATAAAAGTGTCGAGAAGGTAACTTTCAAGTTGCAAAAGGCCGAGCGAGAAATACAGGAAAGGGTCAAAGAAATGAAGATTGCTACGACCCAAGCGCGTAAGGTAGCTGATAAGTGTTCAAAAGTACTATTTTTCTTACCCTTTTTACTCATATTATTGTTAGACTTAGGCTCATATTAGTTGCATAGTTAGCCATTCATGCATTAATCCATGTTTCCTTCAATCGTTGAGCTTGATTACATAACTTGGTGATTTTTGTGGAAATAGATGCTGCTTTGGTGTGTTTTTGTGTGTGTATGTGCAGGATCACTTGCCAAAGCAATGCCGAGCTAGTTGCCGGGCAATGCATGAAGGATATGCCGAGCTAGTTTGCGGGCAATGCATGAAGGAGACGCCGAGCCAGTTGCCATGGCATTTGTCGACAAAGACAAAAAGCAATATGGATGTCGAAATTCATGACTTTACAAGCCCAAGATGACATGGAGCAAGGCCCAAGCCCAAAGGAATTTGATTGCCATGCAGAGATTAAAGAAGAATTAAATTCCAAGAAGATAGGAGAAGTTCTAATAGGAATAAAACTATAATAAAGAATTATATTCTTTAAAGATAATTTAATTCCAACTCAAACTCCTCCTCAAAGAAGGACTTTGGCCTAGCCCTATAAATATCAAGGAGATTTCGACAAGATGCATATAGAGAGCAAGAGGGAATTTCGACAAGACCAAGAGAGGAAGCAAAGGGGAATTTTCGACAAGCTTCATCTTTTCTTCCTTGTTCGATTGGGTTCATGCTAGGGATTGTTTATCTTGTGTTTCTTTGGAACCTAGCCATGAACTAAATTTACTTGGCTATGGTTATTGTGTTTTGTGGTTGTGAGAACTTATTGGTTTTTGTTTAGGTAATAAGAGTTTGCACTTTTCTATTTCAAGGTTTATTCATTCTTGGTTCTTATTCTTGTTTGTGAGTGAATTGGGAGAGGATCTCGTGATTTCATCTATTTATCTAATATCGGGAGAGTTAGATTCAAGAAACGAATGAATATGATCTTTATTCAATCCAATGATGGTGAAGATTAATCCGGCTTAGGAATAAGTTAAGGATTTCAACGGCTAAGAGGAGTGCAAGATTGGTTGTTGTTCACCCTTGATTCACGCAGGGATGTATTATCAAGGCATGCACAAGTAGCTAGAGTTTCGACTTAGGGATAAGAAGAAACCATTGAAGAACGCTCCGCCGAACCTTGAAGTTGCTGCCCAGTCTCCCAAGTAGTTGCCCAACTAGTCGCCCAGGCAACCATCAATTAGTTGCCAAGGCAACCCCGCCGTGCAAGTTGCCACGGCAACTGAGTTGCCCGTGCACTCTTTTACCAAGACAATCCAATCGGCTATCACACCTCAACTCACGATAACCTAGCCTATCTCTCTCAATTGAATTCATCTTTTCTTTTACTTATTTGCTTTCTAGATTAGTTAAACTTCTATAATCTTTTACTTGTGTTTTTACTTTTTACAGTGCAAGAGACTAGATTCTTGAAGTAGCACCAATCCCTGTGGAGACGATATCTTTTAAACTATAACTTGCGACGTGTATACTTGCACATTTGCGTAGCACTTATTACGCGCAACAGTAGCCCAACAAGTAGCAGATTTGGCCAACGCAGCAATGCTGTTAGGTCAAAATTTAGATCCGATATTGGACCGCAAAGGAAAGCTGACTCGCTAGATGGATGAAGTTAAAAAGTTAGGGGTTAGGGCTCATCAATATTTGTAAATATCTACTATCTGATGTAATGAAACTTTTTGGTCTTAATGAAAGATATTTTATGGGGATCACTTTTGGAATTAATACCTTATTGCATTCATATTTACATTCTAACATCGCATTGCATTGCATTCATTGTATTTTTAATCATTATATTCCTTTCTTGGAATCTAAAATTTTTGGGGGTTCGATGGTAGAACCAGTTGAAAAAAGAATGGAACAAGTTAACAAATCGAAACTTGACCAATTAAAGGATAGATTCAGGCAAGAGTTCAAGAAGAAAGAAAAAATAGATGTTTTCAATACAAGAGAGCTTTGCCTAGTCCTTGATTTGGTCATTCCTCTGGATTTTAAGGTTCCCAGATTCGTGTAGTATCACGATAAAAGCTGTTCGAGGGTTCACTTGACCATGTTCTGAAAAAATATAGAGCTGCATTAAGAATAAAAAGTTGCTAATCCACTACTTCCACGATAGTCTGGAAGGACCTGCCACAATATGGTACAACCGGTTGAGCAAAAATCAAGTTCGGTCATGGGGTGACCTAGCCAATGCCTTTTTGAGCTAATATAAGTATGCCTTACTCTTAGCACCAACTCAGTAATTTCTTCAAAGCATGAAAATGATACTAGACAAGAGCTTCAAGAATTATGCGCTAAGATGGCGGTGTCTGGCAGCCCAAGTTCAGCCTCCTGTAGCCGAAGAAGAAATGACGCCCATGTTTCATGCAACTCTCCCCATCCCCTTCTTTGATGTAATGCTAGAGAAATCAAGGATCAGATTTGAAGACTTCATGACGATAAACGAAAGAATCGACTACGCAATTCGAGAAGGAAAATTAGGGTCTAAGTCTAAAGATCAAACTAATGAGGAAATAGAAAAAGAAGACAAAGAGATAAACGAGTGTCATCTCTAGGACACTCGTAAGAGAAGATGAAATGTTGATCCTTCAGAGCCATCAAGGAAAATTCCCCAAAAGATTGCAGACTTAGAGATATTTGGGGTATCTATTGTCGACATATTTCCTCATTTAGTTGAAGATTGCTATCTCACTCCCAGACTGATGAAAATCATATCTGACTCCCTGTTCATAGTTTTGACCCGAATAACACTTGTGATTTCCATATGGGGGCACCAGGCATCCTACCAGAAAGTGTAGACCATTGCTGGAAGAAATCAAGAAGTTGGTCAATGAATGAATCCTAACACAAGATTTAATCCAGCATTGGAAAACTAAAGAATTGGGGCAAGTATGCATCGCGCCAAGAAGACCAGAATGAGTTGGTCCCTATGCTTGAATGTCTCAACTTTTGCAAGGATGATAGTTTGATTCCCTACATTTTGGTTTTTCCTTTTGAACTGTACATAGTAAAAGCCTACGGTTTAGGCCCAAAAGCAGTAGGAATATTTTATAAAGATATATGTTTGATTATTTTTGTCAAAATGAAAATCGTATTTTCTTTATTATTTAGAAAACGTTTTTGCATTCTTTGATTTTTTAAACTTTTCGTTCATTATTACAGGATATTCTTGTTGTCCTATACATACACATTTTTTATACATAGGTACATACCATTTTTATGTCATTGAACTTCAAATGTAATTCGATCTTAGATTTAACACTGTAGGGATATTGTGAATGCGAGTATCCTCTAGTCCATTTAGGCCGACAGAGGAACACAATAAGTGTTTAGTTAATGGGCAGTTCCTATTTTAAGAAATTTCACCTCTCAGGCGCTTGTCGTTTAAAATCATTGAATCGAGTGTTGACCCTAAACTTCCATCCCATGAAGACTTTCTCTTGATGTCTATGAATGGGACGATGAATGGTATTCTTCCACCTTCCAAGTAAGAAGAAATGAGACCAGATATTGGATGTGAAGGCCATAGAATCACCAGAGGGAAGCGATAAAAAAATAGCATTGGGTTCAACGAGTAAACCGAGCAAAAAAAGAAATGTCAGGCAGAGAACTGAAGCAATAAAAAGTGAGAGCTTTAAATTGAACAGTGCAATAAAGAAAAAAAAGGAGACACATGAAGAGGCCCTTAGCTAATAAGCGTCAATTTAAAAGAATCATGAAGAATCAACCGTTTCCAAGTAGAAATAAACGTCAAGGTCTAATATAGAAACAATAAAGAAAAAAATTAGAGACTGAAGATCCAAAATAGTCAAGCTAAAAAAGAGAGAGAAAGAAATAAAAGAAAAGGAAAAGAGAAAGAAAAGAAAAGAAAAGAAAAAGAAAAAGAAGAATACAGAGAATACAAAAAAAAAAAGAAAAAGAATAAAAGAGAAGAATATATGAATAAACAGTGCAAGAATGAAGCTCTGACTGAAAAATGAGTAAGGGATTTTGACGTAACCCTCATTTCAAGAAATCTCAATTTTGGAAGAACCATGAAAGACCGGTCACCTTTGGACAAAAAGCAAGCATTAATGTCGACCAGAATACAAGTCGGTCAGAAGATACAGGAAATGACCTCTAGGGTAAAAACCCGAAAAAGGGCAGTCTAAAGTGATCCCGAAAATAAAGAGAAAAAAAAGTGATCTGCCTGAGCATGTTAGCATCAATGTCTGGCCAATACACTGATCGAAAGATACAAAAGAAGAAAATGAACTCTAGGGTGAAAACCTAAAAATGAGCAGTCTAGAGTGATCCCAAAAATAAAGCAAAAATAGTATCCTACTTGAGCAAAAGATGAAGGCTTTGGTTAGAAGAAAAATCCCAAAGAATTTATACGAAATCCTCCATTCAAATAAATATCAGTTTTGAAGAGTCAATTACCTTGATTAGAAAGTGAACGACAGTACTGACCAGAATACAAATCGGTCTGAAGTACGAAAGAAAGGAAATGAACTCTAGGGTGAAAACCTAAAAATGGGCAGTCTAGAGCGATCTGAGGCGTGAAAGAGAAAATATTACTTCATACGAGCATTAAACGAGTTTATGAGCACTATTTTGACACATGGTCTACAATACAAGTCTCCAAAGACCATTCTGATCATTTGTAGATATCTAAATTGAATAAGATTGTCTTCAGATTTCATCCCACCTAAGGGTTAACCTTTCTTCAAGGAACGTCAAACTTCGAAGTGCCTGATCGACACCCAAATGAGGGAAGGATGAGGGGCATAATAAGTGGTGAGATCAAGAGAACCACCTTAAATGGGTTAGAAATTAGGTATGGGAAGTGTTCCTCTCGAAAGCCTAAATAGACTAGGCGAGACCATACATATGCTTACATCGCCAAAATAGGCAAGATTATTTTAACATACAAATTTGTTAGTGCATTTATTACCAAGCATTAGTTTTCAAAGATGTTTCAACTTTTTCAAAATTTCAATTCTTTTTTGGTCATTTCTTCCAATAATTAGTTTTCAAAAAAGTTTGGACTTTTTTTCCCAATTTTCAATTCTTTTACAAATTAGTTATTTTTTCCAAACATTAGTTTTCAAAATTGTTTGGACTGTATTCCAAAATTTTAATTCGTTTACATATTGATCATTTCCTCCAAGCATCAGTTTTCAAAAATGTTTGGGGTATTTTTCAGATTTCAATTCTTTACATATTTGTCATTTCCCCCAAGCATTAGTTTCAAAAATGTTTGGGGCATTTACTCCAAATTTTGATTTACTCCAAACGCCAGTTTTCAAAATGTTTGGAATTTTTCTCAGATTTTTTATTCTTTTAATATTTATCGTTTCTTCCAAACATCAGTTTTCAAAAATGTTTGGCATTTCTTAAAGATTTTGATTTTGTTAATACTTATCATTTCTTCCAAACATCAGTTTTTAAAGATGTTTGGAATTTTTTTAAACCTTGATTTTTTAGATACCTATAGTTTTTCTCCCAAATAATAGTTTTCAAAATGTTTGGTATTTTCTCCCAGTTTTAAAGCAGAGGGACTGAGAGTTGGTTCTCGCTGAGGTGCTACAAAAAGATTGAATTTAAAGATGAGTTCAGGGAGTAAAAGCATTTTATTTCACTCTGATATTAAGAATGTAATATCCTAATTTTTGGCTAGTGACCAAAATGTAAATTTTGAAAGTTTTGTGGCTAAAGTATAAATTTTGGAAAAATTTAGGGACCAAAGTGTAATTTTCAAAAGTTGTGTATTTTAACCCCATAAATGAATAGTTTACCCCCAAGAATGACGTTTCCATGTTATCCTGGTTTTTCGTACGGAGTTTGTATTAATGGCCATAAAGTGATAAAGTTCAGAAAAAATATTCGAATAATCGGATCGAATAGAATATCCAAGATATTTTGAAGGATTATAAGACAAGGTTAATTATGTCATTTTACTTGTCTAATATATTTTCTTTGTGTTGGAAGAATATGAACCCTTGGATTTAAGTTGATTTTCCATGTTAAATATGAGTTGTTGGATGAAAAATGGCAAGATCGTAATTTTGGAAAATTATAAGGGCAAAGATGGTAACTACTAACTCAAGATTAAATCTAGATCATTGGATGAAGGATGATGACATGTGGAAAGATGAGAAGTATTGGATGTTAAGGGTGAAATAGTCATTTGACTATTAAGGATATTTTTATTATAAAATATGGTTAAATATGTCATTTGGCATAAATTAAAGAAATAGAAAAATGTGGATTTTAGCTCATCTTTCTCCTCCATGGCCATAAGTCTCCAATATAGGTAAGAAAAATTTTCAATTCAATTTTTGATCTTGATTTAGTTGATTTTTGGATTAAGTCATGAAATAAAGATTTGATCTCAATAGAATTCTCTTTCTTTTGATATAAGTTTTGCAAGGTTTCCATGCTTCTAAGTTAATATTGGTGATTAAGTTTGATGACGGACATGTTGGAAATTCATGTTTTAAGATTTATTTATGTTGGAAATGAGGTCATGATTTTGTTTCTATGCCTAAAGTGATGAAATTTATATGGTATATGGTTTAGGGACCATTCGGGAATTAAAGAAAGTTAGGGGAAGATATTGCAAAAATTTCTTTAGAGATGGAAATAGTTTGAGTGATGTTCTTTATGCTTGATTATGTAATTGAAGTTAATTTAGAGAGTTGAAATGGGTAAAGAGTGATAAAGATTAGAATTTTGAAATCTGCCCAGAATTTGGTTTTTGGTAGTGAGTTTGGAAATTCACCATAAATTCTACAAAAATAATTAGAAAGTGATCCTTATATCATTGTATTCATGGTTCAGCCTAGTTTCTTTTAAAACAAACGGTGACTGTTTTCGATTTTTATATCAAAATATATGAATTTTTAAGTGATAAAAGGTCAGAAAATAGAGTACCGGTCTGCTCCGAAATTCAACACCGTAATTGACTTTGAAAATTCGTCATAAATTGTATGAGTTGAATTTGGGCTATTAAATTATATGGTTGAAAATCTTATCAAATCTACTTTCTTTCAGAACAAACTGAATCGAATTTCGAGTTGTGGAGTATTTTATAGAAATAAATCTTTGAAGGTACCGCAAGCTGTCAAAAAATGGAATGTCAAACATTTTGTGTTTAAATGTTAGTCAGCAAGCTCGGAAGAATTAATGGAAGTTCAAATTGGCCACAAAGGACTATAATGAGTTGTTGAACAATACAAGGAAGTAAGAAAATATTTGGAAATTTTATATTCAAATGATTATATTAGACAACATGTTTAAGGTATTGTTAGATTCGAATCTAACAAATATTTTATTGTATTCATGTGATTACTGAAGTCTAGTCCGAATCAAAGAAGGTTCGACGTACTATGAAAGAAATGATCGAACTAGGACTTAGTGAGGCATTGTGTTAAGTGGCCAAGGTGAATGCAATTGCATACATATCATGATACATTGATATTTTATACATTATTGGGATGGCTTGCGATGAGCCTACCCAAATTTTATTGTCATTATATTTATGTCATGGAGCATATGATTGACATATTTTAAATATGTCAAAAGTTGAATATAAATGCATGGATCATTAGTTATATATGATGTTGTGTTATGAATGTTATTTCGGGTATGAACTTCCCATTGTTAAATTATGTTGATATACATTGCCATGGATGAAATAAATATGGAAAATATGCCCAAGTAAGTTATTGAGGGACAGGGTATAGTTGGCATGCCATAGAGTCCAGCGGTTTAGCACTTTGTGCGGGCACAATAGTGTATATAAAAGACACTTAGTGCATATGGTTGGCACGACTTTATGTGCAGAAAAGGACGACCTTATGTCTATTATGGTTAGCACGACCTTATGTGCAGTTTTGGCTCGCGTACTCAGGGTCTTCATAGGCTTATATTTGGGCTATGATTTATTGTTAATAAAAGATAAACAGGTGAATAAGCTTATGAGCTTTTGGAATAAATGGCAAGTATATTGGTAAGAAATTTATATTTGGTTTATATTTTGTTAAAATATGATTAACATGATGGTAATACATATCTAGTGATCATGATGCATTTATGGCATATTATGATAAATGGACAAGCATGAAAGTCTTATGACATTGGCATATAGTAAATCATTACTAATGCAATGTGAAAGTTGATGCATTGGCATATATCATATTATATAAATGTAGCCATGAAGTAGAATAAAGTTTAAATTATTGTTATTAACTTCCTTTATTGTCTCACTAAGTTCGTACTTAGTGTGTGTTTGATTGTACACACATAGGTAAATCAAGATAAGAGTGAGAAGAGCATTACATCAATATTGGAAAGCTTAACATGCAATCACAGTAATGACATCCTAATTAAAGTTTGCTTATTATAGTGGCATGTATACTTGCTAAACCTATTTGAGTTGTGATTGGCTTTTAAAGTTCATTATGGTTTCATGATAACTGGCGTTTCTGTAAAGATTCAAAGTTAAAAGTAACCTCAGGTGATGAGTTGCATGCTAAAATAATTTAGAGCATATATATTTTATGATAGTCAATTGTTCCCTATAAGCATACATAACATTTGAAGACAATTGAAAATTGAATTAGTATATTTGAAGACAATTGAAAATCGAATTAGTATATTTGAAGATAATTGAAAATTGAATTAGTATGAATTCGAAATATAAAAATGCAAGAATGTTCATTTTAGGGCAGGGTGTACCAGTACTTAAGATTTGGGATCAAAATTATCAAAGCTTGAATTTTGTTTCAAATATTATTAATATATAAGGATAGTAAAGTTGTGACATTCCTGATTCGTATTCATCGTATGGATACGAAAAGGGGTGCTACATTTATTGGTATAAGAGCTACATGTTTAGCCTGTTCTGGAGTTAAACGAAGTATGGTAAAGGTCAAAAGTATATACATGCCACTAGGATGTCAGAATTATTGATGATTTTACTTGTTTGTATGGATGCAATTGCTTACTTCATTATGATAATAATGTTAAATTCCAATGTGTGAGGCTAAAAGAATCGTGTCAGGCGTTTAGGCGAGTGGATCAATAAGAGATTCACGAGAGTGATAAGGTTAATGATAATATTCTACCCTCAGCTTAGCATGGTGCAAAGGCACCAGAGTAAAATGATATGCATGTTCTGGATTAAGAGTTTTTCTTTCAGACATTAGATGCGATCATGAATTAGCCTGTTTAGGCACCGATTGCAAAAGAATTGAGAGTTCTGGTACAGAAGATTTTCAGAGAGATATTAATGGAGATCCTATGATTGTTATTCTATGGTTTAATGATATAAAATTCATGTTAAAGGAACTCTGTATTGATGATCAGATGAGACTAAAAAAATGTATTATCTCATCTGAAAGGATTAGACCCGTATTTGATAAAGTAATGTTATGGTACATACTCAAAAGTCTATTAACTAGAAGTTCTTTCTTTGAGAGTTCCGTAACAAAGTTTATCCTAGAGATGCAACATAGTTTCTTGCATCTTAATTAGAGCAATTAGATTATTTACAGGTATGAGTGCAAGTTTAATAAACTGAGCTGATGTGCTTCTAAACTGCTTCCTATAGACAGAAAGAGAGCCTGTTATGATAGCTCATAGAGGGATGGAGGTCAAGTACAAAGAAGTAATTCTGCCCTATATATTTCAAAATTTCATGAAGCAGTAAATTATGCCAAATGCAATGCAAAGGGTTTCGAATGAAAAAATATCTAAATAGGGGTCACAGCTCATAAAAAGGAATAGTGAATCATTATTTGTTTCACCACTTCTAAAAGTGGTGAGGATTCCCGACAAATATATCAAACTGAATTTATTACATAGTTCTGGTAAGAGATCGGGATAAGGAAAATTAAGAACTCTTTGACATTTATAATTAATGTTGGACATTCAAGAAAACCATAAAACCAATCATGTGAGTGTTGTAATAATTGGCATGCATGAGCATGCAGAGTTTTTATTGGAATTTGTTACCAATGAGAATATTATTTAACTTATGCTATGGATACCAGCATCAAGGGTAAGTTGGGAGAGTATTCCTATTGTTTGTGAGTTTTAAATGGGTTGCCCAATAGGAGCTGTCAAGCTTGACACTTAATCGAGAGGCTAAGTTTAAGATTGGATTTTAATCCAATATTGGACCTATATCAATTGCACCCTACAGAATGGCTATTACTAGATTGAGAAAGCTAAAGGTCTAGTTGCAAGAGTCATTAGATTGAGGTTTTATACGACCCAATATATCACCTTAGGAAGCTCCAGTGATGTTAGTCAAAAGAAGCAATAATATTCCTCTAAGATTAAATTAAGATTATATTATTACCAGACGAATAAGATTTGATAGTAGCACTAGTATTAGTGCAGTATGAATCTAGTAAGGATTCTACCTTATTTAATAATACGTCCCATGATAGGTTGGGATGTGTATTGATGTAATAAACCTAAAGTAGTAGTTGATGTATTTAGCCAATAGTCATTCTTTGGCATATAAGCATTAAATGCCCAATTACCTTTGGAAGAAAATAGTATATTGATTACATAGCTTCAACTCAAATCTACTTTGACAAATCATATCAAAGATTTACAGATGAAAGATAAGATATGTCTAGAAAGAATTCAGTAAGGTGAAAAAGGAAAATTAAAGATTTCGATGTTAAGTCTATAGGATGTTCATATTATCAAGGGGTAATTTATATCCCCGCTGATAATGAGTTAGAAAGAGAACTAAAAAGTGATTGAATCTAATTTATTTTAGGATGCGAAAAATAAAGTAAGAAAGGTTCGAAGCAGTCTAGAATTGCTTTAGAATGATGGATAGTATCTGCTGATTTTGAAAGAAAAGATATTTAATATAAAGTTAAGGATAAAGTATTCCGTAAAAGTTTTACCTTGGAAGAAGGTGTTATGCTTTGGACAAAAAGGGAAGTTGAGTATGAGATTTATTGGGCCATATAAGATTGTGAAAAGAGTTGGTCCGGTGGCTTATTAGCAAGCCTTACCTTCGAAAGTGGACAAGATTCACAATATATTTCATGCATCGATGCTCAAGAAGTATCAATCAGATCCTTTACATATCATTATCCCGAAAGAAATAAATATTCAATCGGATTTGATTTATGAGGAAGAATCGATAAAGATACTGGAACATGGATTCAAAGAACTAAGAAATAAGATGATTTCGCTTGTTAAAGTTCTTTGGCGAAATCATGAAGTCGAAAAAGTGACTTGGGAAAGAGAAAAATATATGAGAAAAGAGTTTCCTCACCTTTTTGAGCCAGGTACGTATTAAAAATTTGAGGACAAATTTTCTTAAGGGGAAGAATTTTAATATCCCATTTTTTGGCTAGCGACCAAAATGTAAATTTTGAAAGTTTTGTGGCTAAAGTATAAACTTTGGAAAAGTTCAGGGACCAAAGTGTAATTTTCAAAATTGTGTATTTTAACCTGTAAGTGAATAGTTTACCCCCAAGAATGGCATTTTCATGTTATCTGGATTTTTCGTACGGAGTTCATATTAATGGCTATAAAGTGATAAAGTTCAGAAAAAAATATTCGAATAATCGGATCGAATCGAATATCCAAGATTTTGAAGGATGATAAGACAAGGTTAATTATGACATTTTACTTGTCTAATATATTTTATTTGTGTTGGAATAATATGAACCCTTGGATTTAAGTTGATTTTCCATGTTAAATGTGAGGCGTTGGATGAAAAATGGCAAGATCATAATTTTGGAAAATTATAAGGGCAAAGATGGTAACTACTAACTCAAGATTAAATCTAGGCCATTGGATGAAGGATGATGACATGTGGCAAGATGAGAAGCATTGGATGTTAAGGGTGAAATAGTCATTTGACTATTAAGGAGATTTTTATTATAAAATATGGTTAAATAATGCCATTTGGCATGAACTAAAGAAATAGAAAATTGTGGATTTTAGCTTATCTTTCTCCTCCATGGCCATGAGTCTCCAATATAGGTAAGAAAAATTTTCAATTCAATTTTTTATCTTCATTTAGTTGATTTTTGGATTAAGTCATGAAATAAAGATTTGATCTCCATGGAATTCTCTTTCTTTTGATATAAGTTTTGCAAGGTTTCTTTGCTTCTAAATTAATATTGGTGATTAAGTTGGATGAAGGACATGTTGGAAATTCATGTTTTAAGATTTATTTATATTGGAAATGAGGTTGTGATGTTGTTTCTATGCTTAAAGTGATGAAATTTCTATGGTATATGGTTTAAGGACCATTCGGCAATTAAAGACAGTTAGGGGGAGATATTGCAAAAATTTCTTTAGAGATGGAAATAGTTTGAATGATGTTCTTTATGCTTGATTATGTAATTGAATTTAATTTAGAGTGTTGGAATGGTTAAAGAGTGATAAAGATTAGAATTTTGAAATCTGCCCAGAATTTGGTTTTTGGTAGTGTGTTTGGAAATTCACCATAAATTCTAAAAAAAATAATTAGAAAGTGATCCTTATATCATTGTATTCATGGTTCAGTCTAGTTTCTTTTAAAACAAACTATGACTGATTTCGACTTGTATATCAAAAGATATGAATTTTGAAGTGATGAAAGGTCAGAAAACATAGTACTTGTCTGCTCCGAAATTTAGCACTGTAAGTGACTTCGAAAATTCATAATAAATCGTACGAGTTGAATTTGTGTTATTAAATTATACGGTTGAAAATATTATCGAATCTAGTTTCTTTCATAACAAACAGAATCGAATTCCAAGTTGTAGATTATTTTATAGAAATAAATCTTTAAAGGTAGCGCAAGCTGCCAGAAAATGGAATGTGAAACATTTTGTATTTAAATGTTAGTCAGCAAGCTCGGAAGAATTAATGGAAGTTCAAATTGGTCACAAAGGACCATAATGAGTTGTTGAACAGTACAAGGAAGAAATAAAATATTTGGAAATTTTATATTCAAATGATTATATTAGGCAACATGTTTAAGGTATTTTTAGATTTGAATCTAACAAATATTTTATTGTATTCATGTGGTTAATGAAGTCAAGTCTGAATGAAAGAAGGTTCGATGTACTATGAAGAAATGATGGAACTAGGACTTAGCTAGGCATTGTGTTAAGTGGCCAAGGTGAGTGCAATTGCATACATATCATGATACATTGATGTTTTGTACATCATTGGGATGGCTTGCGATGAGCCTACCCAAATTTTGTTGTAATTATATTTATGTCATGGAGCATATGATTGACATATTTTAAATATGTCAAAAGTTGAATATAAATGCATGGATCATTAGTTATATATGATTTTGTGCTATGAATGTTATTTCGGGTATGAACTGCCCAATGTTAAATTATGTTGATATACATTGCCATGGATGAAATAAATATGGAAAATATGCCCAAGTAAGTCATTAAGGGACAGGATATAGTTGGCATGCCATAGAGTCCAGCGGTTTAACACTTTGTGCGGGCACTATAATGTATATAAAAGACACTTAGTTCATATATTTAGCACGACCATATGTGCGGATAAGGACGACCTTATTTCTATTATGGTTAGCACGACCTTATGTGCAGTTTTGACTCGCGTACTCAGGGTCCTCATAGGCTTATATTTGGGCTATGGTTTATTGGTTAATAAAAGATAAACATGTGAAAAAGCTTATGAGCTTTTGGAATAAATGGCAAGTATATTGGTAAGAAATTTATATTCAATTTATATTATGTTAATATATGATTAACATGATGGTAATACATATCTAGTGATCATGATGCATTTATGCATATATGGCATATTATGATAAATGGAAAAGCATGAAAGTCTTATGACATTGGCATATAGTAAATCATTACTAATGCAATGTGAAAGTTGATGCATTGGCATATATCATATTATATAAATGTAGCCATAAAGTTTAAATTATTGTTATTGACTTCCTTTATTGCCTCACTAAGTTCGTACTTAGCGTGTGTTTGATTGTGCACACGTAGGTAAATCAAGATGAGAGTGAGAAGAGCATTGCATCAATATTGGAAAGCTTAACAGGTAATCACAGTAATGACATCCTAATTAAAGTTTGATTATTATAGTGGCATGTATACTTGCTAAACCTATTTGAGTTGTGATTGGCCTTTAAAGTTCGTTATGGTTTCATGATAACTGGTGTTTCTGGAAAGATTCAAAGTTAAGAGTAACCTCAGGTGATGAGTTGCATGCTAAAATAATTGAGAGCATGATTGTTTTATGATAGTCAATTGTTCCCTATAATCATACATAGCATTTGAATACAATTGAAAATTGAATTAGTATGAATTCGAAATACAAAAATGCAAGAATATTCATTTTAGGATAGGGTGTACCAGTACTTAAGATTTGGGATCAAAATTATCAAATCTTGAATTTTGTTTTAAATATCATTAATATTTAAGGATAGTAAAGTTGTGACATTCCTGATTCGTATTCGTCGTATGGATACAAAAAAGGGTGTTACAGAGAAGATAGATAAAGACTCTGCATGTGGGTTAAGAACTTGGAAATAGTTGAGCCCAGAGATTGAATGGGGCAATGTTGAAGTGAGAATAATGATGAAAGTCCCTACCTAAGAGTAGAGTAGGGACTAGAAGAAGGATTTGCAAAATGAGCAGAGACCCCAAAGAAGAAGAAAAGAGTTACTCGCGCGAGGGAGATAAGAACGTGGGTATTCAATTAATAAAATGAAGATTACAGAGCATACTTCAGAGAAATAAAGGGAAGAAATCTGAAGAATGACCTTTTAGGGAATAGGATTTTAAAGCAGATTAAAAGAAGAAGAAAAAGAAGAAAAAAGAAAAGAAAGAGAAAAAAAGGAAAAATAAAAGAAAAAGACAAGAAAAAAGAAGAAGAAGAAGAAAAAAAAGAAAAGAGAAAAAAAGAAAAAGTGTTACATTGCACGCATCATATATATAGAGGCATGCTAATTTAAAAGCATTTTGCTTGTTTTAAACAGATATTTGAAGATTACCAAAGAATTTGATCTGCGACTTAATGTTGAAGAAGTAGATTTTATTGAAGATTGATATTGGTAGCCGTGTTGGTGTGAATCCAGATTTTAAGGGAGATTGGTAGCTGTGTTGGCCTGAATCCAGATCTTAAGTCCTTCGGGCCATCAGTAAGTCCTTCGAGCATGATGAGAAGTCCTCTGGGCCACATGTAAGTTCTTCGGGCATGATGATAAGTCCTTCGAGCCATCGGTAAGTCCTTCGGGCATGTGCTAACCTTATTGTGATGTCAATACTAGTTGATACCATGGAAACATTTTAAGGGATATTGGTAGCCATGTTGGCGTGAATCCAGATTTTAAGGGAGATTGGTAGCCATGTTGGCGTGAATCCAGATCTTAAGTCCTTCGAGCCATCAGTAAGTCCTTCGGGCACGATGATAAGTCCTTCAGGCCATCAGTAAGTTCTTCGGGAATGGTGATAAGACCTTCGGGCCATCAGTAAGACCCTAGGGCATAATTTCAAGCTTTTTATTTTGAATGTCAAGACGAGTACAAATCAGGGCATTGAAGAGATTGAAGCTTGAAGATTTGGCCGAGGAAGAGTGAAAAGTTTCGAAAGAACCCGTGATTCCAGAGCCAAGGATAGAAAAGTAGGACAAAAATGAGTGTTTTTGGTCTTTGCTTTGTTCTACTTTCACAAGAACAAGAAAATAGGGGAAGCTATAATCATTCATTTTTGTCCGGCTATTTATAATATTATTAGTATTATTATAAGTGTTTAATTTTGTATTAAGTGAATATGTGTTAATGTATTGTATTTAAGTTATTATTATTAATGAGTATGTGTCACATAATTATGTATAGATATCTATTAATGTTTGTACGTATTATGATATTGCATGTTTATTAATTATGCATGAATATGTAGTATGTATATTTGTATATGTATAATGTGTATGTATATTATATATATGATATGGTTGTTGTGTATATATATATAATATATACATGTATACCGAATGTTTGCATGTATGTGAGTATATACCTACAAATATTTTATATGTGTATGAATGTTATTAATATTATTATTATTATTATTATTATTAAATACTATTATTATTGGGTTATAATTAAAAAGAAAAAAACATATATGAAAATATAAACCCATTAAAATGTCCAGTCTATTTACAAATTACAAAACCCAGAACCATTAATTACATAAGGTCCAAATGGCCAAACCCAAATAACTAAAAAACCCTAATATTACAGAACCCTAATATCCCCTTTATTTTCTTCTGCGCATCCGAGTCTGGATCGTTAGATCAAATTTTGATCTAACGGTCTAGATCAAAGAAGATAGACCCTCATCTGCTGTGTGAGCCCATGCGCGAGCGATCCAACTTTCCACGCTTACAAGTGTGATGGACGTGCTGACTCTTTAGATCCCCGTACGCCATGTGTCATCATCTCGACCGCCCGATCTTTAAGCGATCTCAGCCGTTGGATTAGATCTGATCCAACGACTGATAACCAATCTTGTCAACTCCTCTATCGGCTCTCCAACCACCGAGTATGGGCAAGATATAACAAAAATATATATAGAATGTCAGATTTAATATCATCTACAGCAAAATCAATTAATGTTGCTTATTTTGTAAATCAAATCAGTTCAAAAAATCAAGCATATATAACTGATGTAATCAAGCGATTGTACTCAGTTTTTATCACAAGAAATAAACCGGAAATTTCAGAGGTACTTGGAACTTTTTTTGCATTTCATGCATTCGAAACAAATAAAAAACATAATAATAAAAAATAAGAGGGTTATACCTTCAGTCTACCGGACTTCCTTGATCCGATGATAAGCCTCTAGGAGGTGAATCGGCAGAGGAGTTCGTGTTTTTTAAGAAAATACCAAAATGGGGGTTTATATTTCGAATATGGTTTTGTTTTTTTAATAAAATAGGGATTAGGGTTTTGGATTTTTGAAAAAACAAAGGATATCATGTTTTTTAAAATAGAAAGGATTTTTTTGGGTTTTCTGAAAGTCACCGGCGCCGACGAGCGGTAAGCGATGACGGCCCATGGTGGTAAAGGGCTGAGGGCGGTGGTCGAAGTAGCTGAACCACCACCGGTTTCTGAAAATTAGGGTGGCCAGAAGATTTTTCTGGGTTGGTGTTCATCCTATTCTTGAAGAACAAGGATGAACACCATCGTGTTCATCTAAAAATAGGGGGTTTTGATCTAAAAAGATGGGTTTTTTGGGTATTAGGTGTTTGTAGTTCAGAGAAAAAAGAAAAATGGGTGGTATAATTTTTAAAGGTTTGGAAAAAATGGCTAAAGGTTTTGAAATGAAGCTGGATGGGGGTTTATATAGATCTTAAAAATTTTAAAATAGTTTAATTACCCACTGGTCCCTCCACCCCCTAAATATTCAAGCCCTCAGCCATTCCGCATTTTATAATTCAGTTCTTGGTCCTCGTACGTTTTCAACGGTTTTCAATTTCATCTTGAAATTGAATTAAATCGGAGTTTAAAAGGATAAATTACCTCAGAGGTCCCTCCCGCCTATTTTTATTTTTAAAACTTCTCTGCTGTATGGGTAAATTACCCAACTGGTCCTCCTATGTTTTATTAATTTTCAATTTCACCCTAAATCCTATTTAATTGCTTTCAAATGGTAAATCACATTTATGTCCCCTATCTTTTTACAATTTTCAATTAGGCCCCCTTTTCTTTTAATTTTAACTATTTTTTATGGGCTAATTTCTTTTTGGTCCCTGCCATTTTATTTCATTTAATTCCAGTCCTTTATTTTGTTTATTTTGTTTAAATGTTTTATATTCGATATGTTATTTACATTTCATAGATATTAGTCTATTCGATACATGTGCCTCTTCATGTTTTCATTTAATTTTCTTATTTGTTGCCATGTAATTTATATATGTATATGTGGTATATATATTATTGTGTGTTAATTTATATGTTTATATATGTGTTTATATAGGAATATATATTTAGTATCTTTGCATAATTGTATTATACATATACGTATATTATGTAAAATTACCTTTGGTAATGTATTTTTTATTAATTTAATATTTTATTATATAGGTGATTAGTATGTTATATTTTATATGTTTTTTATTATATCATAATATATTGTTTTATCCTATACCCACTACACCAAGTTTGGTATATAGCGGCACTTTTAGCGGCGTTTTTAGAGAAAACGCCACCAATTTTAAACATATGGCGGCGTTTAGGGAAGAAAAGACACAAAATGATAAACTTTGCAGCGCTTTGAAAAAAACGCCACTGTAGACTGTAACTTTAGTGGCGTTTGTCAGTAAAACGCCGAAATAGATCATGTATTAGTGGCGTTTCTTTGTTAAAAACGCAACAAAAATGTCATTTTAGCGACGTTTAATTCAACAAACGCCACAATGTGAAACACACCGTTTTAGCCTGAGCATATACTCAATCTCAGCCACTTCCTCACCCCCAAAATCGACCCTCTTCAAAAATCCCTAACTCACCCCAAAATCGACCCCAAATCACTTTTTCTCGTCGATTCTCTCTGTCGTGGTAAGTTTTTGTCGTCGTCGTTCATCTCGAAAAGGACAGCCTCATTTGGTCGTCTCTCACCCGTGCTCTCTGTCAATTCTAATAAAAACGCCTCATCTGGTAGTTTCTCTGTAAGTTTTTCTTCATGTTATTTAAATTTTTGTTTGTGCTAGCATCTAATTTGCCATCGTATTATCTATGGTCTCTCCATATATTTACTTATGTCTAATTTCATGGCCTAATGAGTTGATTTGTTGATTCACGATTATCACGTTTATACAAAGCTTCAATCTTAATTTGTTGATTCCTTCAATAGGCTTGATTTTTTTTTCTGTCGTATTTGATTCTTATACATTTATTGCAGCTTTTGAGAGATTTTCCTAGAGATCTTGTTTCATTGAAGAGGGCACAAATATTGTGCTTTTATATAGGACGACCTGATCTGTCTTTGGTCTTGTTCAATAGGTGACTTCCTATTCCTATCTGGTGAAGAATTGTTTTCCTGATTTTAAAAGGAATGGAGAAATTGGTAGCTTTGACTAATCAATTTGAGATTATTGTTTCAAATTATATATAATTTATGTGCTGATGAACTTATATTTTACCATATGCATTTGTAATTGGATGGTCAACTGGTTCATTGTTAAATATACAACAAACTGGGAAAAGATTGGTCATAATTTTTGTTTTGTTATGCAGTTGTGCCATGTTCTTCAGTATGAGCAGTGTTATTCATGGAAGAATGCTCAAAGTCATGGAGTGCTTGTTCATCGTTCATGTATGACTTTTAGGTCATTAAAGTAGTTTTACTCATGTTTCTTTTCTTCTTTCGATATTAAAGTTTGAGAAATATATAGGTTAACCCACAATTGGTGGCATGTGGCTCTTTGTTATTTGGACGACCATTCTCCAATTATAAAGGTCAGAGAAATTTATGACGATCATATATGGAAGGAGTTGGAAAGAACTGATGCAATTCCTATAGAGGTATTTTCTTATTTTTACCGTCTTTTCAACATCATCCACAATTTGAAATTACAAGTTTTAACATGTTGGTACATTTAAGACCGCTTGAAAACTTTGGCAGCATCTCTAACAGATCAAGTGAGTTTACCCTCATGTACTAGTTTTATTAGTATAATTTAACTCTGCTTTGAGAGATACAGCTAATTATAAATAAGTATATGTTACATGGTCGATGTTTTTGTCAAGGATATCTCTATGCAAATCTAAAATCTGAAAATTTGATAGCTTAGTGTAGAGAGAAAACTGGTGGTGGAACATACAACTGCTCTTATTTATCTTAGATGAATGAAGTTTGAAATTAAAGTTTTTACTGGGAGTTAGTTTCTATTAACTGGGACTTGAAAGGTCTTTAACATGTTCTCCACTTTTTTGCAAGGGAATGAATTATTTGCATGAGAATAAACAACCCATAATTCATCGTGATCTTGAGCCTTCGTAAGTTTTCTTGTTGACATTGATTTTTTTCTCCAAAAAATATTTATGTGTGTGTAAGAATAAGAAATAGCTTTAGTTTTGTATAAAAGACATGTTGTCTTCCATATTTTTTCTGAAAGTCAACATCATTTACTTGCCTGAAATTGAAATGACAGAAACATTTTGCGGGATGACTCTGGACATCTCAAAGTCACAAATTTTGGCGTTAGCAAGCTGCTCACAGTTAGAGAAGTTAAACCTCTAACATGTCTAGAGACATCTTGTAAGTTGTGTTTCTATTTGGTTATAATTATCCCCATTCTAACTATGTAAGCATCCATTTATTATCTGGATATGTTGGGCTTTCTTTTGTATATTTAACAACTTCTCTTCTTTTTAACCTTAAATATGTCGATTGTTATTGTCACAGGCCAATATGTCTCAAGTTATGTAGTACAATTAGGATACTACTAGTCACCATGGTTCTTCGATTATTATATAATATTATATTATTTTTATTTGAGTTTTTTTAAGCATGGTGTTTTTCGCGGCGTTTGTAATGACAAACGCCACTAAAGAATAGGTTTTTCGCAGCGTTTGTCTAAAGAATAGGTTTTTCGCGGCGTTTATAAAAACAAACGCCACTAAAAAAATAGGTTTTTAGCGGCGTTTGTCTTTCCAAACGCCACTAAAGAACAGTTATTGGCGGTGTTTATAAACACAAACGCGTTTACAAATGCCGCTATAGATCTTGACCTTTTGCGACGTTTTTTGTCCAAAAACGTCGCGAACTGTTGCGGCGCTGATTTTAGCGGCACTTCTTGCGGCGCTTTTCTAAACACCGGGAAGTTTTTAGCGGCGCTAAAAAACGCTGCTAAAAACCTATTTTGCTGTAGTGACCATATATATATGTGAAGTATATATACATATTATATAGTATTATGATCTTTTACATATATATTTGTTTGTTTGCTTATCTTCATTTATATTATTTATTTTTGTTAATACTCAATTATTTGTAATATATTTATTTCATGTATCTATTTTGTTTGTACCTTGTTCGATTAAGTTGCACATTCGATATATTAATTGCCAATACGGTGCTCCCTTTTTTAACAGTAAACTTGGCTATCAGTCTAAGACATAGATGGTAGTTTTCGTTTATTCCTCGAACACTGGAGCCTTTAAAATTCACTCGCACATATAACTGAGTTTTAATTTAATCATCACTTTAACCCGTAAAATTTGATATTAATAAAGCGGTAATTATTTGGTACCAATTTTGGGCGGTGTGAGGGTGCTAATCCTTCTTCATCCGTAATCAACTCTCAAACCCAAGTTTTTAAAAAAAAGAATATATGGTTTTTGTTTTAATGGTGTCTGGTCTACCCAAAGTGGCCGGTGGCGGCTCCAAATTTTTCAAAAAATACTAGTTTTCCAAAGAAATTCCCCTTTTAATCAATTTTCAAATAAAAGCGGGAAACACTTCTCCAATATAATTTTTTTTATTAAAATACGAGCTTTCATGAAAATCCCTTTTTTAATTAACTTTTTCATAAAAGCGGGACCTCTTTTAATATAATTAATAATTAATTATTTTCGTAGCGGCCCAAAAAAATTAGTCGCTACAACTAGAAAAGAAGTCCCTAACCAAGCTCCTCAAGCTTTCTTCTTCCCAAGTCCTTTGAAAGAATCTCCAACCTCTTTCACTAAACAAGGAAGTTGTAAAATAAGTCACAACTTACAGAAAATAAAAAGGGTCATAACACTCAAATCAGGCTGAAAAACGAGATTTGCTCATCCCCTAACTAATTTCTCTAACCCCCCCCCCCCCAAAAAAAACTCATAAACTCCCTCTTTCATTTTTAAAGATTCTTACCTCTCCTTGTAGATCTTTAGATGTTGAACAACTTATTCCAAACTTTAATTCTGAGATTAGCCTAAAAAATAACAAATATTAAACTTTTGTCTTGGGACTAATGGTGAAAAGAAGAAGAAGAAATGGGATGAAGAAGAGAACAAGAGTGATATCATTGTTTTTAAATTGACAGGGGGCTTTAAGAGAAGTTAGTCTTTTCCTTTTGAATAAGGAGAATTTACCTTTTTGCCTTCCATTCTTTCCAACCAGTGCAACAAAGCCGAAGAGATAAGGAGAGGCCCACCAAGGCTCCCAAGCAACCAAACAAGCTTGACTTGTCGGCCCAATATTTGAGCTTATGGCTCGGACGAATGAACTACAGATTTCGAAATTTGAGTCCTTACATTATTCTTTTAAAATTTAAATAATTATTTCAAACCGAAGTTAAAAAGAACTCACTCCTAACATAGTCGAAATTTGTTAAATCTGAATAGTTTTACCCCCTTTTTTACCAAAAATCCGAATAATTTTACCATTTCTAGAAAAAGCAAAGTAAATATGAAACTAAGTTGTTAGAAACCAAACCCCGAATCACCTTTTCGTATACTGTAGTCAACGTTATCTAGTAAAGTATAGAGTAAAGTATATCATAAATCACTAAACTATGTAAAAAAATATCTTTTTGGTTATTAAAGTTTCAAAAGTCATAAAATAATCATTAAATTTTTAATTTAATTACGAGATTATCATTAATTCTTTTTTCAAATGTTACAAAATTATCATTTGAACTTATCAAACTATTATAAAATGATCCTTAAATTATCAAAAAAATCATCACTAATAGGATTCAATTTGTAACCAAATCATGCTGCTGAAAGTACACCTTCCTAGGCTGGAGAACGAAGATTAGTGCTTAATTCCATTGATGACACTTAAAACTTTATTTGTATTTTATAACAAAAGATTATTTTTACATAATTTAGTAACCTCTAGTGTACTTTACCTTAAGGTGTTAACATAATATATAGCTTTTTCAGCTGCCATCACTTATTCGAAAACGTGAAACATTTTTACTGATTCAATCCAAGTAAAACTATTAATTTCATGCGAATTTATCACGCTTACGAGCATATAATAACACATCATATGTATTATTTAATCAACACTTTGCTGCATTTCAGCAAAATTAAATTGGATTTGTTTTGGAGAAAAACTTCAATACACAGTCTGTGTAAACTTTAATTTACACAGACCTTTTAGTTGTAAGGGTTAGGGTTTTAATTTAGGGTTTAAAGTTTAAGGGTTTGAGTTGTAGGGTTTAGAATTTAAGGTTAGTGTTTAGAATTTAAGGTTTAGAGTTTAGGGTTTAGGGTTTAGTTTAATTTTGATTTATAGTAGAAATAGGCAGGCTTGTGTAAAATTTATTTTACAAAGCTTGTGTATCAAATTTAAACCCTTTGTTTTGACACTGAAATTATACCGTTACTCAACAATGTTGCTAATTTCTCCAAGTTCCAAACTTAGATAAACTTTAAATCAAAGTTATTAGTTATTGATAAGAAAATTAGTAATGTCATCATTAATAGTAAGTTGTGCTGAAGGAATATTATTGCTAATAAAGGTTATAGTTTTATGCTTCAAAATCTGAATTGATGTTTATTTTGCTTGGGGTTCAAGATTCACAATCTGTTATAATTAGTTACCTAACTTCATTATTAATTTTCCTTTTTAACTAAGATCAACAACAAGCATAAATCATGCTGCTGAAAGTAAACCTTCTTTACTGGGAGATTATAGTATAGACTGTTTGGGGTTTGCTAGACTTGAGATTACATGTGATATTCCCACTTTGTTTCGAATCTCTTTATCTGAACCTCGTTGAATCTCGAAATCAATTATTCTAATATTCTAGAACATAAAAAAAAACACGGAACAAAATAAACAAACAAATACAAAAACTCCTGTAATTAGGACCAGAATTGGTCTGTTCTCTAATGTGAAGCAGCTAACGAGAGGTTAATGTTTCGACAGTGAAAGATCAAAAGTTGGACCATTTGTTTTTTAAAATTTAATTTAATTTGCATTCACTACATGATTGACTTTTCTCCTTCCTCTAAATTGAGAGTTTCTTTGATATATAAAGTGTTTCTTAAGATAATGTTAGTGTCCGAAAAGAGCAACAAGACATCGCCACCAATTATATGACCCTTGTTAGCTTGACTGTCCCTTTCCCATGCACGAGATTGAATTCGAGTAACTCCCAATTTTTATATTTCTTACTCACGAATGAATGAAGTGGCATAACCCTTGTTTCGTTCGAGAATTTAATCTAGTTTGATTCATAAAGTCAGTCGTCCCTTTTGGGACGAGCGAGCGTGCGTGTACCGGCGTGGGGCAAAGGAAGATGTGAAGTCAAGCGGTGGGGTGGAGTGGGGATGGGTTTCAATAACTCCCTTTTGAGACTTGAAAATCAAGCAGTTGAGAAAATGTAATTTGAAGGTACTAAGATTGTCTACGCAAACTCATTAATGGATTCCATTTACTGAACGTCACCTAAATTTAAAGGGAAACGCAAAAAAAGATTGATAAAGCTGTTATAAAAGCGATTTCGATTGCTTTGTGTCGTTTCGACGGTGATAGACAACCAATTTCTTGGAGATGCATGGCACACAGTCTTAAAAGAGAAAGGTTTGGATATGTTGCAGATAGCTAAAGAATGCTGTGAAATCGAAAGCCACATCGGATGAATACGAAATGTACTTTTGTTCTTTTATAAACAATCGTTTTACATTACAGAATTTGCAACATTCCAATACACAATTATGGCCATATGCAGCCAGGCAAAAAGAAGAGTAGAAGACCACTAAAACAAGCCTTATTCTGCAGTTGTACCCCACACGCAACAACGACAAATGGAAAAGGCTAACAATATGATTGTTTTTGCTCACAAATAGTCCAAAACCAGAGGTGATCAATTTTGTGTATCAGACTTATATACACGGGAATTTAAGAGAAAGAAAAGCTACGGTATATACCGTATACGAAATGGTACTTTTTATAAAATGCAAAGCTAAATATGTCCATAAGCTGTTGTAAGTCTATGGATATCCTTACCGGACATTTCTGAATTTTGTAAAACCTCTTGTTGTTGCTGCTGCTGCTGATTATGAGGCCACATGCTGTTCGATAAACTATTATCTGTCGAGCAATGTGTTTCTGATTTTATCTCCATATTGTATAAGCCGGATTGTGGAGTTTGATTTTGCAAAGCAGCCGCCATTAAAAATGAGTTATTGTGATATTCTGATTCTGGCCACTTCATTTCTTCGGCTTGGCCTTCCATTACATGGATTGGAGCTTCTTCTTTCTCTGACGTGCTACGATCCGCCATTCCCCAAGTGAAATTGTTATTTACGGTGAACGGAGCCATCGAAGGATTGAAATCCATAGAGGAAGACATGAACGATGAGCTTGTCAATGGTGGGAGAAGGGTCGACATGGAACTCGATGAAAACTCGGAATTGATATCGAAAGCTTTGCTGGTTTGGGTGAACCAGGGAGAAGGGTTTAAAGAAGACGAGAGCTTTGCATTGGACGATGATGCATAGTTAAATTGCTGAATCGGGAAATGACTCACCAAATCTGAAGGCTGGCAGTCGGTGCCGGTGCTGGCGAATCTGTCGAGAAAGAAGTCTTTGCTGGGCGTAGATGCCATAAAATTGTTGCCACTGTTGATGGTCATGGAGCTGGAACAGCCTTCCATTTCCAACGGATAAACAAGTGTTTGTTCATATAAAGCTGCTTCGGGTTTGGGGTTGTCGGTGTTGAGGTTCAACTCACTAGATCCCCCTGAAGCCATTTCCAGGCGATGAGTGTGTTGACTCTTGTTGTCTTCTCCATTTTCAACCTCGGACAGAGGTTTGTGAGTGACAGGGTCAATGCCTCTCTGCCTAAGCTTCTTCTTTAAGCAAGAGTTCCATAGATTCTTAATTTCATTGTCGGTTCTCCCCGGTAATTGTGCGGCGATTTGGGACCACCTGAGGATCCAACCAACATAACACAAAGGATGTTTACAGGTTTCTGTATAAAGTTTCCAAAAAAAGGGGGGTTATGACTTATGAGAAAGAAAGAATACCGATTCCCCAAAACTGCATGAAGTTCGATTATGAGATTCTCTTCTTCTTGAGAGAATGTGCCTCTCTTTAAATCTGGCCTTAAGTAATTAATCCACCTCAATCTGCAACTCTTTCCACACCTCTGCAGTCCTGCCAATTCATTAAAGAAGAAACAAACGTGAAAAAAGAAAAAAAATGAAGTTGAATTGTTGTTTTAAGATGAATTACCAGCTTGTTTAGGGACAGAGCTCCAGCAACCGTGGCCGAACTTGGTAATATGCCTCAAGAGCTTCTCATCTTCTTCGGGAGACCAAAGACCTTTCCTTAGCTTCTGCTTGTAACAGCAAGAGTGCCTCCCCATTTTGAGAGCAGACCAAATTATAATGAACAACTCCTGAAAACAGTGTTTTTGGAATGCTTTAGTGATTGGTAAGGAAGAAGAAAATGTAGGAAAAAGAGGATTTTGATACAAGGAGGATCGAAAATGAAGTGGCAGCTGAGAAGGGAATTGAATTAATATAAGAATAAGAGGAAGCTCTCCAGTGAGACAAGTCGTAATCAATATGGTGTTGTGCATTCTCTCATCCCCACCATCTTTGCCTTTCCTACTTCAAATTTATCTGATATAAAGTAACTAAGTTTTTTTTTACACCTAAATTTATTGTTTCTGCACAATTTTAAAAATATTTTTTGATTTTTCTATATCTGACGAGCATCGAAGATAACTTACGATGACCGTCTTTATAAAAAAAAAAAGACTCTTCTATAGACTAAGACCCTAGGGGCCTCAACCTAGCAACTATACACGGTGTCCACGTGAAAGGACGGAGTTTGGATCGAATCTTAGAAGGAGTCAAAATATTTGATTTTAAAATTGAAAAGATTTATTAAGTATTTAAATTTAAAAATGAGGATAATGCCTAATTTATCTAATATTTAAATTTAAATGAATTTAAATTGTGATTAGACCAAAAAAGTAGAGGGATCAAATTAAAATTTTAGACAATTTAATTAACAATATTAAAAAAATTAATATGAATTTCTATAAATTTGAGGGGTGAATTAAATTTTTCAAAAAATAAAAGACTTATTGTGAAATTTTTAAATTTTTGGAGACTTGGTCTAAGTTTCATCACTGTTCACATGGTCAACATGCAAAGTTTAAGTATCGAAAATTAAATTTGTCTCTGTCAACCTATTCGTAGACCATCACTAGATCAAACATCATCTAATTACTAACGGTCTCAAGAAATATAAATACTCATACCAACAAATAAAAAAAGACACGATCATAAGAATGATATTCTTTTTTCTTCATCACCTCTCTTTAATTACTTTATGATTGATTATTATATTGTCTGTGACTCTATCCTAAACTTACAAATAAACTATTTAAATTCGTCGTAATTATCTTAGTCCTTCGTCTCTATTTTTCTTTTTCAGTACTCAAAGGAGACAGGGTGGGCTCCTTTTCTCTACTGTATGAGCTTTTCCGAAATCATGATAGCTTTGAAAAGGTTTCATTATTACGTTGGAAAGAATTTGATTATTTTCTGGGAATTAAGAACGTCTTTCCCGATTGTGATGAATCCCACTCGGAGTTGTAAACTACCTTACTCCACACATAATTCCCAGTTTGGGATTTTCCCAGGCTTAAAATTCACATTTCTTACCATTTTCTCCCTCTCATTACTTGACGATGGGAATTGCATTCTTTGACACGGAAATGATCATTTTTCACAAAGTTTTGAAAGCTGATGTCTTCATGTATTTACAGTGCCTTGCATGTGACTACGTAGTTTGTATTTATTTATCTTATCAAATCAACGCATGCCTCTAAAATCTCTTGTTTCATATTTTTAGTAACTTGGCAAAGAAGACCCAAGCCCTAAATTTTATTACAAACTCAGAACTGTAATTATAGTCTTTTGACAAACATTGGTAAAAACAACCCCGGCCATTTGGACCAAACCACTATTGTCAGGCCACCCCCACCATTTTTGTACAAATTTCTGACCTTTCTCTCATCACTATTTACATATGACAGATTTTGCTGCCCTAGTTTCTCTGTTCATGTCCCGGCCCGACTCAACTTACGAGGTATGGGTCGTATAGTAATAATATAAGTCGAAATTGTTGTCTTTAGATTTTCGTAAGCTTAAAAACACACTACGAGGACCAAAGAAATTGTCAATATCAGAGTACTCATGAATCAAATTCCTACAGCGAGGTTGGACTTTTTCAAGATTCATAGTCTTTAGCAGATAAACAATACTGGGATTTTAACAAACAAAATTCTTTATTTTCTTTGCACAATATTAAAAAAAATTAAATTTTAAGATTTAACACTAAATTTTAAGTTCTATACCTCAATACACCATACACTCAATACCATAAACCCAAAACCTTTTTTTTTTAATATTAGAGCATAAATAGGGACCCAAACAAAGACAGAATTTTTATTCGATTTTAACATAGTTTTCTTTAATAAATGCTGCATTAAACCCTGTATAGGCCAAACTCTATGCAAGACTTGAATCTGATAACCGGATTATGTTATGCACAATTTGGATTTAGGGTATTAAACTAATCTGAAGTCAGTTTCAGCAGGAAAACATATTTAAATGCAAATATGACAAAGGTGAACATAAAAATAAATTTAACAAAAAAAACGAGAAGAAAGGTTAGGGTTTCAAGATCAATTTTATATTATTCTTAATCATTAGAAGTTTACAGCAGCAATGCATGACAGACCAAATAATTCCATGAATCTCAATATTTTAATTGGTCTGGACCATCTTTTGCTGAAATTTTATTACTCCATAATGCTTTCTTTTCTTGCGGTATTTTCTTTAGCCTGCCACGACAAAAACGAAATTAAATTTCTAAGAGATGATCAAGATCATGAACAGATAGATAATAGATTAAGCTATATAATTTTGTAGCCCTCTCCCTCCACTTTTTAAATGATTTAACAACGCTTATGAGTTGAAAGATAACAAGAAGTTTCATAAATTATTCCAAATCATTAGCTGTCCCCGCCGTGGCCCGCCGTTCAAGTGTGAAACCCATTTGGAATCTTTGATAAAAAAAAAGATTACAGTACCTTAACAACAATAATACAATGGACCAGTTTATAAATAATCGAATTGACCGTTTTTTAAAAATTATATATATGTATATATATCCCTCAATATTCAACTTTTATCCGAATTATTGTTCAAAAAAAACTTTTATCCGAATTACATCAAAACGTTGACGTGTAACCTGGACAATTTACACATTCCAAAAGCTTAATTATTGCCTCTTGTCATCTTAGCGTAAAAATAAATTTCATGGGAACTTGGGATGGGTGACGGAATATAGAAGCAAGGGAGATAAAATAATGAGAAAAAGTTTATTAACCTCAAGAATAATCTGACTTTGCAATAAGAGGCAAGCATCTCTATTTATACAGAGAGGAACTTTTTGAACTTAACAGCTATCATCTAACAGAATTCATAACAACCTTATCAGATGAAGAATTGATACATAACAGACTTACTCTAACACACACCCTGTTCTCTTAACTTCTTTGATTATAACTCTAACATGCTTTCTATCTTCTTCTTTCTCCTTCCTTCTTTTAGAGAAGGTGTTTATGAATCAAAAGTGAGTTTGCAACCGTAATTCTTCAGGGCAGAACATTTTAAGTTGTTGTCTGAGATGTAGAAAGAATGCTGCAGGTAGAGGTTTGGTTAACACATCAGCCACTTGTTCTGCTGCTGGCACATAGTTGATTTGAAATGATCCATCAGTAACCTTTTCTCTTACAAAACTGAGATATAACTCAACATGTTTGAGTTTAGCATGATGAACAGGGTTAGAAGAATGTGCTATAGCACTAGTATTATCACACCAAATTGTTGGAGTCTTTGTAAGCTTAATCTTTAATTCAGAAAGAAGAGATTTGACTCATATAGCTTCACACATAGCATCAGCTAAGCTTCGAAATTCAGCTTCTGTGGAAGACCTGGACACAACACCTTGTTTCTTTGAGCTCCAGGCCACTAAATTTCCTCCCAGAAAAATACAATGACCACCAGTTGACCTTTTATCATCTATACAAGTTCCCCAGTCAGAATTAGCATATCCAACCAAAGTGTTTGGTGTGGTGACAGACTAAAAAACAAGCCATGGTCTATGGTGCCTTTTAGATACCTAATGATCCTCTTAACAACCTTCCAATGCTTATCTAGTGGTGATTGCATAAACTGACTAACTTTATTAACAGAAAACTGAATGTCGGGTCTAGCAGAGCATATGTGCTGTAGAGTACCAACTACCTGCCTATAAAGAGTGCAATCTTGAAAAGGATCACCATCAGTTAATGAAAGTGGATGAGAGGTTACCATAGGTGTTGGTGAAGATATAGCATCAATCATCTTAGTCTTGTCCAATAGCTATAGGATGTGCTTCTTTTGATTAAGTATGATTCCTTTGTCAACAACATGAAAATTCATGCCCAGAAAAAATGTAAGCTGGCCTAAATCCTTTAAAGAGAAGGCTTGGTTGATATCTTTGATGACACGATCAACTTCATCAGCATTGTTTCCAGTTGCTACTATGTCATCAACATAGACCATTATATAGACTTTGTTGCGTTGGGATTCCTGAAGATAAAGCGATGAATCAGCTAGTGATTCTGTGAAGTCCAGATTAGACAACAAGTGGTTTCAAAACTTTTCAAACCATGCTCGAGGTGCTTGTTTGAGACCATACGAAGATTTTCTTAGCCTGCAAACCAATTGGTTTCCTGCTGAATCTTCTTGCTCGAAGCCCGAAGGTTGCTGCATGTAAACTTCTTCCGAAAAGTCTCCATTTAAGAAGGCATTGTCCACATCTATTTGTCGTAGTACCCAACCATTGTTGAGAGCTACACTAAGCAAAACTCTTACTGTCACTAGTTTGACAACTGGGCTAAAAGTTTCAGAGTAGTCAAATCCTGCTTGTTGAGAGAAACCCTTTTGTAACAAGTCTGGCCTTATATCGTGTCACACTACCATCAGGGTTGCGCTTGACTTTGAACAACCACTTACACCCTATAGGAACACGATCAGGTGGCAAAACTGTTAATTCCCATGTGCCCTTTTGAACATGAGCTTCAATTTCTTTCAAAACTGTTTTTTTCCAAACATCAGAAGACATGGCTTGGTGAATGTCTACTGGAACCTCACTCACAGTTTCTGCAAGCAGCACTTTAGGCTTGAAGATTACAGCTTTTGATCTAGTCACCATAAAATGTGTGGGTGGAACTGGATTATTGGAAACTTCTGAAAGAGGTAACTGTCTGGACGTATGTTCACTGGATGAACTTTCAGGACTGTTGTTTATGGAAGCTTGCTCCATAGAAGGAGCAACTTGCTCCAATGGCTCAACATAAGATGTCGTTAGAGATTTTGAAGCGTGAACAACATGAACTTGAACAGACAATTCTGAAAACTGGAATCTGAACTTGAATTTGACAGAGGATGAGAGCCTGAAGCAGAGTTTAACCTCGGACCAAAATACTTGACTTTAGGAACACCAGCTTCTTTTCTGACTTTTAAATCAGCTTTTTTAACCTGTAAACAAGGAAAAGCATGCTCATTAAACTGAACATGCCTAGAGACATACACCTTACCATTTGAATCAAGACATTTGTAACCATGCTGAGTTGAGATGTATTCCAGAAAAATACAAGGCTTGGATCGAAACTGTAGTTTGTGCTGATTGTAGGGCCTGGTAAAAGGAAAACATTGACACCCAAAAACTTTTAGAAAATTATAATTAGGGCATTTCCCAAAGAATTTTTCATAAAGAATTAACCCTCCTAGAACCTTGGTGGATAATCTATTAATGAGATAAACAGAGGTATAAAAGGCATCAGACCAATATTTAAATGAAACCCCACTTTGGGCTAACAAGGTAAGACCAAGTTCAACTATATGACGGTGTTTCCTTTCTACTCTACCATTTTGTTCAGAAGTGTAAGGACAAGTACGACGAAACTCAATGCCATTTTGAACAAAATAACTTTCTAAAGTTCTAAACTCTAAACCTAAACCCTAAACTTAACTTTTTAGTGTGAAAGCATAAACAGTGGCACACAAAATACCAGAGGATTTCTATTCTCATTTGAAAGGGTCCCATGGAGAGAACTGAAGCTAGGATCCATGGCTGAAAAGGATGACGAAGCTTCTGAAATGGATGGATGGATGGAGTCAAATTTTGTGTGTGTGCATGCAAAATTGTCCAGAGAGGAATGGACCCATCAGATACTGAGCACTACAATACATCTTCATCTGTGCTATATACAAATAACAGATCTCTACGCCATCTTTCTGGGTCCCAAATGTCTCCGGATTATGTTAGGGAGTTTAAAGATTTAAATTGCAGTTGCGGACGTATTTTCGGTCGCGTTACATTTATCGTAGTTACGGACATAAATGATGCTATTACGATTACTACAGATATTGCAGTCGTAATTTTTTTTAATAATTAATGCTATTTAGACATAATTATTGCGAGTATTAAGTTTACGAGCAAATTGCTTAATTTCGACTTTAGGTCCGACGATATCTGTAATTCCAGCCAGCAGGTTATGGTGCTAAGTAATGTTCGTAGTCATACGTACTCCTCCACCGACAGAATCAAACTTTTTTTTTCTTATTTTCCGAGCTGTATTTCTTTACATTTTGCAAATGCAAAAATATCATTGAAACCCATTTTTAATGTTTAAAAATATCTAAATCTTCTATTAAAAAATATCTAAATCTTAAAATTATATAGTAGTAGATATTATTATATGAATATGCTTTTGAGCAAAGATGAGATTTATTTTCCACCATGTAATTGATTTGCTCTTTAGCAAAGCTGATATTCTTTTTCCACCAAGTAATTGATTTGTTATAATTAAAATTTGTCTGCTTGTAGATTTCTTTCCACATTATAATTTTACATGTATGGACTGCATGCAAACCTCGTACAAATTAAATTATGACTTAAAAAGTAAAAAGTTCTTAATTTTTTTAATAATCAATTAAATTTCTAAATTTTTTACGTTCAATTAAATCATTAGACTAATAAATTAAATTAATTAAGTTTTTTTTTACCAATTTTGTGTATTAGTTTTTAACTTTCAACTACTCTCAAGTTCATATTCAAAATGTTATCAGCTAGTTCATGAAAGTTTATTACATTGCCGATTATGGTTTTGTGTTGTTTTACTTAATTTTATATTAGTGTCTCCAGACATTTTTCTTTTTCAGTCTCATGGTAATTTTATATATTTGACAGCCTAATTCAACATTTTTGTTTGTTTGTTTCTTTTTGAGATAGCAAAATTCGATCTCTATTATTCCATAATGAACATAATTATTAGATATTCTTACAAATTGTATACTCAACATTACAAAAAAAGACCAAGGACTATGTTTTTTCCGACACTTATGGCAATTCCTTTTTTATATGGGAAGATTCCTTGTATTATTATTATGATTATTTTCGTATTGTAGTAAATTTGTCCCAATTCACATATCCACCAAGATAAAATTGTAAATTAATGAAATATATATATATATATATATATATAAAGATTCTTATATGTCCATGCCTCATCATTGAATCGTGAGCCTATCATATGCAAGTACATGAGCTGTTTCCTATGGTCAACTATTTTCTGTCACCGTTAAATAAAAAAATTTAAATTTTTTTATCAATAATAAGATGTATTCATTCGTAATAATTTGTTAGAGTTTATGATCCTAATTTTGTATTGATTCGATTTGAATAGCTCATGGTTCAATATACTTAGTGAATAAATAAAAATTGATACAGACTTTGTCTCACACCTCAAATCCGTACAATACTATACATCTACAATTGTATTTTTTTGTTAAAACTAAAAAACTCAATTTGAGTATATTTCTTGCGACGCAAGTTTCATTTGCAATCAAGTATTTATCAATATAAATAGATAAGGGGAATTAGAGTTAGAACATAGTTGATTAACTCACAAATCGTGTTTAATCACAATCTCTTTTACCATTGTTATTTTTGACATTGGTAAAATTTCTTCTCATATGCCCGTGATTTTGACTATTTAGAATTTTTTATGTAAAATCTTATTTTTTAAAATTTTTGTGTGATCATATATTTATACTGAAAATCATAAAAATAAACTTTGACATATTTAAACCGAAAATCATGTGTGTCTCATATTATATATCAATAAGAACACATAGCTATTTCAAAAAAATAAAAATCAGAACACATAGCACCTTCTTACCATTTAAACAGAAAAATATTCTATTAAAAAAACACGAAAAATACTAATAAAATTTAGTTATAATGATAACTTTAGCCTTAAATGCTTACACATTTTGTCCGTTTAACCCTAATATTTACTAGATTAACTCTAAAATTTTCAATTTAAGTGAAATTACTATTTTTAACAGAAATGTTGATTAAATTATTAATTTTTAATAACACTGACAAAATAATTTATATGATAATTCATGTATACTTCCTGCAAAATTAAAAACCGTAAAATGAATATATAATAATGGTAAAATAGATAAGGTTTTTGGTGGCATTTTTCCAATTAAACTCAACCTATAGGGGCCATGTAAGGTTAAAAACAATCCTTTCTAGGAAAGTAACATTGAGATCCAAGAAAACTATATTATATATTTTATTTCGTAACAATACTTTTTTCCCATTTTTAGATCGCTTTTTTTCTTATCTTAGAATAACTTTACAAAGTCCTCCAACTCTATGTTTCATCTGCGGAGGAAATTGAATAATGGAACCGATTGGGTATCTCGTAACAGAAAAACCCTAAATATAGAATTCGAAACACCAAAGGGACTAAGGGAGGTTGCAAGCTTGAAAAGGTGATGTTAATTTTTTAAAATATAACTTAAAATCATACGAGTTTGATAAATTATAATTCATCGAACTAGAATATATTTAAAGAAATAATCGAAATACTTTTTTTAATATAAGAGGTCGCATTCTTCTTATTAGCTTACTCGTAAGCACTCTAACTTTTGAACAAAATTCGCATGTCCTTTTTCTGTGTTCATTTGTATACCCACCAATAATTTTATGATATATGTATTAATGATTATTTTTTATTATTTTATTGAGTATTTTTTTTATTGATAACATATGTGTCATAAAATCATTAATAGGTATATAAAAGGGCACTAAAAAGGAGTAGAAGTATTCTATTCCTAATATTTACTTACTTGGCTATAAAAATGAACTAGTTTGATTTTAACGGTGATAAATTTAGAAATATTTTTAAAGGTAAACATACATAAGATCTCAAAATATATTAAGATGGATATAATTTATAGAGATTAAAACAATTAAAAATTAATACATAAAATTAAAAAAATAAAATTAAATGTATAAAATTTTAAAAATTAAGAGCGGGCAAATATCTGTCCTGATCTCCGCATAGATCCGTCACTGAGTTTGAGGATGTCCAATATCTAAGCCATACAAGTTGAAAGAGATGTGAATGATTAAAAGGTGGGACCGAAATGAAGCAAAAGTTGAGGCGAGTAGCAACAAGAATTTTGAATCTGCGATTGGGGCCTTTCCGGGATACGAACAGTATAGAGCTGACCTGATGCTTGCTGATACTCACAATAACGCTGCTGGAGTCATAGCCACGTATAAACTGCCACTGTGGGGCAGGGCGGTTTAAACATTTTAGAGATCATGTGTAATTTTTAAAATATAGCTTTTAATTTATAATTGATAAAAAAATATTATTTTTTTTAAAATTATTTTAATATAAAAATTTATTATATTATCCTCTTTATTAATAAAAAATTAATTTATAAATATTTAAAAATTAATCATTTAAAAGATATTATTATTTTTACATGTTTAAAATTTTAGATAACTGTTATATATATATAAACATATAATTATATATAAATTTATAATTTTTTATAACTATTTAATTTAAATTTTTTATTTTTTAACTTTATACGAGCGAGTACTGTTAACAAAAACGGCGACCACCACCACCGCCAATCAATACATTTTAACATTATTAGCTGCATGCATCGCTGTCCACACGGCTGCCTTTTTCAATCATCTTTCGTCTCATATTTGTCCTTTTTTCTTTTTCAACCCATCTTTTATTTATTAATATAACTATGTTCCAATATATTTCTTGTAAAACATTTACTTTTCTGAGTTCATATTTAATATCCGTTCGTGTAAATTTTTTATACGAATATGTTTATTTAAAAGGTAAACTACACTAGTAATGGTAGTACCTTTAATATTTAGGGCGCTTTTAATATGGTAATTAAATTTTTAAAATTTTCATTATAATTACTAAATTTTTAATTTGTTTTTATTACGATTACTGTCGTCAGTTGTCATTAAAAAACATGACGTGTCATGTAATTTAAAGGTTTTTGACCACTTTAACAATAACAATCACAACTAATTGCAAACAGCCATTCTGAAGGCTCATCATCATCACCAACAGCCTTCCTCAACACCTGCACCACTTTAAAGGTTTTTGACTTTCAAAAATCATATCAATAAATTAAAGTCCGGAAGTAAAGATTTATTTCAGTCTAAACTAGATTAATTCTATGTAAGATACAAAAATTTAAGGATGCATGTGGATTATCTTGCACATAGAATAACTAATAAAAAAATATCAATCTCTTTATTCAATTCATATAACAAAAATTCTAAAAATATTAAATACACTCCCAAACATACGTACGTATGTTAAATATAGGCATATATAGATAAATCTAGCCATAAATGAAGTTGAATATACTTCCCTTTTCACCTTGAATAATGGAAGGAATTTAAAAAAAAAAGAATATAGAGGAGAACATACATGCATGGCCCCTTGCACTGCTCTCTTCAAAACAATGATTAACCATAAATATTGGGATCTATTTTTCTCTTGATCATCCTGTTTGATGGAGAAGAGTGAGAAGACACAATCAAGAGAAAAGAAATCATCCTAGGTAGGAACATCATAAGCAAGTCAAAATTAATATGAACATCATCGGCTTTCATATCAGTGAGCTGTTTTTGATGCCTTCCAATAAGATTGAAGCTAAACACTTTTGTTTTTAAAATCAAAGTTCTAGGTTTCTACTTAGATCAGATTATATATACAGAACTATCATACAAGGATTCTCTAACACAAAGATGAGATATAAAGGTAATATCATAAGACTGAAGTAAATCTTTATTTCTAGACTTTAATTTATTGATATGATTTTTTGAAGGTCAAAAAATTTCAAAGTGGTGCAGGTGTTGAGGAAGCTCTGTTGGTGATGATGATGAGTACTCAGAATGGTTGTTTGCAGTTAGTTGTGATTGTTGTTGAAGAGGGCTTAGCATTTAAGGAGATGGAGATGTTTGTTGCTTTGGAGTTTAAGGGTTGAGAAGTGGTTTCCACGTTAAGTGCAGCAGTTGAAGGGTGATTTTTGGAAGAAAAAGAACTGAAGAAGAAGAAGAAACATGGGGGAGGAGAGATATGAAAAAAATTTAACTGTAGTTTTTAAAAAGTTAACGTGCCACGTCATATTTTGTAACGACAACGGGCGGAAGTTTGATGACCATATTGAAAGTACCCTAAAAGTTGAGGGACTACCAGTGTAGTTTACACTTATTTAAATCTATTAGTGTAAAAGTTATATTCTTAGGCATAAACCCTAAAATCATAAACTATAACCCTAAACTCTAAATTATAACTCCAAATTCAAAATCCTAAACCATAAATCATAAATCCTAAACTAAACCTCTAACTCCTATATTAAACTCACATGAAATATTTTCTCATTCTTTTATGGTTCAATGGCTTAATACCTACTTTAGCTCTTATACTTTAGTAAACTTTTCACTTTAGTTCTTTTATTATATTTTTGTTTAATTTAACCCTTCAACTTAAAAAAAAACTTTCAGTTTATCATTATTTTATCCCATGGACTGTTTTCTTTTTTAAAAAATGACGATGCAACCTAATTAAACTCTTTTATGTGTACAAAGAAAGTAAAAAAAAAACCTTTAGTACACATAACTGAACTTAATTGGATTATGTGATATTTTTATTGAAAAACGTCAAAAAGGCTAAAATTACAACGAAATTAAGAAGTCAAACTGATTGAAACATAGTAAAAATCACGATTTTCAATTTTTTACCATCTATGAAAAAAAATCATAATTCATTTAGTAAAATGAATATTTCAATTATAACATTAATAAGCCACTACAGGGGCGGAGCTACACGCCCCACCCGAAGATTTTCTTTTACCTTTTTCTCATATATATATATATATATTAAAAAATTGGTTTATTTTTAATTTTGTTCTTTACTTTTAAACATTTATATTTTCTCCCTAAACCACAAGTCCTGACTCCATCTCTGAGCCACTAAATTTAAAATAAACTAAATTTGAGTGATGTGATATCAGCTAAAGATGTTAGCAAGGATCGTGATATTGAAAGATTCTAAATAAACAAGCTTTTTGAAACAAGAAATGGACACAATCTACATGTCTTTGAACGAAAGAAAGGTCCTCATCGCACATTGTTTATCTATATAACTTTCATAATTACAAAATAATTCAACATTACACATGACTAATGTTGATAAATAATAATAATAATAATAATAATAATACATAATGCATAATAAATCAAGTCCTAATCGATCTTGCATCACATTTGCATTATCCTTTTTAACCCATCGCTTTGTCCAATTGACATGAAAGATCAACCATGACATTGGGTGTGGGACGATGGGATAAGACAAGGGCTAAGTGCCCTTTAAATTCCCCTTTTCATCACTCGAAACTTGATGTTAACGACCCATGAATTGCCATGTATCCCACTAAACCAGGCCCCCCCCTTAACATTAGAGGCAACATAAGCACATGCATTTGTCTTAAAACAATTGACTAAGACTGATTTCAGCTTAACCTGTACCAATTGACCTCATCGTTATCGTTTTAATCATATTTAATATACATTTAATTTGTGGGATCATATTAATTTGGTATATAAGATGGAGGTTGAGCTGGATTATACTAGTAGGGCTTAGTTATTATATTAACAAAATTCCTCTGCCCTTCTGTGCCCCTTTAATTTGTCGAAATTTGAACTTGAAATCTGATTTTAATAAAAGTTTATGTAATATTGATATTTGAGATACACGTGTATGTATGCGAACAATTTTATAATGAAACTTATGATTTATATACGATAAAAAATATTTTGTTCGCAAATCCAATTGAAAACTATGAATTGAGATTATGTGTTTGCTTGTATAATATTTATTAAGATTATTGTTTATCCGTGGACCATTACTTATTGGACAACTGAGTTTTTTAGTGGGCTTTTCTTGTTCGAATGCCAGTGGGCTTTTGACCCATATGAGTAGCGATCGTAACCTTTATTTTATTAGACTGTTGTTGCTATTTAATTTTAAATAAAAAAATATCTAGAAGTTTCATAAATTCCATACAAACTGTCGCCATTCCGATATTCGTACTTAATAAGAGTTTTAGTTTTATTAAAAAAATTGAAATATTTAAAATTATAATGAGGGGATACAACCATAAAAGTAAACTAAACACATAATTAAACATTTTTTATAATCATTGAAATAAGAAATTAGCCCTTTGAGATCATAAAAGTAAAATATTAAAAACACAACTAAAGATTCGAACAAAAATTAAATACGAACAATATCATTAATTGACGATAGAGGATAAGAATCCATTAACACAAACATAAAAAATACATAGGACATTGAAGACACGTTAACAAAATGATTATTACTATAAATTAATTAAGAGCAAGAAATTGTGATAGTGAGCGCGTACCCAAATCTAGCAGGATGCAGGGGAGTCCAATGTAAAAAAGATCAATAGGATAATCAAATAAACGTCTTCTTAATAAGTCAATATGACGTCAAAATTAACTTTAAAAAAATAAAATAAAAATAAACGGCCAATAATAAAGACAAAAAGGTGTCAAAAGATAGGATAAAATATGCTATAAGACATAATTATTTTTATTAAAAATTAAAAAAATCTAAGTTATAATTATATTAAAATAAAAGAAATATCAAAGCCCGACGATGAGCAACACTAAAACTAATACTTTCACTGACCAAACAAAAATAATAATAAAAAAGTACTACAGAATTTCGAAACTCTAGTGGTGTACTGCACTACTGTTACTCCCGTACTTAAAGATTGTGAAAATAGTAATATGAATTTAGGGATATTGTTTTTTAATAGTAAAGATATTGTTTTTTTATATTTAAAGAGGAAAAAGCTTCATTAAAAATCTCTTTAAATATAAATAGAGAAAAAAGAATAGCTACAACATCATATTCGAAACAGACGGCAACACAGGCCTACATATTCCCCCCGAACCCACATGCACAAACAATTCTCCACAATTGCCAACACCAACACCTAACCAATACCAGTCGCATGCTGCATATCAATCAACGGCAGCCCTTGCACCTCACTCGGCTCACAAACTGTTGGATTTCACCCGGCTCATGGCCCCGCAACATACCTGGTAACCTGTCAGCCACGGTATTAGCCTCACTGCTAATATGTCGAACTTCAACCTCCCAATCCTTACTCAAGATCATGGATTGCACAAACCAAAGCATTCACCTCATTTGGCAAATCAATCGTCTGCACCCTATTAATCACCTCACGACAATCTGACTCTATAATAACGTGATAAACCGGAGCCTCCAAGCATGTCGAAGACCGTCAAGGATCGCCCATAGCCACCTTAAACTATTAGACATAGACAAGTTAAAGCAACAAGAATTAATGAGGTAATAGAACGAATTCCAAACATCCGTCCAGAAATGGATACGTTTCCCATCACCCACCATAAGTTGAATATTATTCGTAAAAACGCACATTGGTTGACTAGCTGAGACGTAATGCCCCGCTAGATCCAGTATTTATTTGAGGATCTCACATTAGAGGGTAAATCTGTCCTAGCATTTGGTTCGTAAATTTCTTCCAAAACTTTACGTCAAAGATTGTCAGATCCAAATCCATACCTCCAGAGCCACTTACACAGAAAAGCACGACTCTTTTCCTTAAAATCACATAAACTCAGGCCACCATAAACTTTAGGAAGACACAGAATGTCCCAGTTGACCCAATGTATAGACCGGCCATGCAACGAATCCCAAAGAAACTTAGCAACTAATTTTGACAAAGTGGAGCTAATGGCACTTGTCATCGAAAAAATAGATATAAAATAAATGGACAGATTAGATAAGATGAATTTTACCAATGTAAACAGCCTGCAAGTTTTCACTTAACTCTGACCACAAAAGATTCTAGATATGGATTGAGTTCTTTGAATGCCCTAGTGGAAGTCCAAGATGGGTACATGGAAAGGTTTTCATCTTACAGTGAAAAAAGAAGCTTATTGTTCAAGCATACTCTCCTCAACATTGATTGATGCCAAGTGGTTTAGATTTGCTCAAGTTCAGTTTGAGGCCCGAAGAAATTTCGAACCCACAGAGAATACGAACCATGTTAAAAATTTGAGTCTCACTCGCACCACAGAGCATAATTAGATCATCAGCGAATTGCAAGTGAGATATTTTCACTGAGGAGTTACCAATACGAAAACCATTGAAGAATCCTCTTGAGACCGCCTTTTGTAGAATCGAGCTTAAAGCCTCAGCAACAATGTTAAATTATAAGAGTGACAATGGACATCCTTGTCGAAGACCCCGTTTTATAGAGAAAGCATTAGTGGATGAACCATAGACCAACACTAAAATAAAAGCAGACGAAATACAATTTTTATCCATGAACACCATATATTGCTAAACCCCATTTCCTTCATAATAAACAAGAGAAACTCTCAATCCACGGTATCGGATACCTTCCAAAAATCAACCTTGAAGACCACTCTGGATAAACCCTTTATTCTTGTATAATCACTGATTTTATTCGAGATTAGGGGACAGTATAAGATTTGTTTCCCAAGGCAGAAGAAAAATTGGGAATCACCAATGGTCTCATCAGAAACTTTACGTAGACGGAGGGCCAAAACTTTCGCAAAAAGTTTGTAAACACTGCCTACTAAACTTATGAGACGATAGTCCTCAATAGAGACTGGATGATGCGACTTAGGAACTAGCACAATGAAAGAATTGTTGAATGACCAGTCCGAAATACAACCCCTGCGAAAATCTTCAAAAAATTTAAGAATCTCATCCTTTAAGGATAGCCAGAATTGTTTTAGAAATCCGATATTGAATCCATCAGGGCCTTAGAGCCCTCGATACATCCAACGAGGATAATGCAAACCATATTTCCTCCAAAGTGAAAGCTTTTTCTAAACTGTTGGCTAACTTAGAACTCAAAAATTTTGAGATGCAGTCAAAACTGGCAAGCGAGACAGTTGGGGACAGATTATAAATCTCCTTGAAGTAATCTTTAATAGCAGCCTTCACACTCCCAGGATGTCTTAAGAGAACCTCCCTTACTTTGATCTTGTCAATATTGTTAGCCCTTCTTCTTTCAGACGCGACAAGATGAAAAAACCTTGTGATTTTATCACCAGCCTCGAACCATTTAAGACACAATTTTTGGAGCCATTCACGCTCATCCCTACGAGTGCGACACCATAACCTAGCCATTTCAATGTCTGCACACTACTTTTCTAACTCTTGGATAGAATTACCCTCCTTGGATTTTTTAGACAAATACCATTCCTTCCAGAAAGCTTTACAATCTCAAAGGATTTTACCAATGTTGATGCCCTTCCTCTTCGCACATATTTGAAAGATCCCCTGCACATGCGCCTTATCCTCAGCCCAATGATCAAACCATTTAAATGGTCTAGGGCCCAATGACTGTTTAACTATAGACAACGTCACTGGATTATGATCAAAGATGTTTCTTGGGAGAATACATTGAGAGATCCCTGGCCACAGAAAAAGAAATTCTTCAGACATCAAGAATCTGTCTAATCTACTAAACGAAGAGTTCTCCCCTCAAACTTGACCAAGTAAATTTGCCATCAGCCAGGGGAAGATCAATGAGATAACGCGTCAATGAACTCAGAGAAGACTTCCATGGCCTTATTAAAACTGACACCCACTTTTTTCCTCAACAGACCAGACTATATTAAAATGTCCCCCAGCAGAATAGGGAGATTAAGCTTTGCGATATTGCAAGCCAACAAATTAAAGACTGATTTTCTTTTACTGGGTTCATTCGGCACATAACATTAATAAGAGCACATTTGAGATTGATACGGATAATGTTACCCAGAAGCAAGATATAGTTAGCCTCAGCCATAAACAAATCACACACAAAGAAGATGGGATCCCAAAATGAAATAATATTGCCAGATGAACCAATAGACTTGAGAATGCTATCATCCACTACTTGAAGCTTTGATTCTTGGATAAAGATAACACATTCTTTAGCCGGAGAGATCAGCCTCTTAACCGCTGCTTTTTTCTCAAAATTTCCCAGGCCTCAGACATTCCAAGATAAAAACAAACATTGATTCATTAGCATAATGAAAACAGAAACGCACGAAAATGGAAAAACCCCAATATACTTACACCGGGCGCTGCTCTACACCTCCAGATCCTCAAACCGTTTACACACTTCTTCATCACTAGCTTTGAATCGAAGACCCATGGAGTTACAGATTTGAAGGGATAATTTGGCTTCAGAAGCTCCCACATTCAATGGAATTTTGCATTCTTTTTCAATATGACGATTGAGAGATGACCACAATTGAATTTTATCCAATTTTGACCTGAAATTAAAGGGATTAAGACCACTAAATTTCTCAGTAATCTGGGTTTGACTGAGAACAGCCCAGTTTTTGAATCAAGCACCAGGGCAAATGGTTCACTTTAGCCCGAAAGAGAATTGGACACCTCATAAGCAATAGTAACAGGGATTTCATGCAAATCCTCACTCGGCCCAGAAGAGCCCAATAAATTAAGGCTCACATTAATACTCATTCTGAATTCTCTCCTTCATGCCCACCTTTTTTGCCATTGGATTAGACTGAATCCCGATATTCTTGGAAAAAGTCTCAGCTGCCATCTCATAACTCCTGTGCACATAGTCTTCAAAGCGACAGTTATTGGGAGTGTCATTTTAATTTTCTAGTGACTCTTCATCTATCCAACACCGGGCATCCTTGTATTCTGCTGTAAAGATTTTGATATGGAAGTATTCTCAATTCATTTCTAAGCATGCCGAAGGGGATATCAGAATAGTAGCTGACTCCAGCAAGAATGCGAGCACAATCCAAATGATTTCTCTTTGCAGTTTCCTCATCAATCTTTATTAACCTACCCATTTGTTCATAATAGAATGGAAAACTGAATCATCCTACCCATATAATGGTAAACCTTCCAATGAAACCCAAACTTTTTGCTTTTTCTATGAGATGAAGTTATCCAACGAGTCGATGTCATCAAACCATGACTCCAATAAAGACTCTCTAAGATCCCAAAAGATCTATAATTGTTCTTCCTCTTCGAACTGTATGATCACATAAAATCCCGACCAGACACTGACCTTGACTTTGAAACCATCCGGTCGAAGGGCTTGTTGGACGAAATCGGCATCGTACATACCTTTCACTTGACCACACATGCAAAGTTTTAGCCACTCCATCTCGCAACCTGCTACTAACACATGGATAATATCATAAACACTAGAGGGTGCAGACACCTCCCTTTTGTCCGAATCGAGGTTATGCATCAGAGCGTCTTTATAGGACAACCATTTTTTCACCAAGACGACCCAGTGTTATTCTTAGGAGCCTCTTTGTGCATATTGTTCCTATCAAGCTGAGTAAAAGCTACTTGCATATGTTTATTATCTATAAAAACTTTGATGAAGAAACCATCTATTTTTCGGTTATTACCAAGCGCCACGGCACTAGAGGCTTCCTTCCAGCTAGCAAATCTGACAAAAGCAAAAGTTGTTTTCTTGTTGATTCTGCTCAGGTTTTTATAGACGATGTACACATCCAGCACTTTTTTAGACTCCGAGAAAGCTTCCTTAAGAGATCGCCGGTGAATCCTCTTACTAACGTAATTTACAAAGACTGAAACTCCCTTCCTGGTTTCCTTTAAAGTTCCTCTACGCTCCTTTGACTTCTGCGCCTATGACACCGGCACGCCAGTGCACTCCTTCGCCGCTCCGGACCTCTACGCTCCATTGAGAGAGCCTTTCTATTTTGAAATTTTCGAACTTTTCAACTCTTGTTTTTTATGTATTGCTATTTGAGGCATTTCGTCTCTTGAAATATTCAGTAAATATTCAATAAAAGATTAACAATTTATTAAGTTTTAGTATTCAATAAATATTCAATAAGTTTAAATAAATCATCTACGCAAAGAAATGCCACATACTTTCATAATTTGTAAATTATAAATTTATAATATTTTTAACAATAAGTAATATTTTTACTTTTAATAATAATGAAACTACCAACAATAACAAATTAACAAGTAAACAAGATCAAATTATATTTTTTAAAATAATAATAAATTAATAACAACAACAATCTTTTTAGTTTTAAGAATAATAATGACTATTAGTATATATTTTTAGGGTATCAAGTTTGAAGTTTATTATCTATAGTAGTGTTTAGGGTTATTAGATTTTAAAATTGGGGTTATATGATTCAGAGTATGTGAAAAAAAAACTTGAAAATTTGAATTTTGGATTGAATGAGTAATTTTCCTCCAAACAATTAATAATTTTGGGGGTTAAACTTAATACACATGGTACCACATACTCTACTCATTTACAGGTCAGGTAAAATCGGATCTCGAGTCATTTCAAGTTGGGTTATATCAATTATTCACCAGGTTAATTTTGGGTTTGAGTTTATAGCAGGTCAAATTCTTTTATCATATTATCGGGTTTGAGTCGTTTTCTCAGGTCGGGTTTGGATCCAAAATCACCGAGTTCAACTCGGGTTTGGGTTAACGTCAAGTCAAACTCGGTTGGGTTTAGGTCATCATAACCTTTGGTCACAACCAGTTCATACTCTACTCGGTTTCAGTCGGGTTTTTCAAGTTGAGTTAGTTTTTTACGCCTTATTTAAATACATATTTTGATAAAATATTATAAAGTATGGTATTTGAGATCTATTAATTGGTTGAGTGGTCACATATTTTTATGTTGTCGCAACTTGTGTGAGTTAAAGTCTTGACATTTACTATTTGGAATGTAAAAAGTTGTTTTCTTAATAATTTAAAGATCATAACAAGGTACTATCTTTTATACATATTCTTAATCCTTTGCCAATGCTTACATACCTTGTAAACAAAGTGGTTGAACCCGAGTCTCCTAAGATGAACATCATTCGCTTTTCCACTGGACCAAAAATGTAAAAATTTGTCTACTTAATAAAAAAGAAAATATGATATTTGATTAAGCATTAAATATTTTGATAATAACGCCATAAATATTGAAATCAATTCACCAAAAATTTTAATGAATTTACCAGTTTCATAAGTTGCGAGCATTATTTTATGGGATGAAAGTCGTCTGCCCACTATGTATGCTCCTTATTATACCTCAACCTAAGAAATAAGGTTTAGAGTTTAGGATTATAGTTTAAAGTTAGAGTTTAGGAAATTAGGCGTAAGGTATATTTTTTAAGACTTAGGATTTAAGGTTTAGAATTCAAGATTAGGGCTTAGAATTCAAAATTAGGGCGTAGAATTTAATTTTTTTAGTATTGAACCATTTGGTAAGCTTTTCATAAGAAGCGTGTATAAATGGTTGTTCTAAAAAACGCTTCATGTTGGTCTCTTTCATTTAATGTATGTATTTAATTTGTTCCCTTTGACTGCTCCATTTATTCTTCGGAATCTGCCATTTATATTTCCTTTTGACCAACTTATGCCATTTAGGAGCAGCATTTCTTTACAGCAACGCCAAGTCCTTAACTAGTTGTATTCATTTCTTTGGACATCGAAATATTGTATTTGCTACACTTATTACAAAAAATAATATGCTGTTTGCCGGACCCTTGTCTTTCATTTCTCAGGCAAATCCCCTCGCCTCTCTTTATTCTCATTTAAACAGCAGCGATTCCAGGAACCCAGATTCATAGTTTTCAGTATGTTCATAAATGATCGACCACGTATGATTTTACCATCTGTAGTATTAATTCATTCATTGCACCATTCGAAGAGCTGGCTCCGTCAGTGGATATATGTGCGATGGTTTAGCCTTGTGCTGCACACCCCGATATCTTAGTTTCCTTGTGCTTAACCAAAGGCGCCTCGGTTTTTTGACATGTAGAAACGAAGAGATTAATTCCAAAGCAAAAGCCAATGGTGAAAATGATAGGAAAAGCCAACATGGAGGGAACAAAAAGTGGATAAAGCGAAGGTCGAAAACGGGATCATGCCGGCCTTGGGACATTTCTGTATGGGGAAATAAAAAAAGCGAATCCTAATTCCTAAGTTTGACTGACAAACCATAAAAAATAAAGCCCGTAGGCATAGGGGAGTGGACACGACACGATGATGGAGATCATCATGACGGGAGAAGTTTGAAAAAAGGAATTGAAGATTTGAGGGTTTTGAATTGGAGCAGTAAAAAAAGATGACCAGCGGAAGCAACATCATGGTTGGGCTGGCAGGGAACAATGCCTTTTTGCTTTGTTTATTACTTATCTTGCTTTGCCTCTCTTGCAGATAATGTTCTACTCAATAACGTTTCTGGTTATATTTATTAATATAGAATCCGCACATGTTAAATTGTTTTAGGTGAGGGCTTCGATTGGTTGTACGAATAAATGATTCGAATTCATTTTTTTCTTAAATATTAATCTATACTTGGTGACATTGATTATGATTGTATTCTTCTTCTCTCTTAAAAGAAAAGTTATAGAACAAATTGTTTGTAAAAAAGTAATAGAATGATATTGTTTACGTTAGAAGGGACACCATCATCAATCAAAGAACTCATTTTTTTAAATGCTGGTGAATCCTTTAAAAGAAGAGAAAGTGAGGAGAAGCATCACAAAAATTAAAGCTGCAAATGATCGATTAATAAATAAACAACCCCTCGATCACAAAGTTTGATCATACTAATCCTAAATCCTAATCTGACATGAACCTTCTAAAAAATGATTAAAGGTTATGGTGGATCGGTAGAGACAGTGTACAAATATGTCGGCTGCCCTGACAACATATCAGCCCAACCAGGCAACCATATGAAAGATTTGTCTCCTTTGCTTCTCCCAACAAATAAGCCGCCACAATAGTCATTTTTTTTTTATTTAAACCTAATGTGCGCCTCATTTGTCTTCACGTTTTTTCCATCTCTCAGAATGGGTCGTGCTAGAGCTACCAGTTCTTCATCTTCCATCGACAGCACCCACCACTTTGCTTTCTCATGCACCGCTGCTGCTTCTTCCTCCTCCTCGCAGAGGGACCTTAGCACCGATCTTCGCCTTGGTCTTAGCATTTCTTATGCAAGGTATTCATTTGGTCACAACTCACAATGATATTACGATTGTGAATATAATAGATGTTATTATAGTAATCAAGAATCAGGGAGCAACCATCGGAATGGCGGACGATGAAGGCAGTGATCGAAGAAGAATACGAGTGCGACAGCTCAACATTCTTTGTTAAGGTTTACATGGAAGGGATTCCTATTGGGAGGAAACTAGACCTGTTGGCAGACGAGAGTTGCTATGATTTGATAAGGACTCTGGAGCACATGTTCCATACAAACATCATCTGTAAGTTTCATCTTTACAGTGAATTCCTTTGTATTGAATTGAAATTATAGTATTTGTGAGCAAGAAATGTAGGCAAATGGGGAGTTATGGTTTTGAACTGTATGAATGCAGGGGCGGAGGCAGAGGTGGACGGAGATAATTACGAGAAATACCATGTGTTGACGTATGAAGACAAGGGGACTGGATGATGGTTGGTGATGTTCCTTGGGAGTAAGTAACCAAAGTTTCCATTTCCCAATTTCAATGATTCCCATGTAGCAGCAGAGCTCAAATCTGATGTTACCATGCATGTTGTGTAGGATGTTCTTGTCAGCTGTGAGGAGATTGAAGATCAGCAAGTGCTGAATTTTGATACAAAGTCTTTTGTTTTTTATAAAGTAGACGTCTTGCTGTGTACATTCCCAATACTGAAATGATAAAAAAGTAAGTAAGAAGCATCAGTTTTGTCTTTGGGCTGTACCACTCTTTTTTCTTCCTCTCTTCATGAACTCAATTTTATAATGAATGGAAAGCTTGCTGAACAATTTCGATCTGTGGATTTTTTTCCAGTAAGTAGGAAGATATACGATTACGAAGTAAATGTTGAAATTCGTACTCATATAAAATGAGATAATATAAGTATTCTTAGTCATTAGACTATAAGTGTATCTCAATAAAATGAAGCGTAAAGTACAAAAATGTCACTAAACTATACCAAAAAATACAAAATGGTCATCGAACTTTCAAAAGTTACGTAATAAGCATTAAAATTTAATTTTTGTTACAAAATAGTCGCTAAGTCGTTAGCTGCCGTTAGATGAGTGACATGACTGTTATGAATTTTTTATAATAACGCATTTAATCCTCTATATTAACAAATTTAATCAATTTAATCTTAATTTAATAAAATTCAATAAATTTAACCATCGTTATTTACTCATTATTTCAATTTGGATTGAGATTACCAATTCTTTAAGTTGTGTTACCCCAACATCATGGATACAAATTAATATAATTGTCTTTAGAACTTAACGTATATTTTTCTAAGCTTGAACCCGGGTATTATAAGTTTTTGAACTTTAAAAAAATAAGAATTAAGCCCCTAAATTTTTTTTGCACCCAAGTAAGCCTTTACACTCCAAAAATTAACTAATATATTCCTTTGACCAATGTTAATCGTCAAATGTAATATTTTTTATCAGTTGGTGTAACATGTTGTGTTACAGTATTGTCACTTGGTATTTTTAAAAAATATTTTATGTAAAAAACTTTAAAAGTTCTACAAAATCTAAAAAACTTATAAAAAATATTTTACTAGAAAAAATATGTAAATGTCCAATGACAGAATAGTAGTGTGCCACGTGTCAATAATATCTAAAAACAGTAAAAAATTGATGGACAAAATTAATCGAAAAACTTAATTGATTTAATTTATTCGTTTGAAAATTTGGGTGCAAAAAATTCAAGAATTTATTTCTTTTTAAAGTTCAAAGATTTATTAGAGATATTATTTTCTCATGTTGGAATTTAAGGAGTATTAATTTTATTAAATAGAGATATTATTTTCTCATGTTGGAATTTAAACCTATATGAAATAAGATAAGATGAATATTTTTTGCCACTCGGCCAATTGATAAATCTCTAGGAACTTTTTTTTAAGAGAAAGGAGTACTAACTTTTGATCAATAGATCATGATAAATATAAAACTTTTATTCTACTTCTTAAGGTAATTATAAGATAATATTCATTTATATTTTTTTAACTCTTCGATATAACACATATTTTTAAGACAAAACTTTAATATAACATGTTCAAATATAATTGATATAATATGTTAACATATATATGTTAGCTGTACTTAAGGTTTTAAAATTAGCGACCTACGTACTTGTATATAGTTTTGACTGAGATCATGAGTCTTTGTATATCTAAAGCCGATTTGTTTTTTGAATAATATGTCGGTTGAATTTTATTAGAAATTAAAATAGAAAAAGGAATTTTAAAAAATAAAATTATAGCAAAAAAATACAATAAATTTAAATTAAAAAATTAAAAAACAAAATATCAGACCAGCAAAACACATTCAGTTGGTTGCAAAACAATGATAAAGATGAAACACCGGAAAAATTGAAACAGAGAGAAAGACTTATAGTCTCTATCCACCTACACACTTCAGGATTGATGTAGGAGTGGTGACCAAAACCAACAATCTTGGAGGCTGTTTCGTAAAACAGATCTGACTGCATTAGCAAACGAACCACAAAAAGGGTCAAATTATTGAAGACTACCGACAATCCACAAATCAGAGCCGACCGTAGAAAAAAATGTATCCAGGAACGCAGATCTACCACAATGGTAGACGACAACGTGCTATAAGGCAGAAGCGTGCCACAATGCAAAGAAAAAATATGCCACAGAAACAAAAAAAACGTGTCACAAGACAAATAAAAAATAAAATATTATCAAAATATAAAAAAAACAAAAGCTTAATAAAAAAATAAAAAAAATAACTACAGACAGTAATGGCCAGTACTAAAACTGATATCATTGTCAATAAATTAAAAATTAAAGAAAAAAAAAAGTTGAATTATGGTGGGAAGAGCGGCACTATCTAAAGCCGACTCTTATTTTAAGTAAATCATAAATGAATAATGAATTGTCTCTGGATTTTATTCTAATTTAATATGTTTAGATGATTATTAATGCAATCATATCGTGTAGCTTCAGAAAGACAACCCCAAAATCCAGCTAACGTCGTATAGGTGAGAAACGGGGCAGGATCGGATTCCTTTCTCTGGAATTCCAGTCTTCTTCCTCAAGTCATAATTAAACATTTATAAAATACACGTTATTCCCTTTTAAAGTATTCTTCATCATAGTCGCTTAAATCATTTTTAAATTGTTTCTGGAACGCAAGTGTTGATCTCGGTCTTATTCCTCATTTCTATACCAATTCACCCCTACGTCTAAAGGAATAAAGTTCTAGCTATATATTAAGTGCTCGCCAGAACATTTCATAAATCATTTAATTAGATTTAGAAAAAGCATATTCTTCTTTCTTTTAAAAATAATAATTTATTCAATTAATTATAAGGTTAGGAAGAAATATGTTACTTTTTTTTATTATAAAAGTAACATTTCACTCATTCAATTAAAATTTTGTGACAAATAGATTATTTTGTCATTAAAATTGAAATAATAACTTGATATAATAACAGTTTTACTCCACTTAATCTTTTATATTTAAAAATTTCGACATTATACCATCCTGACACACCTTCTGACCACTTACCACACTTCATGCTATTGCCCATTGTTGGCAACATAGTTTAGGTATTAGGGTTTGATTATTAGGGTAAAGGGTAATTTGGGTATACGGGTCTTGGGTTATTATTTGTAACTGGGTATGGATCTGGGTTTGGGTCTATAATGGGTATTGTAGGGTTAATAGGCTAGTTGGATTTTGTAATTGGGTTTGGGTATTTGAATTTGTAATATTTTTAAAATGGGCTCAATTTGGGTCTGGCCCAGACCAGAATGGGTTACAACGCCCATCAGCCCAATAATAAAAAAATATGATAGCTCAACAAACACAATCACTTTACTACTGCACAATTAACAAATTAATGGAATATACTTATTATGACCTTAGCGTCTTGTTAGTAGACACAATCACTTTACTAATGAAATTTTTAAATATGAAGGGTTAAGTTTATTGAATTAATTCTAATTAGGACCAAATTAATAGAAGTGTAAGTTCAGGGACTAAAATTGTTATTAGGAGTGGATGTTGACAATCCAATTTGAGGGGGCCTATTCAAAAATTTTGAAAATTTTGGAAGCTTAGATTAAAATAAAAATTTAAAAAAATTAGAGATATAGCCAGATTTTTAGAAAAATTTAAGAAGAGATTTAATTAAAATTATTTAAAATTTTTGAAATATACTACTAATTTTTAAAATTTTTGAAGTGGACAAATAAAAATTTTCAAATTTTTTATAGGATTAAATATGAAATTATCAAACTTTGGGGGGAGCCAAGACCCCCACTGGCTCTAGTGAGGGTCCGCCCCTGATTGTTATTGTACCAACCAAGTCCTCGTTTCAGTTTTAATGACAAAGTGACTTGTTTGTTATAAAATTTTAATTGGGTGACATTTTTTTTCTAAGCTTATAATTGAGTGACTGAATATATGTAGGCTCTTAAAACTAATAAAAGTGACTTGCTTGACGCGTTCTTACGAAAAAATGAGTTTGAATGGGATGGAGTCGCCACCGGCCACTTTGGTAGGCCGGGCACCATTAAAAGTTAACTAGAGATTCAAAAAGTTTGGGTTCGGGAATCAGTTACGTGTGGGGAAGGGTGAGCACCCCCACAACGCCCAAAATTGGTACCTGGTCGATTACATATTGTCTAAATGAGGGAAATTAAGAATTCGAATTTAATTTAAAATTTGTGATCCCTTAAAATATTTAAAAGAATATTTCTTTGTATAAAAGAAATTTACACCCCTACACCCAGGGCATAACTTCTGTTAGATTCCGAAAGAAGAGAACCTATTTTAAAATTATAATTTAGAATTTTTTTTAAAAACGATATTTTGTAATAGAGATTAATGGAAAGCGACACACCTTACGTTCGAGGTACGTTTTTCATGATAATCCCTAACAAAAATTTTAATTTTAAAACCGGTTAAAATGAATGAATATAAATATCAATATACATACATACATACAAATATACAATAATATGTATTAAACAATAAACAAGTGAATAATAATAATAGTAATAATAATAATGAGATAATAAAAGAAAAATTTACAAAAAATATATTGTACTTTAATACATAATATATACTAAATATTTTATATACAAATATAATGTACATTATACAATATTACGTAATTATTAAGTAAATAATATACTATATAATATATAAATGTACTAAACATGTGATATAAATACTATATAATATACATGTATATATAATATTAAGGTAATAATAATATACATATATATAAATAAAAAATGTATAATATATAGTAGGAAAATAAAATATATATGTATAATATATATAATAATAATAATACTACTATATAAATGTAATAATAATAATAATTAAAAAGGACCAAATTACGAAAATGGAAAATTAAAAACTAAAAAAAAGGAGGAAAATGCAAAATATTCGAGAGTTATAGGGACCAAGGAGGTAATTTTACCAAGCGCCAGACCCGTTTTAAAAATGATTTTGGGGCGGAGGGACACATCGTGTAATTTCCCCTTTAAAATCTGATTTAAAATAGAATTAATGACTAAATTGAAGATGGCTTAAAACTTTGAGGGACTGTTGGCGTAAATATCCCATGCAACAGGGCAGAATCAAAAATTGGCTAGAAGCGGAGAGACTTAGCGTGTAAATAAACATATTTTTTATCCTAGTATATAGGTTAATTTTTTTTAAAAAAGAATTAACCATTTGTTTCAAACAAAATAAAAAAGCTCTTTCTTCTCTCTTTTGCTTGTCGCCGACCATAGTCAACGGCTCCCTGCACAGCCGTGAACTGGCGGCCGAATTCTTCAAAAGTCGCGACTTTTCAGCTCTTCTCGACGCACCGATGCCAAATTCGAGGTCAAATTTTCGAATCAAAGCCCCTAGGTGAGTAGATCTAAAAAAGTAAGTTCGATTTATATTATTTTTTTACCTTTTGATTTTGCTTTGCTCTGAACCGAAAAAATTACCCTTTATATTTTTAAACCGAAAAAACCCTATCTTTAATATTCAAACTTCTATATATATTTTTTTTTATCAATTCCCACCTTTTTTTTAAATCTTTTTTTTTTCAAATCCAAACCTCCCTATTACAAATTTGTTTGGGTTTTTATAACCATAAATTAAACATAAAATATTACATGCAAGGGGTTCTAATTTTTTTTTTTGCAGATCTGATGTCTTGGGCGGTGGCCACATGATGGGCAGTGGAGGTGACCGGTGGTGCCGCTCGTAGCGGCCACGCGCGGGAGGTGAAGGGGCAAGGAGGTGGCGGCTGGCAGCTTACAAATTAGGTTTAGGGTTCTTTAATTTTTAGGTTTTTTTATTTAAGGGTATTTGGGTAATTTTGTAATATTGGGTGTGATGGGTTTTTTTGGGTAATTGTATTTGGGTATTGGATTTGAAATGGGTTTGGTTTGTGGGTCAAAATGGGTATTGGGTCTAAATTTTAATTGGGCTTGGGCCCAGACTAAAATGGGTTACTACAGCTGTCTCTCTTTGCTCATTGCGGTACAACAAGAATAGAGCAAAGACAAAAGAGTAACCATTTTGTCCGGTCGATCAGGGTTTTTTTCTCTGGCCACCGCTTCTTCCTTGGGCTTTTCTTGATCTTTTTTGTCGCTCTTGTAAGCAAAAATCTTCAAAATGGGGATCCGTTGGGGAAGACAAAAATCTGAGATAACTCGTTAGAGGAGACAAAATGGGCTCGGCTTACTATGACATTGACGATGGTGCAATGCCTGGAGAAAATTTTAACCTAGTTGCAACACTGACGTAGAGGCAGGACCGAAAGTCGGTACATTTTGATGCATAGCTTGGCTCATAGACTCTTTTTGCATTTTTCTCAAGGGATCAACGATTTTGAGTTGCCTTTACCGGTAGCCGTTTGCTCTGGGCTAGTTGTACCATTCCCCTGGGTAATCAGTTTGTACCAATCATGACATTGGATTTTTCAAAAGATTTATGTTTCTTCGACTATTCGTGAAAATAGATTTTTGATCGACATTTGAATTATCCATTATCTTAATCTTTATAGTGTTTAAGCACATTGTGCCAACATTTCTGTCGGACTTGTCTAAAACTTTAATCCAGCTGCATCATTGACGAAGAGACAAGATTAGAATTTGGTCCAGTCATCCCATCAAGGGAAAGACAAAATCAGGTAACAGCAACTTAGGTCTCACTACGCCCTCAACGACGGAGTAAGAATAAACAACAACTTGAACCCACCCACACCATCAACGGATGGACAATATCAGATATCAGTAACTTGGATTCTACCGTACCATCAACGGAGAAGCAGAATCGAATAATAACAACTCAAACCTTACTACACCATCAATGGAGGAGCGGGAATAATCAACAACTATAACCCAACCACGCCATCAACAGAGGGACCAGATCGAATAAATTGGATTCTACCAAACTATCAACGGAGAAGCAAAATCTGAATAATAGCAACTCAAACCTTACTACACCATCAACGGAGAAGCAGGAATAAACAACAACTTGGACCTTACTATGCCCTCAACGGCAGAGTAAGAACGAACAACAACTTGAACCCAGCCACACTATCAATGGAGGGACATTATCAGATAACTTAGATTCTACCACACCATCAATGGAGAAGCAGAATTTGGATAACAACAACTTAAACCTTACTACACCATCAACAGAGGAGCAGGAATGAACAACAACTTAGGCTTTACTACACCCTCAACGGTGGAGTAAGAACGAACAATAACTTAAACCCAGCCACACCATCAACGGAGGGACATGAATTGAATAACTTAGATTCTACCACACCATCAATAGAGAAGCAGAATCTGGATAACAACAACACAAGCCTTACTACACCATTAACGAAGAAGTATGGATAAACAACAACTTGGATCTTACTACTCCCTCAAAGACAGAGTAAGAACGAACAACAACTAAAACCCAACCACACCATCAACAGAGGGACATGATCAGATAACTTAGATTCTACCACACCATCAATAGAGACGCAGAATTTAGATAACAACAACTCAAAACTTACTAGACCATCAATAGAGAAGCAAAGATGAACATCAACTTGGACCTTATTGCGCTATCAAAGACGGAGTAAGAATGAACAACAACTTGAACCCATCCACACCATCAACGAAAGGGCAAGATCGGATAACTTGGATTCTATCACACCATCTACGGAGAAGCAGAATCTGATAACAACAACTCAAACTTTACTACACCATTAACGGAGAAGTGAGGATGAACAACAACTTGGACCTTACTACGCCCTTAAAGACGGAGTAAGAATGAACAATGACTTGAACCCAGTCATACCATCAACAGAGAGATAAGATAAGATAACTTGGATTCTACCATACCATCAACGGAGAAGCAAAATCTGAGTAACAACAACTCAAACCTTACTACACCATTATCGGAGAAGTAGAGATGAACATCAACTTGGACCTTACCATGCCCTCAATGACAGAGTAAGAACGAACAACAACTTAAACCCAGCTACACCATCAACGGAGGGACAAGATCGGATAACTTGGATTCTACCACACCATCAATGGAGAAACAGAATTTGGATAACAGCAACTCAAACTTTGCTACACCATCAATAGAGAAGTATGAATAAATAGTAACTCAGACCTTACTACACGCTCAACAGTAGAGTAAGAATAAACAATAACTTAAACCCATCTACACTATCAATAGAAGAACATAAATCGAATAACTTGGATTTTACCACACCATCAACGGAAAAGCAGAATCTGGATAACAGCAATACAAATCTTACTATACCATCAACGGAGAAGTAAGGATAAACAACAACTTAGACCTTACTACGCCCTCAAAGACGGAGTAAGAATGAACAACAACTTGAATATAGCCACACTATCAACGGAGAGACATGATCGAATAACTTGGATTCTACCACACCATCAATTGTTAAGTAGAATCTGGATAATAGCAACTCAAACCTTACTACACCAACAACAGAGAAGCAGAGATGAGTAATAATTTGGATCTTACTACGTTCTCAAAGACTGAGTAAGAACGAACAATAACATGAACCCAACAACACCATTAACGGAGGGACAAGATCGGATAACTTAGATTTTACCATATAATCAACGGAGAAGCAGAATCTGATAACAACAACTCAAACCTTACTACATCATCAATGGAGAAGTAGGGATGAACAACAACTTAGACCTTATTATGCCCTAAAAGATAGAGTAAGAACGAACAATAACTTAAACCCAACCATACTATCAACGGAGGGACATGATCGAATAACTTGGATTCTATTACACCATCAACTGAAAAGCAGAATCTGGGTAATAATAACTTAAACCTTACTACACCATTATCGGAGAAACAGAGATAAACAACAACTCGATCCTTACTACGCCCTCAATGGTAGAGTAAGAATGAACAATAACTTGAACCCGGCCACACCATTAACGGAAATATATGATCGGATAACTTGGATTCTACTACACCATCAACGGAGAAGCAGAATTTAGATAACATCAACTTAAACCTTACTAAACCATCAACGAAGAAACATGAATGAACAATAATCTGGACCTTACTACGCCCTCAATGTCAGAGTAAAAACGAATAACAATTCGAATCCAGCCACATTATCAACGGGGAAACAAGATTAGATAACTTAGATTCTACTACACCATCAATGGAGAAGCATAATTTGGATAATAGCAATTCAAACCTTACTATACTATTAACAAAAAGCAGGAATGAACAACAACTTGGATCTTACTATGCCCTCAGCAGTAGAGTAAGAACGAACAATAACTTGAACCCCAGCCACACCATCAACGGATGGACATGATCAGAAGATGAAGCTTTGATTGATTTTTTCTTTATTTTTTCTATATATTTTTTGATTTTTTTGATTTTTTTATTTTTGGGGCTATAACTGTAAGAAAAAGATAATATCCGGGGAAGAAGTTTGGTCTAGCTGTACCATCAATAGTAATGCAAGATATGCAAAATGATGGACCTACTATATCATACTAACGAAGAGGCCGAATGTGTATTAAATTGGTCTACCACCACTGACGGAAGAAAAAAATTGGAAAATATTGGCTTTGCCACTTTATGGCGAGAATCATGACATGAAAATGAAGGAAAACATTAATTAGTAACTGTGCAAAATTTTACCATTATTATCTGGATATTTGGGCTTTTCTATATATTCGGCATTTTTCGGGCTATGAACTGATCATCATGTTGTTGCACCCGCAATTTGAGCTTCTTTGGTCTCTTTCCTGGACTTGTTTGTACATTTATGCTAAAAAATGCATCATGAATTCCCCTGACTTTATACCTAATGTGCATGTTTAATCTAAATGCATGATAACTCGTATGAATGTTTGATGCATGCATTTGATGTTAAATGGTCCTAATAAATGTGTGAATAATTTGTTTGCCACTCAAAGGGATGCATCTGACTCTCTATTAGTTGGATTAAGTTTTCGGTCTTGTATTACGAAGATGCCCCCAATTTTCTTCGGCTTTGATCATATCCATATAGAGTTATCTTCATGTGTGTATGCCTCTTACAGAAAAGCTTTGCAGCAGATTTAAACTTTGAAAAATTATGATGCCTATGGTCAGGTTAAATTAGGGCGCAGGTCATATAGATTTTGACTCACATTACGTATGGGTACGATCAAATTAAGGTGAACAAAATGTATTTTCCATTGAACCTTGTAGATTTTGGCCCGTACAAAAGGCTTTCACTGCCATTGGGCTTAGGCAAGTGAAGTATACAAAAGAACATTTCTTTGAAAGAAATGAAAACTACAAGATGACCTATTGTAGTTATGATCTTCGTGCTTCTTAGGGGATGGCCGATCGTATCCGACCCTGCAAGGTTTTCGATGCTTAGGACACCAAGCTTGAGGTAATTTTATACTAGCCTTTTAAAGCCCTAGTAGTTCTCGATTGTGTGGCTAACTTGTCCGACATGGTAATCACATCTTGCATTGAGGTTATACCATTTAGGAAACGAAGGTTGCATCAGAGCCTGGTGGTAAGGTGCCACTATATGAGCATTAAGCATATCTTTGTACAGGTCTGAGTATGGAACTGGTAGTGGGGTGAACTCCTACTTTTTGATATTCTTTCTGTGAGCATAGTCTTGGCTTGAAGAACCTTGGGCACTTGTAGCTTTGGGTTGGATTATTATCGTCAACTTTGCATAATTAACATTATAGACACTTAAAGTGTTTACTTCATTGTCATTCTTCCCATATGATGTCCTCTTATGGGATGAACTTCTGCTAATGTCAATTTTGCCATTCTTAACATCATTCTTGATAAGCTCACCAGATAAGACTAGTTTGGCAAATTGGTAGTTGTATTTTCTATAAGGCTATCCAGAATTAGACCTTCAAATGTTTGGATAAATATAAGTACTGTCTCCTTCTCACCAAGTGGGGATTGAACTTGGGCAGCTACATTTTTCTAGCGTTGTGCGTATTGTCTAAAGCTTTTGTTAGTCTTTTGTTTCATGTGTTGCAGAGTCCAACGGTCTGGTACCATATCACTGACGTGATGGTATTTCTCTAGAAAGGCCTTGACCAAGTATTTGTACAATTTTATCTGGTAACGACTTAGTTGATTATACCATCTGGTGGCAGATCCAGCTAGGCTGTCTTAGAAGCATTGGATAAATAGCTTGTCGTCTCTACTATACCCCATCATTCTTTGGCAAAACATAGTGAGATGAGCACGAGGACAACTCGTCCTATCATATTTCTCGAATTTTGGGGCTTTGAACTTAGTGGGTAGCACCAAGTTTGGGACAACGCCGAGTTCGTTACCATCAAATCCAATGAAGGTGTCCATTGTCTCCATAGCTTCCATCTTTTCCTCGAGTCGCTTGCAACGGTCCTCGATCTCTTTTGGTGTCTCTATCTTTGGTTTCTCAAATTCGACCAACTTATCCATTTCTGTGATGAAATTTTTAGCTTGATTTCCCCTGGCTTAGCTCCTAATGCAGTGGGTATATTCATAGGGGAAGAGGTACCAGCCTGATGGAGTGTTGACTTCCCTCGATAAACTATTCTCTGAGGTTCAAGTCGAATATCAACATGAGGATGAGTCAACCTTAGAGGATATGCAGGGCATTCTCACATCAATGGGATTTTCTGTAGGATTCGCAACAAAAGTCTCTCCTTGCTCATGGGGTTTATGTCCTAGCATTTGCGCTATATGGCCTAGCATGTCTTGTTGGTATTTCTTGATTTGTTCCCCCATGTCTTTTTGGGCCTTAGCTAGCTGGTCTTCCATCTTCTTAGCCAAATCTGCTTGCATGTCTTTTTGAATTTGTTCAATGCGGTCCAATATGTATTCGTTCATCATTTTGGTCTTGCGTCGAGTTTCGTAGTGGTCCTGAATTGGTTGACTTTTTGCTCTATCCAGTATCACTGTTATGGGGCATCCCAAGGATTAATCTTAAAATCTTCAAGAATGAATGCATGTAAATGCAGGTGCATGTCTTAGATGCGGAGGTACTGATTCAAAAATGGTTCTCGCGGCCCAACTTTCGAACTCATGGGATTTGTTCACAACTTTGAATATTTCATTGATATCTAGGGTCCTAGATTTTCTCCCGATGATAAATCTTTTTCAAATTGGAAACCAGTCGTGAATCAATACTTCGTGTGAATGAAATGCAAGAAATTAAAATGATGGGTCATGCAATTAATGGAAAATGAGTTTAACATGATGCAATAAAAAATGAGGCCAGTTTGAATAAAAATAATCAAATGAATAAATTAATAAGATAAAAATTAAAATAGATAAAAAATAATGTACATAAAAAACAAATAAAGGCCCCAAAGCTTAAAAAAGGTGATCGCTAAACGGGCAGGGTTTTGCATGGTTTAAAAGGTTGGCTCCTATGACTCACTATATGAGGTTCGGATCTAAAGTATAGGGTACTTGAACTATCGCTAGGACATCTATTCGAGAGGATACATTTCTCTAGGTCTGTGCGGAGATGAAGATCTCGCGGAGACGATGGTACCGATGTATCCCGGAAGTGATCCACTATCATGCACGGAGGTGATACCTCACGAAGGCGTAGCTTCTCACTCCCACTTAAAAGGGACGGAGCTCGGGTACAGAGCTCATGATATGCAAAATCAGGAAAATAGATTTTTTTAAGAAAATGTAAAAATTTTAGAAATAAAAAGAATGGATCACAAAATAAATCAAACTGAATTTATAGTTTCCACTCGTTAAGACAAAAAATAATCGACTTATGGTTCGACTCTTTTTAAAAAAATTTCCTCAGTAGAGTCGCCAACTATAACAACGGCCCCACTTGCGGTGCGTGCTTGAATTGTTCTTACAAAAAAATTGGCTTTGAATGGGATGGAGTCGCCACCAGCCACTTCGGTAGGCCGAGCACCTTTAAAAGTTAACAAAAGATTTAAAAAGTTTAGGTTCGGGAGTTAGTTACGTGTGGGGAAGGGTGAGCACCCCCACAATGCCCAAAATTGGTACATGGTCGATTACATATTGTCTAAATGAGTGAAATTAAGAATTTGAATTTAATTTAAAATTTGTGATCCCTTAAAATATTTAAAAGAATATTTCTTTGTATGAAAGAAATTTACACCCCTACACTCGGTGCATAACTTCTATTAGATTCTGAATGAAGGGAACCTATTTTAAAATTATAATTTAGATTTTTTTTAAAACGACATTTTGTAATAGAGATTAATGAAAAGCGGCGCCCCTTACGTTCGAGGTATATTTTTCACGAGAATCTCTAACAAAAGTTTTAATTTTTAAACCGGTTAAAACGGATGAATATAATATATACATACATACATATATACATGCATACATACATACATACGGATATACAATAATATGTATTAAACAATAAACAAGTGAATAATAATAATAATAATAATAATAATAATAATAATAATAATAATGATGAAGTAATAAAAGAAAACTTTACAAAAGAATATACTATACTTTATATACATAATATATACTAAATATTTTATATACAAATATAATGTACATTATACAATATTATGTAATTATTAAGTAAATAATATACTATATAATATATAAATGTACTAAACATATGATATAAATACTATATAATATATATGTATAAATAATATTAAGGTAATAATAATATACATATATAAATACAAAATGTATAATATATAGTAGGAAAATAATATATATATGTGTACTATATATAATAATAATAATACTATATAAATGTAATAATAATAATAATAATTAAAAAAATGATCGAATTGTAAAAAAAGAAACTTAAAAACTAAAAAGGACGAAAATGCAAAATATTTGAAAGTTACAGGGACCAAGGAGGTAATTTTACTAAGTGACAAACCCGTTTTAAAAACAATTTTGGGACGAAAGGACTCATCGTGTGATTTTCCCTTTAAAATATAATTAGTGACTGAATTGAAGACGGCTTAAAACTTTGAGGGACTGTTGGCGTAAATATCCTATGCGGCAAGGCAGAATCAAAAATTGGCTAGGGGCGGAGGGACTTAGTGTGTAAATAAACCTATTTCTTATCCTAGTATATAGGTTAATTTTTTTAAAAAAAGGATTAACCATTTGTTTCAAACAAAATAAAAATGCTCTTTATTCTCTCTTCTGCCCGTCGCTGACCACGGTCACCGGCTCCTTGCACCGCCGCGAACCGGCGATCGTCGGTGGTGGCCGCCGTTATCCCCGGCGGCCGAATACATAAAAGGTCGCCGAATGAAAGCCCTTAGGTGAGTAGATCTAAAAAAGTAAGTTCGATTTATATTATTTTTTTACCTTTTAATTTTGCTTTGCTCTGAATCGAAAAAAGTACCCTTTATATTTTTTAAAACGGAAAAACCCTCTTTTTCATATTCGAACGTCTTCCTTTTTTTTTATCAATTCCCACCTTTTTTTGAAATCTCCCTTTTTTCAAATCCGAACCTCCCTATTACAAATTTGTTTGAGTTTTTATAGCCCTAAATTAAACATAAAATATTACATGCAAGTGGTTCTAATTTTTTTTTTTTGCAGATTTAACGTCTTGGGCGGTGGCCACGTGATGGGCGGTGGAGGTGACCGGTGGTGCCGCACGAGGCCAATGATGGCGTGTGGCGGCCACGCGCGGGAGGTTAAGGGGCAAGGGGCGGTGGCTGGCAGCTTACAAATTAGGTTTAGGGTTCTTTAAGTTTTAGGGTTTTTTTATTTAGGGATATTTAGATAATTTTGTAATATTGGGTTTGATGAGTTTTTTTGGGTAATTGTATTTGGGTATTGAATCTAAAATGGGTTTGGTTTGTGGGTCAAAATGGGTATTGGGTTTGAAATTTAATTAGGCTTGGGCCCGGACCAAAATTGGTTACTACAACTATAATAGTGACTGAATTATTACTTTTTGAAAAAGATTGACATATTTATTACTAAACCTATAACTAAGTGACTTGTCGTATAATTTACCCAAAAAATAAATTATATAAATTGAGGCTAAAATTTTCGTATTTTTTGATTAATAATAGATAATTAGCAAATTTCAGATTCAGACTCATGCCATACAATATGTGATAACATAGGTATCCTTGACCTCTCAGCTAACTAGTGAATCTCAAATTCTCTTACTTTTTACGTTACAGTAACCAAATATATATGAAATCAGCATGGTGAGAACAGCTTGCTAATGTCACAACTGATGGCTTACAAGCAATGTCGTAAAGAGCAATCACCCACCAATTTGATTCTCTCTACATACGTTGGAGTCTATATAAGCCGTGGTAGACTCCATCATCCTATCAAACCACCACAGCTCAGCTCTTCGAACATGTGTATTTGCGTCAGATGTGGATGCTTCAGCTGCAAAAACGAAAGCCCGGGAAGTGGGGCACAAAATAAAGAAGATGAATCCGACTGTCTTGACGTTATCCTGGCGATCTTTCTTCCCCCGGTTGCGATATATAAAAAGGAAAAACGTTGTACGGTAAGTGTCTCTCCTTTTTCTTGTATTTCTACGGGTGAATTTCTCTCAAGTGTTGTTCATTTTCATTTGTGTTTTGAATTAATTACAGGCCAAACTGTGGATGAATATATTTCTCACGGTATCAGGATATGTTCCAGGAAGCATCCACGCCGCCATCTCCGTAACGAACTGAACATGATGAAAGTGACCGAATCGATTTAGATATAGTTCTTTAATTGTATTGCCACTCCTTTCAACTGCCAATCTGCTTCACAATGGGCAGGTGAATAAATTTATGTCGTGTTCGGTTGAGGTTGAATGAATCCTAAGTATGTTATTTTCCCTGAATGCATCGGAACATAAACAAATATAACACTATTATCAAAGGCAAACGAATCCTAGTATGTTGTTTTCCGCACGAACTTCCGAAACACCTCCGTACATCTCACTTCCGATTGCAGTCCAAGAGGCATTTCGAGTGTGTCCGATAAGCCGGTGGATTATAATATTTGTGCTGGGACGAGCACATGAATTGCCATACTCATCCCACCCCCTTTTGATGGCAATTAGATCATCACCGGCGCTAATGTAACAATCTTCAATGCAAACATCCTCGGAAGAATCTGTATGTTCAAACATGTAAGTCAGAAAGCTTATAATTGACAATTCACACCGAATGCCAAGGTTAGTTTATAATACTCACCTGGATTGATCCCATCGGTGTTCGGTGAATCCAGAGGAGCCAGGATTCTGACATTCTGGACTATGACATGGCTGTTCATAAGCAAATAAAAATCTCAATTTTGTGATAAAATGGAAATCTAAACATTTTAACAGCAAAATTCAAGTGAAGGCGTGTTAACATTAAAGAAAGCCTCAAACCTGCAGTATATTGGGTGGATGGTCCAAAATGGAGAGTTCAAGAATGTCAAGTTCGAGATCATTAACTCCACCAGATTGCGCCAAGTATAGTTCAGAGTTTCATGTTTAAATCAGTTCCCCCAAACACTGCCTTGTCCATCCATAGTTCCATTCTCACCGGGGCGGATCTTGGCAATACAATTTAGTGACCTTATTTAAAATTTTGGAGATCTAAATTAATTTTTTTAAAGCTTTGAAGGGTTTAATTAAAAATTTCAAAAAAAAGGTCTAAGTAACACCCCGAATTTTTGCCCAAAATTAAAAACTTTAATTTTGAAATCCCTAAATTTAAAACCCTAGAAATTGGAAATTTAAAAATGAAACCCTAATTAAGAAATTTGAGAATTAACTGAATTTTAAACAAATTTAGTTACTTTTTTTTATAAAGAATTGATATTAGGTATATACTTTGTGAACCCTAAAAAAGAATAAGGACTTACCTTATAATTTAACTAAAGATTTGTATATATATATATATACGCACGCCTGAATCTTATTTTCGTGCTATCTCCGCACTTCTCCTCTCCCTCTATGATTTGTATTCGAAACATATTTCTTTTCTTTTTTTTTTATTTAATTTGATCAAACCCTCATGAGTCTCTAGTACCGCTCAATTCAACTATATCTTCGGTTGATTTGAAGATCAACGATTCGAATCAGATAAGTATTTTTGTATCACTAAATTTCGTTAGATAAGTATATAAGAATAGTTCCTTAATCATAGTGATAATAGTGATAGTGTTATTGTATGATTATTCTCATAGGTACCAATACAGCTAGACTCTGTACTTCGGATCGCGAGAGGCACGTCATACAATAGGTTGAGCTGCTTAGGCTAAGATATGTTTTCTTCCGGTGCTACAAATAAATAATTTTTATATAGTTCTATACATTTCTTGATTATGATCTGCATTATGGTTTGTATGGTTGACATCATATGCATACGATTTTAGAATGTGTTTTTAATTATGATTTATGAAATATTTGATTTACGAAATATCAGAATTTACAGAAACCAAGATTTATGGATTATGATTTATGGATTTATGACGTATGTTTATGGAATATTAGATTTATAGAACTTTATTTATGAAAGTTGAGTTTTAAACATCATACATGTATGAGCATGGGTTGGGATTTGTACGAAGGAAGTTCAGTGGTTTCACCTTTCGGGCTGAATTCTACTTCGGATCAGTGGTTTCACCCTTCGGGCTGAGTTCCACTTTGGGCGGCGGACGTTGGGAGGAGGTTATGGGAACCTTCCTCATCTTTGGCGGACGTAGTTGGGTGCATTCATTACGCTTGTGATATTGTACAATTTGTTTTATGTTTTAAAGAATTTTAAGAAAATATTACTATGTTTTATGATTATGGTTTTCCTTGCATTTTAGAGACACACTAAGCTCTTTAGCTTACTCCCCCATAGTTTCCTCTTACAGATATCTTTGGACTTTAGGCGACGTGGTACTTGGAGGATCTCACATTTTATCCAGTTATTTTATTATTCTATACGAAACAATTTTTAGTTATTCAAATCATTATTTATTATTTTAGGATATTAATGTAATTTCATACTTTGAGACTAATTATGTTTTGGGATTATTTTTGGCATTCATTTATTGTGGTTTTAATTCAAAGATTTTATTTAAGTATGCAAATATTAATTATGATATTCATATTTTATTATTATGTGATATTTATTAAATTATAGTTATATATATATTCTTTTTAAAATTAAAGTATAATTTTTAAAATTAGTTTTCTTGATGGTTAAGTTTTCAATCGTAACTTTCTCGATTCGACCTATTTCTTCTGGGCTGGGTTTAGGGAGTTACATTTAGTGGTATCAGAGCTTAAGTTCGACTCTCGGACTGTGAGGCTCATATGAAATTTTAAAACAAAAATAATTTTTGCATGCATATTAAATATTTATGGGCAAAATGGGATTTTCTAATGAATCTTCTATTCTAAAGAATTGATATATTTTAAATAGAAACTCCAAGTGCCAACTCTAATTCTAGGATTATTTTCTTTTGTAGATAGATTACTATGCCACCTTTTATGTTGAAGAATGAGGAATTCAGAACGAAGAATTTTAAGTAGTGTCAGTTAATTGCTAAGTCTGAAAATTTCGAGGACGAAATTTCTTTTAAGGGTGGGAGAGTTGTAACACCCTGAATTTTTGCCCCAAATTTAAAACCCTAGAAATTGAGAATTTAAAAATGAAACCCTAATTAAGAAATTTGGGAATTAATTGAATTTTAAACAAATTTAGTGACCTTTTTATAAAGAATTGATATTAGGTACCTACTTTGTGATCCCTAGAAAAGAACAAGGACTTACCTTGTAATTTAACCAAAGATATATATATGCAGGCCTGAATCTTATTTTCGTGCTATAACCGCACTTCTCCTCTCCTTCTCTGATTTGTATTCGAAACATTTTTTTTATTTATTTAATTCGATCAAACCCTGCCGAGTCTCTGGCACCGCTCAATTCAACTGTCTTTGGTTGATTTGAAGATAAGTTATTCGAATCAGATAAGTATTCTATCACTAAATTTCATTAGATAAGTATATAGGAATAATTCCTTAATCATAGTGATAATAGTGATAGCGTTATTGTAGGATTATTCTCATATGTACTAATACAGTTGGACCCTATACTTCAGATCGCGAGAGGCACGTCATACAATAGGTTGAGTTGCTTAGGCTAAGGTGTGTTTTCTTCCGGTGCTACAAATAAATAATTTTTATATGGTTTTATACATTTCTTGATTATGATCTGCATTATGGTTTGTATGGTTGGCATCATATGCATATGATTATAGAATGTGTTTTTAATTATAATTTATGAAATATTTGATTTACAAAACATCGGAATTTACGGAAACCAAGATTTATGGATTTATGGATTTATGACGTATGCTTATGGAATATCAAATTTATGGAACTTTATTTATGAAAGTTGAGTTTTAAACATCATACATGTATGAGCATGGGTTGGGATTTGTACGAAGGAAGTTCAGTGGTTTCACCTTTCGGGCTGAATTCCATTTCGGATCAGTGGTTCCACCCTTCGGGCTGAGTTCCACTTTGGACGGCGGACGTAGAGAGGAGGTTATGGGAACATTTCTCATCTTTGGCGGACATAGTTGGGTGCATTCATTACGCTTGTGATATTGTACCATTTGTTTTATGTTTTAAAGAATTTTAAGAAAATATTACTATGTTTTATGATTATGGTTTTCCTCGCACTTTAGAGACACACTAAGCTCTTTAGCTTACTCCCCCATAGTTTCCTCTTACAGATATCTTTGGACTTTAGGCGACGTGGTACTTGGAGGATCTCACATTTTATCCGGTTATTTTATTATTCAATACGAAATTATTTTTAGTTATTCAAATCATTATTTATTATTTTGGGATATTGATGTAATTTCATACTTTGACACTAATTATGTTTTGGGATTATTTTTGGCATTCATTTATTGTGGTTTTAATTCAGAGATTTTATTTAAATATTTGAATATTAATTATGATATTTGTACTTTATTATTATGAGATTTTTATTAAATTATATTTATATATATATATATTCTTTTTAAAATTAAAGTATAATTTTTAAAATTAGTTTTCTTGAGAGTTAAGTTTTAAATCGTAACTTTCTAGATTCGACCTATTTCTTCTGAGTCGGGTTTAGGGGTTATAGTCTAACTCTTTTTTTAAGAATTTGAGACTTAATAATAACTTTTAAAAAAATAGGATGGGGTTTAAATAATTTTTTTTTGCAAATTTAAAACATAATAGAAAATTTTAAAATTTTTGAGAAGAAAAAAATTAAAATTTTAAACTTTTTGAAGGACTATATGCTGATTTTCCAAAATATTGGGAGACTCGGGACTCTATTAGCTCCCACTACCATCTGCCCCTAAGTGAGTTAGGATTTCCAAAGACAGAAAATGTAAGATATATTTTAAATATGGTCGTGATACATTTACTCTCATATTAACAACCCTCACTAAAATACCCGACAAAGGAATCAAGTTTCAACCTTAAATCAAAATATGGAAGTAAACTACTTGTGATCAATATTTTAGATATCTCAAAATTAATTTAACAGAGCTTCCAAGGCGACGGCAGTGCGCTCATCAGCGGCGGGTTCCTCCGGCGACGCAATTTAGGAATGTTTTACTTTGTATGTTGGTAATCTCTTAAGAGAAATTTATTGGCAGGGTTTGTGGCTATCTTTTGATAGGATTGGTCTGGTGTTGGATGCTTTTATCCTCCTGCGATGGCAGTGCGCTCATCAGCGGCCAAGGCGACGGCAATGAGCTCATCAGCGGCAGGTTCCTCCTGCGAAGCTAGTTAGGAATGTTTTACTTTGTAGGTGGATAATCTCTTAAGAGAAATTTATTGGCAGGGTTTGTGGTTATCTTTTGATAGGATTGGTCCGGTGTTGGATGCTTTTATCCTCCTGCGACGTCAGTGCGCTCATCAGCGGCCAAGGCGATGGCAGTGCGTTCATTAGCGGTGGGTTCCTCCGGTGACGCTAGTTAGGAATATTTTACTTTGTATGTGGATAATCTCTGAAGAGAAATTTATTGGCAGGGTTTGTAGTTATCTTTTGATAAAATTGGTCCGGCGAGGAATGGTCGTCGTTTTGGGTTTATTTGAATGGCATCGAGCATGGATGCTAGGAAGGCGGTAGAGAGATTGCATGGTTATAGGTTGTTTGGATCGGTCATTAGTGTTTTTGAGGCAAAGCATAACGTGCGATCCTCCTTTTGGAAAAAGAGGCCTGCTGATGGTGGGATCTCACAACACATGCCTAGTGTGCCCATTCTGGATGAATCTAAGCAATCTCATAGGGGTTCTCCCCTGCGAAATGATCTGTCGCAAGGATCGATTCAGTCGTTTAGGGGAAGGATGGACTGCGACCTTCTAATGAGCCGATTAAGGAACGACTAGATGATACTTCTGAAGGGCAGGAATTCTTGGCTTTGATTGTGTTGAGATCGGTGAATGAGGAGAAGGTCTCGATCCTTGAGAGGAGTATCATGGCTTGGTGTAATCGTCGTTTCAATTTTGGAAAATTGGTGACTAATATGCATGCGGCAGACCTCTAGGGTTTCTCGATAGTTGGTGTATCTAGGCTTGTGATTCTCTTGATTTTTGATTCGGTCGAGGACCGACAGGTTATGCTTCAATCTGGTGATGCTTTTCTTCGTTGGTTTAATAGGATTGAAAAATGGTCAGAGAACATAGCGGGATTTCATAGTAGGTGGGTTTAGCTCTTCGGTGATCGGGATTCCAGTGCACGTTTGGTAACGTGCTACTTTTAAGCAGCTAGCCTCATTATGGGGATTGTTTGTGGATATTGACGAGCGAACTGCTCTACCTTCTTCATTTGAGAGGGTAGATTTTTAGGTGATTATGTTCAATTTGGATAATATTGACTCGCTCGTTGGGATTTCTATTATTGGTCGGGAGGATGACCTTATTAAGGATCTTTCACGTATCCTTTCGGACCGTGAAAAAGGTAATTGAAGGATGCGTATCCTCTCTTGAAACTTTCGTGGTATGGGTAGCGCTTTAAAGAATAAGAGTGTTTGGGATGTTCTACAGAATTATAAGGGTAATATGGTTTTGCTGCAGGAGACAAAATTGGAAGATATTTTGTACAGTATTGCTAGTCGTATTTGGCCGTCGGACAAATTTATTTTGTTTTTCATGGTCTAAGGCTAGTCGGACAATTATAAGGGTAATATGCGTATTTGGCTAGTCGTATTTGATCGTGTGGGAAGTGTCACGTTTTCGGTTAGATTCTTCATAGTTACATCACCATTTTGTGGTAGTTCAAGGACATTGGATCCAAGAGAATTTGGATTGTTGTGTAATGTATGTCTATGCGCCTTGTAGTGTGCATGAGCATGGTTTGCTTTGGGGGGACATTTCGAGTTGACTAGCTTTGTTCTCCGGTCCGTGGTGCTTAAGGGGATTTTAATGCCGTTAGAAGGGTTGCTGAGAGGTTGAGCTATAGCTCTTTGCCTGTTGGCATGGATCAATGTTGATAATTCAACTCGGCGTAAGCCTGGCCCTGCATGCTTTGGTTGCATTTTACGCGATGCAATGGGCAAGATCCTTGATGTGTTCTTTGGCCCTCGTGGTTCGATTGAGTCGAATGAGGCTGAGCTCCAGGCTATTGAGTATGCTTTACCTGGGTTGCGTGTCAATGGATTTAAGTTTGTGGTCTGGTGTGATCGTCGAATCGAACTCGCGCATCGCCATCAATTGGGTGCTTCATGGTGACCGACGTCCTTGGAAATTATAGGTCTTTGTCTCGATCGATTCCGCTTGTGCTTTCTTGCCGTGTGTGTATTTTCATCACTTGTTTCATGAAGCGAATGATTTTTTGGATACGTTGGCCAAGCACAGGCATTGAGAGGGCTTTGGTGTTCCATGTTAGTTTTTGAGGAGTTTCGATTGTATCTTGGTGTTATGTTCCTTTGTGTGTCCTTGTTTGTGGGGTATTTTTTTCCTCCATTTAGGATATAGAGAGGTTTTTAACGAGATTCACAACCGTAAGTTTAGGCATTTGTATGATCTCTGTTCCATTAATAAAATCATACAGATATTGAGCAAAAAAATAACATAATAAATACATTTATTTTCTTTATTTTTTAAATTTATTTTATTAATAAAAACATAACACTCTCATTTCTAGTTTTATTGTGATTTATTGGCTTGTAGCATGTCATTTTCATTTCTCTGGCAGCAACAAAGTTTTCTTTTTCATCACTATTAAAAAGACATCATGTAAGTTAAAGATAATATTTAGTAGGTCTAAGCTTGAAAGTCTGTCCATGTTGATTTGAGCTTGAACTGATTTGAACCTAAGAAATTTTGAAACCAAAAAAATATAGTTTGAAGTGGTTTGAGTCCGAGAAAGTCCAACCGTAATGATTCAAGTTGGAGATTTTTTTGACCCAAAAAATTTGAACACCAACAATTTGAATCCAAAAGAATACAAACTCAAAATTTTTGAATATTAGAATAGTCCGATCTGAATCCCACACATTTGACTGACTACGAATAAAATTTTAAAAAATATAATAGCACTAGGCCTGGGATTAAATCCTAACAGCTGCAATTCTCAACATTTTACAATTTTCCTTTGCCTTTAGATTTAAACCGATCAGACGTGGCACATTGTTTGATTGGTTATAATTAGTTTTATAAATATTTTTTAATGTCACATCATCCTTTAATTACACGTGGACATGCCATATTATCAATTTAGTCTACATGAATGCGCTTAGTCAGCAAAAATATTGATAGTTAGTTAATTAACGGTTTCTATTTAAATTGGGCTATTTTGACCAAAAAATAAAATGTTAGGGTTAAAATGCTCTAAAAAAGAAAAGAGCAAAAGTGATAATACAGTCAAACGCGAGAACTAATTTTGACATTATGCCTAAAATTTTGAATATAAGAATAGTCCGATCTTAACCCCGCCCATTTTTTTTGAATATAGCCACTGAATTTTTATTATAATCATAAAAGATATTACAATTACAGCGCATCTAGGAAGGAAAATAATGAGACTAATCTACCCAAAATTTCTTACAACCCAAAAACAAAGAAAAGGAATCTCTCTCTTTGCCTTATGATTAGGAGGGTTCAATCGGTCAGTTCGATTAACCGACCGAACCGAACTACCAAAAATTCATTAATCGAAATTTTTTCGAAAATTCTTAACCGAACCAAAAAATGTTCGGTTAAATCGGTCGGTTTTTCAATTAATCAAACTATAAAATTTTGGTTAAATTACACAAATGGTCACTAAATTATGTTAAAATGATCTTTTTAGTCACTAAACTTTCAGAAGTTATAAAACAACCATTAAACTTATCAAACTATTATAAAATGGTCATTGATTCATTACACGTTATAAATTATTGATAAATATTAAAAAATTTAATAATCAATTTTTAGTAATTTAATAAATTTAATGATCATTTTGTGCTAATTTGATAAAGTTTAATGACCATTTTATAATATATAATAAAAATTAATGATTATTTTATAATTTTTAAAGTTCAATGACTAAAAATAAATTTATGTAATATAAAATATAATTTTTTTTGTTTAATTAACCAATTTTGAACCGAATTAATCGATAACTGAAGTTTTAAAAGATCATTAATTGTTAACCGATCGAACCTAAAATTAACCGACCGATTAACCGAAAAAATTCGGTTCGATCGGTTAATTCGGGTAAAACTGAAGTTTGAATACCCCTACTTATGATGTGCGATTGAAAAAGACGTCCATGAAAAAACCTCTATTAATTTCCAGTTTATGTGAAGATACTTGAAATCTCTTTCCAATGCTCTTTGCAGCGCCTTGAGAATTGGCTGGGTATAACGTAGACAATTGGAAGAACAAGATTGTCACGAATAATTTTTTACAATGCACTAATAAATTTCTTCCGTAAATTAAAAGTTTTTCTAATTTCTATCGGACATCAAAAGAAAATTATCTGGTACACAACTTTGACTATTTTAGGGTTTAAAGGTCTTATTTAGACTATAGATTTTTAGGGTTCATATTTTAAATTTAAAGTTTTAGGGTATAAGATTTTAGATTAGGTTTAGAGTTCAAATAGAAGTATAAAGAATTACGTTATCTGAAAATAAATAACTTTTTTATAAAGAAAATATAGAGTGTTAATCTTCAAAAATGTATTCAAATTCACTCTATTATGCAACACTTGTTTTCTTCAGTTGTTGAATCACCTGGTTCGATGTTTCTTTATTCACACAGTAACGTAACACTTTGTACATGTTAAGTTAAGATGTTTGGGTGGATTCTCTTGCTAATCTGGTTTTGACTATCTTAGGATATTTATGACCCAATTATGGGGTGAATTGTGTTGTCAGTCATGAATTTTTAAAGCTGTTTTTACTTTTATTTTAATATAGTAGTAATCTTTTTCTTTTTTTTCTTCTTTTTTTCTGTTTTCCTCCATAAACAGCTTCATCATACTTTTTTCGATAACTCTCACATTTCATCTTAGTTTGTTCACTTTCAATTGAATCACTTTGTCTATTCTTTTTGCCTGTTTTATTGTGATCATCATCGACATTTTTTTTTGTAACTATAAGCTCTCGTAATATTCTCTCCCAATGAAACGAGCTCACCCCACACTTCAGCGATGTATTTAAACATTATATAATTTTATGATATTCCTGCAATCTCTATCCATACCACCCTTTCTGGATACACTAACTATTCAGACCAAGGTTTAATCTCCTTCAAATATTTCTCTGAGATATGATCATTTCATTTGCTTTAGTATGGTGAAAAGCCCTTCATCTAGCACTTTGATATGTAAATTATTTCCATGTATTCTTTTGACAATTATCTTCCCCAAACTCCATCTAACTGGCCTATCTTTAAGGCTTCTTGTATCGCATATTGTTGATGTCATCCCAACCAAACTTTTCTGTAAGCCCCATAATTTTTCATCCTCCACATGACCTATTATTTTCTTTGACTCCTCAAACCATTTCTCACCTATGCAAGCACCTCCTGCTTGTTGTTTCTTTTTTTGGTTTGATAATGAACTTTTACTTATCTTCACCTGGTTAACTCCTAGGTGTTTTTATCAATTTTCACCACCGTTTGGCTCATTCTCCTTACCCTACACCCACTCTCCTTATTTTTCTGTTGACTTCTTCTCCAATGCTGATGTCTACTTTTAAATCTCGCAATAGACACTCTAGTTTTGCTCTGATACCATATTGAATAAGATATTTTAGAAATTTTGACTAAAAGTAAACACAGAGAAGAGGTTTTTTTTAGCAACACGTCGTAAACAACCACTCAATTTAGAGGTATTAAATTTTAAAATATAAGGTTTTTTTTTTGCTCAACAATAGAAATTTATATATACATATATAATGTTGCAAACTAATTTATTTAATTATTTGGTTAAAAATTCCAACATTTCCACTAATCAGAGATTATCATCCAATTTTGGAGGAGGATGAAAGTTAAAGGGAGTTGTTGCTTGCTGTGAGGGATCACTCACTTAATGCATCATTGCTAGTTGATCAGGAGTTTAGAGACAAGCGAGAGGTTAATTATTATAAATTATTTAATTTGATTTGATAATAATATTTTATAATTTTGACTTTAGTTATTTTGTAGGCATAAAGTTAAAAATGGCCCCCAACGTTTGACCTTTTGGTCACTTTAGCTCATATTCTTTTTTTGGTCAGGATCAACCTTTAACGTTTCATTTTCGTTCACAATTCACCTCTATGGATGGAAACTTTTCGTTAACTAACTGTCAATGCCCTTTGATGATGTGGCATGTCTGCATGATAGAACTTGCTAACATGGCTATGCCACGTGTATGGAGATGCTGATGTGGAATTAATATTTTTTAAAAAAATTAATTGTTTTTTATATTTATTTTATATTTTTTAACCAATTAAATGATGATACGTGATATCATCTGATAGATTCAAAGGCATTAAAAAGATGAAAAGAAATAAAATTTGAAAATGAAGCATGTGAGAATCAAACTCAAGCCTAATGGATGGAAGGCATAATGCTTAACCACCAGACTAGCCAATTACTTTGACTGTTAATTACCAAATATTATATTAATGCATCCATTGTTATCTAACCCATCAACTTCTCCAACTCAATGACTCCGACCAATCCAAGCCCATACGTCGCAATCAACGACCGCATCTACGATGTCACCGCCAGCAAATTTGTTTACAGTCTCGGCGGTGCCTACGCCATGTTCGCCAACAAAGACGCCAGCAGAGCTCTTGCAAAGATGAGCAAGAACGAAGAAGACGTCTACGCTGATCTCGATGGGCTCTCCGAAAAAGAGATGGGTGTCCTCAATGATTGGATCAAGAAATTCGAAGTTAAGTACCCCTTTGTTGGCCGCGTTGTCTCTTGAAATCTGAACCCTCTGTGGTGATGTGTTTGGTTTATGGGAAAATCTATGCTATTTTCTATGCCTGATTTCTTTACTTCAGTGTTTTAAAGACTGGTGATCCATCAATTAATTGTCTTTGGTGTTTAACTCAGAACAGTATAAGGTTAAACAAATAGGTGAAATTAATAAATTGAGATGCTTCTTGTATATAATTTCTTCATGTGTTTGCTTCTTGGTCGTTAATGGTGATGATTGCCTTGTTCTGGGTTTAGCTAATATTGACTGTTTTGTACATAAAATTAGGCTTGTCGAGTAGGTATGTGAATGTAATGATGCTAAAGATTTAACACCTTCGACCTGGATGTCATGTTTGGGCCCCAAGCTCGAAACTTAACCATAAAATTTTTACCTAATTTAGCCTAATTTAGAATAAGTTTTCAAAACCCATTTTATTCCAGTCCAATAAAGTATAAATAATATTTGAAACATATACAATGGAGCTCCTTTTAAAATTACATTATACAACATTTGACTCTATCATTTTAGAAATGCAAATACAAGTTAGAATGTACAATAGATTCCTACGAAGACATAGTCCAAAGACCTAAGTACTATACTCTAGAGAGGCGATACGCTGGAATCCTTCACTGATGGTGCTCTTCCAAGCAAAGGGCAAAACCAACTATCCTGCGAATGGAAACAACTATTTCAAATGTGAAGCTAACAAAGCTCAGTAGATACAGAGCTACTCAACCATGCTTCATGCATATCATAAATAAGAACGATGCTACAAGATATGATATCATGGCAAGATAGTAATGCTGCTACCACTAGTCGCCTAAACACATGCCCTTATCAAAGTAAAACGTCTTACAAGGCACACAAGGCCCAACCAAGCCTGAGATCTTAACAGATCATCTAGGCAATAACAACACCAACAACAACTCTAGAGTGAGGCTGGGTCACGTAGCATCAGAACATACACTCCGAGTGAGACTGGGTCATGTAGCATCAGAACATACACCCTGGGTGAGGCTGGGTCACATAACATCAGAACATACACCCTGCCCGGAATCATCATCGAGCATATATACTCTGGGTGAGGTTGATTCACATAGCATCGAAACATACACCCTGCTCGGAATCATCATAAAACATCTACACTCTGGGTAAGGCTGGGTCACATAGCATCAGAATATACATCCATACTCAGAATCTCTTTTCGAGTATCATTAAATAAGGCTTGGGTTATATAGCATTGGTAACCTTCATTCGGTATCTCAACCATGGTGTTGGAACACTCTTTCATTGGGTATCTGGATCCCATCAATCAAGACATACACAACCAACAAGTGTCCAGACATGGCACATTCACACATGATCCATTAGAGATCCCTAAGGTTCACTTTTACAAGCAATCACCCAAGCTTTACCAAGTTGTTAATACATTATAGAGAAATGCATAATATATCTCATTTAACAAGGCGTAATTTAATTAGTAATATGTTATAAAAGTGCACACTAGCTACTTTCGTTAGTTTATTTTATTATTCAAGGCAAACTAACTATATAGGTGCCCTTTTAGCACACAACAATGGCCCTAATTACCACGCAGCACCATTTGATCCACCAAGGATCTCTATGGGTTACTATCACAAGCAATTTACCCCCTATTTTACCAAGTTATTATTCGATCATGTCACACGCAGGCTTAAATCCCAGTTCCTTAGTTTCTACGATTTATTTTATACCTTTAGAGACCCATTAGGCCCTTTACCTCGAATTATAGAACCCCGAACTCAATGTCAAATTTCTTTGGCAGATTGCCCAGCCCGTACCGATACACGTACATGGGTATCGGTACACTTCATAGGGTACCAGTACTCCTCCATCGAGTACCAATACTCGGCTATGCAGTCTGATGGTCTTAAGCCTAAAGCCGTACCAATATACCCACAACGCGTACTGAAACCCAGTACCGGTACGCATACCTTACGTACCAAAACTACACTCGTACTAAAGTGCCCTTAGGCGTACCGTTACACAATTTCTCTACTAGAATTGGAAATGGAACAGTGGTATCAATACTCCCCTAGCCCGTACTGATACCCTCTTTGTAATACGCCTAGAAGAATCAACTTCGAAGAGAGCGTACCGATACTGACCTAGCCCGTAACTATACGCATGCCCAAAACTCCATTTCTAGAGTTCAAAAAACCCTTGTTTTCACCTTGTCCTCAACCATTGAGTCCCACATTATTCCTCTATGTTATGGGGAGTTGTTAAGTGGATTCCTATCAAATTTTAGCATTAATAACATCAATTTCATAATCTACCATTAAAGAGCAACCAAGGTCTTGTCCAAACCAACAACACCATAACTTGCATCAATACATCTTCTTCCTCTTCCAAACCCCTCTAAACATCTTCTTCCACCATTTTAAACAATATTTACCTTGATAAATAGATTATTTGATGTAGACAAACCTTCCCTCAATCTCAAATTCAGGATTCAAACACTAAACACCAAAGATTCACAATTGCTTAAAGTTTTGGATGGGAAAAAGGGTATTGGATACAAGAAGAAGACAATAGGACAATGTGAGATCATTCCCAAGCTTTTTTTGCATAAATTAAAGAGGCAACCAGCCCTATTTGTCCCTAGTTATGGTTTTACTAAAATACCCTTCCTAAAATCTTCATAACCCAATAACAAACCCATAAAACAAGCCCAAAAAGGCTCTCAAGGCCCATGCAACAAGGCCCAACCACGAATCCTACGCTTCAGGTTAACCCGACTCTCAGATTCCAAAATTCAGGTTATTACAACTCTCCTCTCCTTAAAAAAATTGTCCTCAAAATTTAAATAGGGGAAGAAGATGTAACAGTCAAAGATCCAACCATTCTTTCGACCACACACAAATACGTGACTCTTAGGTCTCTCCATAATACCTTTCTAGCCAAAACTCTTAACATTGAAATCCCAACTCTCTTTTCGCATTTGTTGCGCGTAATAAGTGCTACGCAATTATGCAAGTATACACGTCGCAAGTAATAAAGTGATATGATAAGTATCGGGTATCGTCTCCACAGGGATTGGTTTGGGCCACTTTGCCTTAGTTATCGCACTATAAAAGTAAAAACACAATTGATAATTGTAAGAGTTCTAACTAACGAATAAAATAAAAGAGCAAGTAAATAAAATAAAGATGTAATCAAATAAGAGGGAATAGGCTAGGTTATCGTGAGTTGAGGTGTGATAGCTGATTGGATCGTCTTGGTAAAAGAGTGCAAGGGCAACTCAGTTGCCGTGGCAACTTGCGCAACGGGGTTGCCTTGGCAACTAATCGACGGTTGCCTGGGCAACTGACTAGGCAACTGTTTGGGTGGTTGGGCAGCAGCTTTAAGGTTCGGCGGAGCGTTCTTCAATGGTTTCTTCTTCTCCCTAAGTCGAAACTCTATCTATTTGTGCATGCATTGATAATACATCCCTGCGTGAATCAAGGGTGAACAACAACCAATCTTGCACTCCTCTTAGCCGTTAAAATCCTTAACTTATTCCTAAGCCGGATTAATCTTCACCATCAATAGATTGAATAAAGACCATGCTCATTCGTTGCTTGAATCTATCTCTCCCGATATTAGATAAATAAATGAAGTACGAGATCCTCTCCCAATTCACTCGCAAACAAGAATAAAAACCAAGAATGAGTAAACCTTGAATTGAAAGTGCAAACTCTTATTACCTAAACAAAATCCAATTATTTCTCACAACCACAAAACACAATAATCCCAACCAATCAAGTTAGTTCATGGTTGGGTTCAAAAGATATACAAAGAATAATCCCCAAACCATGAATCTAATAGAGGCAAAGAAGAAGAAGAAATTGGCCAGCCCTCTTTGGAAAATCTCTCACAATCAAACTCTTTCCTCTTGAACTCTCTTGCTGAAATATCTCCCTTCTTGCTATCTTAGTTTGACAGCTTGGTCTCCTTTAAATAGAAGATGGCTAAGTCAAAATCCTTCTTGAGGAGAAAGTTAAGTTGGAATTAAATACTTTAAAAGAATATAATTCTTTATTATATTTAAATTCCTTCTAGATCTTCTCCTATCTTTTTGGGATTTAATTTCTCTTTGACCTTTTCATGGATATCAAACTCATTTGGGATTTAACTTCGCTCCACGTCATTTTGGGCTTATCTAGTCATCAATTTCGACTACCATATCATCTTATCCTTTATCGAAAATTTCCCTAGCAACTAGCTCGGTATCTTCTTCATGTATTGCCCTGGCAACTGTGGCGGCATCTCCTTCATGCACTGCCCTGGCAACTGTGGCGGCATCTCCTTCATGCACTGCCCTGGCAACTGGTTCTAGCCTTGTTTAGGCAAGTGATTCTGCACACACACAAAAACACACTAAACTAGTATATTTTTCCACAAAAATCACCAAATTATGTAATCAAGCTCAATGGTTGAAAGAAACATGAATTAATGCATGAATGACTAATTATGCAACTAATATGAGCCTAAGTCTAACAATAATATGAGTAAAAAGGGTAATAAAAATAGTATTTTTGAACACTTAACAACATTCTCCACGATTTGCCCCCAACATTTAGAACAACACTCACATCGAACCTAAAAGTAGATTAACAAGGGATAACCTCAACAGCATTGTCAAACATCGACCCGCTAAATTTACTTCGGGTGAATCTCAACTCGGTAAACAAGTCTTTCTATCATCACCTACGCTTTCATACTCTTGAACTCGACCCTCTTTTGTGTCTATATCGCGACTCTTTTCCCAAGTATACTACTATGGCACTTTTCTATCTATTAACAACACCATGATTTGCGTCGTTAAGAACAAGCGAAACTCTAACAACTGAACTCTACCGTCAATTTATAAAAAAAGTTAGCAATTTTTCTTTCTTCACTTGGCTGACTTAAGATAGAACTTAGCATCGCACTTACTTGAACTCACTACAATATACTCGGAAACAAAACTGTGAATACACAACTCTACTAACCGAGCCATCTCTATCCATAAAAGAAAATTATTGCCACTGATAAACTCTTGCCAGGGACTAAAACTCATCCAACTACCCTCAAAGGTCCGGACAACTCTTCTAACCCAACCACCTAATTTCTAACTAACAATTATGCTGAACTTTGGCAAGCCCTCAAGGGTTTCCAAAAAGGTTCTTTCAACAAATCTATTGCACGAGAATCTACTTCTATGCTATCGTAGCCAAAAACCTACATTTCCACTAAGCTGCTCAGAAAATCTTCACACTATTATGCCATGTATGCAAATAACCCATCTCAAAACTCGATACAGCAAACACTCAAATTATTAAACTCGAGATTTTACCAATGCAGTCGTGAGTCTAAACTATCTCATGACTTGTCCTTAAGGTCCAAACATCACTTCAAACACAATCTTTATCAAAACCTCCCTTGAACCTTCAACTTAAGATGCTCGATCTCTGAACGATCATAAGGCAGCCTCAAAACTCTTCAACCATTTACGGGATCAGCAATCCCCAAGGAACGGGTAACAGTCCTCCATCGTTACGCGTTGACTCACCATATCCAACGCCACCACTCTTGCTAGACCAACCCAGGTACGTTCTAAGGTGAACCACTTGGCAACGACACTCGTATTCACTTACTTTTGCAAATGAGTCTTCACTCTAAAAGTCCAGTCTGTGCTATACCACAGGGTGAGAGACACAAACACCGAACTCGATGTTACCTCTATCACGGGTTCTAATCCACGATCAAGGGATAAACATACTCATTCCTCGAAGAACACTATATCATGATCTTAACTGTCGATAACTCTAAAGCTTTAGACTCTCAACCCTCGTATCCAACATGGGCTAAGAACGTCTTACAACCCACAAGATCCTCTTAAACAACCATCATAAGAAAACAACCTTTGTGCTAAAGCGGCAATAGTTCATTGCGTCTATTTCCAACAACCTGGTTTACCTTGAACCCGAAACTTTGAGGCCCTCGCTAAAAAACCAAGGCATACCTCTATCCTAATACCTCAACGATGCTCTAGCACCGCCTCTTGTAGAACCCTGACAGTGCCAAGAAAATGTTAACCTCTAAGACTAAACTAGAGCACCAACATCTATAATTGCGCAGTCTTTCGCCATAAGACCTGATGCCTGGTACCTATAATAATTCTTCCAAGCAAGAGGCATACCCCAAGGTAATGACGACCACAACATTCATGAACCGGTGAAAGAGATGCTCCACCCAAACCATCAATGCTCCTCGCTGGAGTAGAAATCGAGAAGCTCTCCATAAACCTTCAATCTAGATCTTTAACCAATCCTCGATAGCTGATCTAAAACAACTTCAATTCTCCTCAAAGCATAAAATCCCTTAATAGAGCTTGAGAAGAACTCATGATGTCTTGGGTCCCCACAACAAAGCTGTAAAGATTTTCAACTGACCCAGTGTTGGGCCCTGAAGTCGCTCGAGTACCCTCGTACTGTTGGCTGACTTTGAAAATATCCAAATAGACCCGATGTCACGTATATCTATAGGTCAACCTTTATTCCAAGTCTAAACCTCTTACATATTAACTCATCAGTGGCAACAACTCTAGAGCATAATGACTCTACCATAAAAAATATTGTCCATACTTAAACACCACATTGTCACCCTAAACTAGTGCAAGAACTGATTCCTCATTTCACCCAAGCGAGCCTCACTGGTGTACTTCTCCTTTGAACTCATCAAAAAAGATATCACCTATCAGGAGTGTAGTTTGTAGCCTAAACTCAACGATCTTGCACTACTCGTATGCATTACTTTTAAGAGGGATGACAATGCAACCGAGAACATTTTAAGACCCTCTAAATACCTTTCAACCACTGATCCGCTTGATCGCATCATCCATTCTCGACCCTTTCAAAATCCTTAATCCGTATTAACAATGCATATCTTATTGAGAAACATGGCTCTCTTCACGACTTTCCTGGTCGTGTCCCATGCCACCTAGCCAAACTAGCCTAAATCGCATTAAGAGGGTGGTGGTTTATCATTTTTCATTACCAAGGGTTTGGTTCCCCTATAACCTCAAAGCTCCCAACATGACACTTGACATCCTAAGCTAGTTCGAGTCCAAACAAACAACCAATGGCCAAGATCATATCAATTCCTTAAAAAGGATAACTCAACCGAATCTGTCAAACACACATCCTCAAGCCTTACTCAAGTATTGCCTTGTACAATACCCACGATGTCTTTCTAGCCACTATTATAACCGATTTATAACAAGCATACTTTGCTCGAGATCTCGGAGCATTCAGCTTACTAAGGGTGTACTTGGGATCTTATAACCATCAAGTACCTCTCAACATCAACCAGAAACACACATCTTCCAAATGTGCTATATCATCATCACATTGTACCCTACCATCAAGGATCTCTTACTACACATGAAAAAACCCTCAGTTAACACTCTATCACGGGTCAATCAAAAACAAGTTCTCTTTAATCCATACCATAATGGTCATCTACTAGAATGTGAAGTCCTGCTACTGGAGATTCTCACTATAACCCCAAGGCTTCAAGGTAGCTTATGGCATGCAACCACAATTATTACTTAATGATGAAAGAAAGGTACACCCTCAACTCCTACATCCTTTCCCGATTTAAAACTTAACGTTCAAGACAACCTTAGTCTTAAAATTATCTTCTAAGAACTAGCCATCATCTCAGCATTATGATCGCAATTATAACCATCTCAACGTTGCAACCAGCAACGTACGTGAGCACAAGGCACGCCATCCAGATTTTAGTCTTGAAAGAGTACAACTTAGACATAAGGGTTCGTATTCCCTAGACACATATCCATGACTTTTAACCACCAGAGACTTTCCTAGAACCGGCTAAATCTAGGCTCTAATACCATTAAATGTAAAAACCTCGACCCAGATGTCATATTTGGTTCTCAAGCCCGAAACCCAACCATAAAATTTTGACCTAGTTTAGCCCAACACATAATAAATTTCCAAAACTCATTTTATTCTAGTCTAATAAAGTATGAATAATATTTGAAACATATACAATGAAGTACCTTTTAAAATTACATTATACAACATTTTACTCTATCATTTTAGAAATACAAATACAAGCTACAATGTACAATAGGCTCCTACGAATACATAGCCTAAAAACCTAAATATTGTACTATAGAAAGGCGATATGCGAGAATCTTTCATTAATGGTGCTGTTCCAAGAAAATGCCAAAACCTACTATCATGCGAACAGAAACAACGATTCTGAATGTTGAGCTAACAAAGCTCAGTGGATACACAATCACTCAACTATGCTTCATGCAAATCATAAATAAGAACGATGCTACAAGATACGATATCATGACAAGATAACAATGTCGCTATCACTAGTCGCCTAAACACATGCCCTCATCAAAGTAAAACATCATACATGGCACACAAGGCCCAACTAAGCCTAAGATCTTAACAGATCATCTAGGCAATAACAACATCAACAACAACTCTAGAGTGAGGTCAGGTTACATAGCATCAGAACATACATTCTGGGTGAGCCCAGTTCACGTAGTATCAGAACATACACCTGAGTGAGGCCGGGTCACATAGCATCAGAACATAAACCCTGCTCGAAATCATCCTCAAGCATCTACACTTTAGGTGAGACTGGGTCACATAGCATCATAACATCACCTTGTTCGAAATCATCCTTGATCATCTATACTCTAGGTGAGGTCGGGTCATATAGCATCAGAATATACACTCATACTCGGAATCTCTCCTCAAGTATCTTCGAATAAGGCCCAGGTCACATGGCATTGGTAACCTCCATTCGGTGTCTCAACCATGGTATTGCAACACTCTTTCACTAGGTATCCGAATCCCATCAATCAAGACATACACAACCAACAAGTGTTCATACATGACACATTCACACATAATCCACCAAGGATCCCTAAGGTTTACTTTTACAAGAAATCGCCCAAGCTTTACCAAGTTGTTAATACATTATGGAGAAGTGTATAATTTATCTCATTTAGCAAGGCATAATTCAATTATTAATATGTTATGAAGGTACACACTAGCCGTTTTCATTAGTTTATCTTATTATTCAAGGTGAACCAATGATATAGGTTTCCATTCAGCACACAACAAGGGCCTTAATTACCATTCAATATCATTCGATCCACCAAGGATCTCTATAGGTTACTATCACAAGCAATTTACCTTCTATTTTACCAAGTTATTATTCGCTCACGTTATATGCAAGCTTAAATCTCATTTCCTCAGTTTTACGATTCATTTTATACCTTTAGAGACCCATTAGTCCCTTTACCTCGAGTTATAGAACTCCCAAACTCAAGGTCAAATATCTTGGGCAGATTGCCCAGCCCATATAGTGTACATGGGTATCGGTACACCCCATAGGGTACCGGTACTCCCCCATCGAGTACCGATACTCTGCTACGCAGTTTGATGGTATTAAGCCTCAATCCATACCGATACGCCCATAACGTATGCTAAAACCCAATACCGGTACGCATACCTTGCATACCGAAACTACACTCCTATCGAAATGCCCCTAGGCGTATTGATACGTTATTTCGCTACTGGAAATGGAAATAGAATAATGGTATCAGTACGCCCCTAGCCTATACCGATACCCTATTTGTAATACGCTAGGAAAAATTAACTTCCAAGAGAGCGTACCGATACTGGCCTAGCCTGTACCGATACGCGTGCCCAGAACTCTATTTCTAGAGTTCGAAAAACCTCTATTTCCCCTTACCCTCAATCATTGAGTCCCACATTATTCCTGCATGTTATGGGGAGTTGTTTAAGTGGATTCCTACCAAATTTTAGCATTAATAACATCAATTTCATAATATACCATTAAAGAGCAACCAAGGTCTTGTCTAAACTAACAACACCATAACATGCATCAAAGTCTATCTTTATGATTTCCAGGAAACTATAGGAGTTAGTAGTGTACTAACCTTGGCTTAAAGATGATGAAGAAGCCTCCAAGCATCCATTCACTTTCTTCTTCTTCCAAACCCCTCTAAACATTTTCTTCCACCATTTCAAACAATATTTACCTTGATAAATAGATCATTTGTTATAGAGAAACCTTCCCTCAATCTCAAATTTGGGATTCACACATTAAACACCAAAGATTCACATATTGCTTAAAGTTTTGGACGGGAAAAATGGTCTTGGATACAAGAAGAAGACAAGAGGACAACGTGAGATCATCCCCCAAGCTTTTTCTGCAGAAATTAAAGAGGCAACCAATCCTATTTGTCCTCAATTATGGTTTTACTAAAATATTCTACCTAAAATCTTTCTAGCCCAAGAACAAACCCACAAAACAAGTCCAAAAGGCTCTCAAGGCCCATGCAACAAGGCCCAACCACGAAGCCCATGCTTCAGGTTAACATGACTCTCAAATTTCGAAATCTGGGTCGTTACAAGAGAAGTTCATAATCAATGAAGAAATTTATTTTGATATATGTAACTTTAACGAATTTCATACAAAGATAACAAAACAAAGTAAGTATTCTAATAAATCGGACAGTAGGTTAAGGAAATTTTACTTCAATAATGGTATTGAGAAAAAGATGCCCATCAATTTCGATCTTCAATCTCAACAATAATCGGTAGTGGAAGATACCCCCAAGCTTGATCTAGAAACACATGCGATTGATCCTCTGAAACTGTAAAAACTGATAAGAACAATGGTCAACAATGGGGCATATAATAATGAATGTGATAAATATAATATTTAGTAAAAAATAACAAATTAGTGGGTTAGTTTGATGGTTAGGCATTATGCCTTTTATACATTAGACCTGGGTACAATTTCCACTTGCTACAACTTCAAATTTTATTTCATTCCTATTCCTTTGAACCAATCAGATGATGCCACGTGCATCATCTAATTGGTTAAAAATAATTTAAAAATTAATTTTTTTTTAAAAAAATATTAATGCCATGTCATCATCTCCATACACGTGGCATAGTCACGTCAGCAAGTTCTGCCATGTAGACATGCCACATCATCAAAAGGCATTGACCGCTAGTTAACTAACGGTTTCCATCCATTGGGGATTAATTGTGAATGAAAATGAAATGTTAAGGGTTGATCTGGGCCAAAAAAAAAATATGGACTAAAGTGACCAAAAGGTCAAACATTGGGGGCTATTTTTGATTTTATACCTTTTTTATTAGGAAATATATTCGGGCCCAACGGTTCTTCCACCCCAAATTTTGGGGTACATGCTGTTCAGATCATAAGATTTGAAAGGGACGATGCACAGCAAAAAGACTTCTGGTAAATACTGAGCTCGTGGGGAGAAGAATGGGGAGTAAATGGAGTAGCAAAAGTGGACAGGAGCATCCGCATCATTTCTACTCGGAATCAACCTTTACCTATAATTTTTAGGGCGTCATTTCCATTATTGATTGATAGTGAGTGACATGTAAGTATTTTCTCTGTGTTCTGCTGGTTTATCCAGTTCTTTTGCTTGTCTATGTTTGGCTCTTTGTTCCGGTTGTGGCTATGACCGCTGTTGTTTCTTGGATCCTTCTTTATGGTTGATTTTTTTGAGACCTTAATTAAGTTTTAGCCTTGTTGTAAAAAAATCGAGTGTTATTCTTAGGATTGTATAGAGGGGTGTTCATTACCGAATATCGGATCCGATCCGATTCGAAATTTCGGATCAGTAAAATAGCGATCCTTATCCGATCCGGAAAAAATCGGATATCCCGATATTCGGATATTGGATACTCAGATCAGATATCTGATTATCCGAATATATAATTTGATTTAAGTATTTTTTCGAATTTGACGGTCGTATCTATGAAAATTTTAGATTTTCGAATATAAAAATTAACAAGTTTTCAAATATAACAAGATTAACATCTATGAAATTTTTTATTTTTTGAATTTACAAATATAACAAGAATTAAATCACTAAATATTACAAGATTTATATCTATAAAAATTTAAATTTTCGGATATTTCGGATTTTTGGATAATCCGAAACTTGATATATTGTGATCCATATCAGATCCAGAAAATAAAAAATCGGATCTGATATCCTCATTTTTGGATCGAATCGACGGATAATCGGATCGGATTTATCGGATCAGATATTTTTAAACACCCCTAATTGTAAATCGTGAGGGAGAGAGAGAATGAAGCAGTATAAAAAATAATATGATCTTTTTCCAAATACTTCTCTTAGGGTATGTTTGGACACAACAATATAATTACATAAAAAAGTAATTACTAACCTAATAATTAGACAAAAATGATTTTTAATTTACTAGACATATATAGCCAATAGAGTATAATTAAGTAGTATTTTTCAAACGCAAACCCAATTTCAAACAGGTCTAAAGCTAAACAAAGCATGTTAAATGTTCAATGAATTTTATTGGAGAAATAAACGACCCTAATGTACAGTATGTTGTGATCATGGACCAATGGAGAGACCCCTCAAATTTTCAACATTTGAACAATTTGACATAATCACACATCTATAAAACTAAATGAGATTAAAACTTAAAAAGAGTTAGACACTTGGCATTTTTTACCAATTCAAGTCTAATGTTTCAATGATTTATGTTTTTGGATTCAATTGAAGTCTAATGTTGTCAAATTTGAAGTCTGAGTCAATAGCTAAGAACACTATTATGTTCTAAACATGTATAGGTATCTCATTTTATCTTACAAAAAAAAAAGTTTATACTCCTACTTATAGACTTTAGTGATCATTGGATTATTAACACATGTCAACATCTTAGTCGTTACTCTTATAAACATCTAGATACTTTTAAGGATAGTTATAGGCATAATTATAAAATATTAAAAACATATAAATTACTTTATAGATATTTCTAGACATACTTTTAAATTACAAAAAAATGTTAGATAACTATCTTAAGTAATATAAAAAATACTTTAAAACATCTAAAAATCTAATATTTTCACTTAAGAGTGTTGTTCTTCTTGCATATTTCGAAGTAAAATCAACTGCAACACTTTCAATATCAACTTCTTCTAAAAGATCACTCTCGATTGTTGTCAAAGCAAGTCCATTTAACCTTTCTTGCAACATAGTTATCTGTAAGTATGTCTTCAAAAATTTTAATTTTGAAAAGCTTCGTTCAGAAAAAATAAAAGTAATATGAATAGTAAGTAAGACTCTTTTATCAATTATTGCATTTGAAAAACAATTAAAACGTTTTAAAAATTTTAATAAGTCTATTGCTCATATTTTTCCTTGGGTAAAAGTTCTCTAAGTAATTTCAACTCAACAAATAGCTCATTTTCATCAACATCAGATAATTAAATTTTCCTAAGAGAATTTTTAGAATTATTACAATGAGATATGAGATTAACGCCATTCGATAAATGTAATTTATCTGAATGAAACAAGAAGCCAAAAATATTCTTATATGACTTGAGCAGTTATATTCTACATCTTTTAAAGTTAACTTTTAATTGTTGTATTCTACTTTTAATCTAGTTGTTAAAACAAAATTAATCGAGTTGAACTACCCCTGATCACAACTAACTAACTAACTAACTATATATATATATATATATATATATATATATATATATATATATATATATTAGATAACTCAGTTTGGGGCTCTTATTTTTCGAGGCCATGTGCGGTCGCACTTATTGAATATTTCCTGAATCACTCCGACTTAGATTCAGATCATTCTCACTGCATGAAGAACCCGTGACATCAATGGAAAACATAAAAACCTCACCGAACACGATTTTTCATCATGGTACTAACCTGTTATGATTACATCAGTCAAATTGCGACCACATATAAGGCAGAGGATCCACAAACTGGCCAGAACTCTGAAACAAAAAACCATGCAATAAGAAAGCATCTACAACGGTCAGCTTACGACAAATGTAAATACTCGGCTAAATTTGGGGCATATCAAATAGATAAGCATTGATGATCACGAATGAGATGTTAATTAAATTAGAATGTTCACATTATAAGCAATGATTTGCTTACAAATAGCTCGAGTGTGAAATCTCCAGGATCAACCATTGTAGCAACAGATTAAATCTCATATACCACAATTTGTAAATGCAACTATTTTTCTTTTTCACGTGATCTTATGGTAAATGTTGTTTTTGAAGTAAGCTGATAACGACTTACATTGGATCCAAGAATATCTAACCACAAAGTTAGGTGACTGATGAGACCTGTATGTAGCGATGTACTTTTTCGCTAAAAAACGAGTTTTCGAAGTATTTGTGATTTTTCGGATATAAAACGTTTATTCCGTGGGTTTTTTTTTAAAAAAAACCGCATTTTTATTAAAAATTGGAGTCGCCACCGGTCACTTAGGTAGGCCGGACACCATAAAAAACCAGAGATTTGAAAACTATTGGGTTCGGGAGTCGATTACGGATGGGGAAAGATTAACACCCCCACGCCGCCCAAAATTGGTACTTTAATAATTACTGCTTTATTAATATTAAATTTTCCGGATTAAAGTGACGATTAGTTTAAAATTCGGTTATAATTGCGAATAAATTTTAAAGGCCCCGTTATCCGAGGGTAAACGCCCAACCACTATCACTACGCTTGATACTGGCCCCGTTTACGTTCGGATAAAAGGACACCGCATTGACAATTTATATTCCATTATGCAACCTTAGAAAGCAAAATGAATACAAAGCGATAAAAATATAAATAAATATTAATATAATAAAATAATATTCTAACATAAATAAAATACTAATCCGAAACATACATATATTAATCTAACTCATAAATAAAAACATATCTAGCATAAATAAAATACTAACATTCATAAATATTAATCTAACACATAAATAACAAACAAATTCAACATAAATAAAATATTATTCTAAAACATACATACATAAATATTAATCTAACTCATAAATAAAAACATACCTAACATAAATAAAATACTAACATTCATAAATATTAATTTAAAACACAAATAAATATTATTCTAACACATAAAAACGAATATAACATAAATAAAATATTAATATAAAACACCAATTTAAAACATATTACATACTAATCTAAAACATAAACATACAAACTAAAAAAATAAAACTACAATTTTAAAATAACTAATACTTCATTAAATTATAAAAATTACAACACTAATAAAAAGGGAAGAAAATATACTTAACTAGGAGCTCGAATGACAAACCCCGACTGAACCCCACCGAGATCTACCGCGACCCCTCCAAAAATATTAACTAGATCGGATCCAAAATAGGACCCCGATCGAACCGGTTAGGACCGAGAGCACTGCCCCCGGTCCCTGGCTACCGAGAGCATAGCTCTCTTTTTTTGGCAACCAGCCGATTCATCTTCTCATTGCCCCCTCATGCCTCCTATTTATAGGCAATTGGGGGTGATGTGGTTATCCCAAAGCCACACATTTTTTTTTTAATTTCAGTTTTTTTATATTATATTGTTATTATTATTTTTTTTCATTAATTTTATATTAATAATATTATTATTAAAATAATACTAATAACACTAAAACCCGGTCAAAAATGAGTGATTACAGTTGCCCCTCTTTGCTTGTTCTTGTGAAACGAGGACAAAGCAAAGATCAAAAGCACTCATTTTTGACCTACTTTCTTGTCTTTGGCTTC